>CM019066.1:370331496-370931496 GCA_009667805.1 Leptobrachium leishanense
GAGACAGTTTTTTCTTCTTCCTCTCTTATTTTTTTATTTTCTTGCGCGCTGCTGCCATTTTTTTTGCATTGCTGTATGTTTGCGTGCTGATTTTAAAGGATTTGCAAACAGTTTTTCTTTCAGATTTTACATTTTTGTATTAAATTTTTTCACTTTTTGTTTCTTGCCATTGATTACGTCTATTTCAATGATTGTCTTTACTAATTATTAACCCCTTAGTGACCGGGCGGTTTTACACGAATCCGTCCGTTCGTGACCGCTGCTGTTTTTTACGTTTCTGCGCTCTTAGTGTTTACGTCAAATTTTCCTCTTACTCGTTTATGTAACCCACACATATTTTACACTGTTTTTCTCGTCACTAAATGGACTTTATAAAGATACCATTTTTTTCATCATTTCATATAATTTACTATAAAAATATTGTGAAATATGACACAAAAATGAAAAAACACCTTTTTGACCCCCAAAATTTCTTATGTATCAACAACCGTCAAAAAAAATTAATTCTTTAGTAGTTTCTAAATTTAGTACTGAGTTTAGCAATACCAATGTTTACATATTCCTCGCTTTTTTCCTTATTTTATGCAACAATAAGTGCAAGTAGCACTTTGCCATTTCCAAAGAGTTTATTTTCAAAACTAGTGATAGTGACATTGTAACACTGATATCTGTCACTATTCCTGAATAACCCTCCACATATACATATTTTTTTAAAGTACACAAATCAAGGTATTCAACTTGGGGTATTTTGACTCTTTCCATGCAAACCATTTTACCACAAATCTATGCCAAAGTTTGAGAAAAAAAAAAATTTGGTGATTTTTTATTTTTGAACGCAATTTAAGAATACATGTACTGTGAACTTTAAGGTTTACTGCCAAAAAGCACCCCAAAATATGTTCAGCAACATCTTCTGAGTAAATTGATTACCACCCAAGTATAGGTATGTCGGGTCATTTGGGGGCTAAAAGGCCTTATTTGGGGGGTGCGCATTTCAGTTTTCCAACTTGGAATTTTCACATTTCGTCATCATGCACCCATGTCCTATTTGGGACATTTTTGAAGCCGGCCAAAGTAATTTACCCCCATCAAACCATATTATTTTTAGAAAGGGCACACCCTGGGGTGCTTCAAAGAGTTGTATTTTAACACTTTCCATGCACTAGCTCTATGTCAAACTTTCAGGTAGTCACTTTTTGTGTTATTTTTTTACACACATTGTACTTTAGGCATGAATTGTCAAATCCAGTTATGGGTTACTGCCAAAAAAACACCCCAAAATATGTTCAGCAACATCTTCTGAGTAAATTGATACCACCCATGTATAGGTATGTCGGGTCATTTGGGGGCTAATAGGCCTTATTTGGGGGGTGCGCATTTCAGTTTTCCAACTTGGAATTTTCACATTTCGTCATCATGCACCCATGTCCTATTTGGGACATTTTTGAAGCCGGCCAAAGTAATTTACCCCCATCAAACCATATATTTTTAGAAAGGGCACACCCTAGGGTGCTTCAAAGAGTTGTATTTTAACACTTTCCATGCACTAGCTCTATGTCAAACTTTCAGGTAGTCACTTTTTGTGTTATTTTTTCACACACATTGTACTTTAGGCATGAATTGTCAAATCCAGTTATGGGTTACTGCCAAAAAACACCCCAAAATATGTTCAGCAACATCTTCTGAGTAAATTGATACCACCCATGTATAGGTATGTCGGGTCATTTGGGGGCTAATAGGCCTTATTTGGGGGGTGCGCATTTCAGTTTTCCAACTTGGAATTTTCACATTTCGTCATCATGCACCCATGTCCTATTTGGGACATTTTTGAAGCCGGCCAAAGTAATTTACCCCCATCAAACCATATATTTTTAGAAAGGGCACACCCTAGGGTGCTTCAAAGAGTTGACAAACAAATTGTTCGAACCCAATAGCAAGATTGGGTCCAAACCGGATAGGAGCTCGTAAACCAGCGTGGTTAGGATTAAACCTGAATTATAAGATTGGAAAAACAAAAACAATACATGTGGCTATTTTTTCTTGCCTATTGGCTAATGCACTGATGCCACTATTAGCTGGTTTACTTAAATAAATAGTGTGATTAAATTAATAATTTCGTACATAGAACCTTAACAATAAACTTTATTAAACATATACGGTAAAATGGTAGATAGTGAATGTGATGTATCGGCAAGTGTATTGATTATTGCCGGTGGATATCTTATGGCAGTTGGACTCTTAGTCCTTATTGGCGTTAGTAATCGTGCTTGGCATATAGGGAACCATTGGGATATTTTGTTCATGTGGATGTCAATAAATTGTAATTGAAGCCCTCTTATCTGGAATGCAGGTTTCAAAACAATATGTGTTCAACCTGTCCTCACATTACCATACAGAATATATAGCGATTATGCTTGCGAGGTTGAAAGAGGCCTGGTGTAAATATAACCAGAGTGCTCTTAAGGTTGCCTTAACATATCTATGACCAGGGTAAAAAGCAATGAAATTTGCGGAGTTGTTGTTTACAGCCCCGGTATCTGGGGTACGAGCTGCCGGAATAACTTCGTGCCTGGCTCGCCCATATGTTGGCGTTTCTGAAATAAGGCAAGATGCAAAGCGACTTGCAAGATTGCGGTGTAAGGTCTCAAAAATTGGTGTACAGCCTCCCCGGATGAAGCTTAGACTCAGTCTACCCGCACATAGGCATCCTTCAGTATGAAGCAAAATACAATAAATTTTCAAAGTTGCAGTTAGGACCCCGATGTCTGAGGTACAGACCACTACAGTTAGTACTTGGTTTACCCGTATATTGGCATACTGAAAATAGAGCACAATACACTTAGATTGTGTGAGGTTGCAATTATAAACCCCAAAATATCTAAAGTGTGAGCTATCAAGATGACCTTGTGTTCAATTTGCCCGCGTATCGGCGTTGCTAGGTATAACCCAAAAGGCAGTCTCTATTTACAAGGCAGGGATAGGAAACCCAATATCTTAAAATTCAAGGTTGCCAGAATATATATACAAATGGTCATACATAAGCGTATTTCTGAAAATTGGATGGAATTGTACTTGCGAAATTGGCGGTTTAAGGACCCAAATACCTAAAATACAAGCTATCAGATTGACGTAATGCTTAATTTACCCACATATTGGACATTCCAAGTGTAAGACAGAACGCAGTTGTAATAATAATATTGTGATTGCCGATATTAGTGCTTAGATTTCAAAACACCAGAGTGGCTTTATATACGATATCTCACACATAGGCGTTCATAACATAGAGCAAAAGACAAAAAACAACAACAATTAAGCTTGCCAGACTCCAATTATAAATCTGGATGTCTGAAATACAAGCTAGCAAGATAATATTGTGCTCAGTGTCTCCTTTTGTAAGCCGTCTAAGTGTGCAATGAAATACCCTTAAATTGTAGGATTACGGTTTAGAAAATACCCCTCGGTATCTGAAATACATGCTATCAGAATGCCTTGGTGCTTAGTTTGCCCACAATTTGGCGTTTTTCTAAGTACAAGGTAAAGGCAATGATGGTTAGAAATCCCCAATATTTGGAATATCAGCTACCGGATTTGTATTAGGCTCAGTTTAGCCCACACATAGGCATACAAAAACTGAAATGATGTGTAGCTAGGTAGACAGGTTGATCTTTAAAATGGTAGACCAAGGCATAAGATACTGTGAGTATATACTGCCCCAATATCACTTGTCACTCCAGAATAGAACATTTAGACATTCACATGTGCCATAAATGGGCTAACTTGACAGATACTATCATATCCCTGGGATGTTCAACATAATCAATTCTATGCTTTCCCTAAATTAGCACACAATTAGTCTTGCAAAATACACTGCCAGGATCCAATTTGCCGGATCAAAAACACTTTGCCTAAAGCATGAAAGAAATGCACCTCGTGCAAACAGTTAAAAACAGTTATTTGGTCATCACCAAAGAAAAAGGTAACGCTGACGCGCGTTTCGCCGTATGTACACGGCTTCGTCCAGAGCGTGAGTGTCCTTGTGCCTTCGTTCCATATTTATAGGAGTACCCATTGTTGGTATCATTCGTTAGCGAGCCTAGACTGAATTTGCATAGTTCGACTTCCGCAAGGATCATGGGTCACATGCCTACCTTCCACCAATGGGCTTATGATGTTGTTTCAACGCTGTGTGAGGTTCTTTAATTCAGGTGCGGAATTAATACATTTCAGCTTCTAGTTAGAGGTTTATATGACTCATCAGTCAGAATACTCCGTTCGCTGCAATCCACCCATAAAGATCAATGTTGGGCATAAAAGTCCTATTTTATGAGTTACATGGGCGCATTAGCATATAGCGAGCTTTTTTTGAAAAGAATCCTCAATTTTTTTCTATTTCTTTGCCTTTATTACCCAGATCCATATGGTGTTCAAAAGTGGATCTATTGCCACTTCTATTCATTACTTAGTAGTATTCCATCTAATAAGGAATCGGGAGATAATTAGTCAGCCCAATGAATTTCCTGCGTTACCACCATTTGAAAAATGCAGTAACGTAGAGAGTGGAGGGTAATGGCAATAGTTAACCCTTCAGTAGTTACAACCCTTACGGGAATATATCTACTTATTACTACTATTGTTAATATGTATCCATAGTGGATCGAGTCTATAATGGCTAGAATGATGGCTACATATCCATACTTCGGGAACTCCATAGATTTAGTGTTAGGAATCATAGACTACAAGTGTGACCAGAAATTAAAATAGAAACTAAATACATAGTGAAAAGACAACATTGGTGTATATTCATATTAATGCTTCAACTAGAGTACCACATTTCTTTTGGGAACATATACCGATATAAATTCGTTCCTAGTACAGTAGATCTAAAGTTGTATCGCTTGATCATAACCCTTATCTTAAAGATAATAAACGTATATTGATGTTCAATAGATGAAATATGTTAGATAAAGGGAGTGAATGTAAATCCCTCATTCAAGCCCTCTGGGGCCAGTGTATGTAAAGTGTAAATCCAAAAGCATTCCCTGCGTCTTAGGATCAGATCATAATTCCCCCCTCTTTGTGGATGCTTAACCAATTCTATTCCACAGAATTTTAAGTTGTTGATGTTCCCTGTTTGACATTGTCTAACATGTCTAGCTACTGGGGTGTCTATATGTCCTCCAATTGACCTTATGTGCTCTCTGATCCTGTACTTGAAAGGACGGAAGGTTTTGCCTACATATTTTTTCCCACATCCACATGTGATCATATATACTAGGCCTGAAGTATTACAATTGAAAAAATTGTGAATCAGAAAAGTTTTTTCATGTCTGGTGTCATGTATCACTTTTGAGTCTTTCAAGATATTTGCGCAGCTTTTACATCTCCCACAGCTGTAAGTCCCTTTAAGATTGTTACGTAGCCAACTAGTTGTTTCTAATTTTGTCTTCTCATAGTGGCTATGGACCAACAAATCTTTCAGATTTCTGCATCGTCTGTTGGTAATAGCCGCATGTGGGCCTACTGACTCTTTTAGATGTGGGTCTAAAGTTAGTAGTGGCCAATATCTGTCCATGATACTTTTGACTGTACTGTTCCCAGTATCATAGTTTCCGATGCAGCGGATCTGATTTGAATCATTTTTGGGAGTGTCTTGTAAGAGAGTATCCCTTGAGTGATATGCTGCTTTTTGATACGCCTGTTTGAGAACTCTATTTGGGTATCCTTTCTCCTTGAAATTCTTTTGTAAAATTTTTGCTTGTTTTTCATATTCGACATTCGATGAACAGATGCGTTTTAATCTTAAATACTGCCCATAAGGTATTCCCAATTTCAATGGTTTTGGATGAAAACTTGTCCAGTTCAGCAAGCTGTTTGTTGCTGTCTCTTTCCGATACAGAGTTGTACTGACCTGCTCTTTATTACGTATTATCGTTACATCCAAGAAGTTTAAAGAATCTTGGTGAATCTCATGTGTAAAACGGAGGTTCAGATCGTTTCTATTGAGGTAGTTTATTAGATCAAGGAAATCTTCTGGGGTACCATCCCATATCAGAAAAATGTCGTCTATATATCTCTTCCAAAGTAATATTTTCTGACGGTATGGATTTCGATCTGAAAATATTTGTTGTTTTTCCCAAACACCTAAGTATATGTTGGCATAAGTGGGTGCACAGGTAGTGCCCATTGCAGTGCCCTGGATTTGATGATAAAATTTTCGATCAAAAATGAAATAATTGTGTTTCAGAATGAAAGTTAACAATTCCTCAATGAAATCAATGAAATCCTCTGTAAATTCACCAGATTCTTGTAAGGCCAGTTTTGTATGTGATAGGCCTTCCCTATGGGGAATAGAGCTGTATAAAGCTTCCACATCGAGGCTACATAGCCATGCTTCTTTAGGGAGTGTAAAGTTGTTCATAATTTGTAATAATTGTTTTGTATCACGGAGATATGAAGGCAAAGTTTTCACTAAATCCTGTAAAATCTGATCAATGTACCGGCTGCAATTTTGTGTTAAGTTTCCAATCCCAGAGACTATGGGTCTGCCCGGGGGTTTCTCCAAATTTTTATGTACTTTTGGTAGTGCATAAAATGTTGCAATGACAGGTTTGTCTGTTTTCAAAAATTTATATTCCTCCTCCGAGATATGGCCTTTCTCGTAGCCGTGGATCAAAATCTCACCTAGCTGACCCATAAATCTTTTTGTCGGGTCTTGTGGTAATTTGACGTAGACTTTATTATCGTCTAAAAGAGCTTTAACCATATATTCATACTGATCTTTAGACATGATAGTTATGTTCCCCCCTTTATCAGAGGGTTTTATGATTAAATCTGTGTTCGTGGTGAGTTCTTTAAGTGCTTTTCTCTCTTTTCTTGTGAGATTATCTTCAACTAGACCTGTTTGTGGATTTACACCCAGATTTTCTATATCCTGGCATACCAATTTTCTGAAAAGCTCTAAATTATCATATTCTTTTATTGATGGTGTGAACGTGGTCTTAGATTTCAAATTTGAATATGGTGGACCTTTCTCAGGAGTTTCATTTTCATTTAGGAGTTGGATCAGGGTTTCTAAACATTCTAATTCTTTTACCTCTAGGCCTCTCGTTTTTGCTTGTTTTTCTCTTCTCAACATGTGGAATTTCTTTAAAGCCAGTTTCCGTGTGAACAGATTTATGTCTTTGATCCAATTGAAAGAATTGAATTTTGGTTCTGGGCACAAAAAGACAAGCCTTTCTTTAACACCACCTCCTGTTCATCTGAGATGGGGATACCAGACATGTTAATGATACGCAGTTGGGATTCTAATACTCGTCCCTTCTCCTCCGTCCTCGTCTCCCTCCCCTGCCTCGCCCTCTCTGAGTGTTTTTATGCTATGGATTGCATCCGTTTGCTCCAAACAAATTGGATACAGTTTGGTGGTCATTTTTCATTTTCACACCCACATCAGTTTTGGACTGTGATTTAGGAGACACTGTTGTTTGTTACTGCATGAAAACTCTCCAGGTTGTTTTCTGCAAGATCTCCTGAGTACACCCATGCCCCCCATGCATAGGTTTTGCCAGGATTTTGGGAAGGTTCAAAATACAATTTTTATGACTTTGTCATTGGAGTTGAAATTGAGATTATTTCTTCAGCTAGGCCTATCTTTGGTTTTGGGTCTACCGCATACCCCAGTTTGAATTATTGCCAGAAAATTGTTTATATTTGTTATGTTGACACCCAAGGTATTGCATATGGAGTGCTTTGATGCCATGGATGCAACGGTTTTAGCCCAAAACATTTGAGAAGGTGTGTGGTGTAATTTTTCAATTTTCAGATTTTTACGCCCACAGTAGTTTTGGACTGTGATTTAGGAGACACTGTTGTTTGTTACTGCATGAAAACTCTCCAGGTTGTTTTCTGCAAGATCTCCTGAGTACACCCATGCCCCCCATGCATAGGTTTGCCAGGATTTTGGGAAGGTTCAAATACAATTTTTATGACTTTGTCATTAGAGTTGAAATTGAGATTATTTCTTCAGCTAGGCCTATCTTTGGTTTTGGGTCTACCGCATACCCCAGTTTGAATTATTGCCAGAAAATTGTTTATATTTGTTATGTTGACACCCTAAGGTATTGCATATGGAGTGCTTTGATGACATGGATGCAACGGTTTTAGCCCAAAACATTTGAGAAGGTGTGTGGTGTAATTTTTCAATTTTCAGATTTTTACGCCCACAGTAGTTTTGGACTGTGATTTAGGAGACACTGTTGTTTGTTACTGCATGAAAACTCTCCAGGTTGTTTTCTGCAAGATCTCCTGAGTACACCCATGCCCCCCATGCATAGGTGTGCAAAGATTTTGGCAAAATACAGCACCAATTGTAGAACATAAAAATGTACGAATAAAATGTAAAAGTCTGGTGCCTGTCAAACTGGGGATGCTCTCTAGGGGGGCACAGGCTGTTGTCACTGAAGTGCATGAAACGCAAAATGTTTTCATACCTTCTACGTGACATTGATTGGGGGTAAATGGGGGTAGAGCAGATGGGGCTACTGCTCCAGTAGGAGCGAATTGAGGGCTTCTTTATGATGCCCTCAGCATAGTAAGTGCCCAGAATTTCAGAAATTCTGGCACATCTAGCGGGGTCCATTGCTGCCTTGCCAAGTAGGAGTCTGGCTTCGCAGCACAATGCTGATGGGCATACAGATTTGATTGGGCCACGATGTGGCCCAACAAATCATCCCCCATAAACACCTGCAAAAACTGTGTGGCGGTAAATCCTGCAACATCAATATTGATGCCAGGATTTGCTGTGAAAGGAGGGATATCTGGCCTCTGGCGATGAGGCACTACCACTCCTCAGCTGGAGCTGTGCGTCTCCTGCTGGCAGGTGGTGACCCAGGATCTGCATCAGAAAACATCACTAGATACATCAGCCAGCGTAGATAATGTATCTAGCGACGTCTCTGAGCAGTTAGCGGGTCGAAATGAGGGTCTGAGTCTGACGCAGATGCCTCAGATTCTGACGCCAGGATGGCATATGCCTCCTCGGCGCTGTACACCCTCTCAGACATTATATATAATAGATTATAAAATTTTATAATTATTATATATATATAAGCGGATTGTTGGTTCTTAGAAGAACCGTTGGGTTTCACAAGAAAATACAAATAAACACCTAAATCTCTCTAAATCCCTCTAAACCTGCCTCAATTCTTCTAAATCT
The DNA here is from genome assembly GCA_009667805.1 of Leptobrachium leishanense. Taxonomy (NCBI): domain Eukaryota; kingdom Metazoa; phylum Chordata; class Amphibia; order Anura; family Megophryidae; genus Leptobrachium; species Leptobrachium leishanense. The sequence continues at coordinate 370,340,708 of CM019066.1, forward strand.
CCCTAAAATCTCTCTAAATCTGCCTCAATTTTTCTAATCTCACTAAATCTCACTAAAATCTCTAACCTGTCAAATCTGATCTCTCTCTCTCGCTCACCAAAACACAAGTGAGGAGAGGGAGGGAGAATCACAGAGGTCAGAGCCAATATTTACAAAATATTGACCTGACCTGACAAATTAGAAATTTTATTTTGATTTTTTCTAACTTCTGATTGGATGTTGCTAGCCTGCCTCTCTGATGAGGCAGGCTAGGAACATCCCACTCAGCCCCAAGATGACCCTGCCCTTAGAACCCTAACCCTAGCCCTACCCCTAACCCTAACCCTACCCCTAACCCTACCCCTAACCCTACCCCTAACCCTACCCCTACCCTACCCCTACCCCTACCCCTAACCCTACCCCTAACCCTACCCCTAACCCTAACCCTACCCCTAACCCTAACCCTACCCCTACCCCTAACCCTAACCCTAACCCTACCCCTACCCCTAACCCTAACCCTAACCCTACCCCTAACCCTACCCCTAACCCTACCCCTACCCCTAACCCTACCCTACCCCAACCCTAACCCTACCCCTAACCCTACCCCTAACCCTAACCTAACCCTAACCCTAACCCTACCCCTAACCGTCAGTTTATTTTATTTATTTTTATTTTTATTTTACTTTTTATTTTACTTTTTTTTCCTTTTTTTACACTTTTTTTTACTCTGCTGGGTGCCTTGATCCCTCGAGGCACCCAGCAGAGCACCTGATCACTGATGTGATCGTTTTTGTACTGAGTGCCACGATACCTCGTGGCACTCAGTACTTCCTGCCGCTACCGGAAGTGATCGCTCGGGGGGAGCGATCACGGACGGACCGGCGGCAGGTAAGCATATTGCAAGGATGCCTCGATGTCGAGGCATCCTTGTAATATACTCAGAGCAGCTGGAAGCGATACCGATCGCTTCCAGCGCTCTCTAGAAGTGCCGGGCACCTCTCCGGTGAAACCGGATGTTGATCGCTCCCGGGGAGCGATCACATGGTGCCCCGGCACTTCTAACGCCATTGCACGGCTGCCTGGACTCCCAGGCAGCCTGCAATGGCGTTTGAGCTGCTGGAAGCGATCCGATCGCTTCCAGCGCTCAAAAAACGGCAGGACGTACCATGTACGTCAGCGGGTCTAAGAGAGACCCGCTGCAATGACGTACATGGTACGTCCTCGGTCCTTAAGGGGTTAATGTATGTGTTTATCTTTGATGTTTTGTATTTCCTAGTTCTGATATTGTGTTTTTTCATATGCAATTTATGTATAGGGACTGCCTTTTTTACCACAGGTTGCTTCGTATGTGTTTTTACTGCTTTGCCTTGAGTAAAAAAAAAAAACAGAAAATGGAGACAATAGCACCTTTCAATCGTGCTTGCTAATTGTTTTCCTTCTCATAAAATTCATGTAGGAAAAGTTTTCATTCTTTTTTTTTAAGTAATAGTTCTTTCTATTTGCAATATGTAGTAGTTAAAATGATGTACAAAGGAAAGATTTATTTGGCGGTGAGTTCTGGAATGTGTATAATTTTCATGCTATAATGGGAGTTGTGATTGTAGCTGTTTGTGGAGTTGGGTATTTTCGTGTGATTCAAATGTGTATTTTATTTGGTATATAGCGTATTGGATGGCTGGGAGGATTCCAAGATTTTATGGAGACAGATGTGGAATAAAAACGTAATTATGGGAGCTGGATTTAAAGTGTGAAGGGATGATACAAGTTGATGTATGATATATATAAAAAAAAATAGTGTATCAAGGTGATGGGCGTCGTCAATCTGCCTTAATATAAGTTATAAATTTTCCCAAACGAGGCGTGGTTGGTTATTTTCCTCTGGTCTTTGTTTGAGTCCAGCACAAAGGGAATGACCACACCTTAATATAGGTTATATGTTTTATATAAGGGACAAGCATGCCTGTGTGGTTTTCTTTGTTGCTGAACGACTGATAATCTCTACTAAAGATATAATTATAGTAATATGAGTCCCCTATTGAATAATTGCCAAAATGGCTGACTGAGATCATTTACAGGTTTTGTAACCTGTATACTGGAATATATATATATATATATATATATATTATATAATGTTCATCATAATACAGTAGGCAAAGAGGTCCTGTTTAAGGCTGGGGTCAGACGAGCGTAGTGTTCATGTCCGTGATTGCGCCTAAAAGTACGTCCGTGATAGCATGACAGAAAGCCCATTGGAGCCCCACACACGAAGTACGTCCGCACTGAACTGCGGACGCACAACGGCCGTGGCCCACGGACGCAAGGCAGGCAAGAACGTACAACCCCTAGAACGGCCGCACAAAGTGCGCTGCGTCCGCAACGTCCGCATAGCTTTGTGTGTGAGTGATGGAACGTGGTCAGACGGACTGCATTTATACGTCCAGCATTTTTCACAGACAAAATGGTTTTGCTTTTTATTTTATTTTCCCGCCTACATCCGTCAAAATATACATCAGTGAATAAACGGACTGTGTGGCCACTACTGCGTCTTCCGTACTGACGTACGTCCGTGTGCACGGATGTACAGTCCGTAGAAATCACGCTCGTCTGACTCTAGCCTTAGAGCTTACACTCTAAGAGGATAAAGTAATATTGAAGGATTTGAGTGAAAGTTTACTGGAAAGCGCCTACAGGTTTTGTAACGCTGTACAAAGGAAATCAGGCAGATTTCAGGTGATAGAAGGTGTTTTTTTTTTGTTGACTAAGGGAGATGGAAGGTTGTAGTTTAGTAACCTGAGTATTGTTTGTTTACTTTTTCTGCATTGGTAGCCATATGTCTAGTTTTATTTTCTGCTGTCTGATGTTTTTGTCTTTTGGTGTGAAGTGCAACAACGTATGACTGTGCCCCCATTGAATTTTCTTGGAGGGAATAAAACTGGTTGTAAAATAGCTGCACAAACACCTCACGTTTTAATGTTTGTTTTTAACTAATATCTTAATAAAGATTATAGTTTTGGATATTTATTAAGAATCTTTTTCTCTGAGTTTCCTCTGAGAACTTTGTGCTAGTTAACATGTCAATTTTTAAACATGCCCTTCTATACTTTCTTTCCCAGTTTATGATATTTTTGTTATGTTTTTTTATTTGAATTGAAGAGCATTTTAGAAAGAAGATGGTGACCGTTGCAAAAGTAAAAAAAAATAAGTTTTCACATTCTCCTAGCCCCCTCTATTTTCTCTCTCTCATGACCACTCCTTTTTCCTTGTGTCCAAAAATGTGTTGCATGCATTTTTTTTTACAGTATTTTAACCATATCAATTTTAAAGTTTTTGACAGGTTAATAATACATTTTGTTTCCCAAGTTTTTTACTTTAGGTGAAAATGACCCATGCATGCCAACTTTGATCAAGCTAGATGGAAGATTATTGAATACCAATATTGATAAAGCTGTTGGAATTGAAGGAAATTTAGTTAAACACATTCAGTGTTATTCAGAGAGCGTGAAAAGCAGGAGAATGACTGGAGAATGACTGGAGAATGAAAAATTCTAGGTCAAAATAGCCGATTTGGAAAGTGAGATGAAAGGGAGAATTTTTCTGGTTTGGCTATTTTGACCTAGAATTTTTCATTCTCCAGTCATTCTCCTGCTTTTCACGCTCTCTGGATAACCCTGATTATCATTTCACATTACAATGTTACATCAACCGGATAATAAGGAATTATCAGACACCAGGCAATAAAACAATCTAATTTATCAACAACTCATCGATAAATCATGTGATTAAAGAAGATCATTGATTTGGAAATAAAACTTAAGACATGTCAGTTTCACAAAACAGTTATTTTCAACCAATAAGACAGAAGACAAAGAAAGAAGAAGATAATGTATTTTTTATATGCTGATGGATTATCATTGTGTTGTCTAAGTCAGTGGTTCTCAACCTGTGGACCCTCAGGACCCCACAATTGTCCTTGGTCAATAAATCGCAACCCAAAAATAATTGAATTTATGAAACAGAATTTATTCCACAAAACAACGTATGCACTTTTTAAACAATTTTGTAAACGGGGATTCTTTCCAAAAAGGATAGTGCAGCAATCACAGCACTAGTGAAAACGAAAGTGTTTGCTGTAAAATAAACTAATTGAAACATATGAAATTAATTAGAACTCATGGGAAAACTGGGGAAGCTTCTTCCTCTTAAGTGTCCCAAAGTCTGGGGTGATGGTGGACAAAGCAACTCTAAATTAAATCACTACTGAATGAATAAAATATTGTAAAAAAACTTAACAAACTCTCCTGCTCCATGCTCCCCCACCATCTGCCTCTGCACACATTATTTTTTTGTAGTAGCCTGCCCTCCCTGAGCCTATGCAATTTGTGTAGCTGAACGCTACACTAATCGCATAAGCTCAAGCTGGCCAAGAGATTGAAGCACTGCAGAGCGCAGGTTCCGGGAGCAGGCAGCACCAGACGCGCGCTGCAGACCTCAGACACTGAAAAGCAATGGAATAGCTTGGACCAATGATCCAAGCCATTCAAAAAAACCCTCCATGGGAGGCTGGCCTCCCATGAATTGATTGTGCGAGAAGAGGACAGTCACATGACTCTCCTGCGTCAGTCAGTGGGTGCAGGGTTGTGCTTGGGGTGTGACTTTTCACTGTGTCGGCACCTCCTCCCTGCAGGTCAAGGGGGCAGTGCGTGGCTGTCTGGAGTGGACGACGCAGTTCCTGGGGAGCCCTGAGAGCAGCCAGTTTCCTGGGGTGCCCTGAGAGCGGCCAGTTTCCTGGGGAGTCCTGAGAGCGGCCAGTTTCCTGGGGAGCCCTGAGAGCGGCCAGTTTCCTGGGGAGCCCTGAGAGCGGCCAGTTTCCTGGGGAGCCCTGGGAGCGGCCAGTTTCTTGGGGAGCCCTGGCTCTAATACTATCCAGTGGCTCATCAACCACTGATCTCACTGCACGTCCATAGAATGCAGGGAGGCTGGGATCAGGAAGCGGTGTGTGATTCTGCTGAGAATTCTCAGTGTACATTCTAGTTTTCTGCAGGGATTATCACAAGAGGAGTAAGATTTATAGAGTAAAAGGGAGAGAGTGATAAAGGGAGAAAAAAAGAAATGGAGAGGAAGACCTGGATACAAGGACAGATGGAAAAATATACAAAAGGACACACAGATATAAATGGACAGACAGAATAACAGATATTCAGAAAAAAAGGATGAAAAATAGGTAAAAGGACAGAGAAAAACACAATCAAATATACATGGGTAAGGGGGGGAGCTCCCTAAAAGCCTTTTGCTTCACCGAGATGCGCATTGTGCACAGTGTCTCCTGGTGTTGGGAGTACAGAGCTGCTACCCGTCACTGAGTCCCACCCCACACCTTCCCATTACAGATTCTCCCCCCCCACCTTGCAATTACAGAGTATCTTGCCTGATGCAGTGGGCCCCAGGTGGCACCTGGGAACATTCAGAGGTAGCTGCGCTGCCGGGGACTCGCTGCTGCAGGTAAAATGCATCAGCGGGTCCCAGGGAGGCACTTGCCCCGTGACCCAGTCCGCCCCTGGACGCGACCCACTTTTGGGTAGCGACCCACCACTTGAGAAACACTGGTCTAAGGCTGGGGTCAGACCAGCGCACTTTTAACGTGTGTTCTGGCGCACTTAATTACGGCCGCAGTAGCAGCAAATGACGGGCAATGATGGCCCATATACGAGGTACGGCCGCACAAAAGTCCGGCCGTGCAACGCAAGTGGAATTTGAACGCATTATTTCGGGAACGCAGAACCGCTAGTACTGACGTACAGAGTGCGCTGCGTCCGCTGGCGGCGTGTGTGCGTGATTAGGAGATGTCAGACGCTGCTCATGTTCGTCCAACATAACGTCCAGACACCCAAAGTTTCCTGATTTGGATCCATAAAAAATCACGCACAAAAATTGCGCATCGTATGACCGTTTTCGCGCATTCCGTGAAAAAATACCTCAATGCATTCGGACGCACTTTTTGACGTTCGCGTGTAAAAATGATTTGGTTTGACCCTAGCCTAAGTGATAATTATTTTATGTTTTATTATTTTTGTTGTTTGGTTACAATCAATATTGTTCAAATTCCCTGACACATTTAGGATTATTTAAGATCACATCCAATTAAAATTAGAGTTAATTAATGTATTTAGGAACATATAATTTAATGCATTTGCGTAAATACGTTTTATGACATATATAGTGGTAAATGGAAAGTTTTAATTCGGTAAAATTAATGTTGTTTTTATTTTTTGGATTTTATTTGAGGATTGGTGTGTTTTATAAACACCAGGTTTGTTTCAAAACACCGAACAAGACTGAATAGGATAGTAATTAAATATTTTTTTTGATACTTAAATGGGTGGAATATGCACTTCGGCTATTTCCCTTTTGAGCCAAAGTTGTGTATATATATATTTTTCTCTAAATGCATTGAGTCAGATGTAGTGTGATCATTCTTTTTTGGTTGCGTGAGGCCCATAGGCTTTGCGGGGAAATTTTTAAATTTATTATCTGTGTCTCTTCTTGTGTAAATTAAAATTTTTATTGTTTTTGTGCACTTGAGAGTGACAATGAATGAATGGATGTATATAATTAGTGGGTATACCATATTTTCTTTTCCTTTTTTTTATTGTTGCTAAAACCGTATCACATCATCAAGAAATCTGACAGTCTCAATGACTGCATATGGAACAAATCATGGACATTTTGTGTCAAAGGTCACAGGTAATAAGCAACCAGCGCAAAGAGACAGCTTGTTCAGGAGTCCCTATGGTGGGAGCTCTGATGACATTCAATGATTATGCGTCTCAAGCTGGGATGTTGAAAAAGACCAAACCTTGATCTCGCACTTTGGACTACCGTATTAGATTATGGCATATTATTTTTTTATTTAATCCCCTAGATAAGTGTGAGAAAGGATTGGATTTGTGAAAATGAGAATGTATTTCTTGAGTGTGTGTGTGAATGCAGGTGTGTATGCGTATTGTGGAGTGAAACTGAACATAGGAAAACACACATATATAGATCTGACTCATGTTGATTATTAGATAAATTAACTTTTACATTCAAGTTATTATATTTTTCTTGTTCGGTGAATTATATTTTGGGAAATGGGAATAAATAGTTATTTAATGTCTAGATTAGGTATTTTGGCCTACGCTCCAAGTGTGGTTCGCTGGAAGAGTGAATCTAGATAGATAAGTGTATTTTATGCTCATAAAGGGCCTCCTTGGGGAATGCCTTTCATATATCGTAAAGGTATTAGGCAAGGACACTGTAGCCCAGGTATAATTAGTTTAATTGCATAGGTTTGGTTTATCTTTTAGATGATCACAGGTGATATGTGATCAAAGGAAAGAATTGTTAGATTTTAATTTTCTGTATAAAATATAAATAGTTTATCTTGAAAAGCCTGTTTTGATAAAATGGACTGTGAAATCCCCCCCCTCCATTTTGTTAGTGTCAATTCTGCATAGACAGTTGTTCCTTCTATAGGATATGAGCTGTGGCCGATTTCCTGTTATGTTCAGTGCAGGAAAATGTGCGGAGAAGCGGGAAAATAGGAAAAAGATTTCTTGTGAACCATATAAGGTAATAAATTAACTGATTGGCTAAACTTTGATGTTGTAATGTATCTGTACACTGATTGGCTATAAATTCTTTGAATTTTAATAAATAGATCTGGCTTAACAAAGGAAGATCAGACTTCTCTGAAAGACCAACACAGTCTTGTGATTGATTCTTTTTGGGGGTCTCCGCCATAGCGTAGCGCAGCTCTTGCATCATTCTGATATATGAGAAAGAAATTGCAGATTATTTGGGATTCCAATTATGGTAATTATAATAGGATTTTAATTTAACAAAATTTTTTTACGTGCATCGTCCAGCGATATCGCGCGAAAATTAACAGTGTAATTACAATCCGAACGCATTTTCTCATCCGTCCAAAAATAAAGTTCGTAAAAACGACGTGCAAAACAAAGAGTAATACGCGTGCAGTAACGTAGCGCACGTAAATCAGTGTGCGGACTGTTTTTTTTCGCGGGATTCAGCCACTCAGAATTAAGAACCTTAATTGACATCAATTTACCTTAATTGACTCACTTAAGTTTTTGCGCCTGTCAAAGTAAATCTGAGTATATATGCTGCAGCAATAATAAAAACACACACAAATTCACAATTTTATTGTTTGGGTATGTATAGTATGTGTAACTCTACTGTGCTGAATTTTTTTTTTCGTGCTGGTGTTTTTCGTTTCGGTCAGAACGTTCTGATTTGCCGTTACCATCAGCTTTTCAAACACGTTAAAATTATGCGCGCAAACATCGTTCGTATAAAGATGCACATCGATTGTAATACCATCCGCGTACCAGCGCACGAACAAATTTGCGCTCACAATGTTAAGTATAGGACGCGCAGAGTTCAACACGCACGCGCAGGTCCATCCGCGTTAAACGATAACACGCATCGTTTGCGCGAAAGTTGTAATACGACGTTCTGCGCAAAGGGTTTTGCCCCTCGCACAAATGCGCATTTGCGTGCGCAAACGAAAATGCGCGAGGAATGTAATAGGGGCCTTAATGTGTGGAAGAGGACTGCTCATCTCCTCCTCTTTTATAATCTCTTTCTCTTTCCTAGTCGCCCCATAGATCTAGAACACATTGAAATGGAAATTGAATATTAAAACCCCGTCAATTTCTTCAGATATATGAACAGAGACAGATAAGGTGTTATTAGTCAAGCATCACTGTGGCAGCGACGTTCACCATAGTTGCAAGCAGTAAAAAAATAAAAATAATAATCATCGGTGCAACTACGGAGAACTCCGGCCATCCAGAGAAGAAAAATTCAACTCCGGCAGGTGAAGCTCCTGCAAACAACAGCGAACAACAGTATAACTGTCGGTTTTTGTTGTTGTGTAAAACGAGTAAACTGTCAGCTTTGTTGCATTGATGTTTAGAACACGAGTGAATATAATTCGGTGATGTTAAAGTGATGCTCTCCGTCTCCATTACATTCGATAGAAACAATGCTGAAACAACGATAAAACCATTGCTAGTAAACTTTGACTGAGATTACAACTACGGTGGAAAACCCCACAGAAAGGTACACTGAGAACTACGCTAGACAACTTTGGCAGAAGCTACGGTGGAAAGAATGGTGAAGAGTAGGGATGAGCCGAACACCCCTGTGTTCGGTTCGCATTCGAACTTGAACAATTTCAAAAGTTCGAGTTCGAACACGAACCGAACTCAATGCAAGTCAATGGGATTGAAAAGTTTAGTTTTTAGAGTGCCCTGCAAGAGGGCATATATGCAAGATATTTGCCATAAAAGGTGTATGGGGGTCCGGGTAGTACCCTGGGGGACAGGAAACAAGGACAAAAAATTTAAAAAAAACGTTTTTAAAGGGACAGTGAGTTTTCCATGAAATAAGGGTTAAAAATAAAAACGAAAAATTCCTTCAAATATCATGCCTATGAGGTCCCCATAACCTGCCCGTGAAGTGGAAGATTTGTAGGATATATAGAAACATTTTAAAACAAAAAAATTACGTTTCAAATGACGGTAAACGGTTTTCCTTTAACCTCTTAGTGACCGGGCGGTTTTACACAAATCCGTCCTTTAGTGACCGCTGCTGTTTTTACGTTTCTGCGCTGTTAGTGTTTAGGTCAAATTTTCCTCTTACTCGTCATGTATTCAACCCACACATATTATACACCCTTTTTCCTGCCATCAAATGGACTTTCTAGAAATACCATTATTTCCATTATATCAAATAATTTACTATAAAAAAATATGAAATATGATGAAAAAATGGTAAAAACACACTTTTTCATAATTTAATCCCCAAAATCTACAACCACCAAAAAAGACCCCAGCTAAATAGGTTCAAAATTTTGTCCCGAGACTAGAAATACCCAATTTTTACATGTGTTTGCTTTTTAACGCCTCCACTGCTGAGCCAGCTCACCTATGTGCGCTGCGCTCATTCTGACCATTTTGTGCTAATTATTTTGAGATGACAGCCTAGGTCCTATTTAATTAAACCCCCCAGACAAAAAAACGTTAAAAAAAACCCATTTTTTATTTAATTTAATTTTTTTTTTAAACCAAACCTGGTCATGTTTGGTATCATTGGAAAGGCCATGATCAGGCCTTTCAAATGATGTCAAATATGACCATCGAGCTGCCATGGATCGGGAGATCATTAAGATCCCCTTATCTCTACATGGCAGCTAAATGGTTAACTGGCCCACTGATATCTTCACACATATGGTGAGGTTGTCAGTGGGTGGGTGGACGGACCTGAAGGCTTGGCTGACCTCCAAGATGTCAGCCCCCTCCAGGTTCGAATCGCTTTTTGGTGCCAATTAGCGCCGAAACGCGACTCGGTGGGGAAATCGTTAATGCTATACACCGCTGAAAAGGGGAGACTCTCCCCTTTTCAGCGGTGCAAAAAGCAGCTCCCTAGCTTCAATGGTTGGGGAGATAGAGGGCTCCGAAGGAGCCCCCCTCCCCTCCATTGATTTGCATGGGGACGCCTGCTGATGACGTCACCACGCAGCGTGGCGACATCATCAACCTCGCCTGCGCATGTAAATCACATGGGCAGGCTTCCTCCCTGCCAGATCGCCGAGGGATCCAGCGAGGGAGGTAAGTATCGGGCGGGAGGGGGGTTAGGCGCCGCTGACGTACCCTGTACGTCCGCGGGTATAAGGGAGACCCGTGGACAGGACGTACAGGGTACATCAGCGGTCCTTAAGGGGTTAATCTATTCATAAACAACTGCTTGGGCGGCAGTCTGTATTAAAAGAGGAGACCTTTTAGGACACGCAGAACAAGTTTAGTGATTTGTTGGCTAGATTATGCAGATTTTGCAGATTATGCAGATTTTGGATGAAAGTAACAATAGGTGCTTTAAAATTGGGCCTTTAGTGTCGGCAACAGTGCTGTCACACCGTAACCCCTCTGTGGTATTGCGGAAGAGTGCAGGGTTGGACCCTGCGTTCCAAAAATGTAAAATGATATAAATCTGGTACAGGCGTCAGTGCACCCAAATATTGTGCCTTTGGTGGCAGCAAGTGCCTTCACACTGTAACCCTTTTGTGGTATTGTGGAAGAGTTCAGTGGTGGAGGTTTTGTGAATGTAGAAGACCTCCCCGATCTATTCCGTTACGTCAGCATCAGGGGATTGATAGCTGCTGATCCAGGACTGATTCATTTTTATAAATGTCAGCCGGTCTACAGAGTCGGTGGACAGACGCACTCTTTTGTCTGTGACAAAACCTCCAGCGGGACCAAACGTCCTTTCAGAAAGCACGCTGGATGAAGGGAAACCTAGTAGCTGCATAGCATATTGGCTAAGTTCTGGCCAGTGATCCAATGTCAACACACAGTAAGCCAGTGGATCGTCTGCTGGAAAGGTATCCAGGTCTGCCCTTGCCCCTAGGTAGTCCTGCACCATACGGTGAAGATGCTGGCAATGGGTGCCTACATTTGACGTCCCTGGGCGTCGTGGACTAAAAAAATGTAAAAAAGGCATCAGTCAAGCGGCCCCGGCCTTCACCACTATTCCTCTGATCATCCGCAGCCTCAGAAGCACCTGTGTCATCACTTGGTAACCTACCAGTGCCTGGAAAGGTGTTACACAAGTGTCGCATTAGAGCGTCCTCAAGTTTTTTTCATCCTATGCTCCCTCTGTGCGGGCAGGATGAGCTCTGCAACTTTACCCTTGTATCGTGGATCAAGAAGGCTTGTCAACCAGTAATGATCCCTCTCCTTGATAGCACGAATCCTGGGGTCCTTTACCAGGCTTTGCAGGGTAAGGGAGCCCATGCAGCAGAGGTTGGAGGTGGCATTAGCTTCCGAGTCTTCCTGGTCAATGAGGATGATCCCATCGTGCACTTCCTCCTCCCAGCCACGTACTAGTCCTTGGGTTTCTGGGCACACAAAACCCTCCCTTGAGGAATCCCCACCTTCAATGCCCCCACTACTTAAATATTCCTCCTCCTTTTCATCGTCCTCCTGTCTGATCTGAGGAGTACCCGCTGGAATGCTGTCTGCGGAAAGACTGGGACCCTGAGAGCTAGGGAAGGCCTCCTCTTCCTTCCGCTGCTCTGCCTCTAGAGCCACATCTATAATTCCCCGCAGAGTGTGCTCCAGCAGGAACACTAAAGGAATTGTGTCACTGATGCATGCACTGTCCCTGCTCACCATCCTCGTTGCCTGCTCAAATGATGACATTACAGTGCATGCATCCTTGATCATCAGCCCCTGCGGGGGGGGGGACAAGTTGACCTGAACCTGTCCTTGTGCCATACTCACACAGGTACTCGTTGATGGCCCTCTGCTGCTTCTGCAGACGCTGCAGCATTGCTAATGTCGAGTTCCACCTTGTGGGCATGTCACAGATCAGATGGTTTGTGGGAAGGTGGAATTCTCTTTGAATTTCTGCCAGCCGAACACTTGCTGGGAATGACCGTCTGAAGTGGCTGCAGACTTTTCTGGCCTGGCTGAGAAGCTCTGCAAGCCCTGGGTACCTGGTTAGGAAACGCTGTACCACCAGATTTAGGATGTGTGCTAGGCATGGTACATGCGTCAACTTACCCAGGCGTAGGGCGGAGAGAAGGTTGCTGCCATTATCACAGACGACCATTCCCAGCTCAAGCTGGCGTGATGTTAACCATCTCTGCACCTGCCCCTGCAGAGCTGACAGAATTTCTGGCCCGGTGTGGCTCCTGTCCCCTAAACAAACCAGCTCAAGCACAGTATGGCATCTTTTTGCTTGAGCCATTGTGTAGCCCCTGTCACGCGTCGGTTTAACTGCCACTTCCCCAGAGACAGAGAAGGAGGTGGAGGAGGAAGAGGGAGAGGTGGTGGTGGAGCAGACAGACCTCATACAAGCAGCTTTCTGGAGGTGTGGTGGATGAACAAGCTCCAGCACAGAGCCCCGTCTTGGATCCCTCCCAGCTGCAATCAGAGTTACCCAGTGTGCCGTGAAGGAAATGTAACGGCCCTGTCCATGCTTGCTGGACCACGTGTCTAAAGTCACATGCACCTTGCTGCTGACTGCCTTTCCCAATGACTCCATAACATTGTTTTCCACGTGCTGGTATAGTGCTGGAATGGCCTTCCGTGAAAAGTAATGGCGTTTTGGAACCTGCCACTGTGGTACAGCACATTCAGCACATTCACGGAAGGAAGCAGAGTCCACCAGTTGGAAAGGCAGTAGCTGTGATGTGAGTAATTTTGCTAAGCTGGCATTTAGACGATGTGCTTGGGGATGGTTGGGACTATATTTTTTCTTATGCTGCTGCAGCTGGGGCAACGTAATCTGACTGCGTAAATCTTCAGCTGATGGGATGCTGTCACATTGTGAGGAAGGACCTGGTACATCCATTACTATAGCAGCATCCCTGTCAGTGGAGGTTGGAGTCAATGACATGGCAGGACATATAGTGGGGGTAGAGACAGGTGAGGAGGACCTACGCAAATTTTTGCGCCAACGGGATGTGTGGCACTTGTTCATATGTCGCCTCAAGCACGTGGTACCCAAGCGTCCGGTGTCTTTCCCACGCTTGAGCCTCATCTGACACAGATTACAAATAGCAACGGTGCAGTCTGCTGCACATTTCTTAAAGAACTCCCAGACAGCAGAGTTCCTGGATGTGTGCTTTGAGACAACAGCGCTCTGCACCTGAGCAGTTCTGACATCTGATGCCTTGGACTGGCTAGTGCTACGGTTGGTCATAGAGGACGTTGTGCCTCGTGTTTGTTGTGCCTCCTCCTCACTTGACTCCTCTGTTCGATCAGGCACCCAGGTGGAGTCAGTGACCTCATCATCATGTCATCACCCCCAATCTCCTCGTCACTGGAGCCAACTTGACAGTATGCTGCAGCTGCTGGGGCAACATGAGTGCCAGTTATTTGTGTGTCACTGGCACCCCTTTCCTCTAGGTTGATTATACTCCCTTCCTCAACCTCAGAGATTGAATCAGAGCACTGTAGTTGCTGCGCATCCTAAAGCAACATGTCACTGTCATTGTAGTCAAACAATTCAGCTGGCTCCTCCGTGTGTGATAGTGAGGCTGCGGCAGGAGTAGCTGTGGACATGGAGGCTGCATTAGATGCTTTGGCAGCTGAGGTGGACTGTAAAGCACTACAAGCCTGGCTGGCAGAGGACTGGGAGGATGAGGATGGCCTGGTTAGCCAATCCACCAAATCCTCTGTATGTTGCTGCTGCTTAAGACGGCCAGCACCAGTTAGAAAGGATAAGCGTGCCCCTGCAGAGGATGCACCACGTCCACGACGACCAGAGGCACAGCCTTCCCGACACAAAGGCTGCTTGCCCTCTTATCTGTGCCTGGGAGCGTCTGCCTGTCCTTTTTGGTCTTTCTGACATGGTGAGTGATATATAGATTAAAGATACACAGAACTCTGACTGAACTCTGTTATAAAAATTGGAGATATGCTGCAGAACTCTGATTCAACTCTGGTATAAAGATTAAAGATTTCCAGAACCCTGGTATAACTCAGTGAGACACCCTGATAGCTGGCAGCCAGTGACAAGACATAGATTACAATTCCCAGAAACCTCCTATAAATCAGTGAGACCCCCTGATGGGTGGCAGTGACAAGACACAAATTACAATTCCCAGAAACCACCTACAAGTCAGTGAGACCCCCTGATAGGACCCCCTGATAGCTGTCAACAGTGACAAGACACAGATTACAATTTGCAGAAATCTGATAGAAGTATGTGGGACCTCCTGATAGCTGGCAGTGAGAAGACACAGATTACAATTCCCAGAAACCTCCTATAAATCAGTGAGACCCCCTGATGGGTGGCAGTGAGAACACACAGATTAGAACAATTCCCAGATATTTTGTAGAAATGAAACCCCCACAATTGCTGGTGGCAGTGAGAACACAAAGATTACAACAATTCCCAGATATATTGTATAAATGACTGACCCCCAAAATAGTTGGTGGCAGTGAGAACACAAAGATTACAACAATTCCCAGATATTTTGTAGAAATGAGACCCCCACAATTGCTGGTGGCAGTGAGAACATAAAGATTAGAACAATTCCCAGATATTTTGTATAACTGACTGACCCCCAAAATTACTGGTGGCAGTGAGAACACAAAGATTACAACAATTCCCAGATATTTTGTAGAAATGAGACCCCCCCCCCCAATAGCTGCTAGCAAACCGGCAGTGAGAACACAAAGATTACAACAATTCCCAGATATTTTGTTTAAATGACTGACGCCCAAAATAGTTGGTGGCAGCGAGAACACAAAGATTAGAACAATTCCCAGATATTTTGTAGAAATGAGACCCCCACAATTGCTGGTGGCAGTGACAACACAAAGATTACAACAATTCCCAGATATTTTGTATAAATGACTGACCCCCAAAATTGCTGGTGGCAGTGAGAACACAAAGATTACAACAATTCCCAGATATATTGTATAAATGACTGACCCCCAAAATAGTTGGTGGCAGTGAGAACACAAAGATTACAACAATTCCCAGATATTTTGTATAAATGACTGACCCCCAAAATTGCTGGTGGCAGTGAGAACACAAAGATTAGAACAATTCCCAGATATTTTGTAGAAATGACTGACCCCCAAAATAGTTGGTGGCAGTGAGAACACAAAGATTACAACAATTCCCAGATATTTTGTATAAATGACTGACCCCCAAAATTGCTGGTGGCAGTGAGAACACAAAGATTAGAACAATTCCCAGATATTTTGTAGAAATGAGACCCCCCCCCCCCCAATAGCTGCTAGCAGACTGGCGGTGAGAACACACACTAACAATCTCCTAATCTAGTGTGCTGCGGAATTTAGCTCTGTGAGCCCATGATTGGACAAAATTTGCCCAATCAGGACTCTGAGCCGTGATTGGCATAGTATTGAACCTGTCTTGCACCTGACCTGTGGTCAGGTGCAAGGCTGTAGCCAATTACAAGCTTCAGGCCAGTGGAAAAGTGCATTGTGGTGCATTGTGGGCGAACATGCAGCGAACACGCAGAAATGTTCGTAGTTCGCGAACAGGTGATGTTCGAATCGAACTCCGAACCGATCGAACCGAACAGCTCATCCCTAGTGAAGAGCGCTTCAAACTACAGTGGCAGAATGTTCCTTGGTTTCGCTGTAACTTGATCCACGGACGTTTGCCGAAGTAAAACCACTGTTCTTTCAATGACGGAGTGGTGGTTAGTGAATAACCCAGTGCAGGGGCAGCAAGGTAAAATGATGGGGCCTCAATCCGGGCCCTCGGGCAGTGCCCAATGGGTCAGTCTGCCCCTGACACCTATAGAGTTCTAAACACCTTTCTAGCTAAGAGAATTTCCTCATTTTCACTTAAACCCTCTGATCTAGATTGGTAGATTTCAGGTTCTAGACTAACAATAGGGGTAACATCATAGAAGGTAAGACCTGAAGTCCCAAGACTGCTGCATAATTTCGGACAACAGTAAACTATAAGCATTGTAAATTGTAACCGTAGTTTCTAGCAGAGAAGCACTGGGTAAACGAGTCTCGTTCAACCTTTGAGTCGATGGAATCCCGCTTCTGAGATAAGAGCAGGCTTCACAGTGTGTTTGTGTGGACCCACTAAGGAGATTTGCTTTGTCGTTGGCTGGTGGGCTTACGCTACTAATGGCCATTACAAGTAACCAAAAATCTTTTTATTTTGTAGGCTATGTCCAGGATTTTGAGCACGTATTTGGGTTGGTTGCTAGTGTTGCGCTGTCCTCCTTGAGAGCAATGGGATTTGAGAAGCAACATGCGTTTGTTGTTAGAGCAGCCTGGGATGCGGACATGATGATCACCCTACGACTATCAGGGTTATTTAAAGAGCACCGAATTGGCCCCGACATTGCACTGAATGGTGAATTTCCCCGTACGGTGCTATTTTGTGGGCATTCGGCTAGTCAGAAACCTGCCAATTCACAAAATATTAGCGAATTGCCAGCGAAATACAGTGGCCTTCAGTGGCAGTGAACTCCCCATAGAGAAGCAATGGTTAATCTATTCACAGAACGCCAAACTGCACCGAAGTGTCAGTGAAATGCCCTGATTTTCGGTGGTTTTGTTCGACAGGTTTAAGCAGGCGAATCCCATAGGTCTCAATGTAAAAGAATTCCCCATTTTTATTAAATATTTATCCAACCGTTTATTCTTTTCATTTGCAGCAAAAAGTCTAATTATATATTTATTTATTAGGATTTTCTTTAGACATTTTTCCAGATTTTTTTTGGCAAATTAGTTTTTCTGATTTTTTTTAAAATGGATTTTTTTTTTCCTGTAACAGACCTTTTTATTATTATTTATAGGACCTTATATATTATTTCCAGGCATTTTCATGCAGTCGTTTTCTGGAAAACGCCTTTTAAAAGTTTTTTTTCTATTTATTTTTTTACCCCGTTTGGTGGCTTGGCGGCTTTTTCCAGTAGCTGTTCGGCGGGACGTCGGTTTTTTTCAGATCGGTTTTGCGGAAGATTTTTAATTTGTTTGGCGGGTCGATTCGCCGCACTTCGGGGACCCTGCGGTGAATGCTGAATCCACCTCAGGGTCGGCGGATCGAACTCGCCAAAGTGCGGCGAACAGGAGAGCGTTACTCTCTAAATAACCCTGTTTATGGTCGCTCTGCATCCTTCAGAAACGTACAATTATTTTGTTTCAATGCACTGCTGATCACCAACTGTCACTCCCTGAGGAGCAACTGCGAAACGCGCCTCGAATGCCTGTATAGGATAATTTTTTTACTGTTCACAAACTATTATATATTATAATTATAACTATTATTTGAATCTTCCCAGCATGTGCAAACTGTAACCAGCTATAACCATATATCTATGTATATCTCTGTAGAGACTATCATCCTCTGCGTAATTGTTAACATGCAGCGGCTATGTGTATCTAACTCTGAATACTATATATAATGCACTTATTAATTTTGGTTCACATGTTGTGCTGTTAACTTATCATGGAGATATCGGCATTTACTTTACGCTGAGTACAGGGCTCTAGTTGACATATTGTTACTGCACATGCTGAAGTTCTAACTATCTAGATATATTCTCATTTAATGGTATTTGTCAGCATGTGCAAATTGTAACAAGTTAAAAACTCTCATTCACGTGTGCTCACTTTTGGGGCTGTTGGTGCAGTCAATGCTGCTCTTTTGCTTTTAGCCGGCATTTCTGTCTAGTGTTCATGTTGTGTATTTATATATGGTTCAGTTAGGTATTTTGGTTTTATTAAGAAAAATACAAGAATACAGTGGTGCTACGTCGTATAAATTAAGCAGTACGGATTGCTAGTACACTAAGATGGTTATTCCCAAGAAACCACCGAATATAGAAAACACCAACCAGAAAATATAGTGCAGCGCTCCCGTACACCAATACACGTGCTCAAAAGAATTGAAAATTTTACATACATGGATATATTTCATTGTCGGTTCATTTGTTGATGACATGTAAAAAAAATCAAACAGAAGAGGGAACCATAGTGTGAACCAGTTTAAACATATACATATAATGGGATTGAGTGTATAAAAACTCACATTCTTAAGAGCGCATATCGCTCAAACGAATCCGCATGCGGGTTTTTTTTAGGGCATACCCGTCTGCCACCACTCCACGATGATCCAGGACAGTATCACTCTCGAAAAAAAGGAAGAAATGGATGGTGCAGATCGTCACAACACATCTATTTTGTCGAAATGATATAAAATGAACTCACCCAATCAGAGCCTCACATCCGGGCTCTAGGTGTTAAGGCTTAGGGGTTGTAGTTAGATCGCCAAACCTTTAGAAAAGCCCATAAGGATCCCGGCAATGAAGAATCCAATTACCAGATTTCGGAAAAAAAGGAGCTTTTATTTTGGTTTGCCAAATAAACCAATAAAAGTATAAAAGTGAACTTGACGCGTTTCACGCTATGATGCGCTTCCTCAATGGCAAAAATCAAATTACCTGTAAGCGCATCATAGCGTGAAACGCGTCTCTTCCTTTTTTTTCGAGAGTGATACTGTGTATTGGTGTACGGGAGCGCTGCACTATATTTTCTGGTTGGTATTTTGGTTTTATTGTTGCAGGATTCTCTGTATTAGCCTTCTCTATAGACTTTGTTATAGTTACAATTATTTTGTTTCAATGCAGTGCTAATGAACGCTTGTATTTTTTTTATGTACCCCTGTACCCCTGTGTAATGGTTGGTAAGTACCTTCCTGCCACCTCCACACCGTTATAGTGTGTTCGGGATCCACCCCGACAGACACCAGGAGCTTTCCGGTGGCGCTGAAATTAACGTATCCGATACCCTTGGAATGAAAGCATCTCAGGATAGACAGAGTCTGTTTACTCATGGCATCCCATATGTGAATGGATGGTGTGGCCCCTAGAGGAAGCAAAACACGTAAGGGAAAAAAAATTTGTATAAAATCACATACATCCCTCTTTGTTGACATTTACACATGACACCACCTTGATACTACAAAATGCATACTAATAATCATGTGTTGACATTTCGGTACAGCGAGCCAAACTGGACGCTAGCCATAAGTAGATGAACATAGTGTGAAACATGGAGGGTCGCTAGGTATAGGCGATGTGTAAGACGAGGGATACTGGACGTGGCTATACAGACAGGAACATGGCCGGCAGCTATCTGCACCGGGTACAGAAACAGCAGGATACAATGGGTGGACCAGATAAGACCCGTCTTGACACAGATGGGGGTTGGGAGTAGGCCTTACCTGAATATTCTGCTATTTCCCCTGCAGTGTGAGAGCAATGGCAAATGAGGAAGCGTCAGGGCAAAACAAACAACTAAAATAAGTAATCATACTAATGCTGAAGCGACGCGGCACCAGCATTAGGGGCAAACAAAAAAGGAAATGTTCAAAGTATGGATATGATTTGAAAAAATAAAAGAAAAACTGCTGATTAGTATATAACGACACAGGGCTTAATAAAGCTGCCAACAGATTATTGTATGTGCGTCACGTAGTTACATCAGACAAAATTGTAAATGGCAAAAAGAAAATTCTACATTTTTTTTGTACAATGACTGGTTGTAATTTCAGTCCTGGTTCCTGCGGTTCCAGCTTTTATGTCATTCGTCGGAGTGCAAGGACACCGTCCTGCTGTGTTCTAGTTTTTTAAATACAGAGCACCAATATATTTGCAGAGATGTAAAACGGGCGATAAAAGAAAGAAAAGGCGCGATGGAAGATCACAAACATTTTAATAGCAACGTATTAAAAGGATATTGTGAGTCTCGGTACCCTCAGTCGCCCGTCGGTTGTCAGCACAAACACAAAGCTGTCCCCAAAGATCTTGACATGATGGTAGATTACAGATGTATATCCACAAAATCTGAGGAAAAAACCTCATAGTGCGATATTGTATCAAAAGAGAATTAATAAAAAATAAAGAATATCAATGTGAGAAATTCGCCGCTGTTCCACGATCAGGTCAAGTCGAGATCTTTTGGGACAGCTCTGTGGACCGACCTGACAACGGATGGATGTCTGAGGGGAGTGTGACTATTAACATCCTTTATAGATATAGAGAGATTTAGATAGATATAGAGAGATATAGAAAGATAGAGAGATATACAGTCAGGTCCAGAAATATTGGGACATCAACACAATTTTAACATCTTTGGCTCTATACACCACCACAATGGAGTTGGAATGAAACAAACACAATGTGCTTTAACTGCAGACTGTCAGCTTTAATTTGAGGGTATGTACATCCAACTCAGGTGAACAATGTAGGACTTACAGCAGTTTGCAGATGTGCCTTCCACTTGTGGAGGGACCAAAGGTAATGTGACAATTGGCTTCTCAGCTGTTCCATGGCCAGGTGTTTGATATTCCCTCATTACCCCAATTACAATGTGCAGATAAAAGGCCCAGAGTTCATTTCAAGTGTGCCATTTGCATTTGGAATATGTTGCTGTCAACTCTCAAGATGAGATCCAAAGAGCTGTCACTATCAGTGAAGCAAGCCATCATTAGGCTGAAGAAACAAAACAAACCCATCAGAGAGATAGCAAGAATATTAGGCGTGGCCAAAACAACTGTTTGGAACATTCTCAGAAAGAAGGAACGCACCGGTGACCTCAGCAACACTAAAAGACCCGGGAGACCATGGAAAACAACTGTGGTGGATGACTGAAGAATTCTTTCCCTGCTGAAGAAAATACCCTTCACAACAGTTGGCCAGATCAAGAACACTCTCCAGGAGGTAGGTGTATGTGTGTCAAAGTCAACAATCAAGAGAAGACTTCACCAGAGTGAATACAGAGGGTTCATCACAAGATGTAAACCATTGGTGAGCCTCAAAAACAAGAAGGCCAGATTAGAGTTTGCCAAACAACACGTAACAAAGCCTTCACAGTTCTGGAACAAGATCCTATGGACAGATGAGACCAAGATCAACTTGTACCAGAGTGATGGGAAGAGAAGAGTATGGAGAAGGAAAGGAACTGCTCATGATCCTAAGCATACCACCTCATCAGTGAAGCATGGTGGTGGTAGTGTCATGGCGTGGGCATGTATGGCTGCCAATGGAACTGGTTCTCTTGTATTTATTGATGATGTGACTGCTGACAAAAGCAGCAGGATGAATTCTGAAGTGTTTCGGGCAATATTATCTGCTCACATTCAGCCAAATGCTGCAGAACTCATTGGACGGCGCTTCACAGTGCAGATGGACAATGACTCAAAGCATACTGCAAAAGCCCTTTTGAAGGGATAGAAGTGGAATGTTATGCAATGGCCAAGTCAATCACCTGACCTGAATCCCATTGAGCATGCATTTCACTTGCTGAAGACAAAACTGAAGGGAAAATGCCCCAAGAACAAGCAGGAACTGAAGACAGTTGCAGTTGAGGCCTGGCAGAGCATCACCAGGGATGAAACCCAGCGTCTGGTGATGTCTATGCGTTCCAGACTTCAGGCTGTGATTGACTGCAAAAGATTTGCAACCAAGTATTAAGAAGGGAAAGTTTGATTTATGATTATTATTCTGTCCCATTACTTTTGGTCCCTTAACAAGTGGGAGGCACATCTGCAAACTGCTGTAAGTCCTACACCGTTCACCTGAGTTGGATGTACATACCCTCAAATTAAAGCTGACAGTCTGCAGTTAAAGCACATTGTGTTTGTTTCATTCCAACTCCATTGTGGTTGTGTATAGAGCCAAAGATGTTAGAATTGTTTCAATGTCCCAATATTTCTGGACCTGACTGTAGATATGGAGGAACGAGTCAGATGGATAGACATAGAAGAACAGCGAGACATTGATAGATATAAAGAGATATAGATATGGAGGAACGAGACAGATGGATAGACATAGAAGAACAGCGAGACATAGATAGCTAAAGAAGAGAAGAGAGATGGATAGAGGGCACTCATAAAACAGAGCTGGAGAATATGTTGGCACTCTATAGATAAAATCTATTCTTCCTAAGGATGTGTATAAAGCAAGCTTCACATTCTGTGGGAATAAACACGGAATGCTTTGTCACTTTGTGAATGAAAGAATAACATAATATACAATCACATACTAAAAGTAATAAATAAAATGCTGTCACTCAGATAAAGTGCACAGATGTATAGAATTAATGGGATTATTCGGTCTTGCTGCATAATTAAGCCCAATGTGTTTTATATATATACACTATTGAAATGTTATATAAAAATGTTTTATGCCAGAATTAAAAGATCATCTTCTTTTCGAATGATGGGGGTATGTATGGAGGATTGTACATGTAAACCTAAGTGGACAATCCCAAAAATAATAAGTGGGGTATTTCTGAGTGAAGCTTCACTAATATGGGGCATTTCCTAAGTATCCGGAAGTATCCGGTGTGTGCGGTATTCCTCGCGCATTTCCTAGGTGCAGTATCTTTATGTAGTCCTCCACAGGACATTCACGGTGTAATTCTCCGTGTAGTATTCCCAGTGTAACCTGAATACCGCATTCTCGATGAAAACCTGACTATAGCTTTCCCATAAATATCCTAACACCTAGTCCAGAGTGAGACCCTCGGGGTGCAATCCCCTGTATGGCGTTTCTAATCTCGTGTGGATCACGACTAATGGAATCTCAGTGATCGTAGTGACGGACTCATAATGTATTAAGCAGAAAAGCTGCTTTCATTTGGAATTCTTCTTAAAATAAAACCCTGTTCACGTGTGTCAGAAGTTCCTAATATGTGTGTATGGAAACAGTGTCCCGGGAGCAAAGGTCAGGGGAGACAATGTATCCGCTGACACTCGGTTCTTCTTACCAATTTGCCCAGTAGCAACAACATTCTTATACTTGGGATGCTGGTTCACCGTCAAACAAAGTATGTCGTCCGTGTGCTCCAAGTAGAAACTCTGACTTCCTAGATTAACAAAAAATAATATATAAATAAATCCTCAGTGTATGAGCAATAGAATGAATCGTACAATTTGAAAATAAAGAATACATGAAGAGGTTTCTCAATTTTTCAACTGGTTCATTCACCGTCTGGCAATCCTGCAGGTCCACCGAGTGATCGTGGAGAGAGACTGGGGAGTTTTTTCCCCAGTCTCGCTACGCTCACAGAGGCCAGAAGAGGCGGATTGGGCCGCTGTTCTCGCCACGGGATGAGAGGTGAGTATCTGGGGGGGGGGGGGGTTTCCAGCTGCTGTTAACGGATTCTGCAGAAGCGCAATCAGTTAGCACAAGCATAGAGCTGTGGCCGCAGCGGTTCGTAATTAGCGTTAGGATGTAATTCTAACACTAATTACTCTCTGCTTACTCTTTGCGCTCCCCATGTTAAGCATAGGGAAAGCAAAGTACAGTAAGCAAGCGCTAAAAAGCGCTATTACCTATGCGCTGACGGATTTTTAACTTGTTAGCGATTGGGTTCCGTTCTGGACGAAACGCTAACCCTCACTTATGTAAGCACTGGCGTTAAGGAGGTGACGGCCACAAGTGTTGTAAGTGGCCACTGTTACCTGTTAGGCACAGGTTGACGCGGCGCGCGCTACATGTTGCTGCTAACGTGATTGCGTCATCAATGTTTTGGGTCTCATTTCTAACATGCAGGGTTTGATGTAGTACACACGTTCCTTCACAAAAAGAGTTTCGGGCTGGTAAGATAGGGACAATGGGGTGGCCACAGATTTTTGGAAATGGCACTGTCCACAAAACACTCTGGATTGTTGCCAATGACTCATGTGAATTGCTATTCTCGTGTCTGTTCTGTTGTTGTGGCTGTGAGGCCACATAGCGGGCCTGTGCTGTGATGAGATGCGCCCAACGTAAGAGGAGGTATGTTTCCTGAAACTTTCATTAATTTCCTTTCACCTGTTTACAATCTAAACACTTTAGTTTCCAGTCTATATGCCGGACGGCATCGGGAGGTTTGAAAAGGTTTGCCAGATACTTAATAAGAAATACCTTTATAATATGATTTAGCTTTTAGCTGACAAATGATGTGGCTTTTGGTTTTTCTTTTTGGTGTTTTGCAGCAGATCTTATTGCCTTCTTCTATCCCTCTATCCCTCCATCAGCTGATCTCAATCCTCATCTGACAGTTTATCAATGCTCACAGCCAGAGTCTCAGAAGAATCTCCATCAATCCTCCCGTCTCCTCTGATTAAAGACGTGCACACAGCACAGAGATGTATGAGGTATGCGTATGCTGAAGGCTGTAGAGCATTAACTCACCAGACTGGCTTTATAAAGTCTTAAAGAAGAATTAGGGATATCAGGAATCTCAACACTGTCCCCCCCCCCCCCTGTTGCTGAACTATAGCTCCCAAGATTCGCTGGCAATCTACTTCTTTCAAAGAATTCTTGGAATTGTAAGCCATTAAGATCTGGCCGGGTCAGAGTTTGGTACCCGAGGTATTATTTCTTTCATCATACTCCTAGGGGCAGGTCCTGGATATAAGGATATTGAGGACATTTACAGTATATGTATGCAAAAACTGTAAATGCATACACTGCCCGGCCAAAATAAAGGCAAACACTGCAATATTTGGTTGTGTCGCAATTTGCTGTGATTACGGCACGCATTCGCCGTGGCATCGTTTCGATAAGGCCATGCAATGTCACAGCATTTATTTGCGTCCAGAGCAGCATTAATTTGTGGCCAAGATCTTGTATTGATGATGGGAGAGTCACGGCGCTGCGTAAAGTCTTCTCCAGCACATTATCCCAAAGATTCTCAATGGGGTTAAGGTCTGGACTGTGCGGTGGCCAATTCCATGTGTGAAAATTATGTCTCGTGCTCCCTGAACCACTCTTGCACAATTTGAGCCCGATGAATGCTGGCAAATATGCCTGCTGTGCCATCAGGGGAGAAAAAACCCAATGATGGAAAAACCTGTTCATTCAGTGTATTCAGGGTGTCACATGACCTCATTTATTTGGGCACATAACATTGCTGAACCTAGACCTGACCAACTGGAGCAACATCAGATCATAATAAGCTTGTAATGTAGGTGGTGAGGTTTTTGGGAGGCCAGGCATTGTATTTAGCTTTATTGTGTGTATGGGTCAGCAGGCAGCTGTCATTGCGGAATTATACATCACGGCGACCAGGATATGATACATTTGCTGTATTATTAGGTCATGGTACGAAGTTAGCCGCCATCTCTTTGGTCTCTCTGGTCTCTTTGCACATGGATAGACATCCCTGCTGTAATTTGCCGCAGCAACAGGTGTCACCTGTGGCCTCAGAGGAGGATACAGGTCCTTGAGCTTCATGTGTAGCCTCCATCTGTCTGACTGTGCTGAAGACAATCTGATACATTTGGGCAGACAGGAAGGTTCAGAATGAGATAATACATTTTGAAACGCACCTGCAGAAAGGTTCTGTACGATGCCAGCCGCAGCCGTGTGAAAAACAATATCTGTCCCGTCGTTAAGGTAATACAGGTTGTCACGACAGTCAAAACCTCTGTATCCAAAGACGTGGTCCAAGGAGAGCTCCTGAAAGAGGAAGAAGATCAGGCTGTACACCAAATATACGACAGCAAAACCCGTTAACCGTTTCCAGACCTGCGGCAGGTTGTGGGCAGTCAGCTAGGAGAGGCTCCGCTAATGTAACACATAACAATGTTACAACGTGGAAGTGTCTGTGTATCACCGGGCACACAGGACTGCAGGGACGCTGCCATTACAAGCAATATTGAATATTTAGTGCTACTCACCTCAACCAGTTTCTTTTTCTTAGTGATATTATTTTTCTGCAGCTTTTCTGGTTGAGGAGCAGCTCTGCTGACTGATGGTCTACAGGGGGGGAAACGAACATTTATTCAGAACCAACACCTAATTACACACAGTGCTATGTGCGCTTCTACTGAATGTGGTCTAAATGAGATAGATACTGATATATGATAGATAGATTGAAGGATAGATAGATATGGATAGATAGATATGGATAGATAAGGATATATACAGTCAGGTCCAGAAATATTGGGACATGGACACAATTCTAACATCTTTGGCTCTATACACCACCACAATGGAGTTGGAATGAAACAAACACAATGTGCTTTAACTGCAGACTGTCAGCTTTAATTTGAGGGTATGTACATCCAACTCAGGTGAACGGTGTAGGACTTACAGCAGTTTGCAGATGTGCCTCCCACTTGTTAAGGGACCAAAAGTAATGGGACAGAATAATAATCATAAATCAAACTTTCCCTTCTTAATACTTGGTTGCAAATCCTTTGCAGTCAATCACAGCCTGAAGTCTGGAACGCATAGACATCACCAGACGCTGGGTTTCATCCCTGGTGATGCTCTGCCAGGCCTCTACTGCAACTGTCTTAAGTTCCTGCTTGCTCTTGGGGCATTTTCCCTTCAGTTTTGTCTTCAGCAAGTGAAATGCATGCTCAATGGGATTCAGGTCAGGTGATTGACTTGGCCATTGCATAACATTCCACTTCTGTCCCTTCAAAAACTCTTTGGTTGCTTTTGCAGTATGCTTTGGGTCGTTGTCCATCTGCAATGTGAAGCGCCGTCCAATGAGTTCTGCAGCATTTGGCTGAATGTGAGCAGATAATATTGTCCGAAACACTTCAGAATTCATCCTGCTGCTTTTGTCAGCAGTCACATCATCAATAAATACAAGAGAATCAGTTCCATTGGCAGCCATACATGCCCACGCCATGACACTACCACCACCATGCTTCACTGATGAGGTGGTATGCTTAGGATCATGAGCAGTTCCTTTCCTTCTCCATACTCTTCTCTTCCCATCACTCTGGTACAAGTTGATCTTGGTCTCATCTGTCCATAGGATCTTGTCCCAGAACTGTGAAGGCTTTGTTAGGTGTTGTTTGGCAAACTCTAATCTGGCCTTCCTGTTTTTGAAGCTCACCAATGGTTTACATCTTGTGTTGAACCCTCTGTATTCACTCTGGTGAAGTCTTCTCTTGATTGTTGACTTTGACACACACACACACCTACCTCCTGGAGAGTGTTCTTGATCTGGCCAACTGTTGTGAAGGGTGTTTTCTTCACCAGGGAAAGAATTCTTCGGTCATCCACCACAGTTGTTTTCCGTGGTCTCCCGGGTCTTTTGGTGTTGCTGAGCTCACCTGTGCGTTCCTTCTTTTTGAGAATGTTCCAAACAGTTGTTTTGGCCACGCCTAATGTTCTTGCTATCTCTCTGATGGCTTTGTTTTGTTTCTTCAGCCTAATGATGGCTTGCTTCACTGATAGTGACAGCTCTTTGGATCTCATCTTGAGAGTTGACAGCAACAGATTCCAAATGCAAATAGTACACTTGAAATTAACTCTGGGCCTTTTATCTGCACATTGTAATTGGGGTAATGAGGGAATATCACACACCTGGCCATGGAACAGCTGAGAAGCCAATTGTCCCATTACTTTTGGTCCCTTAACAAGTGGGAGGCACATCTGCAAACTGCTGTAAGTCCTACACCGTTCACCTGAGTTGGATGTACATACCCTCAAATTAAAGCTGACAGACTGCAGTTAAAGCACATTGTGTTTGTTTCATTCCAACTCCATTGTGGTGGCGTATAGAGCCAAAGATGTTAGAATTGTGTCGATGTCCCAATATTTCTGGACCTGACTGTAGATAGATAAGTGGAGATAGATGGATGGATAGATAGAAGGATAGATAGATTGAAGGATAGATAGATGGATAGATATGGACAGATAGCAACGGATAGATATGGATAGATAAGGATAGATAGAAGGATAGATACAGATAAATAGAGAGATAGATATATGGATAGAAAGATATGAATAGATATGTATAGAAAGATATGGATAGATAAACAGATGAATAAATAGATATGGAGAGATAGAAAGATAGACATGGATGGGTAGATAAACAGATGAATAAATAGATGTGGGGAGATATATATGAGTAGATAAGTATAGATGATAGATAGGTGGATAGATGGATAGATAGGTGGATAGATGGATAGATATGGATAAATAGATAGAAAGATGGATAGATAGGTGGATAGATTGATAGATATGGACAGATAGAAAGATACAGAATATTTTGTGAATTTGTTCTGTGATATCTTTGTTCACACAATATTCTAAGATCTGTTTCCACACGTTTTGTGCAGAAGAGAAGATCTTCACCCATTCCATTGTTGTTGAGTCTCTGGACGGGCTCAGTTCATTATAGGTGGAGTGTCCCTTATCTGAAGTCCTGAAACATTCTGAACACCAACGTGATACCAAAAATGGAAAATCCCACCCCTGACATCATGAGACGCGGGACATAAAGGGAATAAAACATTGTATAAAATGCCCTTCCGGCTGTGTGTATAAGGTGTATGTGAAACATAAATAAATTTTTTGTGTAGACTTGGGTCCCATCCCCAAGATATCTCATTATCAGGGCTCAAAATTTCAAGCCCCAAGCTACTAACCAGGCCATAAGAGTTACTCACCCCCAATTGCTCCACCTAACCCCTACCCAGCGCTTAACTCTGCCCCTAAACACACCCCTTAAATTATCTTACGAAGTTACACTGTTAAAGGTTTTATTTAGAGTAAAGTTACAAAAATAACATTAATACCCAAACATCAGACCCCAGATACATGTATACCCAGACATCAGAGCCCAGTGTGAGCAGAGCAAGGAGGCAGGGAAGCTCCTCTCCACCCCCCTGCCAGTGACAGAGACAAGCTTGGTCAGGTTAGGCAGTTGTTTCCTGCCACCTTGCAGCCTAGGGAAGGGGGGCTGCACAGTAGCACTGCCAGAATACACAGCACAAAATAATTTATTTTGCTGCTTGCGTGTGTATTTCCACTCGCCCTCACTTAATTTATACTCGCAAAATGCGAGTAGGCGAGTGGAAATTTTGAGCCCTGTCATTATTATATGCAAATATTCAGAAAATCCTCCAAAATACAAAACACTTCGTCCCAAGCATCTCAGATAAGGGAAACCCAACCTGTACTACCAAGAGATCCTAGGGCAGGGAATAGTGCCCTATAAATGTCTACCCTTATAGTTCCAGGTGACACAATCTACTGACTCCTTTACATTGTGTATTTATATCCCTATTTGCCCTGTCGGACCAGCTCTCACAATCTACCAAACCACAGGATATCACAACCACCCATGGGTTTTAGGTATAGAAAGCCAAGCTAAATAAGGGCGAGGAGCGAGGGACAGAATTCCTGCTTTGCTGCACAAACCAGATAATAGCTCAAGATTCCAGACGCAGCTGTTGATATATTGTAACCTCACGTTGTGTCTTCTCTAAAACGCTTTAGACTTTATGTTCTTGAGAGATTTAAACCTTGACCATTTTCTGGCTGATATTTTTAGAACGTCTCTGGCTATCCCAAAAAAAACTAAATTATTCTTCACCTCTGTCGGCTCAAATTTATTATCCAATACTTTATTTTTCCTCCCAATTTAGAACAAAGAGGTTCTTTTTTTAAATGTCGCAGCCCGACTGTATATTCAACCAATAATGGAGCATTTAAATTCAATATTCGATTGTGTATTTAATATGAAAATTTGATTTCAAACCACCTAGTTTTATAAAATATCAGTCAACAGAGACACGCAACAACAAAGAAGGGAGGGTAGAACCTACGAATATATTTATATTTAAAAATTATAAAAATGTATAGTTTAGAAAAATTTAGCATTCCTGCAAATGTCCCTTTTGCTTTAAGTTCTCACATCCCTTCTCTGTTAACGGGGTGACTGATTTTGCACGTGGGACAGCGGGGAGGGCTGTTGGTAAGGGGTGCACTAGCAGAATGGTCAGGGTGAAGGACAGAGCATGGCAAGGGAGAGGGTTTCAACCAATGGGTGTAATAGAAGAAAAAAAACATAGGGTGAGGGTTTTGGCACAAAAATCTGCACAGAGCATCCGATGATGCTCCGTGGAGAAAAAAAACTAGGAATATAAAGTGTATATGGAACCAGAACTGCTGGAAATAATGTGAGCTTCTTGCTCGGCATTGAAACAGAATAGGAATGAATCTTTATGGAAACCATAACCTGGCAGGTTGCATTAACTAAAGTAAGGGTCAACAACATTGCCCCCCCCCCAAGATGTTCTGGAACTACATCTCCCATGATGCTCAGCTTGGCCACTCTATAGGATGGCAGAGAATCAGGGGCGTACCTAGGGGGGGCGGGGGTGAGCGCACCGGGTGACACCACCCCCTAGGGTGACACCCTAAAAAAAAAAAAATTACCAGGAAGGATACATTGAGATTTCACTAATTTTCAGGTGACACCACCCCCTAGGATGACATCCTAAAAAAATATTATTCTTTTTTTTTTGCAAAGTATTTTACCAGAGGGGATACATTGAGATTTCACAAATTTTCAAGTATGACCTGGGTAGACACGGCCTAGGCTGGCACTTTCCAGGAGGCGGCAAAAAACCCACCACTAAAGGGGTTACTCACAGAGCACCGAAATGATGCCAACATTTTGGTGTTCTGATGTTCCCTGCACTTCGGGGAATTTCCCCACCCTGCAGTGAATTCACCATTTACCGCAGGGTCCCCGAAGTGCAGGGAGTCGGCCTACTTAACGAAAATGTCTGGAATGTACATATAAGGTCCTATGATTGATAGTAAAAAGGGTCTCTTACAGAAAAAAGGAAAAACCACTATAAGATGGATATGTTGTGAGTTTGCAAAATCACTTAAAAATAGCAATTATCCAAAAAGAATCTACACTCTCCCCTTATTGCCCAGCACAGAGGATGCATGAATGATCCACCATCAGCAGATTCATAATATATCATTATTATATGTATACGGCATGTCCTGCCAGAATGCTATAACTAAAAATATTTTTGAAAACATTAAAAAAAGTGCGTGTGATTTTTTTTTTATACATTTTTAAGTTTGGGGGGGGGTGCCAAATATAGGATCCGCCCCGGGTGCCAAATGTTCTAGGTACGCCCCTGCAGAGAATCAAGGGAAATGTAGTTCCAAAACAACATCTGGACAGTCAACATTGTTGACTCTCGACTTAATGGACGATGATTAGAAAAAAAAAGCCAATACATCTATAATTGATATTGATTTTCTATATGTTACAGTGCTGAGCTGCTCACGAAACTATACCTATAGGGAACATGGGTTCCAAGGTAGGGATATAAATAGTGAAACCAAGTTGCTTTATGAGACCAAAGAATCATTAGAAACTACAAAAGTGCAATAAAAATGTGATTTATGATGTCACAACTCTATGTAATGACTTATAATAAGTAATACTTATTGGAATTTACCTTGATCCCCTTGTAAGCAGCAAATAAAGCCAAGTGAAAAACTTAGTAAAACTTTGCTGAGAGAATCTGACCATGCATTTCATGCACAGGCAAGGGCTGAATGATCTCGGATCTGCCGCACATGTCAAAATGAACGCATGCCAGCAACTGTTTAGGACATGATGAGCACCGGTCTGACGATTAGAGGACCCATACTGCGTCATAACAATGCTGATGTTAGTAACGGAGCAAAAATGTAAAAAATATATATCAATATAATATACTAGGAGCAAAGAATCAGCCTAGACATTGGGACTTACATACCGCAAAGAACACAGCGTGTCAATAGGACTTTGGTGGTGGATACAAAACAGTATCTATTTCGATTGAGAGTTAAAGGAAGTTGCCGTGTTCCTAGAGAAGAGAACAGTAAATTTGTAATCGTTTGTACGCTACAACGTAGTGTGCGTCAGGATAGGAGCGTGCTGCGAGGACGACATGTCAGCCTGCATCTTAGAACTGTAACGCACACCGTCAGTAATTTCAGCTGCGCTAATGGGCGCCTCTGCGGTTGGTGTATGCAGGTCCCAATGGGTATTCGATTCTCGTTTGTATGCATCGTCGCTCCAGGGCAGAGATGGCTACCCTTTGGCACGCCAGCTCTTTGGGAGCCAGGTGGTTCAAAGGAACTGGAACAACATCTGGCATGTCAAAGGTCGGCCGTCCCTGCCGTATGAGAGAAATGGAAAGGAGAATAAATGATACCTGGAAGCAAAATGTCCATTCCCATTATTTACTAAGAAGTCTTAGGTTGCAAGAACAGAAACAAAATGCCTACAAAACAGTTTTTGACGAGTTTCTCGGCTTACATCCTTAGACAAATGACACAATGTAAATAAACAGCAACGTTGGAATTGGTTTCTACTAGGTTCGTCATCTTTGATAACTCTATTTTGTTGAATTAGGTCCTGGTCTCCAGGGGACCAGATTCACATTTTATAAATGTTTTACCATCTTGGGGATGTGTTTTCTGACTATTGGTTTGAGAAACATAGGGTCAAAACCGTCGTCGGTGAAAGAGCAGTTCTAAGTTGACTGGGCATGGCGGTAACTCAGTTCCGGAGGTGCCAAGTATTATTCTACCTCCTTTATTTTCTTGAATGAACGTCAGGTTGTCTCATATAGATTGAGGAAGGCTTTAGTTTGGGGTGTTTGCTATTTGATTGACTGTGAGATCATTTAGAATCGCATTAAGGGGACTAAAGATTTCATTCCATGGTAAGAGGATAGATTTTTCTTTGTGGATAGAATATGATTAAATGCACATAGGATTCATGAAGGTGAGAGGCACTCCAGGTGTAGTGTGCATTGATCTTTGTTTAGGATGGAGATAAAAGCAAGACGACATTTTGATCCACAAGAGCTTTATCACAGTATGATTTCATCTCCGTCCTAAATAAAGATCTGTGTATACTACACCTGGGGCCCTATTCCGATGTTACCATTAATCACAGTGCTCGAGCTATTGAGCAGAATGGCTCAAGCTTTGTGCTTTTTCTTTACGGTATATCTTGTATGATGCGTCAAATTACTGGACATTAGCGTCTCCTATACTTTGTATGGGAGACGCTAATGTGGCCCGAGCAGATGGAGAACAAGCTATTCCAACCAGTCTGGTCTCCATCTGTGTCTGACATTATTCTGAAAGAATAACGTCCTTCAGGCCCTGATGATACGTGATTGCTCTTCAGCGCAATCACTTAACACATTGACTTAACCCCCCATTAAATCCCATTCTAACCTTAGATCCTTTGGTGCAGAGTGTCACAGAGAGATGGGTATGCCTACCTGTGTCTAGCTATCAGGTATATCTACCGCAATATGTATTACATAGGCATATTTATAAATATGCCTATCTTTAGATACCAGGCCATTTGGCGCAGTATGCCTCAGAAATCAATGGCTGCGTTTCCAGTCTGCTGGAGGAAACAATTAAGCAGGTTCGTGAGAATTTTCTCTGGAGTCATCAAAGGTGTGAATTAAAGCTAACACCTCTTTGGGGTCTACCCAGCAGGCAGGAAGAGCAATTACTCTTGGCAGGGAGAAGACGCAGACAGAGCGGCACCCCAACCGCATATCAAAGAAGCAATCATATTTTCTGATCACAGAAGGTGGTCTTTGGGAGATGATTGATAGACCAGGCAATTAAAGATTAACGACGAAGCATACTGAGCATGCTCCGAAGAGGGGAACTCTGGGATATGTAGTGCAGGAGGCTGGGCCATTTGTGGGTGGGATTTGGAAGGACCAGGAAGTGTATAAATTCTGAAAACTGGCCATGTGCTATGGCTGATCACTTGGGGTACATTCGAAAGATGACTGATCTGTCCATGCTTCTATCTCCAGGCTCCAGGAGGCACCGATGCTAGCTTACTGGTTAGTTTGTCGTAAGTAAGGCTCTGTGGTTAACCCTTTTCTTTTATTTGCTGTGTAGTGTGTAATTAATTGATTTATTCTATCTATAATTTTTCCTGTAACAAATGCACTGTGATATATATATCTTTGTTCTATATCATAAATAAACCTAACCTATTTAAGTTCTGCTTCTGGCTGATGAGATCCACGCTAACTAAGAGATTGGAGTAATTGCTGATTGTTTTAAGCTCGGGTAGATAAGAAATTCGGAGTTGCGGTCGTCGAGGACGGCAGGGATTGTGGGGTCTGCAGTCACTGTCCGAGTCTAGGGTAGGCAGATAGTGCGGTTGCTTAGCCCTGCGTCTCCTGCTGTGACACGCGTAGTGTCCATGAGGATTGGTGGCAGCGTAACTAATAGAATAGGAAAGTGATCCCAGGGATTGTGGGAGACGTAGTCATTACCCGCTTCAAGAGAAGACTTGTACTGCGTTGCAATCCTGGGGTCATTATATTGCGCTCTGCGCCCCTGTTGCGAGAGAGAAGTGTGTAGAGACAGATAGTGGGTGGCGTAACCCGGCGTCTTTCGCAGCAGCGCGCGTAGGGGTCGTGACACAGAGTGTGGCACGATGTACCGCATCCTCGCTCTGAGGCGCACTGGAAACAAAGTGTTCCCAGTGTACCTCCATGCATCATTCCGCCGCATGGCCGGATCTCATTTGCGTGAGTTTGCGTCCTGTCTCATGGAGTCTCATGGACTCCTGGAGTAGATAGCAGCAGCAGCGCTAAACTCCGCGGGTGTTATCATTTAACAGCTTGCCAGGATTACGTCTGGAGCTGCTGAGAAAGCGGCTCGTTCGTAATATGCGTGTTAAATGGCAGGCGCTAATGGAAACGGCAGAGGCTCAGGCTTTCCATTAGTGTTTGCCATTTAATGCCACCATTGGAATAGCGCCCCTGGAGTGCCTCTCATCTTTTTGGAACTTCTGTCTGGGGCGTAGCGGCATGACTTGCATGTAGAACCTCCCTTTTATCGTGTTTTTTTCCCCCATTTCTTTCCTTTTTTTGGTGATGTTTATGTTTTTAATTGGTGCCAATAAAGTTGTATTTAATCATATGGAGTCCAGGAATCAGGCTGCGAGTCTGGAGCTGTGAATTAGGAGTTTGAGTAACAGTACGGATTCAGGCCCTGGAGTATGGACAGCTGTAACGGAAGGTTCCCAGGTGGTGTCCTGAGAGACATTTAGGGTGTATCACGAATGCAGTGCAGACAAAATATAGTTATTTAATTAATCATGAGGTTGATTGACATTAGTTATGTGATCACCCAGTGGTAATATTTACTTTTTGTTTGTATATTTTACTATTAAACAGCACTTTATAGAACACTAAACATATTATTTACTGTCTGGCTTACGATAAGTTGCCGGCTCATATTTCATTATATCATCCCACATTAGGGGCTCTATTAACAGCTTCACCAAATGTTAACGCGTGCGCAAAAACACATTAACGCGAGGGGTAAAAACCTTAGCGCAGACCGTCGTATTACAATGTCTGTGCAAAAAATGCGCGTTAACATCTACCGCTGGTGAACCTGCACGAACCCTTTGCGAGTGTAATGTACATTGCGCGTCCTATACTTAACATTGTGAGCGCAAATGCGTTTGTGCGCTGGTACGCGGATGGTATTACAATTTATGCGCAAATTTTAATGGGCAACGTTTGTGCGCATAATTTTAACGTCTTTGAAAAGCTGGTGTTAACGGCAAATCTGAACGTCCTGGCCGAAACCAAATACACCAGTGCGAAAATAAAAATACAGCACAGTATAGTTACACATTCTACACATACCCAAATAATAAAATGGAGAAGTTGTGCGTGTTTTTATTATTGCTGCAACATATATGCACAGATTGACTTTAACAGGCGCAAAAACGGAACGGGAGACAATTGTGGTTCTTAATTCAGATTGGCTGAATCGCGTGAAAAAACTGTCCGCCCACAGATTTCTGCGCGCAGCGTTAATGCACGCGCGTTTTTGCGTGTCTTTTTTACGCGCATTATTTTTTGACGGATGAAAAAATGCGCTCGGATTGTAATACCGGCGTTAATTTACGCGCGTTAACGTTTAACGCTGCGCGCAAAAAAAATTGCGCTGCGCGTGGGCTTTTGCGCGAAGCAGTTAATAGAGCCCTACGTATTTGCATGTAAGCCCGTTTTATGAAACCCTGGGATTTATTACCCACATCTGGAATGTAGCATGGTTATCACAGCATCGGTCCATCATGTCACAATGTAATGCCAGGTGGGTGTTACATGAAAGGTTGCTTTTTCGGTACTTACTTGACAATTCCCTGCCTCCAAAGGAAAGCAAATTAAAACACAACACAAATATTAACCATTTCCTTCCAGCCAACAAGGGTCAACACCAGCACACAGCTATCCATTCACACAGGGAGAGGCCAAACAGGAGCTGATTGATTCATCCCAGCCGGTTAATTCGTGAGCACAAATGTAATTCAGAGAATAAGGGATAAAATATTAATTTGCAGCGTTGTAGCATAGACTAGCGGGATAACATCACAGCGTCAGGATTTTACAACCGTAGGAAACCATCTCCTCCTGCTTGACGTCTGGTATGAGACAGCCATTCTCTTTCAGTGTATTATGTCGAGAAAAATAATAATATATATATGTAACTATGTTACAATCACTATACTAAAAGCTGATCATTAAAGGGTTGTGCCCAGGCTGTGACGCATACGCATGCATAGGCCGAGGTGTCTGCAATCCTGCCAGGCAAACCCTACAGTGAGGCTGGTTCACCAGGGCATCCCAGATCATTCTGTGAAAAAAAGACATTTCCCCTGGAGTCTAGAACAACACATGGGATGAATATCATTGTAAAAATGGAGTTTGGCAGCAACAGTTGGAGTGCCAGAGTCAGCCATCATGGCTTTGAACGCTTTCAGAGGACAAAAAACATAAAATAAAACACTATACGGTTGATGTGAACGTACACTAGTCTTTTTTATGTATATGTAATTATCCCATTCCCATCTCTCATCCTGTATTGTTTCATTAAAGTTTAATTAAAAAAAAGATACCATCTCAGGTCTCAGGAGGTCTTAAGAATGTTCTTCTTAACAAAAATGCATTTTAATTATTGATAGTTTTATTAGCTGGGGTTTTTTTCCGGCAAACCTACACACAAACGTATTATTCATTGCATTGTCTGTCTCTGAGGTTTGCCTGTGGTTCTGCTGTTCAATAATGAATAAATGGTCAAATTATGTCCGTTCCTAAGAATGAGAATTGGAAGTCAAGCTTATTTTATGTAATGTGGAGTCACTGACCAGACAGAAGATATTTATTCATATAGCGGCCATTGCTACGCGCTAAAATTTTAACAGATGGAAATATGAGGTCACAACAATGAATTTGTGGTGTGGGAGAGAGCTCCTGCTATGGTAGGAGAGAGGTTATGGTATGAAAGGAGAGAGATTATGGTATGAAAGGAGAGAGGTTGTGGTACGGTGGGAGATAGCTTATGCTGTGGTGGGAGAGAGCTTATAGTACGGTGGGAGATAGCTTATGTAATAATGGGAGAGAGCTTATGCTATGGTGGGAGAGAGCTTATGGTATGGTGAGAGAGTGTATGGTATGGTGAGAGAGAGCCTATGGTATGGTGAGAGAGCTGCTATGGTGAGAGAGAGCTAATGGTATGGTGGGACAGAACTCCTGTTATGTTGGAGAGAGCTAATGTTATGGTGGGACAGAACGTCTGGTATGGTTGGAGAGAGCTCATGGTATGGTGGGAGTGAGATCATGGTATGGTGGGAGAGAGCTTCTGCTATGATGGGAGAGAGCTGCTATGGTGGGAGATGGCTTATGGTATGGTGAGAGAGCGTATGGTATGGTGAGAGAGAGCCTATGGTATGGTGGGAGAGAGCCTATGTTATGGTGGGAAAGATCATATGGTATGGTGGGAGATAGCTTATGGTATGGTGGGACTGGGAGAGAGTTTATGGTATGGTGGCAGGGAGCTTATGGTATGGTGAGAGAGAGCCCATGGTATGGTGGGAAAGAGCTTATTGTATGGTGGGGGACAGCCTATGGTATGGTGGGAGAGAACCTATGGTATGGTGGGAAACCGTTTATGGTATGGTAGGAGAGAGCTTATGGTATGGTAGGAGAGAGCTTGTGGTATGATGGGAGAGAGCCTATGGTATGGTGGGAGAGAACCTATGGTATGGTAGGAGACAGCTTATGGTATGGTGGGAGAAAGCTTATGGTATGGCAGGAGAGTTTATTGTATGGTAGGAGAGAGCTTACGGTATGGTAGGAGAGAGCTTATGGTATGGTCTACTGCCTTAATACTACCGAAATCTGGGCAGGGTTTCAAATCTATGGTAAGGTGGGGTGGTTTTTCTAGTTTGTATAATTTGAACGCAGGCTTTGCACTGCCTATCGGTAAGACTATTCTCCTACTAGATTCTTTTTAGCTCATGTGCCGATGGTAAAAGTTCAATGCTCAAATGAACATAGAGTTTTTGGGCGTTGAGGTGGGATTTTTGCAACCGTACAAAAACATGAAATATGCCCTGGTTTTCTACAACAAAAACATATTACAGATAAATGACTGAATGCGGGTCTAAATTAAATAATCAGGGTTTTATTTATCAAATTGTGTGCATGTGCAGTCCTTGTATCTTGGAAGTGTTGTTATGAGAACTTTGCTGGCTTTGTGCTTCCAGCAATTTTTCTGTAATGTGTATTTAAAGAAAACGAGATATAAAGACAGATAAAAGGTCTTGGGGATATATAGTGATCGGATAGATTACCACTAGGCCGGCGAGCTTTACACCAATTGTCTGCAGCTCTACTGGTGCTCTGGCCAACATAAATACAACCTCCGAAATCAATATCTTATCAATAAATTAATACAGTGAATGACTGACCAATGAACAGTTTCAATTCATGCAGTGAAATCGGCTGGGAAGCTGCCGAGGTGACTCTGCTCGATGAGGCCTGCATTGGTCTTTTATGAATATGAAGGACCCTGCACACTGGCTGTGACCTTTAATATTGCATGAAAGTATAATAAAAAAAAAAGAATGTGTCCCCTGACAATTCCACATTCCTAATTTTGTACAGGCAGCTCAGATGCCTTTTCCCGGCCCCTTTGCGCTACTCTTGCCTTGTGATGGGAACACAGACACACAGCTGATACTTTTGATATGTTTCATCTCTTTTTTATTGTTTGATTTAAGTTTTAACAGCTCCTTGCTGTCTTGTCGGTGAAGGGGGGCATATAAGCCACCTGTCTGTCCCCACTTCAGGGGTGTGTTCTTGCACAGGCCAACTTGACTTGGGATTATGCATGCAAATTCAAGGAGTAGCAGCATTTTCCCCCTAATATCCTCCCTTTTAGATCAGGAGTCAGCAACCTTGGCCCTCCAAAAGGTTTTCAAACTACATCTCCCATTCATGATCAGATACTCATTCAATTGTCTGCGTCTCAAGCAAATTTAGTTCCAAAATCTCTGGAGGGCCAGGGTTGCTGAGCCCTGGTTTAAAGGTTGTGCAGGTGTATAACAGAGCTGCAAAACAGTAAAAACCCCAGCAACGAGTCTCTAAACTACAACCAATAGTCAATGTGGTTAGAAATCACTGGATGAAAATAACATACTCGGCTCTGGGTTTTAATTACATTTGACAAAAATAGCCTCAAAATGATGTGACCATATGGGTTTGGCAGGGGGCACCAAAATTGGAGTCCCTAGGGCAGTACCAAGCTGAATATACCCCAGTGCCATGCATCAAGCACATGCCATTCCACTGTATAGAAAGGCAAAGGTTCAGACAGATCGACAAGTCATTGCAGCTGTAAGGCATTGGTGGATGGAGGCAGTAGTTTCTAGCTCCATATCCTGTGCAAGGTGTAGACTTTGATGAGTTGTGTTTGATGCACTTAGACATGTGGCTTTGAACAGGATTCTGTTCTCAAAGATAAACAACTGACATCAACTCAACGTTCAGAGGAAAGTCAAAGTGAATATACAGTATACTCACAACAATGTCCAAGCAGATAGCCAAGGACATGCATGCTCCCTTAACTACCAGCGCCATATCCTTGACTATCAGCGCCGTATCCTTCACTACCAGCGCCATATCCTTCACTACCAGCACCATATCCTTCACTACCAGCCCCATATCCTTCACTACCAGCCCCATATCCTTCACTACCAGCCCTATATCCTTCACTACCAGCGCCATATCCTTCACTACCAGCCCCATATCCTTCACTACCAGCCCCATATCCTTCACTACCAGCCCCATATCCTTCACTACCAGCCCTATATCCTTCACTACCAGCGCCATATTCTTGACTACCAGCGCCGTATCCTTCACTACCAGCGCCATATCCTTCACTACCAGCGCCATATCCTTCACTACCAGTCCCGTATCCTTCACTACCAGTGCCGTTTCCTTCACTACCAGCCCCATATCCTTCACTACCAGTGCCATTTCCTTCACTACCAGCCCCATATCCTTCACTACCAGCGCCATTTCCTTCACTACCAGCGCCATATCCTTGACTACCAGCGCCGTATCCTTGACTACCAGCGCCATATCCTTCACTACCAGCACCATATCCTTCACTACCAGCACCATTTCCTTCACTACCAGCCCCATATCCTTCACTACCAGCGCCATTTCCTTGACTACCAGCGCCATATCCTTGACTACCAGCGCCGTATCCTTGACTACCAGCGCCATATCCTTCACTACCAGCACCATATCCTTCACTACCAGCACCATATCCTTCACTACCAGCCCCGTATCCTTCACTACCAGTGCCATTTCCTTCACTACCAGCCCCATATCCTTCACTACCAGTGCCATTTCCTTCACTACCAGCCCCATATCTTTCAGCTCCTCACCACAGGGGACACAGTCACTTCAAAAGTATTTATAAATAGAATTTTTCAGAGAATAAACTAAAAGGTTTTACTAGTAGCAGTTTTATTTAAATGGTGATTAACTTTTCCATCGTTAATCCATTGTCAGTCAGTTGTTTTTTTTTGTCGTATCTCAGTCAGCAGCTAGTCTCTGTACTTGACCATAAAAGACAAGGTCGGACCCAACATCAAGATGGTGCAGGCAACATTTCTACTTAAAGGCTAGGTCACAAAGCTGCCAAGTCCATCCTGATGGTGATACATACGTGACATAATATTCTACATATTGGTGGGATGACAGAGTAATTCCCGTTATGTTGCATTATACTCCTTAATAAAACAGGATGACTGTCCAAGATTCACTCTGGAGTTATTATCCCTTCACTACCATGATCAAGTTAACTCGACCTTCAACAGCACCTTGGGTGCCTGAGATTGAGTTAATAATGTACGGCTTTGTCATCTGTAACCATCCTGCACCAAACCCATCAGCCATAAACTTTAAAAGAGATGGCTCTTGTCATGTCACATTAACCTCATGCTTGTGGAGTAACCAGGAACCAATCTTCTAATCATTCCGAAATGATCAGGCACATTGCTAATGATGGCTTTACCAGCATGACGATGTACGATGACCTCTAATAGAGTCCAATCATCTTCCAATGAATCCAGGATGGCCTCTAAAGTAATCCTGCTTCCCTTTAATAAACCAAAGCTATTCTGGTGCGCGCGGCCTGTTTCATTAGAGTGAGCATCAATGGAAAATGTATCAATTTAAAGGTTTTCAAACAATATAAACGTATCACAAAAAATACGCAGTATCGCAATATCACAGGTATATGGTCAATTTTCAGATAAGAAGCATCCAAAAGATGACAGTAGGATGCGTAATGGCGAATACAAGAGGACCATTTCATTATTAGGTGGTGCCTGCTCAAACCTGATATACAGGGTTATTCAGAGAAAAGTGAAACCAGGAGAATTGCCAGGAGAACAATCTAGACCAAATAGCCTATTTGGAACGTGAGATAAATGGGAGAATTTTTCTGGTTTGGCTATTTTGATCTAGAATTTTCAGTTCTCCAAAAGTTCTCCAGAATTTCACCTCTCTCTGAATAACCCTGCCAGTTATACATATACTGTATGTGGATTTTAGCAAAAATATATGATAAATCCTATATTTATTGTGATTTAACAGGGAAATATATGAACAAACATCTGAATAAAAGCTTTATTGTGTGTGGGACCAATAGGAACTCAGTTCCCTCTGCAAAAATAATGGACGAACTGCGTTAGCACGAGTTCCCCCTCGACTTGACCCCTGCCTGCTCACACCTATCTTTATTAGTTACTATAACTTTTATTTTTACAGTAGTTTGGAGCACAGCTCACCTCCCAGATAAGGAGCCTATTACTTATGCATGGTAATCGGGACATTGATTTCTGACTATCACGTCTTGTTAAGATGCAGCACTATTTATCAGGCTGAGCTCACTTATTACGGAAATCCGAAGGTGAACAAAAGCTGAAGTAGGAAAAGTTAATATCTGTAAAATGAGTTTAAAATTCTGTCGCGCATGTTCTGTCGACATGTCACTTAAAAAAAATCTGAGACCTGGGCCGAGCGATGGATGACATACCAGGTTGTTTACTCTTCACCTAAACACAACATTGTGAAATCACATTTGGAAATCTATTTTTTATGCAATATTACTATACGCGAGTTTGAAACCAGCATTGCAAACATCGTGCGTCAGTAATTTATAGTAATAACATGTAAGAGACAGCTGGAGAGGTTTTTCGCTGTAAATAAAACGTGAAACAATGAGCTTGTTTTGTTTCTAAATCTCAGTTTCTTATTGAAAATGTGTGTTTTGAAAAATTCCAGGGTTCACAGGACAGATCACAGTCACAATATATGAGTATATATATACCCAGGGCCCAGTGGCGTAGCGTGGGTTGTCTGCGCCCGGGGCCAGCCCAAAATTGTGCGCTCCCTCAACCTGTGGACACGTTAGCATGCCCCGATTCCCTTCCATCGTTAGGGCATTGAACCCCTTAACTGTGATACAATGTAATGTCCAGAGTGTATGAGCGTATCACAGAGCTCCACAGCAATAAAACCCATAGTAATGTGCAGCTCACACATGGATATATATTGCCCCAGCAGCTCACACATGGATATATATTGCCCCCAGCAGTTCAAACATGTATATATATTGCCCCAGTAGCTCAAACATGAATATATTTTCCCCCAGTAGCGCAAACATGAATATATTTGCCCCAGTAGCTCAAACATGAATATATTTGCCCCAGTAGCTCAAACATGAATATATTTGCCCCAGTAGCTCAAACATGAATATATATTGCCCTCAGTAGCTCAAACATGAATATATTTGCCCCCAGTAGCTCAAACATGAATATATTTGCCCCCAGCACCTCAAACATGGCTATATATTGCCCCCTCCCCCCGTTGCTCACCGGTTCTGAGGGCCCGCGGGTCGGTAGGGGCGCCGGTTTGGGGCGTCATGGTGGGTTCCCTGTGGTGGTCATCGGTGCACTTAACAGGCAGCCAGCGGCACACTCTGTAAATGCCGCGGTGGTGTCTGCAGCGTGCCTGCATCCCAGTCTTAAACTGGAGCAGGCACGTTGCACTGGCGTCACGTGAGGGGGCGGCGCAGGCGCCACCGCGGCGTTTACAGAGTGCGCCGCTGGCTGCCTGTGTGCACTGATTACCATCACAGGAAACCGGCGGGGGCCCACTATGACGCCCCAAACCGGCACCCCTAAAAAAACTGCTCCCCGGGCCACAACCCCCCCCCCAACGCTACGCCACTGCCAGGGCCGGATATGCATCTCAGGAGCCTGGAAGCACAGAAATGTGCAAAAAAAAAGGAAACAGCCAAAATGACTTTTTAAATTTTTGTTTGGGGCAAATAAAAAAATAAAACATTTTAAAAAAAGTGAAAAACAGTTTCTCTCTGGGCTCAAATCAAAAGAAATCTGTTGCCTTAGTTGAGTTAGTGCAGCAGCATTCTTTGTTTTATATGTAAAAGCATATATTACCTCTGCCTAGAACAGAGAAAAAAAATATTTATCATTTACTTTTTCTCAGTTTTTTATTTTTACACATTACATGGTCATGTTTGGTATCTTTGTAAAGACCAGAATCTGACCTTTCCAATGACACCTCACTTAACCTTGTGCGATGTACAATTCAGAGATGCAGGTTCCAAAGTCCCCTGGTCTCTCCTCACTGCAGTGCCACGGTCTAGGTTGTTGATGAAACAATGCGTTGCACCCTCAGCTCCACACTTGCTGGCAGTGTGGAAAATGAGAAGATGAGTTACCGCAGCATCACTGTTCACATTATAATTGTAAACTGAATAATAGTGTTGCATTAAAAAAAAGAAGAGAATTATTTTGATATTTTAGTTTTACAGAAAACTAACCTAGTTCTGTTTGGTATCTCTGGAAAGGCCATAATCTGGCCTTTCCAATGAAAGCTCATATGTCCCTCTAGTCCTTAGGTTCTCCAGAGATACAGTGGTCTAAATGATTGTAAATTTTAAAAAAACAAATTGTGGCAGGCG
Source organism: Leptobrachium leishanense (assembly GCA_009667805.1). NCBI lineage: Eukaryota > Metazoa > Chordata > Amphibia > Anura > Megophryidae > Leptobrachium > Leptobrachium leishanense. The sequence goes on from CM019066.1 coordinate 370,385,451, forward strand.
CCTGTAGACACATGCCTCCTCTGCCTAGTTATAAATCCGGCCCTGCCTATACCACTAAAAGTACCTGTGATTCTAACACGGAACAGGCAAATGCATACAATATAGCTACTTTGGTTCTCGTGATGGCCACCCCGCTCCTCATCTTGGTCAAACTAGGACTCTCAGTTCCCAGTTGCCAGCTGTACCAGTTTCCAGGGACAATCCTGGGTATTTCGGGGGTTAATTGTCCGCGGACTCTACCCTGAGATATGAGTCTGGCAGCAGATGAGTTAATTTTAGAGTTTCAATTAACTCCTGGGACACCGAAAACTAAAAGAAAAATGCTTTGACTGTCAGTAACTTTGTCAGTCCAGAGCAGCTGATGGTCGAAAGTTTGCCCTTTCCTGGTTTTTATAATGTTACGGGTCAATAAGGGAAAATAATAAAACAAAAACTACAACAACAAAAAGATAAAGGTAATAAATCAACGTAGCTAGAGGAGCAGCCAGTGGTTAGCTTCAGGATGGTGGTTATGCATGTAAAGGTGAAATGCAACATCTCGCAGTCATATTGCATTCTTGAGTTCAAAGCTTTGCATCTCCCCTGATGCCACGTGCAAGGAAGCATACGATTCCGGGGGGGGGGACGTGGGGGGGAAGGGGTGGATCCATGCAGAATACTTACCTTTTCAGAAATTGCATGATCATAGAGATTAGAGATGAGCAGGGGTCAAAATACTCGCAAACACCAAAATTATCACCTGATTTTGGCAGGTTACATTGGTATCTGAACCTAGTGCCGACAGAAACGACAGAAAAAATAGAGAGGGGAGAAGACAGGAAAAGAGAGAAAAAGACAAGATATAGAGGGAGACAGGAGAAAGGAGCGCACATCTTTTCTTCGGCTTTATTTCTGCTCGTTACATAACTCATTTGAATTTGAAATGAGATTTTCTTTCACCTCCAAGAACATTTACATTTCAGAGCCAAAGCGTTAAACGGGAAGGGGAGATTTGGGGACTTTTCCAGTAATAAGTGAAAATTGCATGAAATGTACAATGTGTTCTGTGCAGTCTAAAAGGCAAAAGAAGAATTGCAGTATTCAGAAAATAGCAAACATATACATTTATAGAAATGTGTCCAGGTCTCCACTTGGTTAAGGGACATTTTATAAACTTGACAGCAAGTGTAATCAATGTAAAACCAAGGGAAGGTACGTTGACGACATCCTCAGCAGAATAAAATGTATGCCTTCTGGTATGTGTGATTCCAAGCTTACTGGTCGGTTGGTAAAAAAAAAACTACAAACAGAATGATATTAGTTTTTAAATAATTTCCTTTGCATCTGACTGGAAACATCTAATTTTAAGACCGCTTTTAACCAAAAAATTGCTTTATTTCTGACTATATTCTTATGTTCTGGATATGATGGGGGCGATAGAGAATGCTACTGAAAATCATGTCCTATTTCTAAACTAATTTTTATGCAACGACTCGGGATTCTGTAGGAATACATTGAATAACACCAAATTGTAAACGGCAATCTGTTTTTCGATGTCACGAGGTGCCCAGTTTACTACGCTGCTGAGAAGCCATTGAACGCGGCATGTCTGTATGTTCACACGCAATGAGAAGACACATGTTTCCGTAACGTACCTTTCCTCCACGGTGGCCTCTTTTAATTGCTGATGGGGTTTTGTTCCTTCCATTTCTCTGATGCTGACGGCATAGATCTTGGTGGTGTAATCAATAGCTTTTTCTCTTGCCACATCGCTGTCGTAACCTACGCGTGAAGCATAATCATTTGGTGTTGACTCCTAACAAACAACTTACATACAGAGCGAGCACAAAAACATTCCTGGATTTCAAGTAGTTGTAAAATCAAAACTTATCGGAATATGTTTAGAAATAAGGTGACCGCAGATACATTAACTCAAAAAAATTGAATCTGTGCATTCCTCCCACCACCAGAGGGCAGTGAAATCCAAGATGGCGCTCACCCCACAGCAACGCGGCTAAAACAAACAGTGTTGTGATTGTGCAGCGTGCTTTCATTTAATGTGGCTCCGCCTACTAACAAATCCATTTTGCAGGGGTACAACAATTTCACTGAGAAAGGATGCATCTGTGATCAGAGAAAGGGACATTCAGGCCGACCGTCTGTCTCGATGCAAGTTGTTGATCGCGTCAGATAAGCCTTTTCGTGCAGCCCCAGGAAGTTAACGCACAGACCTAGCCGAGAAATACACGTCCCGCAGAGCAAGATCTTACGCGAACGCTTGCGGTTTCACCCCTACAAGCTGTGATTGGTCCAAAAGTTACACTTGCAAAGCAATGAAACGCGACTTGAATTTTGCAGGAAACTCCAGGCGTTAATGGAAAATGATGATAACCTGCTGTCAAAGATCATTTTCAGTGACGAGGCGACCTTCCACTTAAGTGGAAAGGTCAACAGGCACAATGTGAGGATATAGGGGTGTGAGAATCCACATGCCACCCTGGAGGTTGAACATGACTCTCCAAAAATGTATGTGTTTTGTGCCTTATTAGAGAGGACTGTACATTCCGTTTATCTTTGACAGACAAACTGTTACCGGCCAAGATACCTGGAAAATGCTAACCAACTGGTTGATTCCAGAACTAGCCTCTGAGAGTGGTGACTACCTTTTTCAGCAAGACAGGGCACCGCTGCACTGGCAACTCACTGTCCACAAATTTCACAACAATCCCCTGCCAAACAGATGGATTGGCCAAGCTGGAAAAAATTACCAGGTGTTCTGCAAGTGGCCCTCGAGATCGCCGGTCCTGTTTGTGACTTTTTCCTTTTGTGGGAACGTGAAGGGCAGAGTGTATGTACCTCCACTACCCACAACCCCGTATGATCTGCAGGAACGCATCACTGAAGCTGTAAACTCGATCACGCCAGAGACACTGAAAAGAGTCTGGTCCAAGCTAGATCATCGCATCGATGTTTGCCGAGTACGGCTCACATGGAGTGTGTGTGATACCAACAGATACTACATAAAACTTTGAGTTGATGCAATTGCAGCCAACAATGGCCCCTATTACATTCTTCGTGCAATTTCGTTCGCGCAGCGCAAATTTTTTTGCGTGCATCGTCCAGCGATATCGTGCGAAAATTAACGATGGCATTCCGATCCGAACGCATTTTCTCATCTGTCAAAAAATAACGTTCGTAAAAACGACACGCAAAACGAAGTGTAATACGTGCGCAGTAAAGTTGCGCACGTAAATCAGTGTGCGGACTGTTTTTTTTGCGGGATGCAGTCAATCAGAATGAAGAACCTTAATTGACATCAATTCACCTTAATTGACTCACTTAAGTTTTTTTACGCCTGTCAAAGTAAATCTGAGTATACATGCTGCAGCAATAATAAACATAAGCACGAATTCACAATTTTATTGTTTGGGTATGTGTAGAATGTGTAACTATACTGTGCTGTATTTATTTTTTTCGTGCTGGTGTATTTCGTTTCGGCCAGAATGTTCCGATTTGCAGTTACCACCAGCTTTTCAAAGACGTTAAAAAAATGCTCGCAAACGTCGTTCGTAAAAAGATGCGCATCAATTGAAATACCATCCGCGTACCAGCGCACAAACAAATTTGCGATCACAATGTTAAGTATAGGACGTGCACAGTTCATCACGCTCGCGCAGGTCCATCCACGTTAAACGATAAGGCGCATTGTTTGCGCTAACGTTGTAATACGACGTTTAGCGCAAAGGGTTTTGCCCCTCGCGCAAATGCGCATTTCCGCACGCAAAACGCACTGCGCGAAGAATGTAATAGGGGCCAATGTGTAAGAATATTCCAATAAAGTTACATTCTACATCTGTTGGAAATCAAGGACTGTTTTTGTGCTCATCCTGTATATTGCATAGATATACAAACGTAAATCCCTTTACCTGTAGATACAGTATGTATCTAACTCCCTTAAAAAAAACAGCTCAGAAAGCAGCCAGCCGGTTTCAGGGATGCTTCTAGAATGCCATGAAAAGTATTCAAGTACATACAAAGGTTAGGAAACAACACCCAGCTGTATATGCAGTCCATATTATTAGGGCACCAGCTATCTGATTATATAGCATTGCTGGTAATCTGCCTGGTGGTAACGTGCATTAATAATAAATGGTGAACATAACAAAAACAACAAAACTCCCAAATTCTCAAAAGCACTGACTGAGTACTGGTTAAAAAATATTGCCTTCAAAAGGTCATACTTAGAGATTATATACAGCTTTTGCCGGTGAGAAACAGGCCATATTAAATTCATTTGCACTCCAAATGTTTCTGTACTACATGTCCCATGAAGCTCAGCCAGCCTTATGTGTGAATCAACATCGTGGGACAAGTAGTTCCGAAACATCTGGGATGCCAAGGCTTGTCATCACTGGACTAAAAAGTGAGGGGTTAGCAGAATTTCTGGTGCAACACTGCTTGCTAAACTGTTGTTTCCTTGATAAATAATAAAGGAAATTCACGTTTTGGTCCATAATCAGTGTGATGGAAAAGAGTGCAATGCCCTTAGCAATCCTATACAATTCTAAGTGGAAAAGATAGACCCCAATTTTGTACAAATGCAAAGTGGAAAGGATAAACCCCTTTAGTCTTTAAAAAGCCAATGCTGGGCAGGAATGAGATTGATGGTCAGTGGGGTAAAGTAGTTGGGAATGGGTAGAAAAGCAGAGCTCAGGTTCTAACTTGTGTTAGAATTGATCCAATGTGGGATGGAAGGTGGAAGGAGTCAAAAACAATGCACGAAGATCCATTTTACGTACCTCCATCTTCTTCTGTATCCGTATCTGACTCTTCACTGTCCACAGGTTTATTGTCCAAATTACCAAAAGCCTCTCGTGTCCAGATCATCAAAGCTGTATCTGCCCCACCAACAGTGAGGAGAGTGGAATCGTCGTACAGCCACCTAACATTGGTCACGTGAGCGCTGTGACCAACGTACTTCTTGAATTTTGCATCACGGCCCTACAATATCAATATTTTACATCTTAGGTGCATCTTCCATATATTACAAGTAGGTAACATGAAGAGATGAAAACAATAAAGTTGGAGGACACCAATGTAGGATAACCTCTTAGTATGGGTTAAAAATTCACTTTATTGAACTCATTGTGGGTTCAATCCTGTATACAGTTGGGGATCTCTCCTTCACTCTCTTGATGGTGGGTTAACTATCTAGGGAGCTGTTTTTGTAACATAAAGAGATGGTCAAGAAGATCCAATAAATGTCTTCATGACTCCTATCCTAGATGGCACATTGCTTTGCCCCTGAAAACAAGCTAACCTTAAGACCTGCTCTAGCCACCAGTAGACCTCCAGCAATAGTATGGTGGTAAACCCACCAACCCAAATATGAACACAAACAAATGGAATATAAATGAGACCACAGGGGTGTGGAAATTTAAAAAAAAATCTACTTGTCCAACGGACTAAGTGGTAGTCTAATCTATTTGTCCCTCAGGTCGATCTACTTGTCCTGATAAACACTATTTTGTTGAAATTATTTTTCTTAAATAGAGGTCTTATTCATTATAGCCTAGAGAGGCAACATCAGATGTGACGCTGCCTCTCTAGGCTGTTATGAATAAAGACCTCTATTTAAACACTATTTTGTTGTGTGTGTGTGTGTGTGTGTGTGTGCACACACATTTCAAAACTCAGTATGTATGTATATATATATACATACATATATATACACACACACATTGCAGCCGTGCTAGGAGTAGCAATGCATGGTTAGTGGCTTGGGCAGAGCACGCTGGGAGTAGCAGTGCATCATGCACTGCTACTCCCAGCATGCTCTGCCCGAGCCACTAACCATACACTGCTACTCCCAGCATGCTCTGTCCAAGCCACTAACCATGCACTACTACTCCCAGCATGCTCTGTCCGAGCCACTAACCATGCACTGCTACTCCCAGCATGCTCTGTCCAAGCCACTAACCATGCACTACTACTCCCAGCATGCTCTGTCCGAGCCACTAACCATGCACTGCTACTCCCAGCATGCTCTGCTCGAGCTACTAACCATGCATTGCTACTCCCAGCATGCTCTGCCCGAGCCACTAACCATGCACTGCTACTCCCAGCATGCTCTGTCCAAGCCACTAACCATGCACTGCTACCCACAGCATGCTCTGTCCGAGCCACTAACCATGCACTGCTACTCCCAGCATGCTCTGCCCGAGCCACTAACCAGGCACTGCTACTCCCAGCATGCTCTTCCCGAGCCACTAACCATGCATTGCTACTCCCAGCATGCTCTGTCCGAGCCACTAACCATGCACTGTGCATGGTTAGTGGCTCGGGCAGAGCATGCTGGGAGTAGCAATGCATGGTTAGTGGCTCGGGAAGAGCATGCTGGGAGTATGCTTGGAGTAGCAGTGCCTGTTAATGGCCAGGCAGATCATGCTGGGAGTAGTAGTGCCGGAAGTAGGGTCAGGCAGAGCATGCTGGGAGTAGTAGTGTCGGGAGTAGGGTCAGGCAGAGCATGCTGGGAGTAGTAGTGCCGGGGGTAGGGTCAGGGTACAGGACACGCACCTGGCGTCTGTCGAGTGGCTGCAGATTGGAGAGGTGCGGCAGAGTCTTCCGGGCCTGCGGGAAGTCACTCACCTCGTGGCCAGGGTCCCGTGTGAGCCTCCCCGTGCTCCCCCTCAGCTTCGAGCGCACCACAAGTAGAGACATGGACAGGGCAAAAAGCCAAAGGAAAAGCCAGCAGCCCACGGGGCAGCCGCATCCCGAGGGCGGTGGAGAGTGAGAGGAAGAGCCAGGCTCCGGGAGGGGTCCTCGGACAGGCTACGGGGAGCCATGCTCACACTTTAAAGAAGGAGAGGCGGGGATACCAAGGTGGGGAATGGCCGCCCAGCCCCCCGGGACTGAGTGGCTTACTTCGGGGGGGGGGGAGCGAGGCTCAGGGTATGGGCAGGGATCAGCTACAGTGCCATGAGCAACGTGCCAACATTTAGCCGTCTTGCCCGACGGACTGCATCTAAAAAAAAAACTACTTGTCTGGCGCCCGGATCTTCATGTCCCGGGCGTCGGGTGATAGGATTCCCACACCCCTGGACCAAGGGGATCAATCGCCTTTCAATGTGAGCCCATGATACTGCCAGCAGCTTACGGTCACGTAATGTCTGTATTATTATACCGCCCCTTCCCATGACATGACTCCTCCTAGCGCAGCCCTTTATTATAAACACTCTTTACACCTTCTATTTTCCACTACATTTCTCCTGTTCACTTCCCATAACTTCTGCAGTTTGCTTTTAACTCCATTCCTTGTAGGATTCTTATTCATCTTTACTGTATCTTAGCTGTGTGTTGTTAGGTGTTTTCCCCCACTGATTCTTTTTCCTTTCCGCTGATTTGAAGACTTGCACATTCCTACGTAGTCTCTCTACAATGAACACACTTTAAAATAGTATAAAGAATTTAAAATAAAAAAGAGTGTCACCTTTACGGGATAGGAAAAGAGCTTTACAAATCCAAAATCGTCTCCGGTGGCCAGAGATTTCCTGTCTTTGGTAAGAGAAGCTGCATTGACGTCGGTCACATCGCTGTGTGCTGGCCAAATTCCTTCACACGTAGGGCCTAGGACGCAAGTCCAAGTTTGCCACTCAATTCTCTCCATCTGTAGATGGCAAACAAATGATTTTACAGCAAGAGAACAATTTTACATGTTTGGTGATCTGGGTCAATCGTCCCTCATTTTCTTTTTAGATTAAAATAATTACAGACAAGGTTCATGTCAGAAAATGTCACTTTACATAAAGAGGTGACTTGGGGAGAGCAAAAGCAGTTTTTCCCAAAAACAAGATGCCGTGGGATCCCTACTGTATATCATCAATTGCACATCCTGACCTTACTGACCCATACGTATACGTTTGTACTTTTCAACAGTTTGGGGAAAAAGTGAAGAATGCTGTGCTTTATTACATGTCTACCAGCTTCCTTGCATCGTGTTTTACACTCGTTATTCACATCAGGTTGAAGCATGGAGAATAAGAGATAGTTCCTATGTACAAACTAGATGCATAGTGCATCATCTCGAGTTCTACAAAAACACAAGGCCATGTTACATCCTTCACGCTATAATGGGGCGCTAACGGGGAAAACCTGCACGTTTCCCCATACCGTCCCCGTTTTAGCGTGAAATTTCGGGGCAGGCGCTACCTCACCACCTTGCTCTGGAACCACGCACTACCCTGAGCGATACTCGCGATAGCGCTTCTGCACCACTGCGAGTATCACCTCTTCGAGTCCATAGACTCCATGGTAGGGTTGCGTTGCTGAGAGATCATGCAGGGCCGTGGAGTGATCGTGGAGGGAGACTGGGGGTGGGTGTAGCTTGTGCTAAATGATCATTTAGCACCTCCTAAACCCCCCCAATAAATCCGATACTCACCCCTCACCCTGTGGCGAGAACAGTGGCCCGATCTGCCGCTTCTGGCTGCCGGGAGCAGACTGAGACTTGTGACAAATAGTCCCCAGTGTTCTTGCGCGATCACTCTGTGGCCTTGTGCAATCTCACGAGAGCTAGAACACACAGGGCTCGCGGCCCTACATCGCAACCCTCCATGGAGTCCTATGAACACGAAACTGCTACCGTGAATATCACTGAGGGTAGCACATCGTTTCGGGGCAAGATACTGAGGTAGTGCCTGTCCCAGAATCTCACACTAAAAAGGGGATGCTATGGGGAAACCTGAAGGTGCAGGGTTTCCTCCTTAGTGTCCCCATTTTAGCGTGAGGAACGGAATAGGGCCAACAAGTGAGTATTTACTAACCACTATTGACTGAAAAAACAGCGAATTTAGGTCAGGAACTACAGGGACCTACGGTGAATAAAGTAAGGGAAACTATGGTGAATTTACTTTTTAAGGAACTGCCAATGTAGTTTGCTGTAGTTTTCATCGTAGCTTCAGCTGAAGTTGTCTAGTGTTGCTTTCAGGGTCTCCATTGCAGTCCATGGAGATCATCAGTTTAACCTTTCAGCCGTATATTCACCATTCTTGCAAACAACAGTGCTTTACCGCTGATTGGAGAATAGCTGTAGTTTATTCATTTTACAGAGGAGTAACGATGATACATTGTTTGCCGTTGTTTGCAGCGACTTTGCCTGCTGCTGCTGTTGTTGAATTGTGCTACTCTAGTCCATGTTCACGGTAGATGCAACAACTGTGAACATCCACGGTTAGTGAATTACAAGCCACTGCATGCTATACATATATAGTGAAATCATGAACAGGAACATTACATACCTCTGCTGATTTAATAGCGTAGCGTTTTCCTCTTGGAGCTTCAAAAAATAGCTGTTCTTTGGCACCGGTATTAACCTGCAGCAGTTTCCCTTTAACAAAGAAGGAGACATATGATGTAGGAATGCTAATATGATGCTTTTTGGTCCCTGAGGTTCTTCACTTTTTTTTTACCTACCCATATCTACTCTTACTCCTTCAACCTATTACCAAATGCATTTGTGCTTTGTCCCCTCACTCCCTTATACCATCCCCTTGCTTTCTCTACGCTCAGTCTCTCCAGTGTCCACATACAATGTATTCTAGGCTCCTCTACTTTCTGTCTTGGTTTTTGGGTCCACTTTTCCTTAAGCTGCGATAACCTGCTTCTTCCCATTAGTAAAGTATTTTCCAGAGTCTCCTTGCTTCGTCCTCTGTAACATTCCCACAATCATGTTGTATCATGATTTTCCTGTGTAATCTAGGTCATTTGACATCTTTTCCCACATACTGTCACCTCACTCTTTCCAGGTGTCACCTCATCTCTTATCCTGTAATTTATTACACCTTCATCTATTATCTGCTCTCCAACATTTGTGTCATTTTGCTAATACCCTTTAAAACGTGACTCCTATTCCCAATTATAGTGACCTCACCCCTTCTTTGATATACAGATATATACAGTATATATAGTTGTGCTCATTAGTTTACATACCCTGGCAGAATTTATGATTTCTTGGGGCCATTATTCAGAGAATATGAATGATACCACAAAAACATTTCTGTCACTCATGGTTAGTGTTTGACTGAAGCCATTTATTATCAATCAAGTGTGTTTACTCTTTTTAAATCATAATGACAACAGAAACTACCCAAATGACTCTGATCAAAAGTTTACATACCCTGGTGATTTTGGCCTCATAACATGCACACAAGTTGACACAAACGGGTTTGAATGGCTATTAAAAACGTGAAATTAAGACAAACATTCACAATCTGTTATAAATGAAGGCTTCCATCTCTCACCTCTGGCATCCCAGTCGATATGTGTGATGTAACTCGAGGCTCCTTTACAAATGCCGATTCTTTTGCTGCTCAGCACGTTGTAGATATCTACGAAATTGTCGTGGGAAGCCACCGCCATGTACTTTCCAGCATCTGCAAAATGCATTATATATAGAGCATGGTGGTCAGTCATTTTTGATTGGGGTATATCCGTACTGCTTGGGGTGTCACCAGTAAACCCAAGACAATCCAATTCCTAAAAATACATATTACAGATTGTGTGACGTGGGGCATTATAAAAGTGGGATATCATTAGGATGACCATATTGGCCATGTTTAAAGTGACACATATAATTTATTCATGCTGATGGGAAGTGCATGAAAAATTCCACCCTGCAGCATGCATAATCCATACGCTACAGGTGAGGAATCCCAGGTGACCTGCCTTGATTTCCTTCCTGCAGCATATTAATTATACATGTTGCAGGGCAGCACTTTTCCCTGTGCTCCCCCTCTGCGTGAAATAGCAATATGTGACCCTTTAAACATGGGCGACAGGGCCGGTGCTTCCACTAGGCAAGCTAGGCCACTGCCTAGGGCGCACTGCCACCTAGGGGTGCAGCTGGCCCCAACCCGGGTTCCATTATTGTACCCCTTCCTCATTGTTTGCTTTTATAGCTGGCAGTGGCAGCTCACAAAGCGGACCCCCGCTAGCGGCACAGAAGGTGATCATCTTATGGTGACGCGCAGGCACCACCAGATGACATGCCGGTGCCATAAGAGGCAGATGAAAGAAAGGCATAGAAGAAAGAAAGAAAAAAGAAAAGCACGGAAGAAAGAAAAGGCACAAAGGAAAGAGAAATAAAAAAGAGACACAGAAAAAAAGAGAAAGAAAAAGAAAGAGGCAGATGAAAGAAAGAAAGAAAACGGCAGAGGAAAGAAAGAGGCACAGAGGGCAAAGGAAATAATGTGGCAGAGGAAAGAGAGGCACAGAGGGCAAAGGAAAGAAAGAGGCACAGAGGGCAAAGGAAATAATGTGGCAGAGGAAAGAGAGGCACAGAGGGCAAAGGAAAGAAAGAGGCACAGAGGGCAAATGAAAGAAAGCGGCAGAGGAAAGAAAGAGGCACAGAGAGCATAGGAAAGAAAGAGGCACAGAGGGCAAATGAAAGAAAGCGGCAGAGGAAAGAAAAGGTTAAAGAAGAGGCATAGAGGGCAGAGGAAAGAAAGAGGAACAGACCAATCCCAGGCTCGGCCAGTAGAGGGGTAGGATCGGCACCCAATGACCATATGCGGCCCCCATGTTCAGAGTGTGTCTTGTCACCCCCCGCAGTGTGTGTGTGTCCCTCTGCACAAAGTGTGTGTGTCCCACCCCCCCCCCCGTATTTCAACAGTTGATAATTATTTTTTGGGGGGGCGCAAGTAGCTAGTCTTGCCTAGGGAGCAAAATAGTCTAGCACCGGCCCTGATGGGCGATATGGTCACCCTAGACGTCATCCTTTAGGGTAACACGGTGTTATTTTTAATAGTTCATGTGGATTCTTGATATTGACAAGTATAGAATTAGTTAGATTAACAATTCTGTATGTAGCAGACTGACTGCATGAGCCAAAAACAGACCCGGCTTCAGATACATGCATAAGAATAAGGGAGCAAGAAAACGCAATCTATAAACTGCAACATATAAAGTGTAAGCCGTGCCTCTGCAATAAGGTCACCTTGAATCAAAGTGTGATTGAGCCTTTCCGCTGAACACAGCAGATTCCTGATTAGATTGCCTTAACTAATAATATGAGTATCTCCTATTATGGAGCGACCCTGTCTCATTTAATTTTCTTACCAAGTGAGAACAAACGAGCAATCCATCACTGATTGAGGGACGCTGTGTGAATATATATAATTATATCTCATTCTTAATACCTGGGCAAAGAAACCGGAGGAACATTTAAAAGGGTGATGTATCGTCTCATCTCGTTATTAAACTGTGTGTGGACTTTATTTCCCAGGCTGAAGGATCTTCTGGGCAGCCGAGCAGTAGCTAAAATGACATAGTAGGTCCCCCAGACCCACATTTTCCATTTATTTATTGCTTCTTTATCAGACCTGGTCTTCGTGCAGTTTTTTACTAGGGAATTGTTTTTCACATGGAGGTCGGCAAAACAATGCAGCTACTTATTCAGTGCTTGCAGCTTCCTTGGTCAGTTATTTATTTGCTGTGTTTACCCCAGCATTTACCACTAGACCTAGATCTATAGAAGTGTGGAAGAAAATACACATAGCTTTATCAGGGCTCAAAATTTCAAGCCCCTAGCTACTACCCAGGCCATAAGAGTTACTCGCCCCCAGTTGCTCCACTTAACCCCTACCCAGCCCTGAACTCTGCCCCTAAACACACACCCTAAATTATCTTATGAAATTACACTGTTAAAGGTTTAATTTAGATTAAAGTTACACAAATAACATGAATACCCCGACATCAGACCCCAGATACATGTATACCCAGTCATCAGACCCTGTGTGAGCAGAGTGAGGAGGCAGGGAAGCTCCTCTCCACCCCCTGCCAGTGATAGAGACGAGCTTGGTCAGGGAGGGAGGCAGGAGACAGCAATCCGCCGGATTCCGGTGGATTGCTGCGCCCCCCCGGTGCGGGCTGACATCTTGGATGTCAGCCCAGCACTCGGGACCCCGGTGGGGTCATTAGATGTCATCGCGGCGACATCTAATTCAGCCCCCCCCCCGCATGTGCGGAGGAGGCGCCTGAAAGGGAGGGGGAGGTCCTTTGGACCTCTCTCCCTCCCGATCGCCGGGGAGCAGGGAGTTAATACAGGCACCGCTTGGAAGGCCACAGCCTGCCCTTCCAAACGGTGGCTGTCATTAACCCCTGGGGAGCCGGATCACGAATCGGCGCTGAAAAGCGCCGGTTCGTGATCCTTTCCCAGGGCTGGCCGACATCTTGGATGTCAGCCAAGCCTCCGGGAACTCCCCCTGAGGACTGGCGTCATCGTGCATAGCACGATGACGCCAGTCCTGGAGTTAACCCCTAGCTGCCACCAATGGTGGAGATAGGGGGTTCCAATGAACCCCCTATCTCCCGATCCGTGGCAGCTAGGGGTTAAAGTTTGGTACTGTTGGATCGGCCAGAGCATGGCCGTTCCAACGATATCAAACATGACTGTGAAAAAGTTTGTTTTTTTTAAAAAAAATTAAAAATAAAAAAATATATATTTTAAAAAAAATTATAAAAAAAATAAACTTTTTTTTCTTTTTTTTTGGTTTGTTAATGCAGCAATATTGTTCCCATTTCAATTATAATGTGAACAATGATGCTGCACTAACGATTTTTGTATGCGGTGCGTTTGTTAAAAATCGCGTAATTTTCCCCAAAAAAAAATGTAACGAGACCCCATCTCTAATTTTTTTAACAAGCGCACCCCATACAAAATATAACCGCAATTGCTCGCATGTTAAAATGTGAAAAAAAACACTTTACACGTTGTAAATTATTGAAAATTCATATTTTATTGCATTTTTTGTTATAATATACAGACAGGACATGACGTATACATATAATAATGACATATTATGAATCTGCCGAGTCTGACGGAAAGAACGATATATAATATGTCTGGGTCATATAATAAAACAAGCCTTCAAAACGCGTTTAAACAAGATGAGCGAAACAGGTAAAAATGACCTCAGCACAGGGGCGGGAAATGACTCAGCAGCGAAAGGGTTAATTTCAGAACCTACCTGGTGAATATTTACCACCAAATATTGAACCTGTAATGACTTAATATCACATATAATTCCAGGTGCAGATTTAATCGTACCCAGGGAAGATTCATTATCAGATAACATACCTGGTGAAAATCTGATATCAGCTATCATTTCCTTGCGGTGATGGAAAGACACCATATCCTCAAGGGTGTCAGCGTTCACGACCAAAAAGCTGCCATCGTTTAGGCCTACTGCTAAGGCTTTCCCGTCGGGGGAAAAGGCACAACATCGCCCACCTAGGACAGACCAGATATGATGACTTAATAACTAGATGTAACAAATGCTTCTGTCTGATTGTGTTTCTACATATTCACATATGTAAACAGTATATACTGTATGTATAAGGAATAGAAACTCATGCCATAACGATAGCCGGGAACTAGTCTCTTTGCGTGAAGGAACTCATTATTTATCATTTCTTAATCATAAAACTCATTAAACATTTTTTTTTTAATCACATACATCATTATTTATCATATTATATGGTAAAAAATATTATTTATCAGATAAAGCCACTCAATTAATGTCAAATAATGCCTGAATTATGGTTTCCAGCAAGGCTAGTAAGTGGAGGCTGGGACATTCAATGACTCTATATGATAAAATAAAACATAGATATTTCATCCACAGGATCCATAGGCCTTTATATTGATGGGAAGGCTATTAACATTACAGTCCAGGGCTGGATATACAATTAGGCAAAGTAGGCATGTGCCTACAGGTGTCCACCACAGGGGAGTGCCTTGCCACTAGGAGCAGAGTGAGACTGGGGACAAATAGTCCCCAATCTCCCTCCACGATCACTCTGCAGCGCTGTGCGATCTATGGACTCCAGGAGGTGATACTTGTGGAGGCACGGAAGAGCTACCGCGAGTATCATGGAGGCTAGAACATCATCCCGGGGGAAGGTCCTGAAGTGGCGCCTGCCCAGAATCTCACGTTAAAATGGGGATGCTACGGGGAAACCCGCAGGCGCCCATTTTAGCGTGAGTATTGTAATATAGCCCAAAATGTTAAAAAAAAATTGTAAACCAAAAAAAAGACACAACAATTCTAAATTAAATATTTTTTTTTTGTTTTGTTTTATAGAGCAAAGCTCCCCCCTGTGGTGGACACCTGTCTCTGTAATAGACTATTCTACGAAACCTGTATCTAGGACCTTGCATGGCGATACATCATAAGAACAAGTGAATTTGAGGTTTCCTGATTCTCCTACACATACTATCGGGTCTATTCAAAAAAAGGTGAAACTCAGGAGAATGACTGGAGTAGTGAAAATTCTAGGTCAAAATAGCCAAACCAGAAAAATTCTCCCATTTATCTCACTTTCCAAATCGGCTATTTGGTCTAAATTGTTCTCTTCTCCTGCCAGTTCTCCTGGTTTTCACCATTCTCTGAATAACCCTGTTTTTCCTGCTTTCTTTCTACTCAATGCCTTCTCTTTCATTTACAGCTACAGCCAATGCCACGTGGCCATGGGATGTACTCACTCACCAGAGACTCACCCTTTCTGAGTTTGCGCACGGCCAGCATGCGGTGATGGGATGAGAGGTCCCAGATCCGAAGGGTCTTATCATCACTTACTGTGGCACATAAAGTCAGCTGGGGGTGTGTGGCCAGACCCCAAACCTCTCCTTCCATGTGTCCCTGTTACAAAGCAAATGAGAATTAACACACACAATGCAGGATGAAGGAATTTACACCTTGCAGGACACCTAAGGCTGGCCCTCCACTGGGTCCGTAGTCGGACAACCAACTTGGTCGTCCACCTACGGACAACGCCGTCAGCCGATCACGGTTGTCCACTGGAAACCTCTTGTGGACGTCCTAGGTCTGCCGATGGACAGGCTATACAATTCATCTTTTTTTCATGTAAATTGTATCAGATCGTCCGATTTCATCTGACAAATCCCATTGAAATGGTTACGATCGCTAGTCTGTTGTAGTCAGCTAAAAATGATCTGCAGTCGTCTGATGCTGATCTGATGCAGTGGAAGAGGGTTGATTCACCTGCATGTTGTGGGATCAGTCGGACGACTTCATGTGATATTGGATGATCGCATCGTCGCACAAATACGGACCCAGTGGACGGCCAGCCTAAGAGTTCCTTGGGGCAGGAATCAATAAAAAACGTAGAGCTGACGCATCACTTCATTTTACGCCATGTGGTGCGGGATAAGTGAGGGTGATATAGGTGCATCGGATAATTGGGTTGTATTTCATCGGATGTGTTAGAATTGAGACGCTAATGGCAAAAATTGTGCACCTCACCATTAGGCTAATGTCAGACGAACGCAGTCTGAGCGCACTCTGCATGCGTGCATAAAGGACGGACGTACTGACGGAAGATACTGTAGACACCACACGGTCTGTTTTTTTTAACAGATGTAGAAAAAAAGGGAAATATGGGAAACAAAATTTATTATAATTAAAATACAGGTACAGTCAAGCAGACCAAAAAAACTTCTGAGCGTCAACGTGATGGACGTCGCACATGCGCTGCGTCTGACGTCGCCTCATCACACACACAGGGTGCTACGTGGACGAGGCACACTCTGGGCGTCCGTCGTAGCGCTTTTACGTGGGAGGCCTAAATGGCATCCGTTGCCACCTGCGTGGTGCATGCGCAGTTCGGTGCGCACTTTCATCGTGTGTTGGTCTCTATTGATCCCAAATCAATGCTACGACAGACGTTAGACTGTGCGGCGACACGGACGTTCTGACTGCGTTCGTCTGACGCGGGCCTTAACGTCTGTATTCCAACCAAGATGCATTTCAAAACGCTAAAGTTAGCCGGAGACGTTAAAGCTAATTCTAATTAAACACCCGTGGCTGTATTCCAACCTTGTGTAAACGTAACCCGAGCCTTCACAACTGCATAGACTTTAATGGCTTTGGGAAGTTTAAGCCTCGGTTTCCGTGTCATTATGACCTTAACTCCAGCTATTACGAATTGGTAAATTCTCAGGCTTTGCACCTGGACGTTACCTTTTCTCTGCACGTTGGAATAGGTCGCTCGTCTTGCGTTTCTTTGCCATCTACCCGTCCCATGTTAAGTACAGTAAGCGCACACAAGCCATGAGACGCAAACGTTGGAAATGATTCTGTGACGGCTGGGTTGAAATAGCAAATTAAGCTAAAAACGCCAGCCGTTACGTTGTGCGGCTCGAACGCCAAGTTTACAGGCAACAATGGAATAGGGCCTTCTGTGTGCCAAAATAATAGAAGGCAGGAATACAGGCTGTCATGGTACTAACGGAAGATAAGAATGTGAAGATACACAAGACACTAAAAGCACCTTGCATAATCACACATAATCATGTTCCTTGAATGGTATAAGATATGAATAAGTCCCAGGTCACTTGTTTGTAACACAGATAACCTGGATACATCATGGAGCTATGAGCCTCATCCTATTATTCACTATATTTCTTCTTGCTGTTTGCTGCGAGCAGAGATTCAGGATGTTGTTATTCAGTTTTCTACAGTAGAACATGGAGTAGTGAAGTGCAACTCACAGAAAGCCCTCACTGTGCCGCGGTTAAAGAAGATGAGAAGTAATGCCGGAGCATCTTGATTAGATACATCACTTCTTGGTCCGTGTACAGTGAGAATATACAGGGATTTAATTTCTAAGGACTTTATTCCCTAGTTGCACTAACGTTAGCGCCTCAATATGTTAGCGTTAGCGCCAGGATAAGTGTTTAGCGCGTGTCACCCATATTACATTCCTGACACTACCCCATTAGTAAATCCGTTAGCGCATTGTTTTTTGCACGAGCTTACTGAATTTTGAGCATCCTCTACTTAGCATAGGAGCACAAACATACATTAGCGTTTAAGTAAGGTGTTACAAAGTGCTAGCGCTAATTACCGCAACGATGAGGAGAGCCAAAAGTTAGGACCGTCTAAAAGCTGGCTGCACATGATTCTGCATTTGCGAAATCATTTAGCACCCCCTATAAACCCCCCATTAAATCCAATGTTCACCTCTCATCCTGTGGTGAGAAGAGTGACCCGATCCGCCTCTTCTTGTCACAGAGAGCAGAGTGAGACTGGGGACTATTTGTTCCCAGTCTCCCACGGCGAATCACTCTGCGATCTTGCGAAAGGCCCGGAAGCACAACCCTCCATGGACTCCAGGAGGTGATACTCGTGGCGGTGCGGAACCGCAACCACGAGTATCACTGAGGTTAGCGTTGCGTTCTGAGGTGAGGTGCTCAACTATGGCCTGTCCTGGAATATCGCAGTAACATGGGGACGCTACGGGGAAATCTGCAGGAGCAGATATTTCCCTATTAGCGTCCCCATATTAGCGCAAAGTAGGGAATAGGGCCGGTATGTGTTTTTGTTGTCTTTAAAAGTTCAAAGCATCCTAGGTTCATGTATGTGTATACAGACATGACCCTACAAGCAAACAACCTTTCAGATAATAAAATCAGACAGAGGTGACTAACCAACGTACGGCCCTCTGCCCTGCCACCTCAATGGCTCTTCAGCTGTTCCGTAAAAATCACAGACTATGTAATGCAACAGCTGGATTGTCCATTGATGGTCATCCCGCCCCAAGGAAGGTGAAGTCAGTGTAAGGCTACGGGATATTTCAAAGCTCCCAGTAGGGTAGAAGCACCTCCTGAACAGGACAGTAATAACTAGTGCCTTGGGAAGTTCCCTTTCAAAATCCAATCATTTATTAAGGTTTACAGCCCATTATAATTACATCTCGATGCTTCTGCCTTCTATGGATTAGTCAGGATGCGCTTTCATCGATCCAATCAGGCTGCGCCGTAATGCGGTTAGCTTTTATATAATTACATTGCAGGGGCTTCTGTTTCCAAACTGGCCTTTTTATGTCAAATGAAACCATGGTAATTAATTAGATTCTTCCAACGGTAATACCCGTTCAAAGCTGCGATAACGCAGAACTCGGAAAAATACCTAAAAATACAGCGTATATAATCAAACAGCTTGTGGAAGGGATCTCAGACTCTGTCTCCCCCCCCCCAAGGTGATGCTGCACTACAACTCCCATGATGCTGTGGAGATCTATTGAATTCAAAGAATTCTGGCAATTAGAGGCAAAGTCAACATCTGGGGAGGCCAGAGTTTGAGTTCCCTGGCAAAATTAATGTGAAAATCTAAACATTACAACACACACACACATAAATCTGTTTGTCCATCACTTCTGTATGTGGCGCAAGAGATGCTGTGCCCGGGGAATCACTATAAGATGCTATTACATCATAATACACATGCTATGACAGTAACGCTACTTAATATATTTATTTTTTATGTGAACGCTCTTACCTGAACCAACAGAGTTATCGGGCCACTTTTGTCGATTTCGAGCACTTCTCCGTTTTTTGTTCCTACCAGAATGTGCCCGTGTCCCAAGGTGATCGCACGGATCGAAGGGTTGTCTTCTAATAGTAAACCTGACAAAACATTTACACGCCCATATAAATTTCACATTTTCACTTCCTATCGTTAAATCATCATCTGGAAACCCATCTCTTAGTATGCTCTCCATACCCTGTCTGGCAAGGCTCGAACAGATGTCCTGTGGCATTGAAAGACAAAAAAAACATCACTGAAAGGATGATGTTGCAGCAAGAAAGTCACAATTGCCACATTTTCATCTTTCGGTTCCATGGAAAGATAGTCTTCTTCCATTTCAGTTCCCTCGACTGTGCTTCTCTGATCACTGAACATGTGTTTTTACCAACTCTCTACATCCCATCTTCTCTGACCACAAGATTAAAAGATGTTGGCCCCTATAACATTCTTTGCGCATTTGGTTTTGCGTGCGCAAATGCGCATTTGCGCGAGGGGCAAAACCCTTTGCGCTGAACGTCATATTACAACGTTCGCGCAAACGATGCTCGTTATCGTTTAACGGGGATGGACCTGCGCGAGCGTGATGAACTGTGCGCGTCCTATACTTAACATTCTGAGCGCAAATTCGTTTGTGCGCTGGTACGCGGATGGTATTACAATCGATGCGCATCTTTTTACGAACGACGTTTGCGCGCATAATTTTAACGTCTTTGAAAAGCTGGGGGTAACTGCAAATCGGAACGTTCTGGCCGAAACGAAAAACACCAGAATGAAAAATAAAATACAGCACAGTATAGTTACACATTCTACACATACCCAAACAATAAAATTGTGAATTTGTGCGTGTTTTTATTATTGCTGCAGCATGTATACTCATATTTACTTTGACAGGCGCAAAAACTTAAGTCAATCAAGGTAAATTGATGTCAATTAAGGTTCTTCATTCTGATTGGCTGAATGCCGCGAAAAAAACAGTCCGCACACTGATTTACATGCGCAACGCTACTGCGCGCGTATTACACTTCATTTTGCGCGTCGTTTTTACAAATGTTATTTTTGGACGGATGAGAAAATGCGTTCGGATCGGTATACCACGTTAATTTTCGCACGATAACGCTGGACGAATTTGCGCTGCGCGAACGAAATTGTGCGATAGGGGCCGTTGACATTTCTAGAGTTTTTGGTTAAATCAGAACTTAAGGACCGCTAACAAGGAAATTGCAGATATAAGACCATGAACCCCTTTTCATTCCCACCAACTTTCATCCGCCCTATCTTGGCCTCACGATTTCGACTTCTTAGTTTTGTCTCCACAGATTCCGGATAAAAACATAATTTCCTTAACGCCATTTGTTGTCATCACATAAATCTATGTTCGTTTTACAATAGTGTATAAATCAGGCTTGTGTCCCAGGATAAAGCATTACCTTTCGATCCCGGAGACAGAGACGTCCTCTTGATGGCGTACGTCTTCAGGCATCTTTCGAACATGTCGTCCCAGAGAGCCACCACTCCGTCCTTGCCGCCTGTGACAAAGCCCTGTCCGGGACAATATTAGAAGGTATATTAATGAATGTCTGGATATTATCGACGAGTCCTATTCACACCCCGTCCCTGTAATATATATTTTTTTACTATAGAATAAGAAAGGCCTTCGTCAAGTCTTGTATGCATGAGATATTTCGTTATAAAACATAAAAGTCCGGGAAGATGAAGACTTGTAGGGCTCTATTAAATTCCTCGCGCAAAAACGCTCGCGCAGCGTGTTAATTTGCGCGCGAAGCGTTAAACGTTAACGCGCGTAAATTAACGCTGGTATTACAATCCGAGCGTATTTTTTCCTCCGTCAAAAAATAACGCGCGTAAAAAAGACGCGCATTAACGCTGCGCGCAGAAATCGGTGGGCGGACTGTTTTTTCACGCGATTCAGCCAATCACAA
Organism: Leptobrachium leishanense; assembly: GCA_009667805.1. NCBI lineage: Eukaryota > Metazoa > Chordata > Amphibia > Anura > Megophryidae > Leptobrachium > Leptobrachium leishanense. Next base: position 370,406,758 of record CM019066.1, read on the forward strand.
TTAAGAACCACAATTGTCTCCCGTTAAGTATTTGCGACGGTCAAAATCAATCTGCGTGTATATGCTGCAGCAATAATAAAAACACGCACAACTCATCAATTTTATTGTTTGGGTATGTGTAGAATGTGTAACTATACGTTGCTGTGTATTTTTTTTTGGGCTGGTGTATTTCGTTTTGGCCAGGACGTTCAGATTTGTCGTTAACACCGGCTTTTCAAAGACGTTAAAATTATGCGCGCAAACGTTGTCCGTTAAGGCTAGGGTCAAACGAAAGCATTTTTACACGCGAACGTAAAAAAGTGCGTCCGAACGAATCTACGTATTTTTTCACGGAATGCGCGAAAACGGTCATACGATGCGCATTTTTCGTGCGTGATTTCTTTCGGATCGTCAATAAAACTCTTTTTTTGTCTGGACGTTATGTAGGCTGGACATTAGCCATGTCTGACATCTCCAAATCACGCAAACACACCGCTATGCCGCAGCTGCGCACTCAGTACGTCAGTATTAGCGGTTCAGCGTTCTCGAAAAAATGCATTCGTTTTCTACTTGCGTTACGCGGCCAGACTTTCGTGCGACCGTACTTCGTATATTGGCCGTCATTGCCCATCATCTGCTGCTAGTGCGGCCGTGATTAAGTGCGCCAGAACGCACGTTAAAAGTGCGCTGGTCTAACCCCAGCCTAAAATCTGCGCATAGATTGTAATACCATCCGCGTACCAGCGCACAAACGCATTTGCGCTCACAATGTTAAATATAGGATGCGCAAAGTACATTACGCTCGCAAAGGGTTCGCGCAGGTCCACCCGCGTTAGATGTTAACGCGCATTTTTTGCGCGGACGTTGTAATACGACGTTCTGCGCAAAGGGTTTTGGCCCTCGCGTTAATGCGTTTTTGCGCACGCGTTAACGTTTGCGCTAAGAATGTAATAGACAGATTCCACCCAGTCATTCTACTCAAAGACAAATTCCCACGCACCTCTTGGAGCAAATTGCCACTTTACAAATTTAAATAAGAGCTCGGACAATCAATTCCTCTTCCCCTGCGAGGACGATATGAAAACATTCATAGCTTTCACAATGCTTAATGAGAAGGTCTTTATATAGGGTCTTTGTAAGTAATGAACGTGTAGAAAAGTCAAACCTCTTCATAATAACCTGCTCAGGTGGGTCTGGTCGATGACTACTTTTACATAATGAAAAAAAACTGCGAAAAAATGGACCGGGCACTCAGGTGAAGACACAACATGGTGGTCTTTTATTATGGCCCCAAACATCTCAGATAGAGGATACTCGACCTGTACCACTGGCATATGGTTGTAAATGCCCTTTTCAAAGTATCCAGTTTGTGCTTCCTTTAAATCAATGGATAATTAAACTTGTTCACTGAACACCAGGCAGCCTCATTTCTAAATTAATGTGACTAATCAAACACATATATTTGTATTAAAAAAATGATCACCTTATCCAATGCGTACATAGCAAAGACAGGACCATCGTGGGCTTTGATCGTTTTCAGCAGCACGACGTCTTTCCAGACATAGATATCTCCAGTTGCCGCTCCTGAGAAAACTAACTCTTCTGTGCGTCCGTACGAAACGCACATCATGGTCTCCAGTTTGCCAATGTTCCCAAAAGTACCGCGTTTTGCAGTGAAACCACCCCCTGTCACAGAAAGCAGAGGTTAGAAATGTGAACCTCACATAGAACATGGAAAACGCTCATTTATAGAATCTGCACAGCCTACATTATATCTGGGATATATGAACCAACACCCACATCCGGAAGGAAACGATCTGGTTAATTCTCAATTTTATAAAGTATAAACTAAATTAAAGATGGTATAGGATTAACAGAAATTCTACAAAAACACTGTAACCGAAGCTCCTTCTATCTTGGTGCCCTTGCCCTCCTTGGCACCCTCGCCAACACTATACATGGCCTCAGTGAATGTTGGAGAAGCATCGCTGCTGGCCTCCTGCCAAGGGACCCTGGACCAAAGTGGATAAGCCAACACTAACGAACAGTGGGCTTAAGTGGGTCACACAGGGGTTAATGCTGTTAAATGTCTTGGTAGGCTTTGGTCTTGGTTTGTATTTTAGGAGTCGGTTTGTGTTAGTGATATAATGTAGACTTATTGTTCTTGCGGTCTGTATAACTGTTTGACCCTAGATTGATTTGATTTGGTTGATTTGCTAATCTTGTTTAGAGTAGCTGTTCAGGTTTCTCTGTCTCCTGAAGGCATTCAAATCCCCCTCATGTATTCTATCAGGGTTATTCAAAGAGAATCGAAAAGCCACCGCACGTTCTGTGACTTTTTGTTCTTTTCAATTCGGTGCGATTTGGCGATCCCATTTCGGCGACCCTGCGGTGTATTCAGCAAGCACCACAGGGAAGTCGTAGTGCAGGGAAAAGCGGCCGCAAACCCGACGAACACTCACCGCAAAACCCAGCGAACGAATACCGAAACCCGCAAAAACATCTGGATTAACCCAGCCAAACACGCCGGAGAAACCCGAGCAGGAGCCGATCACACTGCAGGTGAATGGAGTGAAAGAAAAAAAATAGTACGCTTGAATGTTTGAAAAGTGAAACGCTGTTTGCAAAGAAACTACTGAATGAAAATGTCTGAAATTTACATATGAGATCCAATGAATGCTAATAAAAAGGGCTGTTACAGAAAAAAGAAAACGATTTAATAAAAAAAACAGAAAAAAATTCACTAAAAAATCCCGAAAAATGCCTAAAAGATCCTAAAAAATCTATTAATAAAGATACTTTTTACTGTACAATATTATAAACAACGGTTTATTAGATATTGAATTAAAACAAGAATATTTTTAACATTGAAGCCTATGGGATTTGCCTGAATAAACCTGTTGAATTAAACCACCGAATGACAGGGCATTTCGGCAACTTTTCACTGCTGGTTTTGTTCTCTGAATAGACGAAGCATTGCTTCTCTATGGGGATTTCACTGCCCTCGAACAGGCACCGTATGAGCAGGCAATTCGCCAACATTTGGCGAACTGCCTGCTCTCTGAATAGCCAAATGGCCAGGAAAGGTAACCGAATGCTGAATTTCACTGTTCGGTTACCTTTCGGCCACAATTCGGAGCTCTTTGAATAACCCTGAATTAGGGCTGTGCAATTGATTGCAATCGCAATCGAATCGCGATTTCCGACCATGCAATTAATAAATCGCATAAGGCTGCAATTTTCGGCTGCCTGTTAACTTCCGGCGGCATGGTGCTTTGGGCGCTCGCAGGGGGAACCACGTGACGAGCCACGTTCTCGCGGCTCGTCACATGGTTCCCCCAGGCGAGCGCCCAAGCTCCATGCCGCCAGAAGTTAACAGGGAGCCGAACACGTGGCGCACAGAGGTGAGCTGGGGCAGTATCCACGTGCTGGGGCAGTATATCCATGAGCTGGGGCAGTATATCCATGAGCTGGGGCAGTATATCCATGAGCTGGGGCAGTATTTCCATGTGCTGGGGCAGTATATCCATGAGCTGGGGCAGTATATCCATGAGCTGGGGCAGTATATCCATGAGCTGGGGCAGTATATCCATGTGCTGGGGCAGTATTTCCATGTGCTGGGGCAGTATATCCATGTGCTGGGGCAGTATATCCATGTGCTGGGGCAGTATATCCATGTGCTGGGGCAGTGTCTCCATGTGCTGGGGCAGTGTTTCCATGTGCTGGGGCAGCGTTTCCATGTGCTGGGGCAGTATATCCATGTGCTGGGGCAGTATATCCATGTGCTGGGGCAGTATATCCATGTGCTGGGGCAGTATATCCATGTGCTGGGGCAGTATTTCCATGTGCTGGGGCAGTATTTCCATGTGCTGGGGCAGTATATCCATGAGCTGGGGCAGTATCCATGTGCTGGGGCAGTATCCATGTGCTGGGGCAGTATATCCATGTGCTGGGGCAGTATATCCATGTGCTGAATACTGAATACATTTAGAATGTATGTAGCATGTTTGAAAAAGCAAAAACAATTGGCTAAATCGCAAATAAAATCGCAATATTCATTCAAGAAATCGCAATATGATTATTTTGTCAATATTGCACAGCCCTACCCTGAATGTATTCTGTTGATTATGTCATGTTATCTCCCCCTCCTTGTTTCCTATATAACTGGTCCCCATTTCAGATTAAAGATCATTCTACTTCCCTGCACTTGGAAGTCTTGCCTGGTGTTTGGGGAAGAGATACTTAGAATTATACAGCACTCCCTCAAATTCTGGCTGAGGGTTGTGAGAGAAGGAAAGCTGCAGCGGATCAGCTTGACTGGAGAGGTGGGACGGACGCAGTAACAGGTTCGGGGCTGGTCCACAAACTGGAGACCAATAAACCCCAGTTGCTGTTACAAACACGTTGATTCACTCCTTGCATTGCATTTCCTAATCCCAACTCTAGAGATTCTATTCCCTGGTGGTAAATTAAAGGGACATTCTAGGGCTAGGCACTGTGACTACTCAGTGAATCGAGTGGTCGCAGTGCCTTGAGGGCCCTGGTCCCTCTTCCTCCTACAGGGGGCTCTTTCAGGGGCTTATATGCTCCCAAAAACTCAGATCAGCAGGCGCTTGATTGGAGCTTCAGGGATTGGAACCCGGAAGTAGGTATTGGTTCAAGACCTAAATCCCTCCAATTTCTTCCCCTGAGAACCATGGTATTGGCTGGAGTCTCTCTGGAGTGTCTGGCCCCCATGGACATGCGACATTCTGTGGCTTGCAGGAAGCTGGCAGCATGTTACATACAAAGATTAAAAAGACAGCGCTGTCCTCGAAATAAGGGAAATTTTAAAACTCATAAAAAGGACTACTTTGGGAAGAGGAGTGTAGAGGGTATCAGGAGGGGTTACTTTTTAACCTCCTCCTTTTCAATTTAACCCTAGATTATCATTGTCCTGCAAAAAGTTCCCAAAAATACCTATGTAAAATGGGGGAAGTTATGTATCATGAAAAATAAATAATAATTTATTTATTAATGATAAATAATAATTTCCCTGTTTTATACATATAAAAGGTTTCGAAATATACCACTTAGTTAATAAGCCCTTTTCTTAAATAAATGTAACTGTAGACTACTTGCTGTAGAAAGTCCTCCCTTCCCCCTCCCCTTTCTATGAACATAACACGTGAATCTGGGCAGAAAGAATGTCTTTGTCTAAAGTCTAAACCTAAAAGTTAAATGTAAATCATAAGTGGTAACAGTGTTGACCATGCGAATTATCTGTGACGTTGAGAAAATTCTATTGGTTTGTAAATCTGAGATTTTTTTGAATGTCCTATCTTCTATAAAAGAACTGACCTAGCAAAGGAATACCTGATATTTTGAAGAACAAACTCTGCATCTGTTGTCTTCATTTATCTCTGCTAGCCTGTGTAGCTGTGCCTTACATGATGGATTTAAGAAAATACAGAAAACTAAGTTGCATGTCTTGGTAAATATGAATAGGAATCTAATCTATAACATCACCCAGGCCAAAGGCTTTGGTCTACACAATTCTTTATAAAATTATGAATCTATTTGTATTTTAACCCCTTCGCTGCTGAGCCATTTCACGCCTGTGTACTGAGCTCATTTTTACCACTTTCGCTCATAATGTTTAAACGCGTTTTGAAGCCACGTTTTATTATACCACCCAGACATATCATATATCGTTCTTTCCGACAGACTCGACAGATTCATAATATATCATTATTATATGTATACGTCATGTCCTGCCTGTATATTATAACAAAAAAATGCAATAAAATATAGAATTTTCAATAATTTTCAACGTGTAAAGTGTTTTGTTTTCTCTTTTTATCATGCAAGCATTTGCGATTATATTTTCTATGGGTTTTGCTTGTTAAAAAAATTAGAAATGGGGACTCGTTACATTGTTTGGGGGGAAATTACGTGCTTTATAGCAAACGCCGCAATGAAAAAATCATTAGTGCAGCATCATTGTTCACATTATAATTGAAATGGGAACAATAGTGCTGCATTAATAAAACAAACAAAAAAAAAAATTTTTTTTTATTATTTTGTTTTAGCTTAACATAGTCATGTTTGGTATTACTGGAAAGGCCATGTTCTGGCCATTCCAATGATACCAACCATGAACTCCTAGCTGCCATAGGTGACAGCTGTTAACTCCAGAACTGACGTCATAGCGCTAAGCGCGATGACACCAGTCATCAGGGAGAGATCCCAGAAGCTTGGCTCCGGGAGGGGACTGCGATACGGCGCCTATTGGCGCCGAATCACGATCCAGCCCCATAGCCGTTAAAGACAGCTCCCGCTTGGAAGGGCAGGCTGTGCCCTTCCAAGCGGCGGCTGTCTTTAACTGCTAGGGGGCTGGATCGCAATTCGGCGCCAATTAGGCTGTGCCCTTCCAAGTGGTGCCTGCCTTTTTGGGCTGCCCCTCACGGATCGGGAGGGAGAGAGGTCCAAAAGACCTCCCCCCTCCCCTTCAGGCACCTTTCCCGCACTGGCGGGGCGGGGTGCCTGAACAGATGTCATTGCGCACGGCATTGGTGCCGCTGGGCTGACATCAAAGATGTCAACCCGCACCGGGGGCACAGCTATCGGAGCGCATCCTCCGCAGCGAAGTGGTTAAAATAAATAGATGTCCAGTTTTTATGTTAATACTAAGTAAAACAGGAAGTTCTATACAAACCTTTTTTTCAGATCATTTTTTAACACTCTGTGATGGCACACTGGTGGAACTGGTCCGTCATAAAGGGAGATGGAAGCAGAATTCATTTACCTGTTTGTTGCCAAAATTTGATGTGCTTCATTCCAACAGTAACAAGTTTATCCACATGATGAGGGTTACATTTCACAACAAATATTTTATCCTTGTGTCCCCTGTGAGAAAACAAAATGAAATGAACCACTGAGAGGTGGATGGATCACCTAGGCCTAAGGCAGCAGATTAGAGGGGGGGGGGGCAGCATTTCTATTCATATTGTTAATTCTTTTAGAGATCCAACACAGTTGAGATGTGTGGCTGCATAACAGAGCTGCAAATCAATAAAACTCCCAACAATGAGTCTGTAAACTATTATAAATGTTAGGAATCGTTTGCAACAAATAAGACACTTTGCTTTTGTTCTAAATGACATTTTTATTGACATAAAAGATTGTGTATATCTTTGCAGTATTGTGGGGGTTTATAATTTACTTTATCAAACCAATGACCCGAAAAGTGATGGGCTCTTAACACAGCAGTGAGAAAGAAGCTCTACTACGCCCCTTTTATCTATCTATCTATCTATCTATCAGTTAAGAGTTATTACAATCTTTAAAGGGTTAAAAATATGTTAAAATCTTTAAATGTCTGAGCTACTGTTAAAGTCTTTGCGCATATGAGTTGGAGTGCGCTCCTCCTGGTTTGTTGCATTTTCTGTCTTGAGAAGCATCTGTCCTCTAAGCTAATAAAGATTGAGTACTGCTCTCCTGGTGTATTTTGTATGAAAAGGGCTGACAACCCTTGGCAAGAACCCCTCCCTGTCACAGGTGTTCCACTTCCAGGCTCTATTTAACCTTGAATCACAGGTAGCTCCAGAAAGGAAGGATTCGGTCCTCAGTAAGTGAATTAATCCCATAAGGGCGGTCATTAGATTATGCACAGTAGGACCTGTCAAAGGTTGGATACATTGGCGCTGTGACAGGCAATTTATGGCTACATATACAGTTGTGTTCAAAATTATTCAACCCCCACTGAAATTGAGTGTTTTGGCCAGTTTGACATTGATTTTGATCATTCAGTCATCTTGCTTACAATTAAATCAAAGAGGCACGTGTAGGTCAGACAAATATAACATAACATTTATAATGAAATAACCACAAATGTCTTTTCTGTGCTCACATCATTATCAGTTTTATTCAACCCCCAAGTGACATTCAATCTTAGTACTTAGTACAACATCCTTTTACAGTTATAACAGCTTTTAAACGTGAAGCATAGCTTGACACAAGTGTCTTGCGGCGATCTACGGGTATCTTCGCCCATTCGTCATGGGCAAAAGCCTCCAGTTCAGTCACATTCTTAGGCTTGCGCACTGCAACTGCTTTCCTTAAGTCCCACCAGAGGTTCTCAATCGGATTTAAGTCAGGTGACTGCGATGGCCACTCCAAAATGTTCCAGCCTTTAATCTGCAACCATGCTCTAGTGGACTTGGAGGTATGCTTGGGATCATTGTCCTGTTGAAAGGTCCAACGTCTCCCAAGCCTCAGGTTTGTGACGGACTGCATCACATTGTCATACAATATCTCCTGGTACTGAAGAGAATTCATGGTACCTTGCACACGCTGAAGCTTCCCTGTACCTGCAGAAGCAAAACAGCCCCAAAGCATGATTGACCCCCCGCCATGCTTCACAGTAGGCAAGGTGTTCTTTTCTTCATAGGCCTTGTTCTTCCTCCTCCAAACATAGCGTTGATCCATGGGCCCAAACAGTTCTAATTTTGTTTCATCAGTCCACAGAACAGTCCTTATCCTTACCTACAAAACCCTCACTAACTCAGCTCCCCACTACCTGTCCTCACTAATCACCAAATACACCCCAGCCCGCTCCCTAAGGTCAAACAGTGACCTGCGCCTAGCTTCTCCCCGCATCACCTCTTCCCATGATAGACTGCAGGATTTCTCACGTGCAGCCCCCACTCTCTGGAACGCTCTCCCTCGTACTGTCAGACTTTCCCCTAACTTCTCTTCCTTCAAACGCTCCCTTAAAACATTCCTATTTAGGGAAGCCTACCACCCAACTCACTGACGCAACCATCAATCACTCTCACCTTACAGTCCTCTCCTCCTGTTTCCAACCCCAACCCTCCTAGATTGTGAGTTCCTACGGGAATAGGGCCCTCATCTCCTCCTGTACTGTTTGTCAAATGTTGTTCAATGTATTGTAACCCGTCTATACTGTGCCTATTGTACAGCGCTGCGGAATATGCTGGCGCTTTATAAATAAAGAATAATAATAATAATAAACACTATCCCAAAACTTCTGTGGTTTGTCCACATGACTTTTGGCATACTGCAGTCGACTCTTCATATTCTTTGGAGACAGCAAGGGGTGCGCCTGGGTGTTCTGGCATGGAGGCATTCATTACGCAGTGTGCGCCGTATTGTCTGAGCTGAAACTTCAGTACCCCCTTTTGACAAATCTTTTCTCAGTTCCTCAGCAGTCACACGGGGACTTTTCTCCACTCTACGCTTCAGGTAGCGCACAGCAGTCGAAGTCAGCATCTTCTTTCTGCCACGACCAGGTAGCGTTTCAACAGTGCCCTTTGCCTTGAATTTGCGAATGATGCTTCCTATGGTCTCTCTTGGTATGTTTAACATCTTTGCAATCTTCTTATAGCCATTGCCCTTCCTGTGAAGAGTAATCACCTCTTCTCTTGTCTTCCTGGACCATTCTCTTGACTTCACCATGTTTGTAACCACACCAGTAAATGTCTAGAAGGAGCTGAGTATCACAGTCATTTTAAAGCTGCCTAATTTCTGCTTATTATGCTTTATTGCTGCTCCGTGACATCCACAGGTGTTTTCAATACCTGATTGAAAACACTTGAATGAACCTCTGTTCTTCAGAGTGGTAGTCTTTAAGGGGTTGAATAATTGTGTCAATGAAGAATTCACAAAAGAAACATTTACTACTGTATTACAAAACCAATTGATGTCATTTTAGTTGCATATGGTTCTTTAAAAAGTCCTTGTAGGATTTCATTCTGAATACAATTACAAACGTACACTAAATTCCCTAAAACCCTTTACAGCATTGGGGGTTGAATAATTTTGAACACAACTGTATATATATATGTCTTTTTGCTGATGACACAAAGATTTGCAACAGGGTTGACATTCCTGGAGGGATCAGCCAAATGACAAATGATTTAGGTAAACTAAAACAATGGTGGGAGCTGTGGCAATTGAGTTTTAATGTGGATAAGTGCAAGATAATGCACCTAGGACGTAAAAACCCAAGGGCTGAATATAGAATATTTGATACATCTGAGGGTTGGGATTTAGGGGTTATTATTGCAGAGGATCTAAGGGTAAGTAGTCAATGTAATAGAGCAGCAGGAAATGCTAGCAGAATGCTTGGTTGTGTAGGGAGAGGTATTAGCAGTAGGAAAAGGGAAGTGCTCATGCCACTGTACAGAGCACTGGTGAGACCTCACTTGGAGTACTGTGTGCAGTACTGGAGACCGTATCTCCAGAAGGATATAGACATCTTAGAGAGAGTTCAGAGAAGGGCTACTAAAATGGTGTACGGCTTGAAGGAGAAAAGTTACCAGGAAAGGCTTAATGATCTTAACATGTACAGCTTGGAAAAAAGACGAGACAGAGGAGATATGATAGAAACATTTAAATACGTAAAGGGAATCCACAAGGTAGAGGAAGGGAGTATATTTAAACGGAAACAAAGTAGCAAAACAAGAGGACATAGTCTTAGATTAGAGGGGCAAAGGTTTAAAAGTAACATCAGGAAGCATTATTTTACTGAGAGGGTGGTGGATACATGGAACAGTCTTCCAGTTGAAGTGGTAGAGGCCAAAACAGTAATTGAATTTAAGCAAGCATGGGATAGGCATAAGACTATCCTAAACAAAAGATAAATCCAGGTAAAGTATCCACGTAATTGGGCAGACTAGATGGGGTGAAAGGTTCTTATTTGCCGACATTTTCTATGTTTCTATGTTGTGAACTCAATTCCCATCATTTTTCTTATCAGAGTTTAGGGTTAAAGACCATGTAAAACAAATCTTTATTGGGTTAAAAATTGTTAAAATCTTGAACGGTTTAAGAGACGTTTAAGAATCTTTAGAGTTAAAATTTGGTAAAAATCTTTTAATGTATGAGCTCCTGTTAAAGTCTTAGAACGCATGAATTGTTGTGCTCTCCTCCTGGATTCTTATCTATCTATCTCCACGTATTTATCCATATCAATATTATTAAGTAGAGACTCAAAGACCGATAACCTAGCGACCACAGGAAGCCCTTTCTATTTATTTGAATAGCCTAGTTAATACGCACGCAGCCTCCCTCTGCTGTGAACTATACCTTGTGGTTGATATTTTCTCTCCTTTTTTCCAGTCCCAGAAGACGATGGTATGATTGTCATCCAAACCAACAGACACCAAACATTTACCATCAACTGCAAGAAAACGACCAGTGAAATAGAGAAGGCTGTTAATAAACAACACCTGAGCATTGAAAATGATATTGTGACAGTGTGGTAGACGGTGGTAGATGGTAGACCTTAAGTTTATCAGCAGGCGGATGGAGGACTCCTTTTTCCCCTTTAGGGATAACTCACAGGCGATACCTAATTAGGACTGCCCTTATAGGACACATGGTTCCCGCTGAGGGTGCAGTCAAACGAGCGTTTTTGCGAGCAGAAGGAACGTCTGTGAGAGTGAACGTTCCTTCCTCTCTGACGCCCATGTGGCCAACTTGCTGAGCGCAGTTAGTGTGCTCAGCACTGCTCAGCACTACAAAGCTCGATCCTTTAAGCTCTATTAATGTGTGATGTAATAGTTTAGCTACTTGTAGAAATAAGATAAACTTGTAGTATGAATTTTTTTATACAAAACCATTTAAAAAAAAATATTCCTAGGACATTATAGCATATGGAGGCCCACGGATGCTGACCCCTGCCGCAGATACAGTAAAGGTGATTTTTACCACTGGTTTTCAACTACGGTGATCTTCGAAGTAACCGCGTTGGCTAATGAATAAGCCCTTAAAGGACAGAAAAGATGGATATGCTTATATGTATGGATTACAAAATACACAACCCGCCTATATCTCCTGCAAAACATGACTTTGTACCTTCTCACTTGAAAACTCACACACTGTCCTCATCTATTAAATGCTCACGGAGGATCATAAAGAGGCTATAATGTATAATATGATATGACATAATCTATATGCAATATTTTATAAATAAAAATATTATAATAATAAATATAGGTAATAATAAATGGGAGAAAATTTATCTTAAATATGCTATATTTACTTCTACACCAAGAGTACTTTATTAAAATGTCTCCTGCGTCTGGGAATCAGTACGTGGTCCTACGAAGAACTATTTAAGGAACATAATATCGTAATTATAGTGTTTAAACTGTCATTGCTGCTAAGAAAGCTGTGCTGCGTCAAGAAAGCAGCTGGGGGTATTTAATGGCCTTTTCCTGTTAACTGAGAATGACTTCACATAAACAGGTTACAGAGAAAATCAGGCTTTTTTTTTATGAGAAAGGATTTTACCAGGAAGGATACATTGAGTTTTCTCTCATTTTCAAGTATGTCCTGGGTGGTGAGTATGTACCGTTAGGTGTCTTGCCCAAGGACACTTACTGGAGAGGTGCTCTGGCCGGGATTGAACCTGTGTCTCCACAGTCTCTCTCCACAGTTATAGAGCAGTGATGTTGCCTCTACTCCACCCAGCCGGTGGTTTAAGAGGTTAATAAATTAAATATTGGACCATTAACATTTATATTTATAAGTGATGATCAGGTTAAATTTTATGCAACATGTGCAAGCTAGTCGAGGGCTTTAATATGCTGTCACCAGTCGGACAGAGTGCGAGGTGCTGCTGCATATTATACCTGTGTTAAAAGATGAGATATAATGGCCCAAACGTCCATAAAGGAAACTCCCAGGGATGTTGATAACCCTCTCTGTCCCTTCCAGCTTATTTATGAAGATTTCACCCACCTACGTTATTATGATCAAGTATAAATCGATCTTCGGAAGCTCCTGCAGGAGCCAGACATCGAGTAAACTCAACTTGGTCATTTTTCCGGAGCAATGCAAAGGAATTTAGTTTACTGTAAACAAAAGTCATTTGCAGAAAGGCTCCAGAATTGTCCCCAAAATTTGATGCAACCATGATTTACTATTTAACCCCTTCACTACCAAGACTGACTATACTCTAGCTGCAAAGCAACTGCTGGTGCCCCGATATCAAACATAGCCGTTCTGATGTTCTACGCGAGAAATTTGTCTATTGCAAAAAAAAAGTAAGAAAAGTTTGCAGTTTAGCCCTGCCTAGAACATGCCCCTAAAGACATTATACCCGAGGTGCCAACACTGTTTAAAACTAGCTGGGAATGTGTCTGACACACACATCTTCCAGCTGGTCCAGCAAGGAGCCCAGTGCTGCAGTAGCTCCTTTTAGGCAGCAGATGGCGCCAGCTTCCTGACAAATAGGTTATTAGAGTAAGGAAAATGTAGTAATATTTACAAATATTCCTTTCTGTATATTTCAGCAGATTTTTTTTTAAAAAGCAACACTGGTTCCTGACAGTAGGTTTATGGAACATCCCTTGACAGTGAAGGGGTTAATGAAGATCTGGCTGCATTAAGAGATAACTCAATTCAGCACAATTCACCGGTTATTTTATATCAGTCAGCTTAACATTCTATGGAATTTTTTTCCACTGACGAGAAAAAAGAGAACAAGTGAAATAAAAACACCATACAGTATCTCCCCCCCCACACTCACACACCTGAAAAATCCAGCGCGCTGACTCCTCGCTGATGCTGGCCTTTCAGCAACGATAAGCATTTGAGTGTCTGTGTGTCCCAGAGGTGGATCGCCGCATCTCTCCCAACCTACATCACATGAGATGAGCGTCAGCGTCAAAGAGCGAACAAGTATATCAATATCTGAGCGTCCATCAAATGGAAACATCACCAGTCCCCGTCTGAACGCACAAAACAACCAGCATGCCATGCTCAGACTGTAGAAACCTGACACACAGCTCGTCATGACATCACATGTCTGTCTGGCGATCCGTGTATCATGGGAAATGTTTTGTGTTTTTTGTCCCTTTTCTAAGGAAACATAAATTCATTTTGTATCTACCCAATCATAAACTCCGCTGTAGTAATCGTCTTTACAAACAATACATATATACTCATTAAGAGACCAATTAAAGACATGCCCAATTAAATACCATCTCTCGCCTATGGAGCAGTAAAGCGGATATTCTAGGTGTTTTGATAAAGGGTTATTTTGCTCCTGATTGCCAGAGGAAGGGTGTGCTATGACCTTCTGTAAAGGGGTTCAAGACACGATTAAATGCTGTGGTTGGCACGCTGTGGGGTTGGCATACGGCGGAACAGATCCCTGCTTCAAGTGTTCTAAGCAGAGCGTATGTGTGATTTTAACTTGTAAAAAACACTCATCCCCAGACCATTTGCACCAAAATGATGTGATCTAATGAAACAGGACACCACAGTTTTGCACTAGTTACAGTGATGGCAAACTTTGGCACCCCAGATGTCTTGAAACTACATCTCCCATGATGCCACAACAGCTTTAACCCCTTCACTACCCATAGAGATATCTTCAAAGGCACCATCTGGTGCCCCGATGTCAAGATATCTCAATATGCTGATCTGCAGCCCAAAAGCAAATTAATTTTGTTTGCTGCAAAGGAATTTCGTTTGCTTTGTGGCTGTAGAAGTTGCCCCCAAAGGTTTAGCCCTGTGAGCATAATGCCCAAAGAGCTAAAACTGTAAAATCAGCAGCTCAAAAGCTCTGAAATATCGGGCTTTCAGCAGCCGATGCAGGGAGAAATAGAAGAAAATAGACCAGCCGCTCAGACCTCTAACTCAATTTGGCAGTAGATGGCGCCATCTACTGGCCAAAAATAGATTATTTACAGTAAAACATACAGGGCTCGATTACATTCTTCGTGCAAACGTTAACGTGTGCGCAAAAACACATTAACGCGAGGGGCAAAACCCTTTGTGCAGAACGTCGTATTACTATGTCCGCGCAAAGAATGCGTGTTAACGTCTACCGCGGGTGAACCTGCGCGAACCCTTTGCGAGCGTAATGTACTGCGCACGTTCGATACTTAACATTGTGAGCGCAAATGCGTTTGTGCGCTGGTACGCGGATGGTATTACAATCTATGCGCAAAATTTAACGGACAGCGTTTGCGCACATAATTTTAACGTCTTTGAAAAGCGGGTGGTAACGGCAAATCTGAACGTGCTGGCCGAAACCAAATACACCAGCCCAAAAAAAAATACGCAGTAAAGTATAGTTACACATTCTACACATACCCAAACAATAAAAGTGAGAAGTTGTGCGTGTTTTTATTATTGCTGCAGCATACAGTCATGGCCGAAATTGTTGGCACCCCAGAAATTTTTCCAGAAAATCAAGTATTTCTCACAGAAAAGTATTGCAGTAACATATGTTTTGCTATACACATGTTTATTCCCTTTGTGTGTATTGGAACAAAACAAAAAAAGGGAGGAAAAAAAGCAAATTGGACATAATGTCACACAAAACTCCAAAAATGGTCTGGACAAAATTCTTGGCACCCTTAACTTAATATTTGGTTGTACACCCTTTGGAGAAAATAACTGAAATCAGTCGCTTCCTATAACCATCAATAAGCTTCTTACACCTCTCACCCGGAAATTTGGACCACTCTTTCTTTGCAAACTGCTCCAGGTCTCTCTTATTGGAAGGGTGCCTTTTCCCAAAAGCAATTTTAAGATCTCTCCACAGGATTGGGATTTAGATCTGGACTCATTGCTGGCCACTTCAGAACTCTCCAGTGCTTTGTTGCCATCCATTTCTGGGTGTTTTTTGATGTATGTTTGGGGTCATTGTCCTGCTGGAAGATCCAAGATCTCGGATACAAACCCAGCTTTCTGACACTGGGCTCTACAGTGCGACCCAAAATCCTTTGGTAATCCTCAGATTTCTTGATGCCTTGCACACATTCAAGGCACCCAGTGCCAGAGGCAGCAAAACAACCCCAAAACATCATTGAACCTGCACAATATTTCCCTGTAGGTACTGTGTTCTCTTCTTTGTAGGCCTCATTCCGTTTTCGGTAACCAGTAGAATGATGTGCTTTACCAAAAAACTCTATTTTGGTCTCATCTGTCCACAAGACGTTTTCCCAGAAGGATTTTGGCTTACTCAAGTACATTTTGGCAAACTGTAGTCTTGCTTTTATAGGTCTCTGTGTCAGCAGTGGGGTCCTCCTGGGTCTCCTGCCATAGCGTTTAATTTCATTTAAATGTCGACGGATAGTTTGCGCTGACACTGATTCTCCCTGAGCCTGCAGGACAGCTTTAATTTCTTTGGAACTTGTTTGGGGCTGCTTATCCACCATCCGGACTATCCTGCGTTGCAACCTTTCATAAATTTTTCTCTTCCGTCTACCCACAGAGAGATTAGCTACAGTGCCATGGGCAGGCCCGTATTAAGATCTCTATGGGCCTGGAGCTGAATATTTCGTTGGGCTTTTTTTGTAATTTAGTGAAATGAAAACATATTTTTGGTTATTTAATAGTGCAGATACGGGTTTATCTAACCAGGCAGATACTGTGTGATTTAAATGATTGAAATCTGAATGATAAATTAAAGATTGTAAACATTTTTTGTTGTTCTATATTCTATAGGGCATTCTTGTTAAAATGTGAAATGGAAACCTGGTACTGCATTTTTGTGAAAAAATATACAATTTTAACCCAATTTTTTTTTAAAAAAAATGAAATACTTCCCTTGTGTTTTGGAACATGTTTTTTTTTATGAATAATATGACTATAAAACACTGACCTTGCTCCCAGCGTGGGAAATGAGAAGGTGAGTAATGGCAGTGGTATTGCTCATTTTATACGTGACAAATGGACAATGCCATCGCTTTGGAACTAAAAATAAATAGTTTTCTTTTCTTTTAAATTTTACATGGTCAGGTTTGATATTAATACAAAGGCCAGACTCTGCCCTGTCCAATGACACCTCACTTGACCTTGTGAGGTATAATGATTAGTGAGGCAGGGGTCCATGGTTCCCCTCAGTGCTCTTCGCTGCAGTGCGGTGGTTTAGGCTTTTGATGTAACAATTCATAATAATGGATTGTACCATCAGCCATCACCTCCACACTTGTTGGTGACATGAGAAATGTGATGGTTGGTTAGTGCAGCATCATTGTTTACTTTACATTTGAAAAGTGAAAAATATTACTGTTGGAAAGAAAAAGTAAATATTTATTTTGTTTACTTAAAACCTGGTCATGTTTTGTATCATCGGAAAGGTCATGCTCTGGCCTTTCCAGTGATACCTCACTTGGCCCTGTAGCTGCTATGGAGTTGTAGATACAGTGGTCCAAATGCAGATATTGTTATCCTTTCTCTGGGCCTATTCTGAGGCATGGGCCTGGAGCTGCTGCTCCATCTGCCCCTATGTTAATCTGGCCCTAGCCATGGGTTGCAAACTTCTTGATAATGTTGCGCACTGTGGACAAAAGCAAATCTAGATCTCTGGAGATGGACTTGTAACCTTGAGATTGTTGATATTTTTCTACAATTTTGGTTCTCAAGTCCTCAGACAGTTCTATTCTCCTCTTTCTGTTGTCCATGCTTAGTGTGGCACACACAGACACACAATGCAAAGACTAAGTGAACTTCTCTCCTTTTTATTTGCTTTCAAGTGTGATTTTTATATTGCCACACCTGTTACTTGCCCCAGGTGAGTTTACAGGAGCATCACATGCTTGAAACAATCTTATTTATCCACAATTTTGAAAGGGTGCCAAGAATTTTGTCCAGCCCATATTTGGAGTTTTGTGTCACATTATGTCCAATTTGTGTTTTTCCTCCCTTTTTTTGTTTTGTTCCAATACACACAAAGGGAATAAACATGTGTATAGCAAAACATGTGTTACTGCAATACTGTTCTGTGAGAAATACTTGATTTTCTGGAAAAATGTCTGGGGTGCCAACAATTTCGGCCATGACTGTATATACTCAGATTGATTTTGACAGGTGCAAAAACTGAACGGGAGACAACTGTGGTTCTTAATTCAGATAGTTTTTTCATGCGATTCAGCCAGTCTGCCCACCTATTTCTGCGTGCAACTTTAATGCGTGCACGTTTTTGCGTGTCTTTTTTACGCGTGTTATTTTTCGCCGGATAAAAAAATGTGCGCGGATTGTAATACCAGCGTTAATTTACGCGCGTTAACGCTTTGCGCACAAATTAACAAACTGCGCTAGATTTTTTGCACAAGGAATGTAATAGAGCCCACAATGGGTAGAAGCTCAAATATTTATTAATGTATAATTAATTCAAAATGATTTTACAAAAAAAACACTGGTTTCTGACAATGTTTTTTGGAAAATCACTTGGTAGTGAAGGGGTTAAGGCTGGCTAGGCATCAAAGAGCATGAAGTTCCATAAGATATGGGGTGCCGAACTTCGCCAACACTATACTAGGAAGAGTACATTGTTTGTACTCAATATTTTATCCCTGAGGAAGTGCGTTTATCGCACGAAACGCGTTGGATCCTTGTTTTTATGTCATTTTATGTTTATTTTATACACCTTGAATAAAATCCTGTATTGACTCTGGATGGTGATTGGTGGTTCCTGCGGTGGCAAGGATCTCCAGACCGAATATTCTAAGAGCAGCAGATGTGGTGTGAAATCTCCGTTGAGACGATAAGTTTTAAAGATTTTCTATCTTGTGAGTGCTATCCTAGCAGGGGCATCTCTTGTACAATCCCTTTTATATTTGTATGCGCTATGAGTTGTTTTTTACCTCTACAGATTCCCGTTTTTCCATATCTATTTCATTCACATTGTCAAGACGCCTTAGGGAGAGATGCTCAGGTCATTTTTACCGGTTTCGCTCATCATGTTTAACCGCGTTTTGTAGCCATATTTTGATACATGACCCAGACATATTATATATCGTTCTTTCCGGCAGACTTGGCAGATTCATAATATGTCATTATTATATGTATACGTTATGTCATGTCTGTATATTATAACAAAAAATGCAATAAAATTTGAAATTTTCAATAATTTATTATGTGTAAAGTGTTTTTTTTCACATTTTAACATGCGATCGTTTGCGGTTATATTTTGTATGGGTTGCGCTTGTTAAAAAAATTAGAAATGGGGTCTCGTTACATTTGTTTTGGGGAAAATTTCGCTTTTTTTAACAAACGCACCGCATACAAAAATCGTTAGTGCAGCATTATTGTTCGCATTATAATTGAAATGGGAACAATATTGCTGCATTAACAAAACAAAAACCAAAAAAAACTTGTTTATTTTTTTTTTAAATATTTTTATTTTCTTATTTTTATTTTTTTAAAAACATTTTACATGCTCATGTTTGGTATCCTTGGAAAGGCCATGCTCTGGCCGATCCAACGATATCAAACATTAACCCCTAGCTGCCACGAATTGCCGCGATCTACCACAAACTACACCATATTTCACTGCTTTCTGAATAGCTGAAGTGCCACAAAATTGCAACGTACGGTGAAATTCACAGTTCGGCGTTCTTTGAATAACCCTTATTACATATACAGTATGTACCCAATTTATTCCAGTAGAAGGGGTTTTGTCTAGATTTCTTTTAAAAAAAAATATTGTTTTAATTTGGCAATCCTCTCCCTGCACAGATGTTATTATGCTTGTTGTACATTTCTTTATGTGTTACTGTTTCACTTATTTTTTTTCTGATTGTCGTCAATTTTGTATCCCGACTCCTCACCCTTTAATATATTCTTCAATAAAAACGCAATTAAAAAGTGTAAATGGGGACCTAAAAGGTGGACAAAATGGGTCAATTCATCCAGCCAATTCTTCCTCTGCCAGCCATATGTCAGTGAGATGTTAAATAGTGATGGGCCGAACACCCCCGTGTTCGGTTCACATTCGAACATCCGAAAAAGTTCGACCGCGAACTCGAACGCAATGCAATTCAATGGGGCTCGAACGTTTGAAAATTAAGGTGCCCTCCAAGAGGGCATATATGCAAGATATTGGCCATAAAAGGTGTATGGGGGTCCGGGTACTGCCCTGGGAAACAGGAAACAATGAAAAAAAAGTTAAATTTTTTTTTTAACTCTTTCACCACTGTGCACTGAGCTAATTTTTACCGCTTTTGCTCATGTTTAAACAGGTTTTGAAGCTATGGGAAATGTTTTATCACCAACGAGTGGGAAATGTTTGACCAACAACGAGTGGGAAATGTTTGACCAACAATGAGTGGGAAATATTCCCGTTTTAATTCAATATCTAAAAAAACTTTTATTATTATATTCTGCAGTAAAGAGCCTCTTTATTTTTTCGATTTTTTTTTAGGATCTTTTAAGCATTTTAATTTTTTTTTTTACTTTCTGTGAACGTCCCGAAAAGTTCGAATCGAACTTCGAACCGATTCGAACCGGCAGCCCATCCCTACTGTTAAACAACTTCAACTGCCTTCTAGGGTAGGAGGGAGCCTGAGATTCCTGGTCATCAAGAATGAAACAGAAGCGTTGCGTTCCTTCCCTATCTTAGCACACCCTGCGGTACTAAGCAGTGCTTGTGTATCACATATGCCCAATACAAGTGAGTGTAGAACAGCATTCACTGGATGGAAGCAAAGGGAAAACTGTCCTTCGGAATGTGACAAAACCGGTCAGACACCTCTATGACCCTCAAGACAACTCACTGGTGAACCCATGAAGCCTTTACCTGACCAGTAGCCACATAGTCCTTCAAAGGATGAATGGCCAGACTCAAGATGTCATCATCGTGGCCCAGGTAAAACCGTTGTGAGTGCTGCACCCTATTGTAAACCACAGCAACAGCGGCCACGTGATAAACCACCTCTCCGGCCTGAGTGTAGAACAAGTTGTTTCTGCAGTCATAGCCTCTGTACCTGAAAAAGACAACGTGTGTGCAAGAAAACGTGATTCGTGAGGGCAATAAACCAACGTGACCCTCTCCTTTCACAGTAACCCCCACCTCCTATATTTGGAATCTAAACAATCTAAATTGTTTGTGTTTTGATTACTCACACAGGGTTATTCAGAGAGAGGTGAAAACCAGGAAAATTGGCAGGAGAAGAGAACAATCCAGACCAAATAGCCGATTTGGAAAGTGAGATAAATGGGAGAATTTTTCTGGTTTTGGCTATTTTGACCTAGCATTTTCACTTCTCCTGCCAATTCTCCTGGTTTTCACCTCTCTCCGAATAACCCTGTGTTGTGGGGTGTGTTAGGGTGCTTACTGCCTGTTCATTTATATATTTTTTGTCCATACATCATTAACTCTTTCATCTCAGACCATATAGAACCGTTTTTGGTGAACATCAAGATAAAGGAACCTTGCGATCGGTTTCCAGAATGTCAAGTGAAAGTCTGCTTGGAGGGAGCTCTCCAAGGTGCTGCTCTCTGAAGGCATCTGCAGCAACACCGTAAAGGTCTGCGTGTAGCCACTGAATACGCTGACACATTTCACTTTCTCTCGTTTTGTTTGGTTTGTTTCTGAAATCTATAATTGCCTTTTTTTAACAGGCAGAAGATAGTGTTTTTATATGCAAACTTGTGTAGAATCACAAAGAATGGCTGTTACTAATGACCAAGCACCCCCCTAAATTGGTGCCAGATATCATAAAAAGAGACAAACGAAACATAAAATTGGACAAGGTAAACAAGGCAACAAATAAAATGATAATAAGCTCTCCTAATTGAGATCGTCACAGGGAGCAATAGCCACATATATTGTCCTCATATATTGCATATGTACAGTCCTCACGTGGGTTCAGAAATGCAGGATCAGAGGTGCGATGACATCACAGAGGATATTTAAAAAAAAAATAAGTGGCACACTAGGACAAACTTGTCCTAGCTCAGACAGCTCTTGAGGAAGTCGCTTGATTACTAAGGACGAAATGCGTCAAGCGTATCCCCCCTCTTTGAGGGGTTTATCTTCCACTGTGATGCCGCTGTGATTCTGGACTTTACCACAGACTTTTGCTCTGGATACCTGGATATTCCACTTTAACAGGACTGGTTCCAGAACTCCGCAAGGAAAAGACGGTACCTGTGGATCATTTGTAAATATGCGCTTTTGCACACAAGTTTGTCCTAGTGTGCCACTTATTTTTTTGAAATATCCTCTGTGATGTCATCGCACCTCTGATCCTGCATTTCTGAACCCATGTGAGGACTGTACATATGCAATATATGAGGACAATATATGTGGCTATTGCTCCCTGTGACGATCTCAATTAGGAGAGCTTATTATCAATTTATTTGTTACCTGGTTTACCTTGTCCAATTTTATGTTTCGTTTGTCTCTTTAGAAGATAGTGTTTCACCAGGGACTGAAATTGATCTAGAAATAAGAAGTACCTATATTTTTTATTTATTTATCCCTCCAGGGCAAGATTTGCTAAGTCTCCGCTCATGTGAATCTATCTCATGGAAGGAAGACGAGACAGAGGAGATATGATAGAAACATTTAAATACGTAAAGGGAATCCACAAGGTAGAGGAAGGGAGTATATTTAAAAGGAAACAAAGTAGCAAAACAAGAGGACATAGTCTTAGATTAGAGGGGCAAAGGTTTAAAAGTAACATCAGCATTATTTTACTGAGAGGGTGGTAGATACATGGAACAGCCTTCCAGTAGAAGTGGTTGAGGCCAAAACAGTGATTGAATTTAAGCAGGCATGGGATAGGCATAAGGCTATCCTAAACAAAAGATAAATCCAGCTAAAGTATCCATGTAATTGGGCAGACTAGATGGGCCGAAAGGTTCTTATCTGCCGACATATTCTATGGTTCTATATCATCATACATTTAGAGGTGAGGGGGAAAGAATGGGATTAGTGGTTTCCTTTTGGTTTTCTACTCCACTGGTTCACAATCCCAGTCCTCAGGACCCTCTAACAGGCCAGGTTTGCAGGATATGTGAAGCACAGCACAGGTGATATGATTTGCTGCTCAGTGATTGCAGGATTCAGTCTGCATTTCCCCAAGGTGATCCTTAAAACCTGGCCTGTTAGGGGGACCTGAGGACCAAGGGTTGGGAATCACTGATCTAGAGGAAGGGAATCTGGGATTTGCTGATAGTTACCCGTGCACAAATTTAAGCTTCAGGCTTTCATCTGGGGCTTTCTCTCTTTTAAGGAAAGGCAATGAATTATTTTCTTTATTTTGCTGTTTCAGCTGAGGTAGATCTTCTTTGTAAACCTGAGGAAAAGCAGGACATTTTTAGTAACACTCGCTCTTACCAGACACCAGATTGGTAATAAAGTTGTACAGGAAATCATAGCTAATTTATGTCAAGTGTTGGAAAGAGATAAAGGGCCCTATTACATTCTTCATGCAAAAACGCACGCGCAATGCGTGAATTTGTGCGCCCAGCATTAAATGTTAATGCGCGTAAATCAATGCTGGTATTACAATCCTCGCACATTTTTTCATCCGTCAAGCAATAACACGCGTAAAACGGACGCGCAAAAACATGTGTGCAGAAGTCAGTGTGCAGTGTGCAGACTGTTTTTTTCACGCGATTCAGCCAATCAGAATTAAGAACCACAATTGTCTCACGTTAAGTTTTTGCGCCTGTCAAAGTCAATCTGCGCATATATGCTGCATCAATAATAAATGCAGACACAACTTCTCCATTTTATTGGTTTGGGTATGTGTAGAATGTGTAACTATACTTTGCTGCGTATTTTTTTTTGGGCTGGTGTATTCGGTTTCGGCCAGGTTGATAGAATTTGCCGTTAACACCAGCTTCAGGAGTTGCTAAAATTATGCACGCAAAGGCTGTGCGTTACAAACTGCGCATAGATTGTAATACCATCCGCGTACCAGCGCACAAACACATTTGCGCTCACAATGTTAAGTATAGGACGTGCGACGTACAGTAACCTCGCGCAGCGTTCGTGCAGGTTCACCCGCGGTAGACGTATACGCGCGTTTGTTGCGCTGACATTGTAATACGAAATTCATCGCAAAGGGTTTTGCCCCTCGCGTTAATGCGTTTTTGCGCAGGCGCGTATGCGCGAAGAATGTAATAGGGCCCAAAGTGTTTTCTTCTTTATTAAATAAGAAATCAAATATATATTTATTATTACACCTGCACGGATGGTTATATATATATATATATATATACACACAAGGGTTGTGGTGGAGGACAAAAAGTGAGATAAAAAGCCTCCACGCTATAATAAACACAACTATATATACAGTCATGGCCGAAATTGTTGGCACCCCAGACATATTTCCAGAAAATCAAGTATTTCTCACAGAAACGTATTGCAGTAACACACGTTTTGCTATACACATGTTTATTCCCTTTGTGTGTATTGGAACAAAACAAAAAAAGGGAGGAAAAAAAGCAAATTGGACATAATGTCACACAAAACTCCAAAAATGGTCTGGACGAAATTCTTGGCACCCTTAACTTAATGTTTGGTTGCACACCCTTTGGAAAAAATAACTGAAATCAGTCGCTTCCTATAACCATCAATAAGCTTCTTACACCTCTCACCCGGAATTTTGGACCACTCTTTCTTTGCAAACTGCTCCAGGTCTCTTATTGGAAGGGCGCCTTTTCCCAACAGCAATTTTAAGATCTCTCCACAGGTGTTCAATGGGATTTAGATCTGGACTCATTGCTGGCCACTTCAGAACTCTCCAGCGCTTTCTTGTCATCCATTTCTGGGTGCTTTTTGACGTATGTTTGGGGTCATTGTCCTGCTGGAAGACCCAAGATCTCGGACGCAAACCCAGCTTTCTGACACTGGGCTCTACAGTGTGACCCAAAATCCTTTGGTAATCCTCAGATTTCATGATGCCTTGCACACATTCAAGGCATCCAGTGCCAGAGGCAGCAAAACAACACCAAAACATCATTGAACCTCCACCATATTTCACTGTAGGTACTGTGTTCTTTTCTTTGTAGGCCTCATTCCATTTTCGGTAAACAGTAGAATGATGTGCTTTACCAAAAAGCTCTATCTTGCAGGGTTATTCAGAGAGCGTGAAAAGCAGGAGAATGACTGGAGAATAACTGGAGAATGAAAAATTCTAGGTCAAAATAGCCGATTTGGAAAGTGAGATGAAAGGGAGATTTTTCTGGTTTGGCTATTTTGACCTAGAATTTTTCATTCTCCAGACATTCTCCAGTCATTCTCCTACTTTTCACGCTCTCTGAATAACCCTGATAGTCTCATCTGTCCACAAGACATTTTCCCAAAAGGATTTTGGCTTACTCAAGTACATTTTGGCAAACTGTAGTCTTGCTTTTTAATGTCTCTGTGTCAGCAGTGGGGTCCTCCTGGGTCTCCTGCCATAGCATTTAATTTCATTTAAACGTCGACGGATAGTTCGCGCTGACACTGATGCTCCCTGAGCCTGCAGGACAGCTGGAATTTCTTTGGAACTTGTTTGGGGCTGCTTATCCACCATCTGGACTATCCTGCGTTGCAACCTTTCATCAATTTTTCTCTTCCGTCCACGCCCAGAGAGATTAGCTACAGTGCCATGGGTTGCAAACTTCTTGATAATGTTGCGCACTGTGGACAAAGGTAAATCTAGATCTCTGGAGATGAACATTGAGATTGTTGATATTTTTCCACAATTTTGGTTCTCAAGTCCTCAGACAGTTCTCTTCTCCTCTTTCTGTTGTCCATGCTTAGTGTGGCACACACAGACACACAATGCAAAGACTAAGTGAACTTCTCTCCATTTTTTCTGCTTTCAGGTGTGATGTTTATATTGCCCACACCTGTTACTTGCCCCAGGTGAGTTTACAGGAGCATCACATGCTTGAAACAATCTTATTTATCCACAATTTTGAAAGGTTGCCAAGAATTTTGTCCAGCCCATTTTTGGAGTTTTGTGTGACATTATGTCCAATTTGCTTTTTTTCCTCCCTTTTTTTGTTTTGTTCCAATACACACAAAGGGAGTAAACATGTGTATAGCAAAACATGTTCAGGGTTGACCTTCCAGGAGGGATCAGCCAAATGACAAATGATTTAGGTAAACTAAAAAAATGGTCGGAGTTGTGGCAATTGAGTTTTAATGTGGATAAGTGCAAGATAATGCACCTGGGACGTAAAAACCCAAGGGCTGAATATAGAATATTTGATACAATCCTAACCTCAACATCTGAGGAAAGGGATTTAGGGGTCATTATTTCAGAGGATCTAAGGGTAAGTAGTCAATGTAATAGAGCAGCAGGAAATCAGCATGGTTTCATGAAACACAGATCATGTCAGACTAACCTAATTACGTTCTATGAGGAAGTAGGTAGAAGTATAGATCAGGGGGTCGCAGTGGATGTGATTTACTTGGATTTTGCCAAAGCTTTCGACACAGTTCCACACAAAAGGTTACTATTTAAATTAAGAAAAATTGGTCTAGATGAAAATACTTGTTCTTGGATAGAAAACTGGCTAAAAGATAGGGTACAGAGAGTGGTCATAAATGGTACATTTTCAAGATGGACATCAGTGGTAAGTGGTGTCCCTCAGGGGTCTGTTATAGGACCAATACTATTCAATTTATTTATAAATGACCTTGAGATAGGCATTGAAAGCCATGTAGCAGTGTTTGCAGATGACACAAAACTAGGAAAAGTAATACAATGTGAGCAGGATGTTACTTTGCTGCAGAGGGATTTAGATAGATTGGGGGACTGGGCACTTAAATGGCAGATTAAATTTAATGAGATAAATGCAAAGTTATGCACTTTGGAGTGAAGAACACACAAGCAATTTATACCCTAAACGGTACGGAGTTAGGGAAATCCAAGCAGGAGAAGGATTTGGGAATAATCATAGACTTCAAACTAACAGGGTTATCCAAAGAGATCCGAATTGCTTGAGAAAGGTAACCGAATGCTGAAAATCAGCGTTCGGTTACCTTTCCTGGCCATTCGGCTATCCAGAGAGCAGGCAATTCGCCAAATCCTGGCGAATTGCCTGAACATACGGTGCCTGTTCGGTTCCTGTTCGAGGGGAGTGAAATCCCCATGAAAATGCACTGCTTCGGCTATTCAGAGAACACAAACCAGCAGTGAAAGGTTCCCCTAATGTCCTGCCATTCGGTGGTTTCATTCGGCAAGTTAATTCAGGAGAATCCATAGACTTCAATGTTAAAAATATCCCGTTTTAATTCAATATCTAATAAACCGTTCATTATAAAATTCTGCAGCAAAAAGTCTCTGTATTTATAGATTTTTTAGGATACTTTAAGCATTTTTCAGATTTTTTTTATTTTTTTTAAAAAGTCCGATTTTTTTTTTTTTTTTTTCAGTAACTTATTTTTTTTGTAAACAGTCTTTATTATCATTCCCTGGACCTCCTGTGAAAATTTCAGACATTTTCGCTCAGTAGTTTCTTTTGCAAACAGCGTTTCTTTTTCCCAGATTCATACAAATGGTTTTTCTAATTTATTCACTGCCTCCTCTATGTCACAGCTGCTTCGGCTCTGTGTGATTCGGCTCCTGTTCGGCTTTTTCGAAGGTTAATCCAGATGTTTTTGCTTGTTTTCAGCATGCATTCGGTTAGTTTTCGTCAGGTTTTCGGCAGCTTTTCCCTGCAATTCGGGGACCCTGTGCTCTTTGCTGAATACACCGCAGGGTCACCGAAATGCAATCGGCAAAAGGAACCGAATTGAAGAGAAGGAAAAGTCACCGAACGTGCGGTGACTTTTCGAATCTCTTTGGATAACCCTGTAAGTAACAATGCGCAATGTCAAACAGCAGCCGCCAAGGCCAGCAAAGTATTGGCATGCATTAAAAGGGGAGTTCACTCTCGGGATGAAAACATAATTTTGCTTCTGTATAAATCAATGGTCAGGCCGCACCTTGAATATGCCGTGCGATTTTGGGCACCTGTCTTAAAAAAAGATATTATAGCGCTAGAAAAAGTGCAGAGACGGGCAACTAAATTAATAAGGGGACTGGAAGGGTTAAGTTATGAGGAAAGACTATCAAGCTTAAATCTGTTTAGTTTAGAGAAACGGCGCTTTAGAGGGGATCTGATAACCTTATATAAATATATACGGGGCCTTAGAGGGGATCTGATAACCTTATTTAAATATATACGGGGCCATTATCAACCATTGTCTGATAACCTATTCATTAACAGGACTATACACAGGACACGAGGTCACCCATTTAGACTGGAAGAAAGAAAATTCAGCCTAAAGCATAGAAAGGATTATTTTACAGTGAGAACAATAAAGCTGTGGAATTCTCTGCCTGTTGAGGTGGTTGGGACAGAGCCTGTACAGACTTTTAAACAACGACTGGATGACTTCCTGCAGACACAGAATATTAAGGGTTATAATATTTAATATGTGGGTAAAAGCTTCTTGATCCAAGGAGAAATCTGACGCCATCTGGGATCAAGAGGGAATTTTTTCCCAGTGTGTTGCATATTGGCGAGCGCTTCAGACTGGGTTTTTTGCCTTCTTTTGGATCAACAGCAGTAGGTGATGTGGGAGAGGCTGAACCCGATGGACGCATGTCTTTTTTCAGCCTATGTAACTATATATCAACACCGCTTCTGATACTTTCCATAAATACTGACTGTGCGAGGAATTGTGCTACTGCCTTGCAATAATCTTTACCTTTACCCAACGTTTACCCAAAGGGAACAGAAGTTCATTTTCATGGAGTTCCATGAATTGTAAGATAGACGGCGGATGCGGTGTGATGTATCTGGGATTTCTGCCCTGTTTTTCCATTCCTGCTTACATAGTTTGTTATAAATAGCAAAAAATTCAGAATTTCCTCACGTATTGTTATTTAACTCCAGCGCTATGTCTAGGTGTTGAATTTCAGGCTGGGTTAGGAACCTGAAAAGAACTCATTGACAGGTACAAAACAGTGAACATGGCACATAGGACAATATACCACATATAGGACATAATGTAATAATACTCTGAAGTTTAACCCTTCCTGTTACTTGCATGGATGTTATTGGCTTGCTGGACGTACCTGAAGTGACCTTCGCTACTTTGCTGTTTCCTTTTCGTCCTGTGTTTTTAATAAGACTGATTTATTTTAAAGAATAAGTGCCTTCTTATTACACCCTAGTGCCCGATTATATCACTTTTCTTCAAGTTTTTAAATCGGGATCCTTGCAGCCCTCTGAAATCTAGAAATGACCAGGTCAGCATTGTGCTTTTCATGGAGCTGAGGTCTTGATGCCAGTCGCCTAAATTACTTTTTTTTTTTTTTAGTTTTTATTTGGTTTTTTTCAACTCTTTATTTTTAGAATTTTAGCAGTCAGACAAAAACCATCAGTGAAAAGCGGCCACGCAGGGCCACAATAAGTCATCGAAAGACACAAATAATGATAATAAAAAGAAAACCGTAACACAGCAGGAAATAAGGGTGTCTACTGGAAAAAACGTTATAAAATAAAAAAAATAAAAAATGGAGCAAAAACAGACAGCGCAAGAGACTCAGCCAGCTCCCGAAAACAAAAGTGTCCGCTAAAGCAGTGTTTCTCAAATGGTGGGTCGTGACCCAAAAGTGGGTCGTGAACGGGGCCGGACTGGGTCACGGAGCAAGTGCCCACTGGCCTCGCTAATGCCTGGGACCCGCTGATACATCTTACTGCGGCAGCAGGTCCCAGGCAGCACGGCTACCTCTGAATGTTCCCAGGTGACACTTGGGACCCACTGCATCAGGTAAGATACTCTGTAATGGCAAGGTGGGAGGGGGAAAGAATCTGTAATGGGAGGTGTGGGGTGAGACTCAGTGACTGGTGGCACGCTCTGTACTCCCAACACAAGGAACCACTGTGCACAATACACACCTCAGTGAAGCAACGTATATTTATAAAGGCCAGCATCCCATGGAGGCGTTTTTTAAATGGCTTGAACCAATGGTATTTTCCCATTGGTCCAAAGCTATTCCATTGCTCTTCAGTGTCTCTGAGGCACTGAAAAGCGTTGGTTCAGGAAGTAGGCAGTGCCGGACGCGCGTTGCAAACTTTCAATCTCTTGGCCAGCTTGAGCTTATGTGATTAGCGTAGCGTTCAGCTAAGCAAATTGCGTAGGCTCAGGGAGGGCAGGCTGCTGCGAACAAATTATGTGCACAGTGACAGACGGCGGGGGAGCGCGGAGCAGGTGAGTTTAAGTTTTTTATAATATTTTATTATTCATTCAGTAGTGATTTAAATTAGAGTTCCTTTGTCTACCATCACCCCACACTTTGAGACACTTATTAAGAGCAAGAAGCATCCCCAGCTTTCTCTTAGGTTCTAATTAATTTCATATGTTTCAATTACAGTTTATTTTTTTGGTTTTTGCCTCAACAGCACTTTCGTTTTCACTAGTGCTGTTATTACTGCGCTATCCATTTTGGAAAGAATCCCTGTTTGTTTACAAAACTGTTTAAAAAGTGCATACTGTACATTTTAGAATATTGCACACGTTGTTTTGTGGAATAAATTATGTTTCAGAAATTCAATTATTTTTGGGTCGCGACTTAATGACCAAGGACAATTGTGGGTCCTGAGGGTCCACAGGTTGAGAACCACTGCGCTAAAGTGTCCACTAGAGGCATCTCGACAACCGGGGTGAACAACCCAGCCAGTGGGGGGACAGGAATCAGAAACAAATAAACACAGTGTAGGTCAACGACGGGGGGTCAACTCAGGATGGGTGGGTGCCGGGTCGTAAAGCAGCGTATCGGCAGGCCAAGACAGGCCTCAACAGCCCGTATCCAGCGGGAAAGCGGGGTAGTAGAGGTCCACCTCAGACCTGAAATCGTCGCTGAAGGCGCAGTAAGTGACCAGCTTCCAGGTCCCAACGAAATCCACTCCAGCCTCGTCCCAGGACCGCGGCCTGCACTGCCTCCCTTCAACGCAGGGATCTTCAGCCACAGACAACGCTGCTAGTGCAGACCATACGAAAAAGGACCACAGAAGGCGACTCAGTAGGGCACCCACAGGCGGACCTCCTGTCACCACCTCGTGGCTTGAGAGTCTCCCCTGACCACAGAGAAGACAGGCGTGGTGGTGGTTCCAGACCTCCCGGCCCAGCATTTAGCGGTTCAGCAGCACTTCCCATCCGCCCGATAGGTAAGTCATCCCCTGCTTCCTCTTCCTCCGGGTCCGCACCACTCTGACCTGCTCCCCTCACAGACATCAGCCGCCGCCACATGCCTCGTGTGAGCAGGCAGTCTTCCTCCCCCGACATCTCATCTAAACAGGCCTCGAGGGCTGCAAATATGCCTCCAGAGGGGGGTGGATGTTCTAAGCGATGCCACTCCACCTGTGCCACCGACATCTCCACGGGGACAGCAAGCGGAGCCGGAGGACAGGGGCCCTCCATACAGCCAGCAACTCACAATCACCCAACAGGAGCACTCCGCAGGGGGATACAGGAGTCTTGAGGGACGATTCGTCAGGTGTAAAGGGGTAGGCTTCAAAATGGCCGACGGCTGATCGGGCCCGCCGGAGACAGGGCTCAAACTCAGCTGGGCTCTGGAGGAGGAAGCAGATCAGGCCCCATGCCCGGCCGTGAAGGAACTCCCAATAGGGTTGAAATCTAGGAGAAATCTGGGTAGAAAGTCCCCCTCACATCAATAGCACACAGAGCTCCGTCGAAGCACATCTGCTCCCTTACACAGCCGGACACGCCCCCCCCCCCCGCCTGAATGACTTAGATGTGATTTTGTGTCTTAAAACAGCTGCTGGTCCCCAGCTTGAAGGATGAGATTTGAAATCAGTCAATGGGACCCATTAGTACGCAATACCCATCCTACTGACGGACGGAACAGGCCTGGGCGCACAAGAGACAAGCTGTCACTGCGGTTATGCGTGAATGGCTTCTAGGGCCAAGCTTTCATTCTAATTAGAAAGCCTGAGGCTTTTATAACGCAGTCACCAAGCCCAGAATAGAGAGGGAGAAAATCTATACAGCTAAATAAACACCAAAATTCTGAATACTGCGTTAGTTTAGAAATGGAATGTCATTCGTTGCTGATGTATTGATATGGGGAGAGAATAGACTGAATTGGGAATATGTTTGCCACAAGAAAGCTCAACCTTCAGAGCTGTGTCAATGTGATTTTAGATTCTAATACCAACCAAGCCCAGACAAAAAGCAACCGACCGGTCATATTTACCCAATTCCCAATCATCTACACTGCTCCTGGTGCTTGTATTGGTTACTTACAACAGGGCTGTCAAACTTACGGCCCCCCAGATGTTGATGCCTACAAGTCCATTCATGGGAGTTGTAGCTCAGAACCATCTGGGGCGGACCGGAGTATGATAGCCCTGGGCTACATGGATCTTAGTATGAAACTGAGCAATGGGAGCATCAAGAGCCAAAAACAGCAGGGATCTCCTCACACGAGGGGGATTAACCCTTCACTACCGATATCGAGATATCTCAGGCTTCAAACGCACCATCTGGTGCCCCAATATCAAGATCACAATATGCTGATTCGCAGCCCAAAAGCAAATTAAATTAGTTTGCTGCAAACACATTTCGTTTGCTTTTGAGCTGCATAAGGAGCCCCCAAAGTTTTAACCCTGTGGCCATAATGCCCAAAGAGCTAAACTGTAAAATCAGCTGCTGAAAGATCTGAAATATCGGGCTTTCAGCAGCCGATGCAGAGAGAAAAAGAAGAAAATAGACCAGCCGCTCAAACCTCTAACTCAATTTGACAGTAGATGGCGCCATCTACTGGCCAAAAATATACTATTTACAGTAAGAAATACATTGGGTATAAGATCAAATATTTAGTAATGTATAATCTTAAAAAAATGATTTTACAAAAAAAAAAACATTGGTTTCTGACAATGTTTTATTTAAAAAAAAATCACTTGGGTGGGAGGGCGTGTCCGGCGGCTAACCAAGATGGCCGCGTGATCCCGGAGCTCCGCACTCATCCCAGCTTACTTTAGCAACTCTGCAAACCAGCCCGCTCGACCTTGGCTCTGAGTGATCCCCTCGGGTCCCGGACTACACCAGGTATCTGGAGATGCCCTCAAAAACAAAAAAATCCTTACCCCCGGACCGTCTTCACCCCTTATTTGGCGATCGCACGCCAGGCCCTGAACCTGCTGCCTCACCTAAGATGGCGGCCGCCACCTCGTGTTCTCCTGACAGCGGCCCGGCCACGAGAGGGGACATAGAACGCTTACTCTCTGCGTTCCGCGCTGACATAAAGGGGGATATACAGGAGGGTCTGGTAGCAGTGAGAGCCGAAATCGATGCGGTGGGGGCCCGAACGGACGCTCTAGAGAGGCAAACGATACCTCAGTAAAAATATATAATGATATGGCTCAGCATCTGGAGACTCTAACGGAGGAAGTTCGCCAACTACAGAGGGCACAAGAAGACCAGGATAACAGGTCCCGGCGGAACAATGTACGCCTCAGAGGTGTTCCAGAAGATGTTACGGACCTACAGGACTTTATGCACAGGTACCTGCTCAGTCTCTTACCCGATACCCCCCGGAACACTGTTTATTCGACAGGGTACATAGAGCTTTAAGACCCAAACCGCGACCTGGTGACCGGCCTAGAGATATTATCGCAAGATTCCACTATTATGGGATAAGATGCGGTGGTCGCAGCCGCTAGAACGCAAACGCCATCCATTGATAACGTTATGCCGAAGCTGTTTATTGACCTCTCTCCTACTACTCTACAAAACCGCCGCTCCTTTAAACCTATCACGGACCAACTGATTGCACATAACATCAGATATCGCTGGGGTTTCCCGTTCAAACTTGTGGTATCCCATCACGGATCTACACACGTACTGGAAGATCTGCAGAGAGCTGACCGCTTCCTCCACGCTCTGGGCCTAGCAGAGGTGAGACCCTCCCCGCCACGAGAGAGGCCCTTTACGCCGCAGAGGATGGAGACTGAATGGTCTCAGACCTCACTAAACAACCGTCGACCACGACATTCTCCGACTCCTCCACCATGACCGGGCTCCTCACTCCGCCATGTGAGGCCTACACGAGATTGCAGAGCCTCTGTCGGTATTGAAGCACACTTTGAATGCGAAATTCATCTGAGTTTTTACACTACGACCTCAATGGGATGATGAGCTCCCGATTGGATCCAACCGAGATCAGAATATTGCCACAGGTGACACCACCTGGTGGATGTCGCCGACCACCCCTCCGCCCAGGGCTCTGGGCGCCCTTCTCGGATTTTTCCCTGAAGAGGATAATTACGGGGTCTGGATGATACCCGAGACTGTCTCCCTACTGGATGGGATCTTTGTTGGATTGTTTTTTCGTACAATCCGAGTTCGACTGTATGAAGGTTCCTCCTTCCTACGATTTCTTTTTCATTGTCTGTTTTTTTTCTCTCTTTTTGCGAACAGTTTTACCTTTTGGTTCCCTTTTTCTAATTTTTTCTTTTTCTCCCTATTTTTTTTTGATCAAGGTCTCGAAAGGTCAGGTAAAATGTGGTCATTTGTTAATGTACGTGTATTGGTGTACCGCCCAGGTGCTCTAGGTTTTCAACTGCCATTTTCTCCAGGTAAACTGTGGTCATCTATTGATGTATGTGCATTGGCATGCCGCTCAGGTGCCCTAGGTTTTCAATTCCCACCTTCCCCTGACTTCACTCTATTGCCCTGTTTATTGTGACAGAGATTGTAGCTCCTAGCTGCTCCCCCTATATTTGTCTCTTCAATGCCGTTACATGTAATTTCACATAACGTAAAAGGGTTTAATAACCCAATGAAACGACGTAAAGCAATGCGATCATACGTTTCGTTGGGAGCGGATATTCTCCTCCTCCAGGAAACGCATTTCGCTCAGGGTAAATCCCCTAAATTTTTTGATAAACGATTCCCGCTACATTTCCATGCCTGCGCAACTACGAAACACCGGGGAACCTCCATTTTTTTCCGTTCCCGCGTTAACTTTGTCCTCCGTAGAAAAGTATTAGATAAGGAGGGACGGTTCCTGTTTTTACAGGGCTCAATTGACAATAGACCGATAACACTCCTCAACGTCTATGCTCCCAACACCAGAGACCCAGCTTTTTATGACCGGCTCCTAACTCTGCTAGAACCCTTCCCTGGGGGGGAGGTGATCATCGGGGGAGACTTTAACTCCATCCTCGACCGGATCTTAGACAGATCTACCACCCCTACTCAGCCTGATTCTCACCCTAACCGCCCTCTTCTTAAAAATTTTCTGCAACAAACTCAAATAGTAGACGCTTGGCGCCTCCTGCACCCCACGACAAGAGATTACACATTTTACTCCCATCCGAACATAACATATACGAGAATTGATTTTGTTTTTGTTCCCCAGCGGGCGGTGAGGGATGTGCTATCTGCCAAGATCCATGAGATAACATGGTCGGATCACGCTCCTCTAAGTGTGGTCTTGGCGGATGGCCCCAGGAGCTCCCCTCGACCTCCCTGGCGCCTACCAGACGCCCTGTTGTCGAGACCGGAAGTCGTAACGGAACTGGACCTAGCATTAACAAACTTTGTTCTAGATAACAACCCCGATCATTATCACCCAGACCTGTTGTGGACCACTCATAAGGCGGTCCTACGAGGCCGACTAATAGGCCTACAAGCGGCCCACTATAAGAAACTGCACGCCCAAACGACAGACCTGACCAATACCCTCGCCGCTTTAGAGAGATTACATAAAACTCAACCTGACCCTCTGATCTGGAATAGAATAGTGACTACCAGGGGGGAACTAAATTCACTACAAACGGAGAGGGCACTAGGTGACCTCCGTAGGGTCGGACAGCTATTTTTTGAGAAGGGAAACAAACCAGACGCCATGCTAGCCCGCAAACTGCGCGCCCTGCGTAAGCGTAACTCTATAGCGACAATCCAGAGATCAGAGAATCCCCCGGCAGTAACTCCGTCAGAAATAGCAGAGGAATTTGCGCGCTATTACACTAAGCTATATGACGGTACGACAGCCCCATCTGATAACCAGAAACTACAAAAGATCCGTTCCTTTTTAGAACAACTGCCTCTACGTACGTTGTCCCGCCCGCAGGCGAACGAGCTGGCGTCCCCAATCACTACTGAGGAGCTCCTCCCAGTACTGAAAGATCTCCGAATAGCTAAAGCCCCAGGCCCGGACGGGTTTAGCCCCCTATACTATAAGAAATTCCGAACTCAATTGGCCCCACTCTTAACTAATATGTATAACGGCTTCTTAGAAGGCAAAACCCTCCCCACAGAACTGCTGGCCGCCTCCATAGTGGTGATTCCCAAGGAAGGGAAAGATCCTTCTGCTTGTGCCAGCTACCGCCCGATATCACTACTGAATGTAGACATGAAAATATATGCAAAGGTCTTAGCTACGCGCTTGAGCCGCCACCTGCCTTCACTAGTGCACCCTGACCAGGTCGGTTTTATCCCGTCTCGCGGTGCCCCAGATAATATACGCCGCACGGTGAACCTCCTCTCTATAGCGCACGCTACCAAACAGCCATCCTTATTGCTTTCCCTTGACGCCGAGAAGGCTTTCGATAGAGTGGACTGGACATATTTATGGGAGGTCTTGAGGAGATTCGGGGTTGGGGAGGGGATGATAAGGGGTATTCGCGCACTTTACACTTCCCCATCGGCCTCGGTCATGACTATGGGAGGGAGATCAAGACCATTTAACATTTTAAATGGTACGCGGCAGGGCTGCCCCCTGTCCCCACTCCTGTTCGCCTTATGCCTGGAACCCCTAGCGGAACAAATAAGGGGCCACCCGGATATTTCGGGAATAGCAGTGGGCAACAAAAACTATAAACTGAGTTTGTTTGCAGACGATATCTTACTCACGATAACCCGACCTCTAGTCTCATTACCGAACCTATATGGCTGCCTCTCCTCCTTTGGTGCCCTCTCTGGCTACAAAATTAATATTACTAAATCCGAAGCATTAAATATTTCTTTGCCTCCGGAGGTTGTAACACACTTACGGAAATCCTTCACCTTTCGTTGGTGTCCCCATCGCCTCCAATACCTGGGGATATACCTCACTGCTCAAGTGCCACAGCTTTACACCTCTAACTATCCTGACATGATTAAGCACATCAAATCTCTACTGCGGCAATGGTCCTCCTACTCCATCTCCTGGATGGGCCGTATTTATGCCCTTAAAATGACAGCACTCCCGAAACTACTGTACCTTTTCCGCACGTTACCGATCCCTATACCGCCGACGGTATTGCCTGACCTTCAATCAGTCTTTTACCGCTATATATGGCAGGGGAAGAAACCGAGAGTTTCCAGACTGATACTACGCCGCCCTAAGATACATGGAGGCCTCGCAGCCCCTGACTTAGCCCTATACTATAAATCGGCACAGCTGACGCAAATACTCCAATGGTCCTCTAGAAGGGGTGGGGTCTGTTGGGTTGACATCGAGAATGACCATGTTGCCCCCTCATGCTTATCACAGATTCCCTGGAGACAGATCTCCGCGGCGGAAAGGGGTCGCTTGTTGCCTACCACTACTCATTCATTAGATATATGGTCTAGGGTCAAATACTGTATGTCCCTCACCACCACTACTTCTGGTCTGTTGCCACTGCGGGATAACCCGCTCTTCCCCCATGGTCTGGGGAGGAGGGCCGGGCTTTTGCCTGGTGGCTCGGGAAAGGCTTTACGACACTAGGAGCAGTGCTACTGCAGGGGAAGTTCCCCCGGTGGGAATACTTTAGAGAGTCACACGATATCCCTTTACGAGAGTTTCATCGATATTCCCATTACGACATTTTGTAAGTAGTCGCCTAAATATAGGCACGCCGGTAGAGACTACATTTGAACGCTTAGTAATGAGAAGCTCAAGCACTGCAGGAGCGATATCCCAAATATATAGTCTTCTCCTCCGCCCGTCTCTCGAACGCCCGTGCTCGTACCAGCTCCTATGGGAAACTGATCTATGTCGCCAATTGACCAGTGAGGAGTGGGTGGCAATAAAGGAGTCCTCGATGGGAATAACGACATGTACTCTGATAAAGGAAAATTGCTATAAACTTCTCTCCAGGTGGTACCTGGATCCGGTCCGCTTACAGAAAATCTACCCCACGCTAACTGGCTTGTGCACAAGGGGTTGTGGCAAGCGAGGAACGTTTTATCATATGTGGTGGGAGTGCGGGTTGGTAATAGTACTGTGGTCCACAGTTTTCGCTATGATCTCCAGAGCTCTGGATCTACCAGTACCCCCTGATCCCGCTTTGGCCCTACTTAACAGCCCTTCCAGACGCCACGGTCTGTCCCGCCCCTCCCTTCGACTAGCCCATCGTATCTGTACAGCTACTCGCATATGTATAGCCCGCTCCTGGAAGCGGGAACTTCCCTCCTTACCGGAGATAGTGGCGAAGGTGTGGTACATATATAAAATGGAACGTCTAACTGCTCAACTACACGATACGCTTCAACAATGCACAAAGATATGGGAACCTTGGCTATCGACGCAGACCATCTAGTAGTTGGATATAGAACTGTTGGACCTAGAGACCTTGATCTACAAACACAGGGAATTTTTTCCCCCCTCTTCCTTTTTTTTTTTTTTTTTTTTTCTTCTCTTTTCTCCCTGTATATTATTTATGTAGTTAAATTGTAAGTTTTATGCAATTGATACGTATGCCCTTTCGAGGCATTATTATGTCTCAGGGAAAGAAAGCAGGTTCAGTCTCTATCTGTTATTTGTTTCCTCTTGTTGCTGCCTCCCTGAGATTATGTATCGCTCTATGGGCTTCCATGAGCGCCTTGCTGCTGTATTACTAAAAAACCAATAAAAACCGTGTTTATAAAAAATAAAAAATAAATCACTTGGGTGTGAAGGGGTTAAATATGAAGCTCCTACCCCTCCAAAAAAATTTTTTTGATGGCTACAGGTGGAAAGAGTCTCTTTCAGCAACTGCAACAGCCCTCAGTATATCTCTACTTAAAGAACAATGTATGTTCCTATTTAAAATGTTATGGCCCAATGCGCCTTATTCCTCAGATCAAGAGAAAGAAAAAATGTTGGTCCCCTTTTTGTCCCTCGTCTTAAGGCCCCGTTCACACTGTGCAATTTTCATATTCGCGACTTAGTGCGATAATGTCGCGCGACGTCGAGGTTTTGTGCGATTTTTGCAAAGCACCACCAATGCAAATCGCAAAAAAAGGGTCATGTACCAGCGACATGCTACCAGGACGCGCGACATGTGACGTCGCGCGGCAAGATGTGAACAGCTCCATTGAAATGCATTGGATAAGCCACACAGCGCGACGTCGCGGCAAAATCCGCACGATAAATCGAACAGTGTGAACGGGGCCTTAGTCCATACTGTTTTGCAATGGTCACTTATTAGCCTCTGTATTAATCTCATATTTCAAACCCTCCATTTACTCTTTTAGATTTCTACACTTCCCCTCGAAAATGAGGCATATGTTAACTCCTCCCATGCCCTTAATATATTTTTTGGTGAAGTTAAGTCGTTGTTACCGTACAGCAGCATATGCTTGTCATTCATTTATTTAGTTTTTTTTGATTCGTAGCATTTTACAATATATCACAATATGTTCTGCTACACTGATATAGATTTACTTAAATGTCATATAATGTTACATGATGTTTACTATTTCTTATCTTTTCCACTTTAAAGACTGTTTACAAAAAACAATGTAGAGTCAAAACTTCAGAAGGAAGAATACAAGGTACAATCTCTCGCTTGACAAACCTGCCCGGTACGTATATGTAAGCCACCTATAAAGGGACTCTACAACTAAGATACGCTGTAACTAGATTACTTTTGCATTCCAAATAAAACCACCTCATAAAACACATTATAAAACACATGCTACTGTTTTTTTTCTTCTTAGTTTGAAGTCTTTGCATGTAAAAATAGAAAATAAAAGTAGTTTTTTTATCTGTTTCCATTTTGTGTATTTTTCCCACGATGCAACATTTACCGAAATCTGTGCAAAAGTTTTATTTTACTGTTTTGGTGTAGGTTGACAAAGGGAAAGTTTAGACAAGGCTGCAGGGGAACTATTGTGTTGTCCAGGCTACATGAGCTATGAGATCTGATAGTGGGCTTTAACAACGTTAATCTACCCCCTGTTGCTGTCCTTTGCATACATCCCACACAATACAATCCTTATGAGTCATGTTGTTGTTTTTTTATACCTATTAACTCCATTCTATACCCTGTTCTACACAGTGAGGAGCAAGTGATGGAAAGATACTGGGAGGGGGGGCAGTTTACAACACAAAATATCACACAATGGATGCGCCCAGTGACACATATAGAGGAAAATAATCGCACAATGGATGCGCCCAGTGACACATATAGAGGAAAATATCACACAATGGATGTACCCAGTGACACATATATAGGGAAATATCACACAATGGATGCACCCAGTGACACATATAGAGGAAAATATCACACAATGGATGCGCCCAGTGACACCTATATAGGAAAATATCACACAATGGATGCACCCAGTGACACATATAGAGGAAAATATCACACAATGGATGCACCCAGTGACACATATAGAGGGAAATATCACATAATGGATGCACCCAATGACACATATAGAGGAAAATATCACACAATGGATGCGCCCAGTGACACATATAGAGGGAAATATCACACAATGGATGCACCCAGTGACACATATAGAGGAAAATATCACACAATGGATGCACCCAGTGACACATATAGAGGGAAATATCACACAATGGATGCACCCAGTGACACATATAGAGGAAAATATCACACAATGGATGCGCCCAGTGACACATATATAGGAAAATATCACACAATGGATGCACCCAGTGACACATATAGAGGAAAATATCACACAATGGATGCGCCCAGTGACACATATATAGGAAAATATCACACAATGGATGCACCCAGTGACACATATAGAGGAAAATATCACACAATGGATGCACCCAGTGACACATATAGAGGGAAATATCACATAATGGATGCACCCAATGACACATATAGAGGAAAATATCACACAATGGATGCACCCAGTGACACATATAGAGAAAAATATTTTCTTAACTAAACATACAAGAGAAAAACAAAACACATGTAAGATATCAGCAACATCAAATAAACACAATAAGGACATTTCATTTTTTTGACTGACATTGAGTAAGTATCACAATTGTAACAATTGTAACTCACATTTTAGCTCAGTGATGTCTCCACGAACATGGAAACCCACATACTAATGCATGGGTATCCATAGTTCTTTATGAGCTCAAAACAGAGAGGGCTGAGGTCACCACTTGTCTCTGCAGACCCGGGGGTCAAGCAGGAACGCTTTGGAACACAGATCCCATTTGCCCACCACACTGTTAAGTTTTTATTTCGCTGTCATTTCATATATTGCCCTGTTAAATCACGGTAAATACATAATATTATGAATACTATAATAATTCCTTAGTGCCCAGCAATATATAAAATAAGAGTTAACATCAAAGTTGGGAATGGGGTGCTGGGCTAAATACACGTTGACAACAGATCATTTTAGAAGCAGAAATCTTGTTGAGTTCCAATATTTATTACTTCTAGGACTTGACCCCATGTCCATACCTCTATGTGTTACGATCATCTGCGTGTAAGGTTTATTTACCCGGTTTGTAATGCTGTAGAACACACTGTTTTACACTGACCTGGCGATCATAATTTATCTGAGTCTCCTGCTCAATGTCGGAGTCTAGTTCGGGCACGTCAGACAGGTCAGAGTCAGATTCT
The DNA here is from genome assembly GCA_009667805.1 of Leptobrachium leishanense. Classification (NCBI taxonomy): domain Eukaryota; kingdom Metazoa; phylum Chordata; class Amphibia; order Anura; family Megophryidae; genus Leptobrachium; species Leptobrachium leishanense. The sequence goes on from CM019066.1 coordinate 370,448,308, forward strand.
TCACTGCAGGAATCGACGATCATCTCTGTAAGGCGAGCAGAGATCAACGTTGGAATAAAATGTGATGAAGTTACATCAATTCAAAATAAATAAAGAAATATAGCTTTTATTCTTGGAAGTAAGGACAGTGGTTTGGATTTATTCAGGGACCTTGGTGGTGGTGATGCCTTGATCCATTTTTGAGTATCATTGTCCATATATACAATAACGAATCACTCCTGCACTCGATGATCTGGGGTTTTTGTGAATTGTTCATAGCATATATATATCTACCTACAAGGGATATCCTACATGCAATTTTCTGGCCACCAATCCGATCTATGTTTTGCGATATTCAGGATCGGCCGATACGGGGCTCTATTTAACAGCATGTGCAGCACTATTTTTTTTGCGCGCGGCGTTAAACGTTAACGCGCATAAATTAACGCTGGTATTACAATCCGCGTGCATTTTTTCATCAGTCAAAAAATAACGCGCGTAAAAAAGACGCACAAAAAAACGCACGCACATTAACGCTGCGCGCAGAAATCGGTGGGTGGACTGTTTTTTTCACGCGATTCAGCCAATCTGAATTAAGAACCACAATTGTCTCCCGTTCAGTTTTTGCACCTGTCAAAATCAATCTGAGTATATATGCTGCAGCAATAATAAAAACACGCACAACTTCTCAATTTTATTGTTTGGGTATGTGTAGAATGTGTAACTATACTTTGCTGTATTTTTTTTTCGTGCTGGTGCATTTGGTTTTGGCCAGAACGTTCAGATTTGCCGTTAACACCAGCTTTTAAAAGACGTTAAAATTATGCGCGCAAACGTTGTCTGTTAAAATCTGCACATAGATTGTAATACCATCCGCGTACCAGCGCACAAACGCATTTGCGCTCACAATGTTAAGTATAGGACGCGCGCAGTACATTACACTCGCAACGGGTTCGTGCAGGTTCACCAGACGTTAACGCGCATTTTTTGCGTGGACATTGTAATACGACGTTCTGCGCAAAGGGTTTTTCCCCTCGCGTTAATGCGTTTTTGTGCACACGGAAAATTGTGCGCGAAGAGGGTAATAGTGCCCACTGTGTCCCGATCCGATACTGTACGTGCGGCAGCCTCACTGGTGGCTCTGACACAAAAGGAAGTCCTGGGGCTTCGGCAGTCACTCCTGCTAGCTCACAGGTCATGGAGCATCCAAGAAGTGAACGCAGCAGCTCTGGACTCCAGCCGGGAGGTCGCAGCCTTTTCCACGACTCGCAGGCAGGCATGGCAGACACTCCGAGTCAATAACAAGGCTACAGGACTCCAGATGAGCAACTGGGAGTCTCGCTGTCCAGCAAGTCTCAAACTCTAGAGTTGGATTGGCTCGAATAAGCCAATACCTGATTCCCGAGAAATACCGAGATCGAGTCCCGATTCTAAGGATTGGGACAACCCTTCTACTTGTGAATAATTCCCTTTTATAATATGTGCAAGAGAAACACAGAACATGAGTTGTGCATATAACACGTGATCATGCATATAAACCTAAATATGCTGCAAAACAGACGTGGGACAGACTCTGAATTAAATGATGTCACGTGTGAAAAGAAAATACGCCGTAAAGCAGAATCTCCAGGGCCGATACACAGCCACGGAATTTTATGGATCTTCCAGGAAGATCTTTGTCACATATTACAAAATCAATAAAAATTCTACCAAAATTCATTTCAAGAAACAAAACCTAAAATCTGGCTGTAAACCCTGATTCAAGGTAGTATTTGTCACAACATTGTAATCTACTCACTTAATAAAGCATCTGTACAATAAAGCAAATCAAATTGCTCCAACAGAGGCCATAGAGTACCCAAAGAATGTCCTGAATTCATAACCAAATTGGATTTAGAATTTATTACTCTCACGATATATGAGGCTAGGGTCAGACGAACGCATTTTTCACGTCTACCATCAAAAAGTGCGTTGATGCGTCTGAACGCATTTTTTCACGGAAGACGCGATAGCGGTCATACGATGCGCAATTTTGGCCGTGACTTTTTACGGATCCAAACCAGGAAACTTTGGGTGTCTGGACGTTATGTTGGACGGACATGAGCAGCGTCTGACGTCTCCTAATCACGCACACACGCCGCTATGCCGCCGCAGCGCACTCTGTACGTCAGTACTAGCGGTTCGACGTTCTTCTGAAAATGCGTTTGTGTGCCGCTTGCGTTGCGCGGCCGCGTGAAAGTTCTTCGTGTGTGGGCCTGCGTTGGATGTCATTTGCTGCTACCACGGCCGTAATAAAGTGCGGCTAAACGCACGTTCGCACTGCGTTCGTCTGACTCCAGCCTAAAGTACCAACATTTTATAGTCTTTTATTTAAATAAATTACCAAAATGGATATTTAATTCCATTTAACACCAGCATTTTCTGCTTTTTAATGTTACAATATAAATTCAAATCTTGTAAATTGTAACCTGTTGGCAGATTGAAATTGTAGCATATAACCCATCGAACAACCCATACAATGACTTTTCAGGCAAAAATTATGTAAACCTTGTCTTCATGGACATTCTAAAGCAGGGCTCGGCAATCTTGACCCTCCAGATGTTTTGGAACTACATTTCCCATGAAGCTAAGCCAATCTAATGAGTACCTGAGCATCATGGGAGATGTAGTTCCAAAACATCTGGAGGGTCCTAAAGGATTTTCATGACAACAATTTTTTTAATTGATTGCAGAGCTAAATAAAGTGACTCATTTGTTAGTTAGGTCTTAATGAACTTTTATTTTATCTCTATATGCCAAAAGTAGCTGTTTAACGTATTACCTTGGTGCAGGAGTCAGCAAACTTAGACCTCTAGATGTTTTGGAACTACATCTCCCATGATGCTCAACCATCCTAATGAGTGGCTGGGCATCAAGGGAGATGTAGTTCTAAAACATGTGGAAGGCCAAGGTTGCTGACCCGATAGTGAGTAGTTGAGCATCATGGGGGATGTAGTTCCAAACTATCTGTACTGTAAACATATATTTCACATTACATGTAACCAGTAAATTGAAGAATTAAGCATTTTAGAATTACTGTATTTTAACAATTCCACTCGGGTACTGTATTATTCTAAAAGTGTTGGGTCGCGTTGCATTGCTTATGTCATTTTTTTTCTTGTGCTGTCTCGATCTACCACAAATGATTTATTACCTACAAGTCATTTTTCTGATAGGCCCCAGAAAAAGGAAAGGCGAATTGACTAAGCTGACTGGAAACACCATTCCTCATTCCCGCCTTACCTTGTGGGGCGGTTTCAATAATACCATTTGTGATCCCCTCAGGAACAAGTCTCCACTGGAAAACAGAGTGGTCAGCCCCTCCAGTGCTCAGGACCCACTGGAAATCATGTGACCAGCGAACGTTAGTCACATGTGCCGAATGGCCAACGTATTTACGAAATTTGGCCCCTGTCAGGAAAACAATCAAGGGTGAATATATACATAAGAATAGGATAAAATAGGTCACATTTTATATTTTTTTTGTTTACCAAATCTATGAAATGAAGGAATTGTGAGGGACTAATACGTTGCTCCTTAAAACAGGGCGTGGCAACTCCTATTTGTGTATAATACAGCAGGTAGCCAAATCATGAAACTAGGGGTCAGCAGCCTTGGCCCTCCTGATGTTTTGAACCTAGAACTCCCATGATGCTCAGGTATTCATTAGGTTGACTCAGCCTCATGGGAAATGTAGTTCCAAAACACCAGAGGCACTATCACTTTGCCCTTGCTAAAACCCAGGATGCTAAGGGGAGAAAAATAGACATTCGCTAATTTACCCTTTCCGTCCCGGTTTCACCAGTGTATTACGGGGCAGGTGATGAGTCCAGCAGGCTGCCCCATAGTGGCCGCTAGGATCCTGGATTCTCGGGACAACATTAAAGCGCTGTAGGACTCCATGGAGGCTTGTGCTGCCGGCTCACGACTGGCAGGATCTCACCTCTCGCGAGATCCCGCTGGTCGGCGGAGTGATTGCGGAGGGAGACTGGAGACTTTTTACCCCAGTCTCACTCTACTCCTGGCAGCCAGAAGTGGCAGATCGGGCCGCCGATCACGCCGCGGGATGAGAGGTGAGTATTTGTTTTTTTGGGGGTGGTTTTCAGCTGCTGCTAAGTGATTCTGAAGCAGCTCTGAGCTGGTGGTAACTTGTTTTAGTTAGCGACAGCTCTTAGTAACTAGCGCTGGGACCTTGTGATCCTAACGCTAATTTATTTTTTATTGTTTGGGTATGTGTAGAATGTGTAACTATACTGTGATGTATTTTTTTTTGCTGGTGTTTTTCGTTTCGGCCAGGATGTTCAGATTTGCCGTTACCACCAGCTTTTCAAAGACGTTAAAATTATGCGCGCAAACGTCGTTCGTAAAAAGATGCGCATCGATTGTAATACCATCCGCGTACCAGCGCACGAACGCATTTGCGCTCACAATGTTAAGTATAGGACGCGCACAGTTCATCACGCTCGCGCAGGTACATCCGCGTTAAACGATAACGTGCATCGTTTGCGCGAACGTTGTAATACAACGTTCAGCGCAAAGGGTTTTGCCCCTCACGCAAATGCGCATTTGCGCACGCAAAACCAATTGCGCGAAGAATGTAATAGGTGCCACCATGGGCAGAAGGAATGACAATTTTTTGCAACGTTTATGAAAAGAGAAAGAAAAACAGAGGGAGCTACTTACACTATAATGTATATGATAAGTATTCCAAAAATAGGATAACCAATAATAAAACAGCCAGGTTTCTTTCAATATTAAGATATATTAGGATATCTACTATATGTGAGCCTTCCATTGGATAATTACTGCAGTGATTAATGTTTCAGCTGCAATAAAATGAGGCATGTGACTCCCTGAATATACTGAATGAGCAGGTTTTTCCATCAATGGGTTTTTTCTTCCCTGATGGCACAGCGGGCATATTTCAAGATGGCAATGCCAGGATTCATCGGGCTCAAATTGTGCAAGAGTGGTTCAGGGAGCACGAGACATCATTTTCACACATGGATTGGCCACCGCACAGTCCAGACCTTAACCCCATTGAGAATCTTTGGGATAATGTGCTGGAGAAGACTTTACGCAGCGCTGCGACTCTCCCATCATCAATACAAGATCTTGGCCACAAATTAATGCCGCTCTGGACGCAAATAAATGCTGTGACATTGCATGAGCTTATCGAAACTCGGCAAACACAAGGCGCTCCAACCAAATGTTAGAGAGTGTGACTTTTTTTGATCCGCAGTCTACATGGCAGAAAAAAAGGGCTGAACCCAAACATGCACCTTAAGATTTAAACGCTTGACTAACAGATGGGTTTTTGATCATAAGATGACAATATGTGATCACACGAACTCAAAAAAGAACTGAGACTCAAATGGGAGGTTATAGCTCTGGAGAAATATCTTAAAGATAAGATAGTTCCCAGAGGCCTCAGATATACCAAAGGCCCAGCATTCGGCAAAGAACGGGAATGCTTCTTGGAGAAATGGGGCCTCATGCTAGAAAGCTTTTCCATTAGAACAATAGAGGCCATCATAGAGGAAAGAAAAACCAACTTGGAAGAATGTAATCAGAACATCGAAGATTCCAACACCAAATTAATTACCATCTCTACAGAAACAGAAATTAAGGACTTCTCAGCAAGAATGGAAGCCTCCCTAGGGAAATTGGAATTAGAACTGATAGACAGGAAAAAGAAGAAATACCTTAGGGACGTAGACGATTATAAGAAAGGCAACGTCTGGAAACTCTCACAAACAGAGAAAGACATTCAGGCAGAGGACCCCGGAGAGGACAAAGAGTTCAAGAATGAACGGAAAAATCCTAATCACAACATCAGACACCGGGAGACAAGCCACATACCACGCACACCTAGAAGACCCCCCAGGAGAGGTCCCTTCTATAAAACCCTAACCCCCAGATACTCAAGAAGAAGATTTGGAGAGAGACAGGGAGAAGGAAGAGTAGAAAACTGGACTTACATTCCAACAAAATACAACCAACTCCACATACAGAGAAAGGAAGGAAGAAATAACCCAGGCAGGGAACACTATAGTACACAAAACACTTCAAGAGATCATCATTATAAAAGGATCCATCAGGAGGACCGTCAATATAGAAACCGGAACACCACAACATACCCCCACAAGTCTCCATATAGGAGACACCCGGATGAAAGTATACATCCAAACACCCCATACCATGAACGTAGAAAGATGGATTTTCAGTGGGCTTCACCGAAAGAGCAGAGGAAGCGGAAACCAGAAACAACTTGGAGCCCAGAAAAGACCAAAGAGAGAGGGAATCCACAAAGAATAAGAAAAAGAGAAAGAGAACCGTCCATACAGGGAAAAAGACCAAGAGAAAAATACGAGGATGTAGAGGAGGAAGAAGACCAAGAACCACTAAAAAGACAAAAATACAGAACAACGGAGGCATCTTTAATCTGACAGATAAAACACTTACCCAAGAACAGGAGAGTGTTTTACGAAAGGGCCTCAAATTTGCACCAACCAATCATGTGAACCATTTCGACATGTATATAGATCTCCAGAAGTTCAAAAGAACCCTCTGCCTGAAAAAATATTTTCAGAAGAACCCCATAGAAAGAGAGTGCACAACAGGAGTATATCAACATACTGGATTAAAAGAAAAATCTCACTTTTTTCCCAGATCTATGATCTCACAAGAGATCAGTACCTTCGAAAAAATGGTAACACAGGACATAGAAAAAATAAAGGGCAACAACAAGAGAAATAATCTCACCGCAAATGAAAATAAGGCTCTCAGACAACTAGCAGAGGACAAAGAAATTATAGTGAAACCAGCCGATAAAGGAGGAGGCACGGTAATCCTATCCACTAAATACTATGAAGAAGAAGCATATAGGATCCTGAACGACAACACTACTTACAAAAAACTAAAGGGTGATCCAACGGTGGAAATGAAAGAGAAATTCGATGAATTTCTCGATAGAGGCTATGCTTTAGGAATCATTAACAACAATGAGTACAAATATATGAAAATAAATCATCCACGCCGACCAGTTTTCTACCATTTGCCGAAGATACATAAAAACCCCACGAGACCTCCAGGAAGACCCATAGTGTCGGGGATAGACTCTATGTCCAGCAGATTGTCGGAATACATAGACAAAATACTCCAACCCTACGTAAACCAAACAGCGTCACACTTGAAAGACACCCTGAACATTCTCCAGGACCTAGACAAAATACAATGGAAGGAACACTACATCCTAGTGACGAGCGATGTGAGCGCATTATATAGCAACATACCCCACGTGGAGGGAATCACAGCCGTCAAAAACATCCTAGGAAAAACCAACTCACTCCCCCCCGAACAAATAGACTACATCCTCGAAGGAATCCATCTCATCCTCACCAATAACTACTTCTGGTTCAATGAGGATTTCTACCTACAGGTAAAGGGAATCGCGATGGGAACCAAATTTGCACCAAGCTTCGCGAATCTCTTCATGGCAGAGTGGGAAGAACCGTTAGTACAGGAAGGAGGGGAAAACATCATCCTGTACAGAAGATATATAGACGATATTTTCCTGATTTGGGGAGGAGGAGAACAGAGCCTGGAAGAATTCATTGTAACAATGAACAGAAAAGATATCAACATCAAGTTAGAAACCCAATGGAGCAAAGAGGAAGTGAACTTCCTCGATTTGACAATATACCGGAATGACAATGGAATAGCCACCAAAACCTTTTTCAAGCCTGTAGACTGTAACAACTTCATAGACAAAACCAGCTGTCACTTGGAGAAGTGGCTGGAAGGGGTGCCGAAGAGCCAAATCTTGAGATTAAGGAGAAATTGTACAGATATCAACGTCTTCGACAAACAAACAGAAAGACTGCAAGAAGCGTTCAAGGAGAAAGGGTATGACCCAGACACACTGGAAGAGACAAGAAAAGAAATAAGAGAAAAGGATAGGACAGACCTCCTGAAATACAAAACTAGAAACGACACCCAGAAACCCCGACTCCCTATAATTTACACCTACAACCAACAGAACAAAGCCATTAGAAAGATCATCTCCAAGTACTGGCCTATTCTCAGACAGGACCCCGCACTGGTGGAAGTCCTTCCAGAAAAACCCCGATTCGTCTGTAGGGGAACAGGGAACCTGAAGAAGGCCATTACTAGGAGCGAATACCCAGCCCAGTCAAGAAAGAAAAAAGAGTATTTCCAGATAGAAAAGGGATTCCACGGCTGTGGTAACTGCTTAAGCTGTAGGAGCACGGGGAATAAGAAAAGAATCATTAAAGAAGTAGATCACAAAAGAGGAAAATGGAAAATCCGCGACATCCTAACCTGCTTCTCTAAGAACGTCCTGTACCTTCTAGTCTGCCCTTGTGGTCTCAAGTACATTGGGAGAACAACCAGAGCCCTCAATGTAAGAGTCAGAGAACACATTAGAAACATATCGAAGGGTTTGGAAACGCACAGTGTACCTCTACACTTTAAGAAATCACACAATTGCGATCCAAAGAACCTCGAATTCCTAGCCCTCAAGAAAATCCACCCGCAAAGAAGAGGGGGAGATGCAATCAAACTACTGGGCAAAGAAGAGATGAGATTCATATATGAATTCGGAACTCTACACCCTGCTGGTCTCAATATGGACTTTGAAATCTGTAATTTCCTCTAGAAAACATCATACATTGGACCCCACCGGACCACCATACGATATAACCTCTTTAATTCCCACACAGAATGTCCATACCCTCACTGAATGTATGCAAATTACACAGAGCTAAGTATGTTATCCAATATTGGAATTACTTATAACCTAACAAGAGTATAACATCCAATGGAATACCATCTTCCACATGGTTATCCCATCTCCTTTTTTATGCATAGGTAGGGATGTGTGATAGCATTCCCATCACTGAGCATTAGACCTCAAACACTCCTCACTATCTAGATAGGACCATGTACCCTCTCACACTATGGGGACTACGAGGAATCATACTTATACTTATGGCCTCCCTATGGACAATAATGTGACTATCTAATATTCAGATATACTGTAGCCTTTTTGGCATAACTTATGTTCTTAGACTGACCTACTGAATGTATGCCTAGAATAGAACTCTATGCAACAAGCACATGCTTTTTCCCTGAGAACGCATAGCAAGCACCTCCCTATTGGAAGAAGAACAGAGCCAGAATAGAGGACAACCAAGATGATGTCATCACCCAGGGACGAAAAGACCCACCCACAATGAAACAGATCCCAACACGAACGAAAAATCGTAGTTACACAAAAAATCGTATTTACAACGAACGAATCCTTACACATACGAAAAGACGTTCTCACAACCAAGTACGGACGAAAAATTGTATTTATTTATAAAACGGAATTCCGTGCATACGAAAAAGATACACCTACAAAGAAACGAACTTTCGCGCATGCGCTTACGAATGAATTACGATTCGCGCTTTTTTGTACTGTATAAATTTTCGAATTGTAAAATAGAGTCCATCCAACTGATGAAGCTAGCGGCAACCTAGCGAAACGCGTTTTGGAGGACCTTTTACCCATCTCCACCCATTGGAACACTTACTGCCTGACCCACTGTTCTTTTTATTCATTTTGTTATCACCCATTAAACCCCGATTTTAGCCGTATCCCTGCATCCAGCGTTTTTATTCCAAGGAACCCAGCCCCCACTTCCATTCTAGCACCCAGAAAAGGGCTACATTGGATTCGTGGAAGCCTAACTCCATAAAGGAACACCGCAGGAGCAGAGGAAGGCGAACCAGAGGGGAACATACCGGTGAAACATTCCAATAAAGACCGTCTGGGAGACAGAGCAAAACGTAAGTGCGTGTGGATCAATCCACTCCAATTTTTTCTGGAATATTTCTGAGACACAATTCCCTAACTCCAACTCTCTGTCTTGGAGGCACAAGACCAAGAGAGAGGAACCAAGATACAAGGAAGAAACAACCGATGCATTTTACCAGGAGAAGGAAATCAAGGCCTGTTTTTTAAAGAGACTTTGGGTATATGCCCACTAGCCACTAGCTGGCAATCTCGGACAGAGACTAACACCTTCTGTGCTACATCTAGCCACTGTATTAATCCACTCTATGTATGCGCATGTCTTGACGTATTTTGCATGTTATTGTATATATATATACACCACAAGGGCATTGTTTGCCGTCCTAGAGACACCTGTTGAAAACAGGAGCTCTAATCACAAGGGGATCTCTTCAGATAGAATCACCCATTTTTCAGCGAGGAGCGCCATATAGCGGGAACCCCCTCTTCTGTTTCAATATGTGATCACACGTTGCATAAGACTCAACATGCTCCATCGCAGCAGGCCAGGTCCTATTCTATGCAATCCTAATGCCTGCTCTTATGAGACTAACCAACTGACACGGGACATCCATCTACAGGGAGCTCTCTGCAGAATGCAAGGTTTGAATAAATACACAGATACATGCATATACACATAGTAAAGAAGGTAAAGAGTCGGTGTACGTGAAGCAATACATGTGAGGTAATAGAAAGCATGAGTTATAGCCCACTCTGTGCAGGGAAGCAGCGGCGTTGACCTTGTATCATGACCTCTGCATCACTTATTATTACAGCTCTTGAAAAGTTCCTTCAATATAACTTAAATATTGAAATAACCTAGAAACATCCTGAGAATTTCTGTTTTATTTATAACGTAGAAATAAATGGTAAAAAAGCCAGTTTATCCTAGAAACACTCTGAGCAATTCAGTTTTATTTATTCATAGTATAAATATTTAAACACTTTCCTTTTACACTCAGATATAGGAATGCTGCTTATCAAGATTGAGTATTTCATATTTTCCATATTGAGCTCTTATTCCTCAAATCCAGCACACGGAGACTCTGTGTGACTGTGTGCACTGCTACGGGAAACATACAGATCTGTGTAAATGCAATTACACTGCACCCCAGAGCCGGGGACACACGTACATCACATATTTCCCATATCTGATCAATGTACATAACTGCATACAATGGATCTTATTGCCCCAACACAGGACACAGCCACCCCTAGAACATAGGCTCAGCATCGAGACCAAAGTTGGGTTTCTGGTATGATACTGGGAAACCTATTCATTAACAGGACTATACACAGGACACGAGGTCACCCATTTAGACTGGACGAAAGAAAATTCAGCCTAAAGCATAGGAAGGGTTATTTTACGATGAGAACAATAAAGCTGTGGGATTCTCTGCCTGTTGAGGTGGTTGGGTCAGAGACTGTACAGACTTTTAAAAAGCGACTGGATGACTTCCTGCAGACACAGAATATTAAGGGTTATAATATTTAATATGTGGGTAAAAACTGTTCGATCCAAGGAGAAATCTGACGCCATCTGGGGTCAAGAAGGAATTTTTTCCCATTATGCTGCATATTGGCAAGCATTTCAGACTGGGATTTTTGCCTTCTCTTGGATCAACAGCAGTAGGTGATGTGGGAGAGGCTGAACCCGATGGACGCATGTCTTTTTTTCAGCCTATGTAACCATGTAACTATGTAACTGGGGATTCCAGGCATGTTTTTCCAGGACGCCTCCATTGTGCAAGGATGAAGCAAAGTTCAGATACAATAATCTTTAAATCTGTTCATTTAATGAATATTCCGTCAGCACATTATATTATTATATACACTGCCTGGCCAAAAAAAGTCACACGCTCTAATATTTGGTTGTGGCCCCTTCTGCTGCGATTGCGGCACGTATTTGCTGTGGCATCGTTTGGATAAGCTCGTGCAATGCCACAGCATTTATTTGTGTCCAGAGTGGTATTAATTTGTGGCCAAGATCTTGCATTGATGATGGGAGAGTTGCAGCGCTGCGTAAAGTCTTCTCCAGCACATTATCTCAAAGATTAACCTCAATGGGGTTAAGGTCTGGACTGTGCGGTGGCCAATCCATGTGTGAAAATGATGTATCATGCTCCCTGAACCACTCTTGCACAATTTGAAGCCGATGAATCCTGGCATTGCCATCTTGGAATATGCCCGCTGTGCCATCAGGGGAGAAAAATCCCATTGATGGAAAAACCTGCTCATTCAGTATATTCAGGGAGTCACATGACCTAATTTTTTGGGCACATAACTTTGCTGAACCCAGACCTGACCAACTCAAGCAACCCCAGATCATAACAGGATTGTAATATAGGAGGTGACTTTTTGTTTTGGCCAATGAGTGCAGGTTGAACGTATACTTATCTTAGGGGGAACTTGCTATACATGCATTTGAAAAAGGCAAGTTATATATAGTTATGTAAACGTAGGGGACTATTAAGAAAACAATACATCAAAATGACTTGTTTGAATGAATGCTATCACTACTTCTAGGTATTAAAGGTTGAGGTTATTATGGAAATGCCAATCTGAACAGAACTGGACAACAACGTATACAGGTCTATTCACAAGAGGGTGAAGTCAGGAGAATTGGCAGGAGAAGTAAAAAATCCAGGTCAAAATAGCCAAACAGGAAAAATTCTCACATTTATCTCACTTTCCAAATTTATTTGGTCTAGATTGTTCTCTTTTCATGCTGATTCTCCAGATTTCACCTTTTAGTGAATAGACTTGATAATCAGAAGCATCATACCTTTTTTCAAACTTGGAAACCTGAATAATTTAACGAGTCCAAAGTCATCGCCTGTCACCAACGCAGCGCTGTTATAGTTGGCATCAACTGAGTTGATATCCGTTATATCTGTGTATTTCGGCCATATTCCGTCCACCTCTGGTCCAACGACGCAGGTCCATGAAGCCCAATGGATTGTTTTGATCTCATCCTTGCTTATAAGATGCTTACCGGCTGGAACACAGATTGTGGATGTAAAATGAAGAAATGCTAATCGGCCCACGACACTTTCAGATAGCATGACATGTAATGCAGCAATATGCAACACTACGTAAATACTCAGAATCGACACGCACACTTTAAATACAAAAGCGTGGAAACATAATATAGAATAGAATGTAGTATAAAGACACATGGATAATTTAGTTAACATTAAAGGTAATTTTTGCACTTTCGCTATGTGCAACATCATCTTAGAATAGCCCATAGAGATAATTTGTTTGGCTGACCATATCAGTATTCTAAATGCATCCTTCTTCACATGCGTCAAAGCCAGGAGTATATTCTTATATATAATATAATTAGTATATAAGCCTGGGCCTAGAGCAGCAGACTGGAGGCAACAGCATTTTTCTCTTAAAGGCACACTATCACTTACTTACATAAGCTGTAACTAGATTACTCGTGCATTACAAATAAAACACATTATAAAACACATGCTGATTTTTTTTCTTTGATTGAAGTAATTGCATGTAAAAAGGAAAAGTAAAGTTAGGTTTTTTTTTAGGGTTGCACCGATACCGATACTAGTATCGGTATCGGTGCCGATATTGGGTACTGCAGGAGTACTTGGTACTCGTGCAGTACCCCCGATAATTCCCCCAATACCGGAAGCCGGGATTGAGCCGGTTTGCTGGCATCCGAGGGGCTGGGGCGGCTGTCCGAATGCTCAATCGGTATTCGGACAGGCCCTGCAGCTGCTCACCACGTTCATACTTACCTTCCTGAGCGACGCCAGGAAAGTCTTCGCGCATGTGCTCGTTGGAAGGCCTCCAGCCGCGATCACGTGGTCGCGGCTGGGGCCCTCCAACAAGCGCACGCGCGGAAACTTTCCCTGGGGACATATCCATGTGAGCTGGGGGCATTTTTATATGAGGTCTGTTCTTATTGGAAAGCGTTCACATGACATAAAATAAAAGTATCGGTACTCGGTGAGTACTTGAAAAAAGTATCGGTACTCGTACTCGGTCTTAAAAAAGTGGTATCGGTGCATCCCTAGTTTTTTTCATCTCCTGTTTGCATTTTGTGGATTTTTTCCATGATGCAACATTTACCAAAAAGTATGGTGAGTTTTACTTTACAGCTGTTTTATAGCATCTTCAGTATTTAACAGTCAATGGGATGGATGAGGGAATATTAAAATAAGGCAGCATGGGGTGTATTGTGTGGTGTAGGCTGGCTGAGATAAATGCTGGCAGCTGAATGAGATAAAACAGGGATCTTAAAAGACTTCTAATCTACCTAATCTACTTTGCATACACCTCACACAATACAATGCTGTGATTTGGCTTCCATGACTACAGAGACCCATTCACTCCATTCTATGGCCAAAGCCACACAATGAGGAGCAAGTGATGGAAAGATACTGGGGGGGGGGGGCAGTTTACAACACAAAATATCACACAATGGATGCATCCAGTGACACATATAGAGGAAAATATCACACAATGGACGTACCCAGTGACACATATAGAGTAAAATATCACACAATGGATGCACCCAGTGACACATATAGAGGAAAACATCACACAATGGATGCACCCAGTGACACATATAGAAGAAAATATCACACAATGGATGCACCCAGTGACACATATAGAGGAAAATATCACACAATGGATGCACCCAGTGACACATATAGAGGAAAATATCACACAATGGATGCACCCAGTGACACAGAGGAAAATATCACACAATGGATGCACCCAGTGACACATATAGAGGAAAATATTTTCTTAACTAAACATACAAGAGAAAAACAAAGCACATGTAAGATATCAGCAACATCACATAAACACAATAAGGACATTTAATTTTTGGTGGTAGTGGCCCTTTAATTTCCTTTCCTTTAGTGGGCCAATATATTTGGGGTGGCGTATGTGTATAAGAGAGCTGCAGATCAATAAAACTCCCAGCAATGAGTCTCTAATCTGTAACACATGTTGTTTGAAATGACTTGGTTAAATAAGATACTTTACTTATGTTCCAAATTCCATTATTATTTACATAAATGGCCCTGATAGGATGTTATTTGTCCTAATTTCATGTTGATAAATTCATTTGATGGAGGGGGACCCAGAATTTGGAGTGCCTAGAGCGGCACCAAACCTATATATGCCCCTGGACACAGCTACTTTTACATCTATCACTAAAAAAGATCCACAGATGCTCAGGAAAAAAGTTAATTAGCTTCAATCCTGATGGAGTGTGTAGTGAAAAAAGATACCACACACACATTCTGTACAAAACACACCAAAATACCAGGCTTCCAGGCACATCAAGGCAGCCAGCCCAGCAACAGCTTGAGTATCAAACAAGAGCCAGTCACTTCACTGTGTAATAAAATGAGGCCTGATTTATTATTGGAGCAAGGTACAACGTTTCGGCTCCTCTTGGAGCCTTTATCAAGAATCATGCTTGCTAAATGTTTTTCATGTTTGATAAAGGTTTGAAGAGAAACCGAAACTTTGCATCTTGCTGCAATAATAAATCAGGTCTCATTTTATTGCACCGTGGATTGACCAGCTCTTCAGTTTGATACTCATCCTGACGGCCTGAGAGCATGGAGATGGCAATGCTGAGGTCACTGTAGAAATAACATGAGGACACTTTCTTAGTACTCACATGGCATTTTGTAGAAGAGTCTTTCCCCGGCTCCGTCGTTGGTTTGCAGGTATTTACTATCCACAGACCAATCGAGGTGAGTGATAAAGCTGGAGGACTTGTTGCACTCCCCGATCTTTTTGTATCTCTGTGCAACAGAATAAATGTCCACTATGCCATCGTTGGAACCCACGGCAAGGTATGAGCCATCTAGGGAGAACTTCATTTCATGGATCACTTCTTTCCTGTCTTTGATGTGAACCACCTCGGTCATATCTCTGAAACAAAACACAAAAGGATGCTGCGACGCACAATAATCTTTCTAAGAGCTCATTAATTCGAACTCAGCAGCTTCTTAATGCACGGAATATAAATGTATTTTTATTTAATTGGTTTCGGGATTCAACGCTAATGCCATTTTGGTTTAGAGATATATAAAACGTGCTGTGGATGCAGGTAAAACATTATTCTATTATTGTTGCAGCATATTGCTAAAGTCCAAAAGGTTTAGGAAAACAGTAGATCTGATTGTAAAGATTTTATACTTTGCAGGAATATACAAAACAGTTACAAGCAGCCCATTATCTATGAACCCAGAAACACTTGGGAAAAAAGTAAGATGTAAAGTCTAGTGAAAACTTTGGGTTCTTATTTCGTTTTTAAGACAAGAAATGTCAGTTTTTTTATCATTCACTATTTTACATTTAGCTTTCAAGTGAGTAAAGTCGACTCAGAGGAGACTGGTTTTTAGTTGTCAGACTGACAATTGGAGGTGCATGTCCAAACGAAACACATGCCAACACATACCAGGACCAGCCAGCTCCCACAAGAACATCCAAAAGAAAGGTACGAGCACTCCAGACTGCCACATTGAGGCAACTTTACTGGAACAGCGTCCTACAGTGGGAAAACATTTTGACTCATACATGTCTTTGACTTGGCAAAGACTCGTATGAGTCAAAACAATGTCTCACTATTGGATACTGTTGTAATAAAGTTGCCTCAATTTGGAAGTCTGGAGTGGTGCCTGTACCTTTCTGTTGGATGTTCTTGTGGGAGTTGGCTGATCCTGGAATGGGTTGGCACGCATAGGCAAAAGTATAAATATAGTGGGTCTGTTGTTGCTTATCTGCATTATATAATTGGAGGTACATATTAAAAAATGTATATACATATATATCCCACTCAAGTGCAGGATCAATTAAGAGTAAATATGAATATACACATATATAAATATTTGTGGGGCTCGAAATTTCCACTCCCCCACTCGCATTTTGCATGAAATATTTATTGTTATTATTGTCATCTATTTTATAGCACCAGAAAATTCTATTTTATTTTCTATTTGAAAGAAATAATTATCTTTTTAATTTCCTGTATGAATATATAAATATGGTGATTCACATATATACCTTAGTTGACATGCCCCCATGTATCTGGGATGCATGCTTTGGTAAATATGAATAGGAATATTGATTTGATTGTTAAATTAACACTATTTTTACCCGAAACGGTGTGAATGCTTCTGTATATGAAATGGCTAATTGAAGGCTATCCTCATCTTGAACTAAAGTGATAAATCAGGACATCGGAGTCAAAGCATGCTCGCATTCATTTAAGTGATCAACATAAAGACTAGGGGCCATATTACATAGTTGGTGCTAACTTAACCAGAGCTGTTGTAAACTTACCAGAGCCATTATAGCCTATGGAGGTTTTAAGTTTACAACAGCTCTGGTTAAGTTACCACCAACATTGTAATACTGCCCCACATTTTAAAAATTATTCTGTTTATGCAATTTTATGCAAATTTATTCTTTTTTCAGTGATCGCTTATTCCTTTTGAGATCACCTGTTGATATACTCCATTTAAGAAAATTTGGGTGATAATGTAAACCTAAGGATTTAATAAATTCCTTATAACGCAACGTTGAACCCATATTTTTTGATCCATACCTGACCCTGAGTACAGTGAAGGAGCCGTCCTTCATTCCGAGACCAAGCTGGGATCCATCGGGACTGAAAGCCACACTGCGAACAGCCTCTTCCATGTTACAACGGGCGATCAGCGCATGATCTGCAAGACTCCACAATCTGCGTGATGAAGAAAATCCAATAACACTTTCCTTCCGTTACAGAAAAACCTGTCTTTATCTCTATGGCTCAACACCTTCAATTGCAACACATGTGAGGGTCAGCTGCTGTATTAAATTTGTTTTCTAAAAAAAATGGAGTTATTCAGAGAGCACCAAAACTTCACCAAAATTCGACACACTTTGGTGACTCCAGCTTGCTGAATTCACCGTAGGGTCCCCGAAGTGCGCCAAAGGGATCAACCTAATGCCACCGATCAACCCGCCAAACGCAGCCAGCAACCGCCGAACAGACCGCCGAACGCCATCGAGCTGGGGGAAAAAAAAAAAACTTTTTAAAAGGTGTTTAAAAAAATAAAAATGTATGAAAATGCATGGAAATAACAAAAAAGGTCCTATAAATAATAATAAATAATTCTGTTACAGAATAAAAAAGACGGGAATCAAAAAATTTGCTGAAAAAAAACAGAAAAATGCCTAAAAAATTCTAAAAAATAAATAAAAAAGACTTTTGCTGCAAATGAAAAGAATAAATGGTTGAATAAAAATAATAATAAAAATGATAAAAATGTTGGTTTATTTCATTGAAACCTATGTGATTCGGCTGTTTAAACCTGTCAAACTGAATCACCGAAAATCCGGGCATTTTACTGACATTTTGGTGCAGTTCGGCGTTCTCTGGCTTGATTAACCATTACTTCTCTATGGGGAATTTCACTGCCGCCGTTGGTCGCCAAATTGCATCATATTTCGCTGGCAATTCATCTATATTTGTCAAATTGCCATCTTTCTGAATAGCCGAATTGCCACGAAATTGCACCGTATGGGGAAATTCACCCTTCGGTGCAATGAGGTGGCAAGTTCGGCTCTTATTGAATAACCCCTAAAGTGTTTTGCTTTACAATTTACGTGTCCATGAAATAATAATGATATTTATGTCCCTGAAATGGGCCAAAATATAAAAATTTAAGGTTAGGTGATGACAGGAGGATTCTCACAGAGACATAATTGCATTCTAAAACGACAAAGTAAGCAACCAATTTCCCTATTTCAATCCTAAGTATTGTCAGAATGTAACCTACTTAAACATAACCGTTGAGACATGCTTTGCCTGGAGCCCCTCAAGGGCTGACGTGGCCCTGATACACACGTATGTATAGATATATTTGATATACTTAAAGGAAATTGTTTTTGTGACAAAATCTGCTACTCAGCACGAGTAGATTCGCCATTAACTACATCCTTGACTTGAAGCACTGGAAGGTAGCATGCCAGCCGAGGTGTCTACCCTGGATGCAGTGAAGGAGACTGCTCAGAATAAGCCAATCTGCTGGATGGAGCCTGTAATGCCGCTATTAAGAGGGCATCAATCCGCTGCTTGTCTCTGCCTGGATCCGAGAATACCGTGGCTCTGTGAGAATAGCCCTGCATCCCTCCCCAATCACTTAGTCGAGACAAAAGTGTAGGTTGAAGGAAAATCAGAGTGTATTCAGAATGGGAACATACAGTGTTTATATACATTTACAAGATCTTGATAACTCGGCTGGCCATTGTTCTTTACCCGGCCCTACAGACATCCCGGCGCCAGTTGTAGCACAGCCTCCAGCCATAACCCTTTAGTATATTTAACATGGGCTCTTCTTAGCGTTGCGGGTATGTAGGGGTTAATTCCGCTGGAGCAGCAACACTTTCTGGGTTCTGCTGGCTAGCTCTGGTCCCCTGGTTACTCCTGCCAAAAGAGCACCCTGTTCCAGGAACGGGGGACCGAGCAGCAGGGATTACAAATGGCCCAGCAGCTGATGAGGTGTATTAGCCTTAGAGCTCCATAGCCGTAGCCGCTCTGTTTTGGGACCGTCGATTGGAGAGGTTCCCGATAGCGCTTCCTCTTCAAACTCACCCCACACCAGGCAACCCTCCCTGGGGACCTAATGTCCAAAAAGCGCCCTGGTGGGGGCAAAGGGGGCTCTAGGGCAGGCGGTTGAACAGGAGTGGGGTTTTGGCAGCTTGCCAGCGATAATTTGCGATCTCCTGGGGAACCTCCTGCCTTACACAATATGAGGCAAGCCGGGGTACACTTTGCAGGAACACTAATAACATATTTTGTTTGTACAATTGGCATTGGTACAAGCTGGACACAGAGGGGAACAAGTTATTAATCAGCACAGGAGATATACAGACAAACTAGCAGTCGGACTGTTTCAGTGACTGATACATTGTAGCAAGCATGTACTCCCTGGTTAATGGCATGATCGGTGCAGGGGAAAAACATGATTAAATAGAAGTCTAGGAACATTTTTACAATAAATCTAACAGGGGATTTTGTTCATATAAATAAAGGGTAAACGAAATATAACAAAATAAGAATGAAATTAAACTAAATAAATCCTGTGGCGGCGGATCTGTCACAGTTTTTAAGTACAAACAACAAATCCAACATACCGTACAGAGCGATCATCACTGGCGGTAACAGCCAAGGGTTTTTTAGGATGTACAGCAAGTGCCCAGAGCTCTCCTTCGCAGTGGCCTTGCATTATCAGCATCGGCTTATCTCTCTCTCTCACCATTATTTCAAATATTTCACTGTCCTGAGTGCCGGCTAATAGTCTGTCTGCTTTCCAGCACACACTCCTGATAGATAGACCTAAATCAAAAGGAGCAACAGCACAATATTAGATTGATTTGTGGGTCTCATCATTTGTTCTTCGTAATCATTTTTATATACAGTACCTCCTGTGGAAACATTTTAGGCAGTTGTAAAAAAAATAAAAAAATAATGCTGTTACGTAAGAATGCTTTAAAAACAATAAAAATGTTAAAAGTTTATTTTTTTTATTAATTAAATGCAAAGTGAACGAAGAAAATAAAAATCTAAATCAAGTCACGTCAATATGTGGTGTGACCTCCCTTTGCCTTCAAAACAGCATCGTTTATCCCAGGAAGACCTGCACAAAGTAAAAGATTGTGTAGGCATATAATCAGGTTCATGATTAACCCTTTCACTACCAAAATCGAGTTAACTCAATCTTGCATTGTAATATATTGGAAAGCAATCATTAGCATATCAAAAGTCAATTTGCATATCTTTTTATACCAAGATTAGTGTGCTCCCTGTGGAAAAATGAAATTTGTTGTTCTATCTCTCTCCAGTCACCACATATTATTGTAAACAAGCTGCAAGAAGCAGACCAAAACCTCACTCTAACAAAGAGTTCAACAAGTTTTCCTGCTGCACTACAACAGCCAGTTGTAATTGGTGCTTATTATGCTTTATTGCTGCTCCGTGACATCCACAGGTGTTTTCAATACCTGATTGAAAACACTTGAATGAACCTCTGTTCTTCAGAGTGGTAGTCTTTAAGGGGTTGAATAATTGTGTCAATGAAGAATTCACAAAAGAAACATTTACTACTGTATTACAAAACCAACTGATGTCATTTTAGTTGCATATGGTTCTTTAAAAAGTCCTTGTAGGATTTCATTCTGAATACAATTACAAATGTACACTAAATTCCCTAAAACCCTTTACAGCATTGGGGGTTGAATAATTTTGAACACAACTGTATGTATGTAGAAACCTGCTTACCTTTATACCCCTGATCACTCTCTCTGAGGTCGATTTTGGTGATTGGTTTGAAGTCAACATCCCACAGACGGATGCAGCCGTCTCTGCCTCCTGTCGCAAAGCCTTCCTCACACGCGTACATGCTAAAGATCCCTGCCTTTAGTGTAAGAAGGATAAGTCAGAAATCATTACCGATGCTTCCACGCACATACAGTACAAATCATATACAGTACATATTAAGAGAACTGCACCAATTTTACATGTAAGAACAATAAACATGGTTTCCAAATCCTGCAGAAATCTTCTGAGCATTGATAAGAGAGCAATCGGAATATCAACTAACCAATTGGAATTCTTTGTACCACTACTATTAAAAAAAACAAAAATTGAGGTACATCAAGCTGGAGATGGCCAGTGGTCAGTCTTCGTAAGCAGTTCCAAAATCAGAGGTGTTACAGCCCATGATTTATTCAGGGGGTCCCTGCCAACTCTGACCACAGCTTGCCTAAATGCGCTTGGGTGTAAGTGCTACTCCATGCAGACTAGGACTGGCCCTTTGGGATACGAGGGACGTCTCTGTTTGCAACACAAACAGGAAATCCATTTTAACCCCTTAACGCCGCAGGACATTCCATGACGTCCTGGCGGCGGGCTTTGAAGACGTGGGGCGTACATGTACGCCCCGCTATCTTCAATGGGGCCGCCTCCGCCCCTCCCCGCAGCCTGCGCGCGCTGACTTGTGGCGCGCGTCATTGGCTGCACATTTCAGGCCGTCCCCCTGCAGCCAATGACGCGCGCTGCGCGCCGGCTGCGAGGAGGGCTCGGAATCAGTGCCGCGCGACGGCACCTGTCGGCGAGGCGTACCTGTACACCTCGCCGGCGAAATCGACCCCTTAAGGGCGCCACCCCTGCGTCCTTAAGGGGTTAACCCCATGATTGACCACCAGGGATTTAGGGTATGCCCACCAGCCTGTAAATAAAAGGTAAGCGGAAGAGGGGCCCAAATGTTTTTATTTTTAACTGATTTAATGAAAAGAGAGGGGGGAGGGCAAGTTCCAACTAATGGTTCAGTAAAGGCCCCAAGATTTCTGACGGCAGTACTGATTGGCAGCGTCACTCTGTCCATTTTATGATATCATCCTGGTAGAAGAGGAATAGATCTCCAGGTAAATATATCTTTACATTTTTAGTGTTACCGGCAGAATAACATGATTGTTACAGAACTAATGGAATCTGCAGAACACTGTGGGCCCTATTCCCTTCTTCGTGCTAACTTGGGCACGCTAACGGGGAAAATCTGTGCCTGCAGGTTTCCCTGTAGCGTCCCCATTTTACCGTGATATTCCAGGGCAGGTGCTAGCTCAACACCTCGCAACGGAACGCAGTTCATAACCATAGGACTCCATGGAAGGTTGCGCTTCCAGGCCGTGAGCCCTGCCCTCTCTTGCGGGAACGCACAGCGCCACGGAGTGATCGCTATCCTGGAACCCCAGGATCATATGCAAGAAGGGAATGCAGGATATGATTGAAGTCAGATAGCTTAACTCATCCCCTTTTGAAAACGCACAAAGTCCTTTGTATTTTCTTAACTTATTGGGAAGTAACAGCAAATTAAAAGGTGTCTTGTGGAAAGAGAGGGCTTCTCTGGGTGTGCTCTGTTATGGGGAGAAGGTAAAAACAGGATGCAATCACCCAGTGCAGAACAGGATCTTTACTCACATGCCTCTATGGTAGACTGGGGGATTGGCAGCTTGCACAAGCAGGAAATGAGGCTGGACCAAACTAACTATGTGAGATAGACAGGGAGAGTGGACTAATCCATTTTAAGTAAAAGCTTAGGGGAAAACAAATAAGGAATCTGGTTGTATGATAATCACAGAGGGAGACTAGGAACTATTTGCTTCCAGTCTCACTCTGCTCCTCGGTGACAAGAAGTGGCGAATCGGGTCACCGTTCTTGCCGTGGGATGAGAGGTGAGTGTCGGATTTATTGGGGGGGGGTTTAGGGGGTGCTACATGATTCTGCAAATGCAGAATCATGTTGCGACAGCTTTTAGATGGTGCTAAAATGTAGCGATGCGCGTCCCTGCGGTAATTAGAGCTAGCACTTTGTAATACCTTACTTATCGAAACGCTAATTAATGTTTGCGCTCCCCAAGTGTAGGATGCGCAAAGTACAGTAAGCCCGCGCAAGCTAGCGCAAAAACCGTTGCGCTAACAAATTACTAATGGGGGTAGTGTCAGGAATGTAATATGAGGGCATGCCGCGTTAAACACATTTATCCTAGCAATAACGCTTAGATATCGAGGCGCTAACGATAGCGTTAACTAGGGAATAGAGCCCTATGTATCTACGTGTAGGGTAAAGATGTACTTACACTGTGCGCTCCTTGGATGGTGCGGATTAATGTTAGCCCTTTCCATACATAGATGTCTCCATTTAATGCTCCTGAGTATGTGATGTCCTCTTTCGCACTGGACAAGCAGAGGATGGTTTGCAGGTCACCAGCTTTCCCAAAGATTCCTCTTTTTGCTGTTAGAGCGTTTCCACACAGAGTCCAGAACTGGAAAGAATATTGTGTCACATTACCCCCACAAGGTTTACATCTCACACATATAATACACACACACACACACACACACACATACACACTATCCCTTATCCAAAATGCCTGGCACCAGAATTGCTTTGGATTTGTGATTTTTTTGGGGAGAAAGGAAGCAACCGTATACAGTCAGGTCCAGAAATATTGGGACATCGACACAATGCTAACATCTTTGGCTTTATACGCCACCACAATGGAGTTGGAATGAAACAAACACAATGTGCTTTAACTGCAGACTGTCAGCTTTAATTTGAGGGTATGTACATCCAACTCAGGTGAACAGTGTAGGACTTACAGCAGTTTGCAGATGTGCCTCCCACTTGTTAAGGGACCAAAGGTAATGGGACAATTGGCTTCTCAGCTGTTCCATGGCCAGGTGTGTGATATTCACTCATTACCCTAATTACAATGTGAAGATAAAAGGCCCAGAGTTCATTTCAAGTGCGCTATTTGCATTTGGAATCTGTTGCTGTCAACTCTCAAGATGAGATCCAAAGAGCTGTCACTATCAGTGAAGCAAGCCATCATTAGACTGAAGAAACAAAACAAACCCATCAGAGAGATAGCAAGAACATTAGGTGTGGCCAAAACAACTGTTTGGAACATTCTCAAAAAGAAGGAACGCACTGGTGAGCTCAGCAACACCAAAAGACCCAGGAGACCATGAAAAACAACTGTGGTGGATGACCGAAGAATTCTTTCCCTGGTGAAGAAATCACCCTTCACAACAGTTGGCCAGATCAAGAACACTCTCCAGGAGGTAGGTGTATGTGTGTCCAAGTCAACAATCAAGAGAAGACTTTACCAGAGTCAATACAGAGGGTTCACCGCAAGATGTAAACCATTGATGAGCCTCAAAAACAGGAAGGACAGATTAGCGTTTGCCAAACAACACCTAACAAAGCCTTCACAGTTCTGGAACAAGATCCTATGGACAGATGAGACCAAGATCAACTTGTACCAGAGTGATGGGAAGAGAAGAGTATGGAGAAGGAAAGGAACTGCTCATGATCCTAAGCATATTGCAGACCGTTCCCTGCACTTCGGGGCGATTCGGCGATCCTATTTCGCCGACCCTGAGGTGTATTCAGCAAGCACCACAGGGCCCACGTAGTGCAGGGAAACCCCACCGCAAACCTGCCGACCACTCACCGAACACTTACCGAAACCCGCAGAAACAGCTGGATTAACAACGCCGAACACGCCTGAGAAACCCGACTAGCCGCCGATCACAGCGCAGAGCAGCCGCCGGAAAAAGCCGACACGCAGACGAACGAGGTGAAAAAAAAAAGTACACTTGAAAGTTTGAAAATGTAACCCTTTCGCTGCTGAGCCTTTTCACACCTCTGTGCTGAGCTCATTTTTACCGGTTTCGCTCATCATGTTTAAATGCGATTTGAAGTCACATTTTATTGTACAACCCAGACATATGATATATCGTTCTTTCTGGGAGACTTGGCAGATTCATAATATATCATTATTATATGTAAACGTCATGTCCTGTCTGTATATTATAACAAAAAATGCAATAAAATTCGAATTTTCTATAATTTACAACGTGTAAAGTGTTTTTTTTCACATTTTAACATGCGAGCGTTTGCGGTTATATTTTCTATGGGATGCGCTTGTTAAAAAAATTAGAAACGGGGAATCGTTACTTTTTTTGGGGAAAATGACGTGTTTTTTAGCAAACGCACCCAATAGAAAAAATCGTTAGTGCAGCATCATTGTTCACATTATAATTGAAATGGGAACAATATTGCTGCACTAATAAGAAAAAAAAAAATTTACATTTTTTTAAAATTTTATTTTTTATTATTTATTTTTTACATTGTACATGGTCATCGTTGGTATCATTGGAAAGGCCACGCTCTGGCCGTTCCAGTGATATCAAACATTAACCCCTAGCTGTCACGGATTGGGAGATAGGGGTTCATTGGAACCCCCTATCTCCACCATTGGTGGCAGCAAGGGGTTAATTGTGAAACAGGCGCCAACGCGCTATGCGCGATGACGCCAGTCATTAGGGGGCTATCCTGGAAGCTTGGCCAACATCCAAGATGTCGGCCAGCTCCGGGAGGGGACCGCAATACGGCGCATGTTAGTGCCATATTGCGATCCAGCCCCCTAGGGCAGGCTGTGCCCTTCCAAGCGGTACCTCTCCTAAGCCGATGGCCCGCACGGACGGGGAGGGGGAGAGGTCCGTAGGATTTCCTCCCCCCTCCCCTTCAGGCACCTTCCCCGCAATGGCGGGGGGGGGTGCCTGAAACAGACGTCATCGCGCTGGCGCGATGACGTCTATCGTGCCCGCCGGGGTCCCGGAGGCTGGGCTGACATCGATGTCAGCCCGCACTGGGGGGCCGCCGCGATCGGCCGGAATCCCGGCCGATCGCCGCTGCAGAGGGAGGACGCGCTCAGCGAAGTAGCCATGCGGCAGGACGCGCTGAGCGCGTCCTCCTCATGGAAAGGGTTAAACGCTGTTTGCAAAAAAAAAAACTACTGAACATAAATGCCTGGAATTTACATATAAGATCCAATGAATGAAAAGTTTGCAAAAAAACCCAGAAACGCCTAAAAGATCCTAAAAATATATAAAGATATTGGAGACATCTCTTTTTTGGTCTCTGAGGGCGATATATCTTAATAAATGAGGGAATTAGAGTGAGGTTTAAACCTGCTTTACTGGTTACACAATTTTCACTATTCCAACAATCAAGACGTATGTCTTTAGCATTTTTTCAGCGTGCCAAATGTTGATTGCAATTTTGGAAACTTTGAAATTAATTGAGATGCAATACCATTTCTACTCTGAGAATTGATTCAACTGAGATGAAATAACTCTGGTGTATTTCGCATGCTATAAATAAAAATCTTTTTCTTGTGATTCCCAACATGATTCATGTTCGCTAAAACACCGGATGTGTGTTTATGCCAATGATATAAGGATCCACTTGTTGAAGGGCGGGATATTCGGTCGATGATGAATGGAGTAATTTTGCAATAATTCTTTTTTATCGTTATATTGCTATCCCTATTTTCTTGCTATACAGAATTGTTGCTCCGTATATATATATTTCTGTACTAGAAACTCTACAATTCTGACAAGGATCCGTCTATGTTAATAACGCAAATAACGTAAATCCATGTCAATTACTGTTAAAAATGTCTCCTATGTATTATAGATGCTATTTGAGACATCTCCTCGTTGGTCTCTGAGGGTGACATACCTGAATAACTAAGGGAATAAGAGTGAGGTCCAACTTGCTTTACTGGTTGCAACTTCTACTATCCTGATAATCAATACGTGGGTTCTTAGCAATTTGTTGTGGAAATTTTTTATAGTTGAATCAATAAATATACCTACACAATTTCTATCTCTGTGCTGATCATCTGACGTATTTTATACTAACCGTACGGTTGCCATACATTATTATATGGTGAAGGTGCAAAACACCTCAATCTATTATCTACAGTTGTGTTCAAAATTATTCAACCCACACTGAAATTGAGTGTTTTGGCCAGTTTGACATTGATTTTGATCATTCAGTCATCTTGCTTACAATTAAATCAAAGAGGCACGTGTAGGTCAGACAAATATAACATAACATTTATAATGAAATAACCACAAATGTCTTTCCTGTGCTCACATCATTATCAGTTTTATTCAACCCCCAAGTGACATTCAATCTTAGTACAACATCCTTTTACAGTTATAACAGCTTTTAAACGTGAAGCATAGCTTGACACAAGTGTCTTGCAGCGATCTACGGGTATCTTCGCCCATTCGTCATGGGCAAAAGCCTCCAGTTCAGTCACATTCTTAGGCTTGCGCACTGCAACTTCTTTCTTTAAGTCCCACCAGAGGTTCTCAATCGGATTTAAGTCAGGTGACTGCGATGGCCACTCCAAAATGTTCCAGCCTTTAATCTGCAGCCATGCTCTAGTGGACTTGGAGGTATGCTTGGGATCATTGTCCTGTTGAAAGGTCCAACGTCTCCCAAGCCTCAGGTTTGTGACGGACTGCATCACGTTGTCATCCAATATCTCCTGGTACTGAAGAGAATTCATGGTACCTTGCACACGCTGAAGCTTCCCTGTACCTGCAGAAGCAAAACAGCCCCAAAGCATGATTGACCCCCCGCCATGCTTCACAGTAGGCAAGGTGTTCTTTTCTTCATAGGCCTTGTTCTTTCTCCTCCAAACATAGCATTGATCCATGGACCCAAAAAGTTCTAATTTTGTTTCATCAGTCCACAGAACACTATCCCAAAACTTCTGTGGTTTGTCCACATGACTTTTGGCATACTGCAGTCGACTCTTCTTATTCTTTGTAGACAGCAAGGGGGTGCACCTGGGAGTTCTGGCATGGAGGCCTTCATTACGCAGTGTGCGCCGTATTGTCTGAGCTGAAACTTCAGTACCCACATCTGACAAATCTTTTCTCAGTTCCTCAGCAGTCACACGGGGACTTTTCTCCACTCTACGCTTCAGGTAGCGCACAGCAGTCAAAGTCAGCATCTTATTTCTGCCACGACCAGGTAGCGTTTCAACAGTGCCCTTTGCCTTGAATTTGCGAATGATGCTTCCTATGGTCTCTCTTGGTATGTTTAACATCTTTGCAATCTTCTTATAGCCATTGCCCTTCCTGTGAAGAGTAATCACCTCTTCTCTTGTCTTCCTGGACCATTCTCTTGACTTCACCATGTTTGTAACCACACCAGTAAATGTCTAGGAGCTGAGTATCACAGTCATTTTAAAGCTGCCTAATTGGTGCTTATTATGCTTTATTGCTGCTCCGTGACATCCACAGGTGTTTTCAATACCTGATTGAAAACACTTGAATGAACCTCTGTTCTTCAGAGTGGTAGTCTTTAAGGGGTTGAATAATTGTGTCAATGAAGAATTCACAAAAGAAACATTTAGTACTGTATTACAAAACCAATTGATGTCATTTTAGTTGCATATGGTTCTTTATAAAGTCCTTGTAGGATTTAATTCTGAATACAATTACAAATGTCACTAAATTCCCTAAAACCCTTTACAGCATTGGGGGTTGAATAATTTTGAACACAACTGTAGTATCAGAGGTTTCTTCTAACAGCTCGGGAGGTATACAACCCACTGACTATAAAGTATATAGCTCACATTGTACGGCTTATCATTATTCTATTGTTGAATTATATTTTTCGTGGTGCAGTCAGCCAGGTTGGACAGTTCGCATTTGATAGAGAGTGGTGATCACAATCAACACCTTCAGTATCCCAGCGATAATCGCCGGGAGGTATTACTATTATTATAAGTGTATCACAGTGTATCACTTCCCAGTCTACTAATATTGCAACATTATCGCTACCATATTTACACTAGATGTGTGTCTCTGTTGTTTGAATATTAAGTTTGTAATGTTGTGTGGTTCGCTTTAATAAATTTATTATTTCTGTAGGGTTCCTCCAGAGCCTCATACGGTGCCTTAATGGTACTTTTTTCCTGAACTCTCTTGTTCAGTTTTCTCAGTGCATACTATTTCTAAGGTTTAATCCTTACTAGAAGTACCTATTGGCCTCACCCTCCTTTTTTTGTTTTCTTCTTTTGGTCTTCATATTTTTAACATTGAAGCCTATGGGATTCTCCTGAATAAACCTGTCGAATTAAACCACTGAACAGCAGGGCAATTCGGCAACTTTTACCTGCTGTTCGGTGTTCTCTGAATAGACGTAGCATTGCTTCTCTATGGGGGTTTCACTGCCCTCGAACAGGCACCGTATGTGTAGGCAATTCGCCAGTATTTGGCGAATTGCCTGCTCTCTGAATGTCGAATGGCCCCGAAATGGCACTGTACACTGAATTTCAGTGTCCGGTTACATTTCGGGGCCAGATCGACTCTCTTTGAATAAACCTGTAAGATACTGTTGTCAAACTTGCAAACAAATCTCATGTATTCTCTTTCTAATGATTATACCTGAAAAACACCTGGATCTTTCACTCAAACACCTTTTATAAGGACAGCATTATATTATTTATTGTTTTAACATGAGTAAGGAATCAATTTCCCTCAGCTGTTACATTATTCTAAACAGTGCACTGGTGTTAGAAGTGGGCTCCTCGTGAATAGTCAGGAGAAGACGCACCTTTATATGTTTCACCCCACAGCTGACCAGTCGGTTTGGTTGGTACGGGTCCCAGGCAATGTCAAATATCTAGAAGATACAACAAGGTAAAGTTAAGTATTGTTTTTTCACCTTTTGACTATAAACACACTTCTAGGCGATGGCTCACACTCTACTTTTAAAACCAATGCAGGTCTATTCAAAAAGAAAGGTGAAACTCAGGAGAATGACTGGATAAATGAAAACTCTAGGTCAAAATAACCAAACCAGAAAAATTCTCCCATTTATCTCGCTTTCCAAATCGACTTTTTGGTCTAGAAGATTGTTCTGTTCTCCTGCCAATTCTCCTGAGTTTCACCCTTTATTGAATAGACCTGTATGTGTGACAGAATGATTGCTAGTTAAATAAAAATATTTTTTTTTCGCTTAAAAATAAACTAAATGAAAGATACAGATCACACTCCGCCTCTATATTTCAGCTGCAACCTGTGAGAGCTGCGACCAAACGCCGGCTGGAGAGAGATTTATTGTCTCAGATACCGAATAGCACATATCCCAAAAATGACTTCCTAACCATTTATCAGTCTGCACTTATTTTCTTATGATATAACATCAGAAATATCAATATAATTACCCTGTCTGAATGGCCGGTCGCTGTGGCAAGCACTTTGCCTTTCTGCCAGTCCCAAATGCAGATGGTGTTTTTGGCATCCAGTCCCACAGAAGCCAGGCGCTGCAGAAAGAGAACACGTTTGGTAAATATATGTATCATGTTCTAATAAATCGGTTTATATGTATTCATAGGACGCAAAAGACATAATTTACCCTCTAAAAAAATGGGGATGAGAATAAAAATACAGCAGGAAACAAGAGACATACGATGTTAATCGCTACTTTGTTGCCTAATATTATTGCCTGTATTAAAAAGGGGGTTATTGAAAAAGCATCGAAATTTCAGTGAAATGTCCGCGCTTTCTCATTCGGCGCACTTCAGTGATTCCATTTCGCCAACCCTGCAGTGAATTCACTTTTCACCGTAGGGTCCCCTAAGTGCACTGAACACGGAATCGCCTACGCCGCCGAACGCTGCCGAACTGCAGGAAAGAAAAAAACCTGAACTCTGCTATTCTTTTAACAGGTGTTTAAAGCAATAAAAATGCATTAAAAAGTGTCTAAATAATAAAAAAAGGTCCTATAAAAAGGTCTGCTACGGAATAATAAAAAAAAACGCAATTAAAAAAAATGGGAATCAAAAATTTTGCCTACAAAATATTAAAAATAAATACGAAAAAAGTTCCAAAAAAATAAACAAAATTACGATTTGCTGAAAATGAAAAGAATAAACGGTTGAGTAAAAAAATAAATAAAAACAATAATATTTTTTTAAATTGAATCCTATGGGATTCGCCTGTTTAAACCTGTCAAACTGAAACACCGAAAATTGGGGCTTTTCGATACAACGCCAGACATAGCATGGTCCGCGGCAAGAAGCCTCCCAGTGACCCCCAAACCCCAGTGCGACCACCTAGAACCACCACGCGGCCCCTGGACGGGTACCTGCTTCCCGCGGCTCGACCGGCCTCGTGCTCCCCGGCACCTAAGATGGCGGATGCGACTCCCTCGACCACCGGGCATGACCCCTCAGCGGCCATAGCCAGGCTTGAACTCCGGCTGGAGTCCATTCTGGCAGGGATGCCGACGAAGACGGACCTCGCCGACATGCTCACGGACCTGCATGCCTCCGTGCGTCGCGACGTAGAGGAGGTACGTGGAGAGGTCACCGACCTCGGGGGACGCGTCACCCGCTTGGAACAGACGGTGGCTGAGCATCCCCCGGCGACACAGGAGCACCCGGCGGCCTATTCCGAACTCCGCAGGATGGTGGACGATGTGGACAACCGGGGCCGCCGGAACAACCTGCGCATCCGCGGCCTTAAGGAGATGGACCCGCCCGAGCAATTGGAAGACCTGCTGTGCCGCTTCTTTAATGAGGTCCTGGGCCGCGCGCCCACATCGCCCATCGAACTGAACCAAGTGCACCGGGCACTTAGACCTAGGCCGCAAGAGGGAGAGCTGCCCCGAGATGTGATCTGTAACTTCGCTTCCTACCGCCTCAAAGACCAACTCATGAAGCACACACGTAACGCCAGACAGTGGGACTTTGAAGGTCAGTCGCTCGAACTCTATCATGACCTCACGCCTTTCACGCTAGCGGCGCGCCGCCACCTACGACCGATCACCCAGGCGCTCACCCAGCGGCATATACCCTACCGCTGGGGATTTCCACTGGCCCTTACTGTTCGCATTGACGGAACCACGCACTCCATATGCTGCCCCCGAGATGTGCCGGATTTTGTGGCCACACTTCACCTGCCGCCGATGGAGGTGCTGGACTGGGAACGGGCCGAATCCCGGCGCCCAGGGAGACAGGCCCGGCCTCAACGCCCCCTACGCCACCGTGGGGCAGGGGGGGATCGCGCCGCCGGGGAGCACGACCTCCCGGGAGCCGATATGTGAGCCCCTAGGACACCGATGAACTCGCAGACTGACAGACGAGCGCCATGGCAGCCTACTAGCCGCCGACACCTCTACCGAACCGCCTGAGGATCTGACACTCGGGCCCGGATGGAGCCCTCGACCACAATGAACGTACCCGCCACCCAGGTCTCCCCCGACTAGCATCTTAGTGGCGGAACGACCGCTCGAATGCTCCTCTCACGTCCAACCATGTACGAGGTTGACTGCGGGAGGAGTTCCGCGGGCCCCCTGGCGGGCAGGGGCACCGATTTGGCACGCGGGGGAAGGGCATATGGAAGTGCCCCCCTGCGACCGTCTACCACATTGCCTTGGAGGATCCACAGAACGGGCTCAGCCTGCACAACACTGCAGAGGGGGCTCCACGCTGCCATGAACACTTGAAAGCTGGTGGCCTTGTCCTACAACGAACGGGATAGACTCTCGGATACCCCGGGCGTCCTTGGACCTCCCGCATTCCCGAGCCTCGTTTAATGACCTTCACCGGTAAGTGGGGGAAGGACGCTACAACGTGCCCCTCAGACCTACTTATGAGACTGGTAACCCACGAGCGAGGATCCCTGTGGACGGCCACATCACCAAGCGCACCCACAGGGAGAGCGCCTCTACCCCGGCCACCGAATGGCGGGCACCACCGACCACCCCATTTGTTTATTCTGTGCATTCTTGACATTGGGACTCCAGCCCTGGTATGGCTCCCCCCCTTTTTTTTTTTTTTTCTCTCTCTCCCCCCTCTCCCCTCCCCCCATCACCAAACGTTTCACACACTGTCCGAACTGGACATTGGACTCGGCCTCCTGAGGGGGTGGGGGGGAGACCGGGTAGGAGGGCTGGATATTATGACCGCCAATGTATTCGGGCGCTTGTCGGGCTGAACTAGTTTTGGACTCGGACCGACGAGTGGGTGCGGTGGAGGCCGACATGGGG
Source organism: Leptobrachium leishanense (assembly GCA_009667805.1). Classification (NCBI taxonomy): domain Eukaryota; kingdom Metazoa; phylum Chordata; class Amphibia; order Anura; family Megophryidae; genus Leptobrachium; species Leptobrachium leishanense. Next base: position 370,481,661 of record CM019066.1, read on the forward strand.
GCGGGACGGGCGGGGGGAGGTCGGACGGCGGACCATGAATGATGCCTAGTGTCTACTCGCTCTTCCACGCTTTACCCAGCTACGCCCCTTATTACACTACAGAGTAGAACGGACTGGCACCTGCGTAAGGCTGACATGCTGTTCGGGTTTAAAAATGTCCCTGGGTCACGTTACTACATAGAAACTGCGCTTACCTTTGCATATGTTATTCTTACCCTCTGTCGGAGAGGACAGGAGTTTCTGTTCTGTATTGTGTTACATTGATATATTGTTTTTGATTTCTGTTTAACTTTAACACGGTTTGATGCTTACGAATTTGTATATAAATCTTGCACTTGGTTCAGGCTTGTACCCCACACGCCCTCTCGGGGTGAGTGCCACTGAACAGTTAGGAGAGCCCTACTGAGTCCCCCCTCGTTACCAGAGGTGGTGGGACACAACCCTCTCCTGACAGGCACCAGTACCCCCACTTCATCTCCCGCCTGTCGGCGTGGATGTGACACCACTCTCCTACAATACTGAGAGCCCCCCCCCCCCAATACACACCACCCTACCCTTCCCTCCCTGGTTAGCCCGGCCCCTTCCTAACTCTCCTCTTGTCATCTCTCCACACCCCCTTCCCCCTCTCCGTTTTTTTTTTTTTTCTCTCTCCCCCCTTCTTCTCTTTCACTTTCTCTTCTTTCTCGCTCTCACACTCAAACCTTCCGCACCTGTACTTTTGCGCCTACCTCTTTCTTGTACCTTATACCTACTCTGCTCGGATGGCGAGACCGGGAACCGGGACCTCAGATTGGTGAGTTACAATGTGAGAGGTCTTAACAAACCCGAGAAGAGACGCCGCCTCCTCAGAGACCTGGCGACTATGCACACCTCAGTGGCCTTCCTGCAAGAAACCCATTTTTGCACCACAGCCCCTCCCACCCTACGAGACCGACGCTTCCCGACGGTTTTTTTTGACCACAACCCAGATTCGAAATCTAGAGGAACAGCTATCCTGTTCGCATCTAACATTCCCTTTGAGATGACGGATATATACCGTGCAGGAGACGGGAGATGCCTATTCGTTAAGGGCGGGATCGCCGGATCCACATACACGTTCGCTAACCTCTACCTTCCCAACACGGACCAACACGTACGCTTGGCTAAAGCCCTACGGATATTGGAGGACTTTGCAGAAGGCACGCTCGTCTTGGGCGGAGATCTCAACGTCGCACTTAACCCGGTAGAAGACTCCTCCTCTAATTACCACCGGACTCCACATCGACACCTACGACGCATACAACGCTCATTAACGGCTCTCAGACTAGTGGATACTTGGAGGGCAATGAACCCCTCCGCCAGAGACTACACCTATTACTCCTCCGTTCATAACACCTACACTAGACTGGATTACTTCTTCGTGCCCCAGTACGTGCTACCTCTTGTGCGAACCTCGGAGATCCAGGCCATTACGTGGTCGGACCACGCCCCGATAGTGATGACCATGTCATCACCTCTTCTTCGCCCCAGAGAGGGGACGTGGCAACTTAACACCTCACTCCTAGCAGACCCATTGCTGAGGGCTGATGTGACAGATGCTATCCAAACGTTTTTCGCTGATCACCAGACAGCAGAAGTACCGCAACCAACCATATGGGAGGCACACAAGGCGGTTATACGCGGTAAACTGATCTCGTGGGCATCGCGTAAGAGGAGGGCACTTCAAGCTGAAACGGAGGACCTCCTATCCGAGATTCGGAAAATTGAACTGGAACATCATACCTCGCGCGACGCCGACACATACACACGTCTCCTACAGGCCCGCACACGATTAACGAATGTGCTGAACCCCAGACTACAACGCGCCATTTTACAAACTAAGTGCTTCTTCGCCCTCCACGAGGACAAGCCAGGACGCCTACTTGCGAGACTCTTGAAGAAACAACGCACACGGGCCTACGTCCCAACAATACGCACGAGGGATGGCTCGGAGACGCCACACCCGGCCCGAATAGCTAAATCATTCCGGGAGTACTACTCGACACTGTATCACTCGGCGGAGGCGCCGGATCGGGTGCCGATCTCACTACTTGATGAATACCTGAAGACACGGATTCCATACTGCCTTTCGGAGATACAACGCGCTCCGCTCCGAGAACCTATGACCCAGGAGGAGATCACTGCAGCCGTCAAATCCCAGAAAAATGGCAAGGCGCCGGGCCCGGATGGCCTCCCTGCACTGTACTACAAACGCTTCGGCGCTGCACTCTCCCCCTCGTTTGCGGCCACGCTCAACTCGCTGTTGGAGGACCATACACTACACCCTCACACTCAGGCCGCCACGATAGTAGTGCTACCGAAGGCAGGCAAAGACCCTAAGTTGTGCTCCAGCTACAGGCCGATCTCCCTGCTAAAATCGGATCTTAAAATTTTCGCCACGGTCTTGGCGCGACGGCTGCGAGCGGTCATATCGCTCCTGGTGCAGAAGGACCAAGTGGGATTCGTCCCGGCGCGGGAGGCCAGGGATGGAACTACCCGCACTCTGAATGCCATACACTGTTCACGACAGAGGGGGGTGCCTATGATACTCCTGTCGACCGATGCTGAAAAGGCGTTTGACAGGGTGTCCTGGCATTTTCTGTTCGCCACCCTACACGCTATGCATTTACCACCGGAATTTATCTCTTGGGTAGCCGCACTCTACAGCTCTCCGAACGCCCGAGTTAGGGTCAACGGGATTCTCTCGGATACTTTTCAAATAAGGAACGGCATCAGACAGGGATGCCCCCTCTCCCCACTTCTTTTCGCCCTCTCCCTGGAACCCTTCCTGGAATCTGTCAGACGTAATGAGGCAATCACCGGTATAACAGGTCACAATGGCACACACAAGGTCTCGGCATACGCCGATGACCTACTCTTTTACGTAACTAAACCTGTGGCTTCACTACCGGAAATAGTGGAGGAGTTCAGGACCTACGGCACATTGTCTAACCTGAAACTCAATATGGATAAATCCGAGGTGCTGAATATTAATGTACCGGGCGAGGCAGAGCGGGTCCTCCGCCGGATGCATCCATTTGTATGGTGCTCCTCTAAGATGAGGTACCTGGGCTGTTAGATTTTAATTTCCTGTAAATATAATAAGTATTTAGTCTTAAAAAAGCCGGTTCTTATAAATGGGCTGTGAAATTCCCCCCCTCCATTTTGTTAGTGTCAATACTGTATAGACCTTCTTTTATCTATAGGATACGAGCTGTGGCCGATTTCCTGTTATGTTCAGTGCAGGAAAATGTGCGCAGAAGCGGGAAGAGGGTCTCGTTGAACCATATATGGTAGTACTTTAACTGAGTGGCTAAACTTTGATGTTGTAATGTATCTGTACACTGATTGGCTATAAATTCTGTGTATTTTAATAAATAGATCTGGCTTAACGAGGAAAGCTAGACTTCTGAGAAAGACCAATACAGTTTTGTGGTTGATTCTTTTTGGGAGTCTCCGCCATGGCGTAGCGCAGCTCTTTTTTTGGTTTTGATATATAAGAAGAAACTTGAAAAAGGTTTATGGTAATTATAATGAATAATAGAATTTTCAGTTGTTGTCTGAAGTGGGATTTGCCATTCAGATGTTATTTATATTTAAGTGTAACTTTACATTTGAATATATCCTTACATTTACTTGTTCAGATTTTGCGAACTTGCCTCCAGGTTTGGTTTTTTGTTTATTTTCCCTGACGTTAAAGCTATGGTTCAGAGCTTGTTGATTTTTTTTTTGAATTTTTTTTTTTGGGATAATTGAACAGTATATACAAATGACATGTGTCTAATGCCTTGAAAGACTGTAGTAGCAGTTGAATTCTGGAGCTGTTAGTGCTTTATGAAACTAACTGTTGTGGAATTGGGCGCGGTTTGAGAGCTTCGGCGTATGATATATATATAAAAAAGTAGTGTATCAAGGTGATGGGCTCAAAGTTGTACATTTTCCCAAGAGAGGCGTGGTCGGTTATTTTCCTCTGGTCTTTGTTTGAGTCCAGCACTAAGGGATTGACCGCACCTTAAATATAGGTTATATGTTTTGCCAAAATGGCTGACTGAGATCATTTACAGTTTTGTAACTTGTATAATGGAATATATATGTAGGTTCATGTTTAGTTGTTTGGAATCTAAGAGGAGGAAGTGATATAAAGCTGAAGGATTTGAGTGAAAGTTTAAAGGAAAGCGCCTACAGGTTTAGTAGCGCTGTACAAAGGAATTTAGGCAGATTTCAAATAAGAGAAGGTGGTTTTTTGGGTTTTATTTTAGTTGACTAAGGAAGATGGAAGGTTGTAGTTTGGTATCTGAGTATTGTTTGATTTGTTTTCTTTTTCTGCAGTGGTAGCCAGATGTCTAGTATTATTTTTTTTATTTTTTTTGCTGTCTGATGTTTTTGTCTTTTTGGTGTGAAGTGCAATAGCGTATAACTTTGCCTCTATTGCATATTCTTGGCGGGAATAAAACAGGTTGTAAAATAGCTGCACAGACACCTCACGTTTGAATGTTTGTTTTTAAACAATATCCTTAATAAAGATTATTGATGTTTATTAAGAATCTTTTTCTCTGAGTTTCCTCTGAGAACTTTGTGCTAATTAACGCGTCAAGTTTTAAACATGCCCTTCTATACTTTCTTTCCCAGTTCATGATATTTTTGTTGTGTTTTTTTATTTGAATTGAAGTTCACATTCTTTTCCTAGTCTCCTCCATGTTGTCTCTCTCATGACCCTCCTCTCCTCCGTGTTGTCTCACTCATGACCACTCCTTTTCTTTGTGTCCAAAAATGTGTTGCATTGTTTTTTCTCCATTTTAAAAGTATTTTAACCATATGAATTTTAAAGTTTTTGACAGGTTAATAATACATTTTTTTCCCAAGTTTTTACTTTAGGTGAACATTACCCATGCATGCCAACTTTGCTCAAGCTAGATGGAAGATTATGCGATACCAATATTGATAAAGATGTTGGAATTGAAGGAAATTTAATCAAACACATTATCATTTCACATTGCAATGTTACATCAACCGGATAATAAGGAATTATCAGACACCAGGCAATAAAACAATCTGATTATCGACAACTCATCAATAAATCATGCTATTTGTAGAAGATCATTGATTTGGAAATACAACTTAAGACATGTCAGTTTTACAAAACTGTTATTTTCAACCAATAAGACAGAAGACAAAGAAAGAAGATAATGTATTTTTATATTCTGCTGTCGTCTAAGTGATAATTATTTTGTGTCTTTTATTATTTTATATTTTGTTATTTTTGTTGTTTAGTTACAATCAATATTGTTCAAATTCCCTGACACATTTAGGATTATTGAAGATCACATCCAATTAAAATTAGAGTTCATTAATGTTTTTAGGAACATATAATTAATGCATTTGCATGAATACGTTTCATGACATATATAGTGGTAAATGGGAAGTTTTAATTCGATAAAATTAATGCGTTTTTTTTTTTTTTAATTTCATTTGAGGATTGGTGTGTTTTATAAACGCCAGGTTTGTTTCACAACACCGAACAAGACTGAATAGGATAGTAATAAAAAAAAAACAAAAAAAAAACAATTATATTTAATAAAAGGGTGGAATATGCACTTCGGCTATTTCCCTTTTGAGCCAAAGTTGCGTATATATATATATTTTTCTCTAACAATGAGTCAGAAGTAGTATAATTTTTTATTGCGTGAGGCCGACAGGCTTCGCGGGGACATTTTGAAATTTATTATCTGTGTCTCTTCTTGTGTAAATTAACATTTTTATTGTTTTCGTGCATTTGAGAGTGACAATGAATGAATGGATGTAGATGATTAGCGGGGTATACCATATTTTCTTTTCTTTTTTATTTTCTTTATTGTTGCTGAAACCATATCACATCATCAAGAAACCTGACAGTCACAATGACTGCATATGGAACGAATCATGGACATTTTGTGTCAAGGTCAAAGGTCACAGGTAATAAGCAACCAGCGCAAAGAGACAGCTTGTTCAGGAGTCCCTATGGTGGGAGCTCTAATGACATTCAATGATTATGCGTCTCAAGCTGGGATGTTGAAAAAAAGACCACACCCTGATCTCGCACTGTGGACTATGGTATTAGATTATGGAATATTATTTTTTTTATTTAATCCCCTAGATAAGTGTGAGAAAGGATTTATTTTGTGCAAATGAGAATGTATTTCTTGAATGTGTGTATGAATGCAGGTGTATATGCGTTTTGTGGAGTGAAGCTGAACATAGGAAAACACACAGATATAGATCTGACTCATGTTGATTTATTAGATAAATGAACTTTTACATTCAAGTTATTATACTTTTCTTGTTCGGTGAATTTTATTTTGGGAAATGGGAATAAATAGTTATTTAAGGTCTAGATTAGGTATTTTTGCCTACGCTCCAAGTGGTTCGCTGGAAGAGTGAATCTAGATAGATAAGTGTATTTTATGCTCATAAAGGCCCTCCTTGGGGAATCCCTTTTGTACATTATTAAAGGTATTGAGGTATTTTAGGAGTAAATACCAGAATTTTTTTCTTCCCATCTGAGCATCTAGAATGATCTAAAGGTCTTAGGCAAGGACACTGTAGCCCAGGTTTAATTGTCTAAGTTTGGTTTATCTTTTAGATGATCACAGGTGATATGTGATCAAAGGAAAGAATTGTTAGATTTTAATTTCCTGTAAATATAATAAGTATTTAGTCTTAAAAAAGCCGGTTCTTATAAATGGGCTGTGAAATTCCCCCCTCCATTTTGTTAGTGTCAATACTGTATAGACCTTCTTTTATCTATAGGATACGAGCTGTGGCCGATTTCCTGTTATGTTCAGTGCAGGAAAATGTGCGCAGAAGCGGGAAGAGGGGAAGAGGGTCTCGTTGAACCATATATGGTAGTACTTTAACTGAGTGGCTAAACTTTGATGTTGTAATGTATCTGTACACTGATTGGCTATAAATTCTTTGTATTTTAATAAATAGATCTGGCTTAACGAGGAAAGCTAGACTTCTGAGAAAGACCAATACAGTTTTGTGGTTGATTCTTTTTGGGAGTCTCCGCCATGGCGTAGCGCAGCTCTTTTTTTGGTTTTCATATATAAGAAGAAACTTGAAAAAGGTTTATGGTAATTATAATGAATAATAGAATTTTTCATGGGCATCTGGCTTACTAAGTCGCCTCAAGACCTCTATTGCGAGAACTTCCCACCGCTTTGGTTGGAACTCAGTCGCGACCTGTCGGAGTGGTCTCGTTTGAGGATCTCCTGGCTCGGTAGAATAGGGGTGTTGAAGATGAACGTGCTCCCAAGGTTGCTCTATTTATTTCAGACACTACCGATACACATACCTCCGGCGTTCTTTCAGAAGATCCGTTCTGAATGCTCTCGTTTTATCTGGAACAAGACTAAACCAAGAATCGGCTTGAATGTACTCTCCCGGCCCAAATCAACGGGGGGATTGGCCTTCCCCAATTTCCGTCTATATTATGAGGCCTCACACCTTCAGCGAATAGTAGAATGGACCTCGGGTGGCAGACGCGCCCTCTGGCAAGACCTGGAAAGGGACGCAACCCCACACCCTACGTTTGCGCTGCCCTGGTTAGCAGCTGACCGGAGATCTCCGCTTTCACTTCAACACCCGTTCGTGGGCGCTACGATGCGCGTCTGGCGATCCGTAGTCCGACGGTGCTCGTTCTCGTCATACCCATCACCTCTGCTGCCTCTTACGGCCAACCCGGCCTTTACAGCGGGCATTCTCCCCAGCCTGGAGCGGAGGATAGGCGCGAACATCTCCCCAAGGGCACTACACTTTACGGAGGGATCGACCTTAAGCCCACCATGGGACGAGGGGACACCGGAGCCTCCCCCTTCTATGTTGGAACGCTTTAACTTCAGACAAATCTCCCATTACTTGCTATCGCTGCCGGCCCGACACAGATTGATTCGCCCCCTCACATCCTTCGAATCCCTCTGCACAGCTAGACATCCTCTCCAACATGGGATCTCGATCTTATATGGACTACTACTAAATGCTCAAAACCACTCGCCACCTAGCTTCGAGGGCTCCTGGGAATTGATGCTGGACGCTTCCATACCGGATGAGAAATGGCAAGACACATACGAATTGACCCATCACGGCAGCCCTCAAGCTAGACTGCAATCTAATTCCTATAAAGTCCTCTCGATGTGGTACTGCACACCTGCATTGCTTTTCCGAATAGGACTCAGACTCACGCCGAATTGTTGGCGATGTGAAGCGGCGACAGGTACTTACCTTCACGTCTGGTGGGAGTGTTTGCTCATCGCCCCGTTCTGGAGCCTGGTGAGAGATACGGTGACGGAAGTGACCGATCTGGCCTTACCGTTTACGGCGGGCATGTTCCTCCTTACACAAGCCCCTTGCTCGGCACGAACCCTCAAAAAATCCGTGGCACTCCCCATGATCATGACTGCACGACTGATGGTGGCTCGGACGTGGGGAGGCTCGGCTCTTCCAACTTACCGCAACTGGCTCACCCGGATGGGGGAAGTCATGAACATGGAAGACTTACTAGCCAGGACGGAAGATGACTTAGAGACACATCTGCACAAATGGTACCACTGGAACCTGGACGTGGTCTCTGCAACTTGCCGCACCCGACTGGGCGGTGCAACCTGATGAAACTGCCTGATCGCCCGTCCATTAAGGCCCCAACATGGGGATGGCCCACCCTGGTGTAGCTCCTTATATCAGAGACCTCATAGATATCCTTGCATACCCCCAAATTAGACCTGGCTGTGGTCTCGTCGGGGGCACGGCGGTATGCCCGGTCTCGACCATCCTGCACCTACCTTCTTGACCCGACCCCCCCCTTTTTTTTTTTTTTTTCTCTTTTTCTCTTTCTCTCTCTTCACTCCCTCCTCCCTCTTTCTTTCCTCCTTTATCTCATTCGCTCTCTCTCTCTACAATACTTGTGCTTCTCATTACTTTACTTTTAATTCCCCCTACACCCTTCTTGGTGGATCTCATACCCCATGCCGACTATCTCTACTCCTACCCCGCCAACCTCTGACCCCCAAATAATCTCAAAGCTTGGCTCTGCACATAGTATTTAGTCCTCTTTGGACCGCCCCCACTGCTGGACAACTGGCATGAGGAAAAATTTCCCCGACCCACAGCTTGATCAGGGACATTCCTATCCTATCCTCTTATTAGCTCGTGGATTTAGTATTCTACCCCTTGCCTACACGGACCTACGCAACCGCGGACGTGCGGCTAGCCTACTACCCGCTTTACACCAAGTCCGTGCCGCTAGCGTTCAGGGGAGCAATACACCCCCCTCCTCTCAAAGGAGGTGAGGGAATACGCATGAGTACCGGAACAGTACCGGGTGCGTGGAGACACAGGAGATGCCTCAATATACGGCCCTCCCACCCTTACCCACCATTCCCCCCTCCCTACTAACTATACGCCACTGCCTCATACAGACCCTAACGCAATTTATTTCTTTATTTTTTTCCTCTTACTATATTGTTTTTTCTTTCACATATAGTTCATACTGCCTTGTTACGCATTCTGTATTAAGCTACACCCGAGATGTTACCATATGCATATGTTTACATGTAGCACGAGATTACGCAGAATCAGACTGTACAGGCCTTTTTGCTCGAATACGCCATGACTTTCTGCTGTATGGCTTGTTATCTTTCGTTGAATAATAAAAAAAAAAAAAAAAATTGGGGCTTTTCACTGACATTTCGGTGCAGCAGGGCATTCTCTGAATAGATTAACAGGGTTATTCAGAGAAAGGTGAAACACTGGAGAACTTTTGGAGAAGTGAAAATTGTAGGTCAAAAAAGCCAAACCAGAAAAATTCTCCCATTTATATCACTTTCCACATCAGTTATTTTGACCTAGAATTTTCACTTCTCCAAAAGTTCTCCAGAGTTTCACCTTTCTATGAATAACCTGCATCCATTGCTTCTCTATGGGACAATTTGTCCCTAAAGATCACCGAATTGTGGCGTACTGCACCGTATTTCACTGTCAATTTGCCAGTATTTGGTGAATTGACAGCTTAGTGAATAGACCAACTGCAACCAAATTGCACCAAATGGTGGCAAGTTCGGCGCTTATTGAAAAACCACTAACGATATCTGTGCTACAAGTAGAGCCTGAAGTGAGGATAAAGCTAGGATAACCCGGGTAAAACTGACATTACCCTGCAGCTTTGGGTAAAGCCTGAAACAAAAACAAGGGGGTTTACCTGGGTAAAACGTTTTGTACCGAAAAGCCAAGACCCTTTTGTTTAGCATTACATTTTTGACTTATCGTATTCACTTCGACCCCTTCACTACCAAGTGATTTTCCAAAAAAACATTGTCAGAAACCAGTAATTTTTGTAAAATCATTTTTAATTGATTATAGTTTAATACATAGTTATTACTCTAAATAACCTATTTGGCCAGTAGATGGCAGCATCCACTGCCAAATTGAGTTACAGAGGTTTAAACAGCAGGTCTATGTTTTTTTCCCGCATCGGCTGCTGAAAGCCCGATATTTCAGAGCTTTCAGCAGCTGATTTTACAGTTTTAGCTCTTTGCACTTTATGTCTACATAACTAAAACATATCTCGATATGCTGATCTGCAGCCCAAAAGCAAATGAAATTAGTTTGCAGCAGACGGATTTCATTTGCTTTTGGGCTGCAGATCAGCATATCGAGATATCTCGATGTCGGGGCACCAGATGGGGCCTTTGAAGCCAGAGTTATCTCGATATCGGTAGTGAAGGGGTTAAGCACAAACCCACAGATTTAAGAATGTCTTGCATGAAACTACAGAAAACTTCAGACCCCACAGAGAAGCACACAAACCTGTCCATCAGAATCGAAAGCCAGTCCTGCCACTCCGTGTGTGTGTACGTCCTTCAGAATGGACACGGTTTGTACTGTGTATGAATCCCATATGCAGATATAAGGATCTTTCCCCACTTGTCCCGTGCCGACCAGAGTTCTTTCAGGATGTAACGCGAGGCTGAAAGGAGACAAAAACGAAACGATGTATAACATCACTTGAATTAAAAATTTAAAAAAATTATAAATCTGAACGATTTCAGAAACTCAACAAATGAGCCTATATTTAGCATTTTCCGTATGTTCCTAAAATACCCATGTCCTCGGTTATGATGCTCATCAATCACAGCATTGTGTTTCACGGAGTATGTAGGCTTCAGAAAAAGCACCGACGCCAGGGTGGCACCTAGCCAGGGGAGGATCGACAGATAGTGAGGCAAAGCTCAAACATGATGCAGAAATGTTATGGGGGACATTTACAAAGAGATTTTAATTATTATTATATATTTATGACTAGTATATGATAATTATGTTATATATAGGGTGTTTTATAAAGTGCGCAGGTTTTGAATAGCGCGGAATTTTTTCGTTTGAAGGTTGTCGGCACTTTTCTTATCATTTTTGTTATTTATTATCACTTAATATTAACATTAATTGAGCATTTGTTGTCTCTTCGTTTAGTTGCACTGGAGCGGTTCACTAACGAGCAACGCGTCGTAATCGTGAAAACTCATTACAGAAACAGGGAGTGCTATGCAGAGACGGTCTGTAAACTTTGCACGATCTTCGGACGTAACAATGCCCCCACCGAAACAACAGTTATGAAGGTGATAAAGAAATTCGAGGAATTGGGGGTCAGCTGCAACCGTAAAAACGCCCGGGCGAAATCGTACTCGTCGACCGGAACAAAACATTGCAGTAGTGCAAGACAGTGTGAATGCGAGCTCTGGGGAGTCGCTTCGCCATCGTTCACAACGGTTGGGAATGTCAGCATCCTCAATGCAACGAATACTGACAAAAGATCCTCCAATGCACCATACAAGAGTCAATTGAGGCAAGAGTGAAACCAGCAGATCATGCGAAACGGAGAAGATTTGCCGAGTGGATTTTGACAAAACATGAAGAGGACAACAATTTTTCAAAAGAGAATAATCTTCAGTGACGAGGCTCATTTTCATCTCTCCGGGTTTGTCAATAAATAAAATTGCTGCTTTTGGGGGTCAAGAAAACCCTAAAGCGATCCAAGCGCACCAAATGCATCCCCTATGAACCACTGTTTGGTGTGGTTTTTGGGCAGGAGTGTTACGTTCCCCCAGCCAGGTCCCCTGATGCTAAGAGCCCTTCTCAGCCTTCATGGTTTTTAGGGATAATCTGTTGGCTCTCCGCCCCTGGAGTCTCAGCATCTGACCAGACCTGGGGTCACATGACCTGCAGTACCCTATTTAACTGCCTATCAGTGCAATGGTTCCCTGATCCTGTATAGATCTCCATTGCTGACTTCCTGGTTTCTGTATTTTGACTTCCTGGTTTTTGACTTCTAGCTCTGTATTCTGACGATTCTTGTGATTTACGCCTGGTACCGTGTATGTGATATATTGGTTCATGACTCCTGGCTATGTCTTCTGACCACTCTCTTGCTTGATCCCATTTGTGGTTTGTCTGTGTGGTATTCTGGTTTATGTTTGTACCACACTACAGTCTCTGTCGTTTGTTTATTCTGGTGTGAGACCTAATTGCTAGGTATCCTGTTGGTTTGTGCTGGTCGCAGCATAACCTCAAGTTTTATGTAAGTCCTGCCCTGTGTAGCGCTCACTCCCGGAGGAGCCGCTGAAAATGAACCACGGGTCAGTCTCCCCGCACTAGGGAATAAATATACTCCAACACCGCTGTGAGTTTTTATCATTTAAATAGTTTACTAAAATAATAAGCAGATGTTGAGACACGGTATTCACAGATATTATTACAGTACTTTCGTATTGCGGTAAAACGCGTAGCGGAAAAGAAACGAAACACGAGGCTTCGTATTTCGGAAGAATAAAATATTCGCAACCGAACAGAAAAATATATGCAATGGCCCAATAGTTCGGAAAAAACAGAGACACATAGCGAACCCCAAAATACAATCTCTTCGTATTACGATAAACTCGCAGCGGAAAAAAGAGAAAAATATAATTCGGAACGTATCTTTAACCCCCGTTCCGATTCGTAACAGAATGAGTCCTGCACAGGTTTAAGTCCCGGAATGTAAAAGGTGTGTATGTGTGTGTGGTACCCGGGTACTGTTCAACTGGCCAGTGAATTTACTTAAGGAATGTCTTCGACTAGTCAAGTTGGGGCCCTGTGGACTTTAAAGAGAAAACAGCAGTGTGTTCCTTAATTACATACGGCCTTGGAGGCCTCTCACCCATCCACCGGTTGCTGTAGGCTCCGCTGACCCAGGACGTCTCTCCGCTCGATTTTGACTGGGGATACTAGCGGCCGGATCCGTTGTCTGACTCTCTGTTGCTTGTCCACGACTTGTCCCGCTCACCGCCTGCTCTCCGTATCCGATCAGCTCGCGGCAACTCCTCACTCCAGGTCTTTGGCTTCTTTAATCTGCAGCAATCTCAGGAACTCGGAGGTCTCCTTCTCTTTAGGCCGAATGACCCGATAAGGAACTGACAGGTCTCTCTCTTGCTCTGGCCTAGGCCCTCCTGCGATGTCTTGCACTGCGTCTGCTCTCTCTCGTTCCCGCGCGCTCTGGCGCGTTCTCCACGAGGTTCGGGAAGTAAGCCTCCTGTGTCCCACCCACTTCCTGTCCTTTTGCAAAGCACGCCGGGAAATGTAGTCCCAATGTCTCGTGTCTCTAATCCGATTGTCTCCATCTTGTGGCCAAAAATAGGTACTACCGCAGCAAGATTTAACACAGCGCTACACTCTCCCCCTCCTAGAACTCTTGGGTCTCTCCAAGGAGGTACAACAGTTACATTACATTTCCACAATATTCGAATAAGTTTACATAACATGTACAGGTTCAGCAGCATACATATAGTGGGTTAGGAACACTTCCTCAAGTTGATTCATATTTTGGGATATCTCAGCTAGCATAGCAGACACTTCGGGCAACCTCTGCACGGTGGTGATGGCCTCTTCAGTGCTATGTCCTGGTGAGTCGTAGGTGAGACGTTGGGGCGGTCGAACAGAGCGTTTTGGTTCTGGCTCAATCAGTTCCTCTTCAGGTGGAAGTACTATAGGTGCTGGCTCAGTCCTTCTCTATCACTGGAGCAGACGTTTCTTCAGAGTATGATCCCTCCAGTGAAGGCATAGAACTATAATCGCCTGAATAAGCTTCAACTTCCGGAGCTACCGGGATCCCAACAACCTCAGGGACTTCCAACTGAAATTCAAGAGCTTCAGGGATTTCAACAGTCTCAGGGACTTCTAACAGAAATTCAGGAGCTTCAGGTCTCAAATTACTCTCCCACCGCTCAGGAACAACTACACTCTCCTCAGGCTCCGGTGAGCGCATCCAGTCCAGACAATAACTCTCTTCTTCACTGTCTCTTTCGCTCTCTTCGACAGCCCGGGTCTGCTGAGACCGAGTAACAGGAGGCAAACGTGGAGCAGGCGGATTTGGCAGAGGCAGTTCGTACCCCACTGGCATCCTCACAGCCTCTCTCAAAGGTAACAAATGATTCCGGTGCCAGTTCTTGAATCTGATACACCGGCAGACCCGGCAGTTGTTTGCAGACAATGTAAACCTGGGAACTCCACCTATCCGCCAACTTGTGTCTCGCAGCAGCACCCAAGTTCTTCAATAGAACCCTATCACCGGGTTGTAGATCTTGTATTCGAACTTTCAAGTCATAGTTCCTTTTGTTTCTTTGCTCCCTGTTTTCTGAGGTCAAACGGGCCTGTTCAAACGCAGAAGCCAGATTCTTTCGAAGCCTATCCACGTAGTTTCTATGGGAAGCTACTGACGTCTGGTCTAAAGATAACCCAAATGCCAAGTCAACCGGCAGTCGAGCCTCCCTTCCGAACATAAGACGGTACGGTGAGTATCCAGTTGCATCGCTCTCCGTACTGTTATACGCGTGCACCAGAGTAGCTATGTGACGACTCCAACTCTGCTTCTCTACATTCGACAAGGTCCGCAGCATGTTTAGTAGTGTGCGATTAAACCTTTCAGGCTGAGCATCACCTTGAGGGTGATATGGTGTAGTTCGGGTCTTTTGGATTCCCAACAGCTCTAGCAATTGCCCCACCAGTCTGCTTTCAAAGTCTCTACCCTGATCCGAATGTATCCTCCTTGGCAGTCCGTAATGAACAAAAAACTTTTCCATCAACACCTTGGCCACGGTCGGAGCGCGTTGATCCTTTGTGGAAAAAGCTTGGGCCTAACGAGTGAATGATCGGTCACTATTAGGATGTTCCCTTGCCCACTAGCATCCGGCTCTAAGCACAAGAAGTCAATGCACACCAAATCCATGGGTCCCTGGCTCTGCAGGTGGCTCATTGGAGCAGTTCGGGTCGGTAGAGTCTTTCTCTGAATACACCTCAGACAGGAATGACAATAACTCTCCACTTCAGCTCTCATGCAAGGCCAATAGAACCTATCTCGTACCAATTTAAAAGTTCTCTCAGCACCCAAATGTCCATGCTCATCATGTAGTGATCGCAGCACGCTCTCCCTATGTTTAGTGGGGAGGAATAACTGTTGAATCTCTTCAGCGTTAGCTGAGGGGCCCCTTTGGTAGACCACCCCATCCAACATCTTCAACCGCTCCCACTCTTTGTAGACCAATCTGGCTCCACTCGGGGAGTTGGTTAGCAAAATCTCACGCTGGTTTGCAGTCAGGGCCTTTATGGTCAAGGCAATTAAAGGGTCTCTGGCCTGATCCGCTTTCAGGTCCTGTCTCGAAAAGGTAGGTAAACTTTCATCCCTTAACTGCGTAGGGTTACAGTAAAACTCAGGAACAGCCGCAGCCATGACTCCTATGGCCTCCGCTTCAATCCCTCCTTTGACCCGGCGCTCTGTTCCTTGACACAAAGCTTGCACCCCGTCTGGAGTCAACTGAGTCCATTCTGTAGTGTAGGGTCTTCTCGATAACGCATCAGCATCTCGATTATTCACCCCAGGGCGGTACTTCAAGCTGAACCGAAACCCTGACAGAGCGGCCAACCACTGATGTCCCGTTGCGTCCAGATTTGCGGTAGTAAGGATGTAGGTAAGAAGAGATTATTATCCGTTTTGATCACAAACTCGGCTCCATACAGATAGTCTTTTAACTTGTCTACCACTGCCCACTTTAAGGATAGGAACTCCAACTTGTGGTAGGGTAATTCTTCTCTGAAGGCGTAAGGCTCCGGCTCACGTACGTCACAGGCCTCAACAATCCACCATACTCCTGATACAGGACTCCTCCCAGACCTTCTCGGCTGGCATCCACATGTAACTCATACGGCTTGTGAGGGTCCGCATAGGCCAAAACAGGAGCTCGGGTTAGACTCTCTTTCACTTCACGAAAGCTCCTTCACATTGACTGGTCCATTCACCTTGTATAGACTCTCGAGCTTTCCTTGGCCCTGGAGCCGACAGGTTTTGGTCAGAGACCTTGCAGCCTTCTTCTGTAATTTCCTTCTGCAGGAGTTTGTTCAGTGGTTGAGCTATTTTCGCGAATCCTCCCACAAACCTTCGATAGTATGAACAGAATCCCAAGAAAGATCTAAGTTCAGTGACGTTTCGGGGTCTAGGCCAAGAAGCTACGGCCTCCAACTTCCGAGGGTCTGTCAAAACACCTTCTGCTGAGACCACATGTCCTAGATACGTAACAGACGGTAGACAGAATTGGCATTTCTCCAGAGACAGCTTCAGCCCCTCTTCATGGAGCCTCTTCAAGACCTTCTCCAAACGTTGCTCATGTTCTTCCAGAGTCTTCCCAAACACAATTATGTCATCCAGGTACACTAATACTTCGATTAGATTCATATCCCCGCCTGTCTTCTCCATCAACCGTTGGAACGTGGCTGGAGCCCCCGTAAGACCTTGAGGCATTCTGTTGAATTCAAAGAACCCCAGTGGACAGATGAACGCAGTTTTCTCCTTGTCTTCAGGATGCATTGGTATCTGGTGATATCCGCTTCGCAGGTCTAGTACACTAAACCACTTTGCTCCAGACAAACACTGTAGGGCATCTTCTATCCGAGGAGTGGCATATTGATCGGGGATGGTTCTCCGGTTCAATGTGCGGTAGTCTATGCATAAGCGGACAGAACCATTTTTCTTCCGGACCAACACTATGGGAGATGCGTATGGACTCCTGGACTATTGAATCACCTTGGTTCTTTGCAATTCGTTCAGCTGCTCTCGCAGATCATCTAAGTCTCCTAGCGGAACTCGCCTTGATCTTTCCCGAAACGGCTTGTCTTCTTGTAACCGAATGCGGTGCTCAGTACTCTTAGCTAGGCCCACATCGAACTCATCTTTCGAGAACAATTCCTTCCACTTTAGGACTTGAGACTGAAGACGTTTCTTCCACTCAGGTGAAATGGGAGCGTCCTTGGGGTAGAATCTTTCATCTGGAATCTCTTTATCCACTCCCCTCCTGAATCGGTAGAGAGGGGTGTAGCAGACTCTACTTGCCCGATAGGCATTCGTGCTCTAAGGACTACTGGAGAATCCGTCACATTGCACACGCTGACCGAGACTCTTCCTCGTGTTCTCTTCAGAGCTTTTGTGGAAATTATTTCAGGAATTACTTCGACTCCGGTTTCACTCCCATGATTAAAATCGGTTCCCAGCACCACATAGGGACCTGGTTGCGATCCGTTCAACTTGACTGAAGCCCGGAAACTCGCTACTTCTCCTGCTTGCAGAACCTTCTCTGTTCCACCCAGTCTCCACAGTCTTCCCACCTCGGCAGGTGCCTTTCGTTCTTCGACCATCCTCTGATAGACCGGACGTAACATTGGGTGTACTCCTTGGGTCGAACCTTCTTCCAATACAACAGGTGTCAAGAGACGCCGCACTAGGTCAGTATTCGTCCCCACTATCAGGGAGCTTCTGTTCGCACCTGAGGGTCGAGGACACACAATGGCCAATGCATCGCAACCCCCAGACTGCCCGATGACTTCAGATCCGATCTCCAACTTCACTTGCAGGTACCCGTCATAAGGGAGCTTCTCAGTGCCGATACCCCATATTTCCAAATCCTTCAATTCTTGCAGAGGAATGTGCTTTAAGTTTTTCTCGTAGAAGTCTTTGTAGATCAATGTCACTTGAGCCCCTGAATCTAACAGGGCTTTAGTGTAAACTCCTTCCACTTGGATTGGCACAATAGGAGAAGGACCTATCAGTTGGTCAGGAAACTTGGTGGCGGTATCCGGACGCTTAGACCCGGTTTGCTGTACCCTGGCCTTTTTCTTGGCCCGTGTAGGCTTTGGGTGTGCATTGCTTCCCCATGACGTAGACCCGGACGCTAAGGGAGTGACTCTTTCGGTTCTGGCAGGTTCAGCATTTGGCTCGGTTTTAGGCCCTCTCGTCCTTTTAGTCTTGGCTTGGTTTTTGGAGCGGGGTTCAACCTTCGGGCACCTAAGTTGCTCCTTCACTTGTGCCCTCTGGCGTTTCCCGCCGGTGAGGTAGATAACAGTCCTTCTAAGGCTTCCAACAGTCCCTCGACTCTATCCTTCTCAGGCTTCCGGCCTTTGCACTGTGCGCGGAAATGGCCCATTTCTCCACAACCGAAACATCTCTTCTTAGAGAGCGGAGACGTAGTTGCTTGTTGAGATTTTGTTAAAGGACTTGGACTAGATGCCACAGCAACTCCTGTCGTCTGCATACCTGTGAGGAATTTCTGCATTTCTGCCTGCATTTCGGTCACCTTCATCAACACTCGGCACAGTTCCGCGTGCGCTTGTTGCAATTCAACTTGAGCTTCCTGTACTTTCTTGACGGTTTTGGACAATTCACCACGTTCAGGGAGGTTCGATTCTTTGGCAGCCCTCTCTGTAGATTTAAAAATGACTAGGTGCTCTTGTTCGTCCTCGTCAGATCCACAAGTATCTAGGGAGTCGCTTTCAGGCCGCAGACCGTCGTTATGTCTCACAGGTTGTGCATAAGCCCTTTCCCCCCGCCTGAAGGATTTCTCTTCCAGTAAAGCCTCTTCCTCTCGTACAACTCGGATCAGTTCCAGGTACTTTAACTCTTGGTTACCTGCTCTGCTTCTCAGCTGCATCATTACTGGATCTAAAGGTTGAGAGCCCCTCAGGATCTGTTTTATTCGGATCTTATCTACTTCGGCCGGTTCGGCCCCTTTCTTCAGGAGTATCTGGTGTAGAATCTTATCTAGGCGCCTCATGTACTCGGTCATCCTTTCACCTCTTCTCTGATAGGTGTGTTCGTACTGATATACCAGTTCGGCCGCCTTTTCGGTTCGCCCAAAAACTTCCTCAAGAACGTTTAGGTAATCTAAAGCAGTACAATCTTTTCTGCTCAGTTTCAGGTTTCTCACCGCTTCTGACGCAGGTCCCTTTAAACTCTCGGTGATCCTTTGCTTTTTCTGGGCCTCAGGGACATCCCACTCATCCAGAGCCTGCATCGCCTGTTCCACCCATTCTTCAAAGGTTTCTTCTCTCGCCGGAGTTGGCACGTTTCCTGTAAAATTTCTTAACCGTCGATAACCGAAGTTAGTGTGAGGAGGGCTTGTTTTCTGACATTTAGCCAGTAGATCTCCATTAGCCACGATAAATTCAGGCCCGATCATGGCCAACGGACTAGGCGCGGGAACACTTGCGGATTCGCCACGTGGCGCACTTGGCTGAATTAGTTGGACTTCCACCTCATCGGCCAGTTTCACGCTCGCGCCCTGAAAACATGGTGGAACACCCTTTCTCCATTCAAGAAGAACATACGTGTGAGAGGTATTTGTGTTCTTTACAATGTCCAGTATTAACCCCCGATGGTCTGGTGTCAGCACGGCCAGAGCCTGGCGAATCTGATCTTCGGCCCAAGTGTCTGCGGGAATATCCATGACTATACAACATTATAACTGACCACTGTGCTCCTCACACCACTCGGCAACAGTGTCTGGATCCATATTTAACCCTTTAGATGCGGTTTTTCCAGAGACTGGATCCCGGAAACGAGCCCCCACGTGTAGCGCTCACTCCCGGAGGAGCCGCTGAAAATGAACCACGGGTCAGTCTCCCCGCACTAGGGAATAAATATACTCCAACACCGCTGTGAGTTTTTATCATTTAAATAGTTTACTAAAATAATAAGCAGATGTTGAGACACGGTATTCACAGATATTATTACAGTACTTTCGTATTGCGGTAAAACGCGTAGCGGAAAAGAAACGAAACACGAGGCTTCGTATTTCAGAAGAATAAAATATTCGCAACTGAACAGAAAAATATATGCAATGGCCCAATAGTTCGGAAAAAACAGAGACATGTAGCGAACCCCAAAATACAATCTCTTCGTATTACGATAAACGCGCAGCGGAAAAAAGAGAAAAATATGTATTCAGAACGTAACTTTAACTCCCGTTCCGATTCGTAGCAAAATGAGTCCTGCACAGGTTTAAGTCCCAGAATGTAAAAGGTGTGTATGTGTGTGTGGTACCCGGGTACTGTTCAACTGGCCAGTGAATTTACTTAAGGAATGTCTTCGACTAGTCAAGTTGGGGCCCTGTGGACTTTAAAGAGAAAACAGCAGTGTGTTCCTCAATTACATACGGCCTTGGAGGCCTCTCACCCATCCACCGGTTGCTGTAGGCTCCGCTGACCCAGGACGTCTCTCCGCTCGATTTTGACTGGGGATACTAGCGGCCGGATCCGTTGTCTGACTCTCTGTTGCTTGTCCACGACTTGTCCCGCTCACCGCCTGCTCTCCGTATCCGATCAGCTCGCGGCAACTCCTCACTCCAGGTCTTTGGCTTCTTTAATCTGCAGCAATCTCAGGAACTCGGAGGTCTCCTTCTCTTTAGGCCGAATGACCCGATAAGGAACTGACAGGTCTCTCTCTTGCTCTGGCCTAGGCCCTCCTGCGATGTCTTGCACTGCGTCTGCTCTCTCTCGTTCCCTCGCACGCTCTGGCGCGTTCTCCACGAGGTTCGGGAAGTAAGCCTCCTGTGTCCCACCCACTTCCTGTCCTTTTGCAAAGCACGCCGGGAAATGTAGTCCCAATGTCTCGTGTCTCTAATCGCGATTGTCTCCATCTTGTGGCCAAAAATAGGTACTACCGGCAGCAAGATTTAACACAGCGCTACACCTGCATGCTGCAGACTATATTTCTGTCAAGTCTGTTCTGGTTCATGTTTTCTGTATGTGTGTATCTAGTGCAGCAGTTCATAGTTCTGGTTTATAGAGACCACCTCAAGGATCTCTTTCTTGTTCCTTTTGCTGCTAGATATTCCTTCCTTGTCAAGTCTGGTTTAAACCTGTTATTTCTTTTGTGTACGTTTTCTCGTGTTCACATCCACCCTAGACTCTGTATAGTTAGAAGGCCATCCAAGGACCTTTTTCCAGTGCAGGGCTTTCCTTGTGTGTCTTGTCTGGTTCTTTTTAATCCTGTGTCAGGGTTCTGCAATATGAAGAGCGACACATACCTGCCTAAAGGGCTTAATACACTCAGCAGCGAGGACCCCCCTTTGGCTCCTGAAGGGGGCCACCGTAACAAGGAGGCATGAATGGCCCATTCTTTTTTGAAGATGAGGCCCGAAATGCAGTTACGGAAAACGGTGATCGTTATCGGTACATGATCACAAACCTTTTGTGCCCTGCTCTGGATGAAATGTATACCGTGAATATGTGGTTTCAGCAGTACGGGGGGCTACCTGGCACACATCCCACGAGACAATACACTTGCATCGCGAAAAATTCCCTGGACGCGTGATCTCAATTTGTGGCGGCGACCAGGAATGGTCTTGTGACCTCACACCTTGTGACTTCTTTCTATGGGGTTATGTGAAGTCACAAGTTTACGTGAACAAACCTCAAACAATACCCGAACTTCCCGAAAGCGAGAAATTCAACAGGTCATGGGCGAAATCAACAGAGACGTCTGTGAAAGGTCATCGAGAACTTCACCGACCAACTAACTGCCTGCCGAGAAAGTGGAGGTGGACATATGCCAGATATCGTTTTTCACTGATACATCGGATTGTATATAGAAGGAAATAAAACTAAATTTTAAAAAAATTTAGGCCCCTTTGACTGATTATTGTATTTTTAAAACCTGCGCACTTTATGAAACACCTTATATTTCTTCTTCTTATTATTATTATTATACTATTTTATTTATAAAGTGCCAACACATTCGGCAGCATTGTACATAGGTATACGTGCTATTGTTAAAAAGACACAATACATCCGAAAGACAAGACAGCATAAAAAGACAAACAAATACAGGAGGGATGGAGTTCAATGTTTCATTGGGGACATACTAAATTTAGTGAACGCTCAAGACCGCTCTCTTGTTAGACAGGACTATCAGGGTAACTCAGAGCCGAACTGGCCCTGAAATTGCACCGAACAGTGAATTTCCCCGTACAGTGCAATAACGTGGCCGTTTGGGTATTCAAAAGCTTGCAATTCGCCAAATATTGGCGAATTGCCAGCGAAATACGGTGATCTTTGGCAGCAGTGAAATCCTCATAGAGAAGCAATGGTTAATCTATTCAGAGAACACCGAACAGCAGAGAAATGTCAGTGAAATTCCCTGATGTTCGGTGGTTTCATTCGGCAGGTTTGATCAGGCGAAACCCATAGGTTTCAATGTTAACCCCTTCACTGCTGACAACGTGTGGGACACGTCCTCATGACGCACATTACATGCTGAGGACATGCCCCACACGTCATCAGCTTTGCGGGACCACCGGCGGAGATACTCACCTCTCTGTCCGGAGTCCCACAGTGTTCTGACTTCAGCGTCCTCATACACTGAAGTCAAGCTCCTCCCGACGTCAATGCCGGGAGATTGCCAGGAGATTGCCTGGAAGGGAGGGGGGATCTATTCGGATCCCTCTCACTCCCGATCGGGAACGAGCAGCGCCAAAAGCCAGGCACCACTTAAAAGGGGAGAGTCTCCCCTTTTAAGCGGTGCCTGGCTTTAACCCCTCAAGCGCCGGGTCGCACTTCAACGCCTTGCGGCGCCAAAGTGCAGCCTAGCTCTGGTGGGGGCTGCCATCTTGGATGGTGGCTCCACCCCCAGGTCCCCCCTCGTTGCCCGACGTCATCACGCATAGCATGATGACGTCAGATAGCCGGGGAACCCCTAGCTGCCCTAGGATTTCCCAAGGAAATCCCCTGGTGGAGATAGGGGGTTCCTGTGAACCCCGATATCTCCAGAACCGTGGCAGCTAGGGGGTCATGGAGGGTGTCATCTGAGCATGGCCTTTTTGGATGATTCCCAACATGACTAGGTACAAAGTAAAAGTAAAATAATAAAAATAATAAATTAAAAAAATAAAAAATAAAAGTTTTTTTTTTTTGGTGTTTTTATTAATGCAGCAATATTGTTCACATTTCAATTATAATGTGAACAATGATGCTGCACTAATGATTTTTTTCTATGGGGTGCGTTTGCTATAAATCACGTAATTTCCCCCCACAAAATGTAACAAGTCCCCATTTCTAATTTTTGTACAAGCGCACCCCATAGAAAACATAACCGCAAATGCTCATGTGATAAAATGTGAAAAAACCCACTTTACACACTGCAAATGATTAAAAATTCAATTTGTATTGCATTTTTTGTCATAATATACAGGCAGGACATGACGTATACATCTAAAAATGATATATTATGAATCTGCGGAGTCTGCCGGGAAGAACGATATATAATATGTCTGGGTTATTTAATAAAATGTGGCTTCAAATCGCGTTTAAACATGATGAGCGAAAGCGGTAAAAATTAGCTCAGCACACAGCGGTGAAATGCCTCAGCAGTGAAAGGGTTAAAAATATTCCCATTTTTATTGAATATTTAATAAACTGTTTATTCTTTTAATTTTCAGCAATAAGTCTATTTATTTATTTATTTTGTAGGATTTTTTTAGCCATTTTCCTGTAATTTTTCACATAATTTTTTTCCAACTTTTCTAAATAGTTTTTTTTCTGTAACAGACCTTTTTTATTATTATTTTTTGTATTTTATTTATTTTTTAGACGATGTTTTTGTTATTTTTTTTAAAAGAAAATAAATTATAATTTATTTTTTACCTTTTTTTTATTCTTTTTTTAATGGATCTTTTTCATTATTTAGACACATTTTTATTCATTTAATTCCTAAGAGTTGAATTTGAGACTTTCCTTTTTTTTCATGGTGGAATTTGCCAGTTCGGCAGTTATCGGTGCAATTCAGTGATTTCCGCCAATGTCCGACAACTGCTTCAACGTCTCCAATTTTAAGGAAAATACGGTGACCATTTGCGAAATAGCAAATTTACCTTTTTTTTGCCAAAAATGAGATGCTTTCACGGTAATTCAAACAGATTCGAAAAGTCACCGCACGTTCGGTGACTTTTTGTTCTCTTCAATTCGGTTTGTTTTGCCGATCCCATTTCAGTGACCTTGCGGTGTATTCAGCAAGCACCACAGGGTCCCCGAATTGAAGGGAAAGGCAGTGGCGTCGCAAGGTGGGGGCGGGGGTGCAGCGATGCAGTGTTTGGCTCCCTGCGAGCGTCCGAAGCTATGGTGCTTCAGCGCTCGCCTGGGGGAACCACATCACCAGCCGAGTTCTAGCGAGATCGTGGCTGGTCACGTGGCTCCCCCAGGCGAACGCCAAGCTCCACGCTGCCGGACGCTCAGAGGGAGCAGAACACGCGGTGCGGCTGCAGGAGGTGAGCTGGGGCATATCCATGAGAGCTGCTGGGGCATATCCATGAGAGGAGCTGGGGCATATCCATGAGAGCTGCTGGGGAACATCCATGAGAGGAGCTGGGGCAATATCCATGAAAGCTGGGGCAATATCCACATGTGAGCTGGTCTGGGGGCAATATATCCATGTGTGAGCTGGTCTGGGGCAATATATCCATATGTGAGCTGAGGCGCAATATATCCATATGTGAGCTGGGGGCAATATATATCCATGGGTGAGCTTCTGGGGGCAATATATAATTGTGAGCTGGGGCAATATATCCATATGTGAGCTGGGGGCAATATATATCCATGGGTGAACTGCTGGGGGCAATATATAATTGTGAGCTGGTGCAATATATCCATATGTGAGCTGGGGGCAATATATATCCATGGGTGAGCTGCTGGGGGCAATATATATCCATGTGTGCTTTCACTGCCTTCGAACAGGCTCCGTACTTGCTGGCATTTGGCAAAAATTTGTGTGAGCATATGAGAGAGCTCCACAGCAATAAACCTCACAGTAATGTGTGCTGTGTGTACGAGCATTCAGTGTTATATGGGAGTACTGATTTAGGAGTAAGAGTAGTTAAAAAAAAATACGTAAAACTTGGGGGGGGGGGTGTCACCATAAGTTACCGCACCGGGTGACACCAACCCTAGTGACGCCACTGGGGAAAGGCCGTCGCAAACCCGACGAAAACTAACTGCAAAACCCGCGAATGCAAGTCGAAAACCCGCAAAAACATCTGGATTAACCTGCCAAAAACCACGAAAAAACTCGAGCAGGAGCCGATCACACGCAGCGCAGCCTCCAGAAAAAGCCGACACCGCAAACGAATGCAGTGAAAAATTAGAAAAACTGTTTGCTTGAATGTTTGAAAAGTGAAACGCTGTTTGCAAAGAAACTACTGAGCGAAAATGTCTGATTTTTTTTTATAATGAACGGTTTATTAGATATTGAATTAAAACGGGAATATTTTTATCATTGAAGCCTATGGGATTCGCCTGAATAAATCTGCCGCATGAAACCACCGAATGGCAGGGCATTTCAGGAACCTTTCACTGCTGGTTTGTGTTCTCTGAATAGACGAAGCAGTGATTTTTCATGGGAATTTCACTGCCCTAGAACAGGCAACGAACAGGCACCGTATGTTCAGGCAATTCGCCAGGATTTGGCGAATTGCCTGCTCTCTGGATAGCCAGAAAATCAGCATTCGGTTACCTTTCTCAAGCAATTCGGATCTCTTTGAATTACCCTGTTTGTGTATAGACCCTTATGTATTACACCATTTGCTTCATATTATTTTAAAAAAAAATTATTATCTGAATCTATACTGAACAAAACACTTATGATGAATGCAATTAACTTCCTTTTAATGAAGAGATAATATAAATATATATATATATATATATATATACAGTATATTTATATTATGTGACCTTGCATTGTAAATCAAGGTTGCCGATAGGCATTCCATGGGGGAGTCTCTTTTGGATTGTGAATTATATCATCACCAGACAGGACATGACAACAAAAACTGACTTTAAAACATCAAACAGAAACAATAAAAGTCTTTTTTCTCCCAGACATGCTGTATATTAGTATGGAAGTAATTGCCTCGCCCCAGTGAATCAGCCCCAGGATCCTAAGGGGAACATTTTAATTGCACATCAATAGTTGCCATTTTACTGACACTTAAGCGCTTCCCTTCCCCGTGTAGGGAACATTAATTGAGGGCTCTGGAACAAGCAACGTTTTGTAGATATATCATCAATTTAGCATTTTTTTCAATAAATGTAGGGAAAAAAAGCTTTTAAGACAATTTTCCCGGCGGCTTAGACGGCTTCTTCACTTTTACCTCTTTTCTTTTGTCACATCCGAATAGCTGAGAATTTGCCTAAAAACTGAGAAAATGGGGGAGGGGCATCACGTTCTGATGTTAACGGTACACGCCGGGCCATTCATAAATAATGTTAAGGGATACGGACTTCCCTCATAAGAAAATGCCATTCCCCCAGAAACCCTACTTTTGCACAGAATATCATAAACTACCTGTATCTCATACTAACCTTGTTTAATTTGAAGCTCTGTTTTCCATGAAATTAAGAACAAAGATAAGATGAATGATGTCATAGCTCTTTTCAGCTACGGCGAACACAGGGAAAGGTTTTATAATTACATTCAGGGTTATTCAAAGAGATCCGAATGACTGCCGAAAGGTAACCGAATGCTGAAATTCAGCATACGGTTACCTTTCCTGGCCATTCGGCTATCCAGAGAGCAGGCAGTTCGTCAAATATTGGCGAATTGCCTGCACATACGGTGCCTGTTCGGTGCGTGTTCGAGGGCAGTGAAATCCCCATAGAGAAGCAATGCTTCGGCTATTCAGAGAACACAAACCAGTAGTGAAAAGTTGCGGAAATGCCCTGCTGTTCGGTGGTTTAATTCGGCAGGTTTATTCAGGCGAATCCCATTCGCTTCAATGTTAAAAATATTCCCGTTTTAATTCAATATCTAATAAACCGTTTATTATAATATTCTGCAGTAAAAAGTCTCTTTATTTATAGATTTTTTAGGATATTTTAAGCATTTTTCGTGATTTTTTTTTAAAAAAATATTTTCTGTTTTTTTAATATATTTTTTTAAACTTTTTTTCTTTTTTCTGTAACAGCCCTTTTTATTATCATTCATTGGATCTTATATGTAAATCTCAGACATTTTCGCTCAGTAGTTTGTTTGCAAACAGTGTTTCACTTTCCAAACACTCAAGAGTACTGTTTTTTCTTTTTTTTTCCACTCCATTCGTCTGCGGTATTGGGTTTTTCCGGCGGCTGCTCTGCGCTGTGATCAGCTCCTGCTCTTGTTTCGGTGAGCGTTCGCTGGGTTTTGCGGTGAGTGTTCGTCGGGTTTTCGGCGGCTTTTCACTGCACTACGACGGCCCTGTGGTGCTTGCTGAATACACCGCAGGGTCGCCGAAATGGGATCGCCAAATCGCACCGAATTGAAGAGAACGAAAAGTCACCGAACGTGCGGTGACTTTTCGATTCTCTTTGAATAACCCTGATTGTATGTTCCTTCCTACACAGGCCCAGTCCCTCCTTTGAATTCATCTGGACATTATGGGGGGTTATTCAGCGAGCACTGAAATTTCACTTTGGTGCTCCTCAGCGATTTCAATTCGCCGACCCTGTAGAGAATTCACTGCAGGTTCCCCGAAATGCGCCAAATGGGATCCGTCGATCAGCTCGCCAAACCCTATGGAAGACAGCCGACGATCTGTCAAACTGAACGCTGCAGGCCGCCGAATTAAACGGAACTCTGCTATATTAAAAGGTGTTAAAAATTATAAAAATGCATGAAAATGGAAATAATAAAAAAGGTACTAAAAAATAATAAAACGGTCTGTTACAGAATAAAGAAAAACAGCACAAAAAAGAGGAAATACATTTTGTTTGCCAAAAAAATCCATAAAAATGCATA
Organism: Leptobrachium leishanense; assembly: GCA_009667805.1. Classification (NCBI taxonomy): domain Eukaryota; kingdom Metazoa; phylum Chordata; class Amphibia; order Anura; family Megophryidae; genus Leptobrachium; species Leptobrachium leishanense. Next base: position 370,509,820 of record CM019066.1, read on the forward strand.
AATAAAAAGACTTTTTGCTGCAAATGAAAAGAATAACAGGGTTATTCAGAGAGCGTGAAAAGCAGGCGAATGACTGGAGAATGAAAAATTCTAGGTCAAAATAGCCGATTTGGAAAGTGAGATAAATGGGCGAATTTTTCTGGTTTGGCTATTTTGACCTAGAATTTTTCATTCTCCAGCTTTTCACCTCTTTCTGAATAACCCTGTAAATGTTTGAATTAAAAAAAATTATAAAAAAAGGATAATATTTTTTAACATTGAATCCTATTGGATTCGCCTGTTTAAACCTGTTGATCTGAAGCACTGAAAATCAGGGCATTTCACTTTCATTTCGGTGCAGTTCGGCGTTCTCTGAATAGATTAACCTTTACTTCTCTATGGGACAATTTCACTGCCGCCGAAGATCACGCCGAATTGCGGCGATTTGAGGTGAACTGCACTGTATTACGCTGGCAATTCGCCAATATTCTCAGCAAGAGGCTTAACGCAGTTTTATTTTTTTGACAGTGGATGGCTAATGGACTTTCTTCAGTGTACCACATGCAGGGTTATTCAAAGAGCACCGAAACTCCACCGGAAATTTGGTGCTCTTTAGCTCCCTGCACTTCGGGGAAATCGCATTTCACGTACCCTGCAGTGAATTCAACATTCAACGCAGAGTCCCCGAAGTGCAGGGAAAAACTGCTGCATCGATCAGAAAAAACGTCACAAATCTGGTGACCCGAAGAACCTCAGAGAAAAAGACAAACGTACACAACGATCCACCGCAAACCCGCCGAACGCATCGAATTGTCTAACACAGCGCCGACCAGCCTCTGGAAAAAGCCGACAAGCCGACGAACGGGGTAAAAAAAAACAAAAACAAAAAAAACTATTGAAACTTTAAAAATTTGAAACGCTGTTTGCAAAAAAAACTACTGGACGAAAATGTCTGGAAATAACATATAAGGTCCTATGAATGATAATAAAAAGGTCTGTTACAGAAAAAAATAAAAAATACTATTGTAAAAAAAAATCTGAAAAAGATTTTGCCAAAAAATCCGAAAATCCTTAAAAATAAATAAATAAATAAAAATACTTTTTGTTGCAAATTAAAAGAATAAATGGTTTAATAGATATTGAATAAAAATGGGAATATATTTTACATTGAAACCTATGGGATTCGCCTGAATAAACCTGCCGAATGAAATCACTAAACATCAGGGCATTTCTCTGCTGTTCAGTGTCTCTGAATAGATTAACCATTGCTTCTATATGGGGATTTCACTGCCGTTAAATAGGCACCGTATTTCACTGGCAATTCGCCAGAATTTGGCGAACCACCTGCTTTCTGAATAGCTGAATGGCCACGAAAGATGAAATTCCCTGTTTGGTGCAATTTTGGCTCCAGTTCGGTTCTCTCTGAATGACCCATATTGTAATACAACTTCTTCAATTGAGATAGCACCTCTTGGGATTTAATTTAGAAATATACTAACACAGCTAATCCGCCATTTTGGTGTTCGCTCAAGGTATGCTACCAACTCCATTTTGTGTTTTAAAAGTCTGCAGTCCCTTTGTGCTCACTAGAGTCAACTAAGTTTGCCTGCTCTAACTAACAGCTAAGTGTAGCCTCAAATAAACCTGATTTCTGCTGACTGAAGAATTATCTCTTCTCCCCCCCAGGTCTTTAACTCTAAGCCATAAAAGTTGCTTAATATATCGAGACAGCAGGAATGCGTAAATCCCATAGCTTGCCATATTTGCTTTAGACCATATTGACTAGACAGAGAATACAGAGTGGGCTCAAGGGTCGTTTCTTTGAAGTGAACCTTGCTGACTTGCAAAATGATGAATAAAGTCCAATATGTATAATGAAGGTTGATATGATAAGTGGGAGGGTAACCTGGGGAGGGGAATAAGGTGTGCATTTTTACAAGCCATGTATAAATTCTTTGTCTCTCTGTTGGCTCGGGACTTGAGTCTTTTTGGGCTAGACCTGACTCAAGGCTCGGTACCGAATAAATGCTTTTCCTGCTTAAGAAGGCCTCCGTCTCCTTTGTCTACCACCGAGTCACAATCTCCTAACCCGAATTACACCCAGATGGCTGCTTCATTTCTGGGGGCTTCGTCCGGGATTGGCAGGCCTGGCTCGGTGAGAGCAGGAGAACGGCAGTGTTCTGCAACTCCGTGGGCTCCGTCGGGGCGTGCTGCCGATCAAAAGTTGATTGTCTGCCGGCGCCCTTGCAGGTCTTCCTGCACTCTGTGGATCTCAACGTGTTGCGTGGTAGCACCCCCGACCGTGACCCCACGGAAGCACGAGGCCTGGAGGAAAACCGTTGTGCTATGACCAAGGTAATATATTTTATTATTCAGTATTTGACAGCATAATGAGTGATTGTGTAAATAATTAGCCAACAGTGAATGTGCGGTTGAATCTCCGTGTCTGTATTCTGGTATGCCAGATAAAGGGGAAGGCGCCCTCTAGAGAGATAGGAAGCCTGTAGCGCTTCAATGTGAGGAACCTGCAGTGTTCCAGGAGACTGAAGTGCTCCAATAGCTGTGGCCCGGGTCTGAAAAGGGGGGTAAATTGTGCACCCCATAAAAAAAACAGTACCCCACGGCAGAAGAGAGTAGCTACCTCTTCTAAAGCTATAGTGTATTGTGTAAAAATGACATCTGTTGGCTATAAGAAAGGATGCTTAGCTGTTAGATATTCTGTATTGCTAGGATTGTGTACTGAACTGTATTATCTGTATCTGATATTGAGTGGTGACTGAAACTGTGAGTGAACGTACGCCTACACCCTTCGGGGTAAAGCAAATACGAGAGTGGCCCTATAGTAGGTGAGATTCCAAGCTGGGTGACCACGACTTGGCCACCGAATTAGGGACGCAAAAGAATTGTTGAGTGAAATATCAGATTGTGCTTTTGTGTATTACTTGGTGCTGGTCACCAAGTTGCGGAAATGGGAAACACCAAATCCCATAAGGGAAACAAAATTGTGAAAGGTGAAACACCGCTTGGGTATATGTTGCAGAACTTCGAGACTCTCTTTGCAGTTCATCAATATGGGAGGAAGCTGCATAAGAGCAGTCTGCGAGTTCTGTGTGAGGTTGATTGGCCCCTCCTTTCTCCTTCATGGCCGCAGGAAGGATCAATGGAGCCTGAAGAGATCCAAAGGGTTCATTCAGTGGTCTCTGGACGCCCAAGGCATCCGGACCAATACCCTGTATGGATATATGGAGTAGTCAATGTAACAGAGCAGCAGGAAATGCTGGCAGAATGCTTGGTTGTGTAGGGAGAGGTATTAGCAGTAGGAAAAGGGAAGTGCTCATGCCACTGTACAGAGCACTGGTGAGACCTCACTTGGAGTACTGTGTGCAGTACTGGAGACCGTATCTCCAGAAGGATATAGACATCTTAGAGAGAGTTCAGAGAAGGGCTACTAAAATGGTGTACGGCTTGAAGGAGAAAAGTTACCAGGAAAGGCTTAATGATCTTAACATGTACAGCTTGGAAAAAAGACGAGACAGAGGAGATATGATAGAAACATTTAAATACGTAAAGGGAATCCACAAGGTAGAGGAAGGGAGTATATTTAAAAGGAAACAAAGTAGCAAAACAAGAGGACATAGTCTTAGATTAGAGGGGCAAAGGTTTAAAAGTAACATCAGAAAGCATTATTTTACTGAGAGGGTGGTGAATGCATGGAGCGGCCTTCCAGTGGAGGTGGTGGAGGCCAAAACAGTGATTGAATTTGACCAGGCATGGGATAGGCATAAGGCTGTCCTGGACGGAGGATGGATCCAGGTTGAGTGTCCGTGTGGTTGGGCGACTGGATGAGCCGAGGGGTTCTTATCTGCCAACATTTTCTATGTTTTTATGATATATGGAGGTATTGTATGTGCTCTGTATATATGTGTTGTGTTTGCTTTAAAAAAAAAAATGCTGTGTGTATGTTTCCTGTAAATATGCTTTTGCAGTATGTATACAGAAGCTATTTGTTGCATTGAACGAATACACTATGAGTGTGTGCTGAGTAGTATTATATATGGCTGCAGCCAGTGTGGGTATGTGCTATTTACATAGCAAATGTGTATAAATGTTATGAATATGGATTTAGAGTTGTGTGTGTATATGTGCTCTGTGCAGTAAGTGCATATATGTGCTGTGTTTGCGTTTATGGTGCAATGTAGATGTGCTGCCCAGTCTGTGTAAGTGCTATATATATGTATATAGTGGGTTTATACGCTCTTTGGTTTTGTATGCATTGCAATGAAAATGATCTATGTATGAAATCTCTGTTGTGTGTGTGTATATGTATTATGGTGTGTACAGTGTACAGCCGTTGTTTTGTGTTTTTCGGGTGTACCCCTAAAATGCATAGTTAAAATGAATGTAAAATTGTAAGACAGGATGAATTCTAATGAACACATTTCAGAGAGCATTGAGTAAAAAGGCTAAATTAGGAAGAGACCTGCAATTAGCAAGAGAGACAAAAAAAAAAACCTGTTTTTGACTGAGGAATGTTTGAAGTCTGTTCAAGACAAAAGGTGATTTGATTGTGTGTGCTAAACATGCGTTTTTTTGTAAGTGTGTGGCGTACTGTGCTACAGTTGTTCATTAAGTGTATATGTCTACGGCAGAATTGCCACTTGTTCTGGTATGTTATAAATGCTTGATTTAAAGATCTAGTATGATTTATGTACCAGAGTATTTTTGCTCCAGTAAGTGAATGTGTTGTGTGCTATAGGCTGCGAGAGTTTGTTGACATTTGTAAAACAGTGCTGTTACATCTCAATTGCATTTGAGTCTATTGTAAGAGACTCTGATTAAAAAAAAAAAAAAGTTGTTGCCACTTTGAAACCCCCCCCTTATGCAAACAAGTAACACTGACAGAGGAGAAAAGGTGGGAGGGAAGGTTCTAGGAGAGGAGTCTGAGAGATACAGCAGATATAGAGGAAAAAACTGCAGGCGTTAGATCAGTTTGGAGAAATTGTAAAATAAATAGAAAAGATAAGTAAGTGATAATAAGAAAGTAAAAGACAAGTAAAATGGGGAATGCACAAAGAAGTTGCTTATGATGAGAAGAGAGAAACGTGTTATAAAATGTGTATTATTGAAAGTAAGATGAATAAAAAAAAGTAATAGCTGCGCCAGTACCACATCCCACAAAAAGCAACACATCCAAGTCCACCTTGAACGCTTGCTAAAGTACAGTTTTCTAAAGTTTTGTGCGTCTTCATGGAATACCCCGTTGCTCCAGTTCAGGAAGAGGGCACTCAAGAACTCACATCTGTACAGGATTTAAGGGCAGTTAATTCTGCCACAGTGACTTTATACGGATTTGGCCCAATTGAGTGTAACCTCCTAGCTCTGATACCCGGCAACACAGAATTCTACACTTAATTTAAAAAGATGCGTTCTTCTGTTCCGGCTTGGCTCCAGCGAGTCCGCCATTGTTTGCCTTTCAGTGGGAAAATGCCCAGAATGGCTCCAAACCTCAAATGACGTGCCTCCTTCAAGGTTTACTATCCTCGGAGAGCGCTGAACAAAGACTCTCAGCCAGACAAAGCTACCCTATTGCAGTATGTTGATGAACTCCTGCTTGCCTCACCAACTGAAGAAGATTGTTTCAATGCCACAAACAGAACTGTTAAGTATTTTATGCAAGGCAGGCTACAAAGTTTCTAAAAGAAAGGCCTAAATCTGCCAACGCAGTGTGAAATACCTAGGCTTTCAACTTACTGGTACCATGCGTACAATCCAGAACGCAAAGAATCAGTCTGCCGTGTCCCTCAACCACAGACTCGTTGCCAAGTAAGAGAATTCTTGGGAGCTGCAGGCTTCTGTCGCCTGTGGATCCCCAACTCTGCCATCATTGCGGAGCCTCTGTACCAAGCCACCAAAGGTGCAGAGCCTGACCTATTCATTTGGGGTGAAGAACAAACTGAGGCTGTCACCCAATTAAAGACTTTGTTGCTTGAAACCACTGCCCTCCTGGTTGCAGAAGCAGACAAGCTCACAATAGGCCAAGAACTCTTTGTGAAAGTCCCTCATGCAGTCCAGACTCTTCTAGACCAAAAAGGCAATTACTGGTTCAGCAATGCAAGAATGACCAAGTACCAAGCCATGCTGTGTGAAAACTCAAGAGTTCCTCTGGAACTAATCTCAACACTGAATCCTGCTACATTGCTTCCAGATGCTTCAGAAGACCATGAACATGAATGCCTCCAAGTAATGGATGAAGTATATAGCAGCAGACCTGACCTCAAAGACATACCCCTAGACAAATACGACTTGTAACTGTTCACTGATGGAAGCAGTTTTGTTGAAAATGGAAAGAGATTTGCTGGGTACGCAGTAGTCACTCTTGACGAAACAATTGAAGCAAAACCACTGCCTAATGGCACTTCTGCTCAACTAGCTGAAATTATTGCCCTTACCAAAGGTCTAGAACTATCTGAAAACAAAAGGGTGAACACATACACCGATTCCAAGTATGCCTTCATGACAATTCAGGCTCACGGAGCACTCTACAAAGAACGTGGCCTCCTAACATCTGCAAACAAGTCAAAAATGCCCTTGAAATATTGAATCTACTGGATGCGGTATGGAAACCGTCCGCAGTTGGTGTTATACATTGTCGAGGACACCAGAAAGGCAAAGAAGAAGTTCCCAGAGGAAACCATAAAGCAGATCAAGTGGCGAAGGAAGCAGCAAGACAGACACAAGCCCTTGAGCGTGGCTGTGATTGGAAAGAAACCAATGACAAGAGAACTCGACAGCAACAGGAGAATCACTTGAAAAGCTTCCGGAATGGAAATCCGGAACACCGAACAGAAACTTCGGTTCCCCAGAGAGGACTGGTTCAAGTTGACTCACCTATCAAGATTCCGGTATGTAAACCCGTATCACTGCAAATGAAAGTCGAAACTCTGCTCTGTCTAAATACTGCGCTTCAAGATATGCCTAACGTTGACATCTATATGAATAAGAGAAGATTTGCACCTCATGGAGAATTTATTGAAGATGTTCTTTGCCATTGGTACAATGAATATGAACTTCTAGAGAAGCACCACAGCTATATCCAATGGTTGTTTCCTCTACGTGAACAAGGCCGGAATGCACATGCAAAGCCTCTGACTACTTCTGAAATTGAAATTATGAAGAACACCGCTGAAATCCAACATAGGCTGCGGAGAGCCTATAAACTGATGCTGAATTTCTTCGGCGTAAAATTAGTGGGGGAAGAGGAGATAGAAGTGATACGAGACTCAAATTTTTCGAACACGCTTCTCCAATTTGAATACTAACACCCACAATAACCTGAGAATTACCCGAATTGTGAGAAGCATGGGAGAGCTGGGAGCTGCACAATACCAAGCTCCGCTGGTGAAGTTCTTCCTGAAAGAGATACTGGTTGAAGATCAGCTGCAAAATATGAAAGAAAGTGCCCGGAAGTATTTCTTGCCGACTGTAAAGAATGAACATGAAAGAGATGCACTGTCTGAATATGCTCTGAAGCACAGAATACCCAAGTATGTCAAAAGACTTCTCTCAGTGGTGATACCTCTGTTACCAACACCCATTACGCACTGAACTCCGGCCTACTCTGAAAAGGAGAAGAAATGGCTCTCCGAAGAGCCAGGAGAATACAGAGAAGACTGATGGTACCAGTTGGAGAGTGAAAGAATTGTCTTACCAGCCACCCTGGCACCTGAAATTGTCTGGGCCCTGCATTCCAGAACACATGGAGGAAAGACAGCCATGGAGCAACAACTAGAACCGCACTTCTACGTTCCTGGACTCACCTCCGTCTGCAGAGTGATTGCGCAACAATGTGTCACTTGTGCTAAGAACAACCCAAGGCAAGGGATAGTACAACCACCAGGAGTATTATCGGTTGGATTATCTCCAATGTCCTCCCTATAAATTGACTTTACTGTTCTCCCACCATGCAAAGGATATAAATATCTACTGGTGCTAGTATGCGCACTAATGGGATGGGTTGAAGCCTACCCAACTCGAACAGAAAAGACTGCAGAGGTAAGGTGCCTCGAGAGAAAATTATCCCAAGGTATGGACTGCCTCTTGAAATCGGATCAGACAATGGCCCAGCCTTCATACAAAGTTGTTTGCAGCAGCTCGCCCGATTGTTAAGAATCACCTGGAAACTGCACTCTGCATACAGATTTCAAAGCTCTGGAAAAGAGGAAAGAATGAATAGAAATCCAAAGACATTGATGGCTAAAATATGCCAAGAAACATCAATGAAATGGCTGGATGTGTTGCCAATAGTTCTACTGCATGTGAGAAGCAGCCCTACCTCACTCCTAAAATTGAGCCCATACGAGATGATGTTTGGTTATCCCACCCCTTTGATAACTAGGTTGAGGGGGGGGATCCCCGGGTATTAGGAGAAACTGACCTACGCCAGCAAGTGATCAGGTTAGATCAGACGATGCAGAGCATGTATACATGAGTTAGTGAACACATACCACATTTCCTATACTTACCTTTACACAGATACTGTCCTGGGGACTCAGTATGGGTTAAGGAATGGAAGGTAGACCCGTTAGGGGTTTTTATGTTGTCTTGTTATCAACTCCCACAGCAGTGAAGGTGGCCGAAGTGGTGCCATGGATACACCACTCACGATTGAAACCTGCTGCAGAGGTTACGGACCAGGCATGGAAAGTGATAGCCAGTGAATCTGACCCACTGAAGCTACGTTTCCACCGTACCCAAGCAGCTGCACAGACCGGAGAGGAATAAGGGAGATCCAAGTCTAGTTGACCACGGCTCTCCAAACTCCAGTCTTTGTGCCTGTTGTTATTGAAAGACCGTTAAGTTTACCACATTCCCAATCGATGGAAGCTCCAGAGGTACCCCAGGAGGCCCATGAGCCTCTGCTTCCAGATACTATTTTTAAGAGGTTAAAAAAAAAAGGACCATTTGAACAGTACCAAAGGATCCTTATATGTATTGGGATTATTGTTTTATTTTTGATCTTACTGACAATTGTTGCTGGACTATTTTTTTCCAATCCAGCTCCCTAAGGGAGTGATGTCAGCCCCTATTGTGTTGACACCGGAATTTGACATGACTGTCCTACCGGCACAGGATCGCCGGAAACGAGAATTGACAAGACCAGAGGATAAACTGCTTATTAAATTTACGTATGCGTATGCAAAGAAGTCAGGATATGAATCCTGTTGGGTGTGTAACAAATTGAACCAAGGGTCATCAGTTATTCCCACCTTAGCGGTACCCCTTAACTTGTCTGACTTCCCTGTGAATAAAGGTGTAGTGGTCCCTAGTGTTCTTAAACTGACTAAGAGCTTAATTATGCCAAAAACAAACCACACTATTCAGATCAATAATTGGGCTTACTTCCCTTTATGGTGTTTTAAACTAAAGAAAAATCAGGCCCCACCTAGTTCAATGTGTAAAGAATCCTTGTTTAATGCAACACTAGATGTATCTGATCCAGGGGCATTGGGAAATAGTCTCCAAGTAATGGTTTGTTGCGGAAACTTATGTCACATGTGGATAAATACTGATATAAAGACGTGGTGTTACCTGGCCTGGGTAGTCCCCCTCCAGTGGATCCAAGGTGATACCCTGGACCTAGGGACACCACAACCACGTTAATCCTTAAATTTTGCTAAACGAGAACTGTTTTCCAAAGATGATATGGCCTGGTCTTGGTTTCCTTCCTTCACAGGATGCGGCATTGAAATGATGAGAAGACTTAATATGTTGTACTAAAGGATGAAATTGTGAATATTACTATTGCTGACATCCAACTGTTGAATGCGGAGCTCCGATAAATTCGTAAATTAAAGTTATATCAGAAAATAGCTATTGAACAGATACAGGCTGTATTAAATGGAATGTGTGAAATGACGATACAATATGAATGTTGTACTTATCTCCGCACAGCTACTGATGATGTACCTGAATATTTTGATGCAATTCTCAAGCACCAAGAGAAAGTGTCCCATCTGGGGTACATTTGGGTCATGGTTTGGCTCAATCCTAAATGCTATTTCCAGGGTAGGGTCCCTGATCCTCATTGGTATACTAATTCTTATCTGTGCACTAACCTACAAGTTAGCCATGTGTCTGTGGCCAATCTGCCGTAAATTCCTGAAGCCAGAAGATAGGCCCCTGGGGGACACTTCAAATTACCATCCAATGAGCCAAGTAACCCCTACTGATTAAAAATCCTTAATGATTTAGTTAGTTGGCTGGGAGAGGTCATTGTAGACTCTCCGCCAAGAGGAGGGAATGAGATAGCACCTCTTGGGATTTAATTTAGAAATATACTAACACAGCTAATCCGCCATTTTGGTGTTCGCTCAAGGTATGCTACCAACTCCATTTTGTGTTTTAAAAGTCTGCAGTCCCTTTGTGCTCACTAGAGTCAACTAAGTTTGCCTGCTCTAACTAACAGCTAAGTGTAGCCTCAAATAAACCTGATTTCTGCTGACTGAAGAATTATCTCTTCTCCCCCCCAGGTCTTTAACTCTAAGCCATAAAAGTTGCTTAATATATCGAGACAGCAGGAATGCGTAAATCCCATAGCTTGCCATATTTGCTTTAGACCATATTGACTAGACAGAGAATACAGAGTGGGCTCAAGGGTCGTTTCTTTGAAGTGAACCTTGCTGACTTGCAAAATGATGAATAAAGTCCAATATGTATAATGAAGGTTGATATGATAAGTGGGAGGGTAACCTGGGGAGGGGAATAAGGTGTGCATTTTTACAAGCCATGTATAAATTCTTTGTCTCTCTGTTGGCTCGGGACTTGAGTCTTTTTGGGCTAGACCTGACTCAAGGCTCGGTACCGAATAAATGCTTTTCCTGCTTAAGAAGGCCTCCGTCTCCTTTGTCTACCACCGAGTCACAATCTCCTAACCCGAATTACACCCAGATGGCTGCTTCACAATGACAATTATCATTGGGGAAGGAGGAGGAGATATATGATGCTTACGAGGATTCAAAGGAGGCGCTGGGTATGTGCAAGAGGGATAATTAAATGTGGCTGTGACATCATTCATCCGGTCTTTATTCTTGGTTTTAAAGAAAACAGGGCTTCCATTACAGAAAAAAAAAACAATAGGCTAGTATGTGTTATAGCTAGGGTTGCCAGATCCTCCATGTTTTCCTGGGCACATTAAATATATTCCTGTTGAGGGGCTGTGCATTAGATAGGCAGCCCTGTACTATGTATGAATTAACACACTGCAGATAAGGATTCAGAGGAATCCCAGATAATCTGCCTTGATTTGACAATAGATTTCCCTCCTGAACTATATGAACAATACATACCGAAGGGCAGCACCTTACCTGTGCTGTCCCCCTGTATGAATTAGTAATATGTGTCCAGGAAAAAACACTGACCTCGCAACCCTAGTTATAGCTAGTTATTAAGCTTGATGTGGTAATATGACATACAGTCCATCCTTAACATCCCATTACAGTACGGCTACATCCGATCAGACAAATGGAATTCTCGAATAAATGACTAAATCACACCAAGACTGATCAGCTCCTACACAGCCCTGGTTAAAGTTCTGTGACTGACGTAGTGTTTGACACTGAAGCAGTGTTTGACAGTGCTTCTCATATCATGGAGAGCAGCCACTGTACCTATTTTAGACTAGTGAAGGGGAAAGAACATTTCCTGCTGAGACAACAAATGGGAAATATTCATGTGATGCAAATCACCGCTGTTATCAGGAGCTGTCTGCATGGAGACAGGGGACATCCTTGTATCATAATCCTTGAAAGATGCTTAAGAGGTCTGTGACAAGAGTCACTTTGAACTTGGGGTACATGGATTTAGGAATGCATTTGGGAGGTGCATGCCTGATGTTCTATATTGTTTCCCTGCCCTCTTCTATGTTGAAGTCGCCCTGTACCTGCAATTCTAGGTGCAGGATGTTTGTGTTGTCTGCCTTGTGTATGAATACTGTTATTGCTGATGTCATTATTGCCTATGCTTATCTGTTACTTCTGACTGATATGATTACTGTGTGGGTCACTATAGCCTTTTCCAACTACCCCTATCTAGAATATATTTACATCTGAGAAAGGTTTGAGTGGTCTTTGTCTGTCTTGTGTGGTAAACATTGCCCCATTATCAGATACTGTAAAATCGGAATCCCCTGTCTATCCCCACAATCTACTATTGTCCTATTGTTCTCCTTTGTTGGATTGTTGCGCAAGGCGTCTTGGTGTCCAGAGTTAATCCCATTATCTGTCCCTGATCTAATTATGTCCCAGAAACCAAGATGCCAGGGATGGATTTCTGATATGCCAGGGGGGATTTCCCATTGGCCTCTAGACCCCTGTTTGCACTGTATATATTTGGCTCATGTTTCATTAAAGCTAAATTCCTGTCTGACTGTTCTAACCCCCAAGATCTGCATGCTGCCTCATTTCTGGGGAATACTATCACTGCTCTTTCAGAGTACCTGTCTTTAAGCTTCAGCTAAGGGCTGGAGAAAGGCTTGAAAGACTGTTTGTGGGAGAACGGGGGAAACCACATGTTTCCCTGTATGGCCATTTAAACCATTATCTGGATCAGGGATGATCCCATGGTGCAACTTTGTGCACATCCATGTTCTCATACAGACTTTACCTCCAATTGAGGGAGCTGCAGTAGATATCTTTAGATGCCCATAGCAACAATTGCGATGAAGTAGAAATAAATTCACTTGAATTAGCTTCAGTCAGTACTCAAACAGCTCGTGGTATTTTCCCTTAGCTAAACCAGTAATTAATTTCTGAGGAATTCCCAAAACCTGCCCCGTTGCTTTGAACATAATTAAACTATCCATGTACGAAATTTATTTTATTAACCTCTAATAAATTCAAGATATTATTATTCCTGAGCTTTAATGGAGGACATCAGCGTCAAGACAAATAAAGAATCTAGGGCATTTCTGCCGTACCCTGAAAAAGTGCTTAGTGCAGGGAGTTTAATGAAACAACTCAATTACATATTCAGAAGAGATCGGAAACTGCAAACGCCTTCAGTCAAAATATTTGTGTGGACGAGTGCTCTGAATAAATCTGGTCCGATAGTCTAATGCACAGCTCAATGGGCGTTCCAACAGCTCTCTACTTACCTTGCGACTATACAGCATCCACACGTGAAACAGAGTTTTTTTCATTAAGAACTTCACATTCATGAAAAGATCGGTGAATTTAAGGCTAGGGTCAGACTAACGCATTTTTCACGTTGTCCGTGAAAATGTGCGTTCGAAGAATGGACGCATTTTTTCACGGAATACGCAATAGCGGTCATACGATGCGCAGTTTCATCCGTGATTTTGTACGGATCATCAATAAAACACTTCTTGCATCTGGACGTTATGTTGGCCGGACATTAGCAGCGTCTGATGTCTCCAATTCACGCACACACGCCGCTAGCGGACGCAGCGCACTCTGTACGTCAGTACTAGTGGTTTAACGTTCTCGAAAAAATGCGTTCATTTTCCACTTGCGTTGCGCAGCCGGACTTTTGTGCGACCGTACTTCGTATATTGGCCGTCATTGCCCGGCATCTGCTGCTAGCACGGCCGTGATTAAGTGCGCCAGAACGCGCGTTCGCACTGCCTCAGTCTGACCCTAGCCTAAGATGCCTGGCCAAAAAAAGTCACCACTGGGATTTAGCTAATCAAATAGGTGTGAGCCTTCCATTGGATAATTACTGCAGTGATTAATATGTTTCAGCTGCAACAAATGAGGTCATGTGACTCCCTGAATATACCGAATGAGCAGGTTTTTCCATCAATGGGTTTTTTCTTCACTGATTGCACAGCAGGCATATTCCAAGATGGCAATGCCAGGATTCATCAGGCTCAAATTGTGCAAGGAATGAAGTTGGGAAGTTGGTGCTGGGCGCTGACACTAGATTTCTTTCGGCATCAGTGGAAACAGGAGCTTGAATAACTTGGTGATAGTTCCTCAAAAGAAGAGAGAGAGAAACGTTCTGTGTAGACTGTTTTTTGTAAAAACAGAGATGGTAAATAAGGGAGGTCCACTCACCGTTCCTGGTGCCTGTTCTGCAAACGGCACCAAACGAGAGGCATTGGGTGAATGTCAGGGGACACCGATACCCCTCTTAGGATCCAAATGCTAGGGATCAAAAGTGATGTTTCTTCGGGATATCCAACAAAAAACTCTCAAATTGGTTGGAATCCACCATGGATTTTATTGAAGGCAAACGTAAAAACGAATCATACACCACAAACGCGTTTCACTGTACGCAGCTTCATCAGCAAGAGTGGTTCAGGGAGCATGACACATCATTTTCACACATGGATTGGCCACCGCACAGTCCAGACCTTAACCCCATTGTGGTTAAACTTTGGGATAATGTGCTGGAGAAGACTTTACGCAGCGCTGCAACTCTCCCGTCATCACGACACAACCAAATATTACAGGTGTGACTCTTTTGGCCAGTGTAGTTTATTTAGCTATGGGATGCAACAGTCCAACAAGTATTATGAAACTACAGTAAACTCACTATCAATTGAAGCTCCACCATAGCACATGGTATTTTCCTCTGTTCGTACCATAGCTTCTAGACCTCAGCATAGTTTGCATGGGGTGTCTATCATAGTTTTTAGGTTGTCTAGTGTAGGTCTTAGCTTAGCTTTCGTGTGGTTTCCACCATAGTTTCAGTCAACTATTCTGTGTAGATCTCACCGTCGTTTCCAGCAGTATGTCAGTTGAGTTTGCCCAGTCCGGTTTTCACCGTTGTTCCTATGGGAGTTCTGTGGACAGCTACAATTTTAAAATCTGAGAATTATATTCACTGGTAATACAAACAATGCTTAATGGCGCATAGCTGCAGTTTACCCATTTTATGGTAGACTAATGGTGGTAGCGTTGTACGGCATTATTTGCAGCTTCTCCGCCTGTTGGTGTTTAGCTTTCCTTCTTTGGATAGCTGGAGTTCTCCATAGTTGCACATACGATCATTTTTACTGTACTTAGTAACTGTAGTAAACTTTGCTGCCTAAACAGTGCTTAGTGAATAAACCCATATATTCATAATGCTTCTCTATGAGAAGATTTTAAATAGACACCAGGAATCCAACTACTTCCTGTAACTGGATGCCTTCAAAAGGACACACTACACACCCTGACCTATATAACATTTTAAAGTGGTCAGGCTGTGTGGAGTGCCCCCTTCCGGTGCCGTTTGGCAGTACCGTAGATACTCGAGTATAACGCGACCCGAATATAATGCAATGGATAGAGATTTATTATGGAAATGAGAGAATATTCAAGACTCGAATATAACGCAAGGACCAAAATTATTCTGTACTGGTAAACAATTAAAATACTTCCAGGTTCTCTTAACACAGTCAGGCTCCCCCTCAGGCCAGGGTGCTCTGCTCTAGAATGATTGCAGTTGTTACTAAGTATGAAGCCGCCGGCCACCCGTCTTCTTTACTAGCGATTTAGATGGCCGGCGGATGCGAGCGAGGTGACTGATTGGCTTAAACCGAGTGTGCCCTCTGGCCATGATGGATTTGACCTCTCCTTAATCCGGGAGTTTCTGAAGTGTTTACAAGCATCAGGGAGCTCGTATTCACTTCAACGTGACTACCGGAACTTCCGGGAGACTTAGGATCGAGAGCAGGGCAATTTTTTTTTTTTTTACTTGCGATGCAGATGTCTCAAATATAACGCGACCCCTCCAATTTCATGGTAAGTTTTTGTCACCAAAATGTTGCGGTATACTCGAGTATCTACAGGTAATCACTATGTGAAGTGGAAGAGTTTCCTCTACCCTTACACACATCGACAGACAGTCAGGGTTTTGAATTTCCTGGCTGCTGGAGAGAAGGCACGGGATGGATTGAATCTACGTGTGCAGCTCCAATCCATCATTCTACGCAGGCTCTACAAAAGTGCGCAAGCTCTGAGCGAGGCACAATTTGCAATGCAATCTGGTCAGGTCTAGCGCAGTTTATGAGGCAATTTTGATGAGTTGGTTTTGTAAATAAATGCATTTTACTTCAGTTTTATGGGTTTATTGGTGTAAAGGTACCAGCGGGTCCCTTAATGTAGATACCTCGCATGGTCGGACATTGTGGTACTTTGTAGTCAACTCTAGGCTAGATTATTCCACAAACGAACAGCTACTTAAAATGACATATCTCTCCCAGCCCGCTCTGAAAATATATACAAATATATTGATTTATGCTTATTATTGCAGAGAATTATGCAATCACGACATTCACAAAGTAATATATAAATTTATTTAAATGCAGTTCCGGCAGAAGTGGACCTGCAACATGTGTTCTTGATCGTTCGTTAAGGCAATTTGCATTTTAAGGAGCTGCTGATGGGCTCATGCCATTTATATGGTAATTTGCTTTTCTACAATCTGTTTGAAGACACGCTGACATTTATAGCAAAGGTAACAAAGGATCACGCGCTCAATTAATACCCTACATACATTTATTCTGACCTCTTTATCCTTGGCTATAAGGTCTGGCCTTTACGCAGGAATTAAAATGGAGACAATAAAGAAAATAATAAATATTCTAAATATCTGCAGTTGCCTGTTATATCTCTATAAAGTAATTCCGAGTGACAAATCACAGAGTAACATTAGCTGTGGATGTCACATTCTCTCTGCAGTCTTGTTATTCTTTTCAGTAACCCTGATTAATAGTTTGAAAATTGTGATGTCACTTCAAAATGGCCGCCACCACGTTAACATTGCACACTGACAGCTCTTTAAAAAGTATTACTGTATGTTGGTTAGGGCTGCAACTAACGATTATTCTCATAATCGATTAGTTGGCCGATTATTATTTTGATTAATCGATTCATCGGATAAAAAAATAGAAAAAAATTTGTTTGCTTAAAAGGAATTTGATGTAAGAAAATAACCTCAACCCCTCCCCCTTTTTTCATAAGCAATTTGCGTAGTGTACGTAACGTTTGTACATACATACCCAAATTGCGTATCTTGCGTACTTTTCACACAAGGTGTGCGAGTGCTTGGTCAGAGGGATGGGTTGATGCTGCATGCGCAGCTTCAGCCCATGTTTGCTTTCTCAAATGAACACGGCAACAAGCACTTGGTCATAGATGATGTCAGCATGAAATCGGGGTTAATAAGCTAAAGTGGTCAGGGTGCGTAGAGTGTCCCTTTTAAATAATTTTGTGAACAAACTGAGTGGGAGGAGAGACTGGAGGTGGAAGGGAGTGACTTTGCTCAAGTGACTTGACCTGAGTGTGAGAGGTAGTGGGTATGGACAAAAGACCGGATCTGAGTGTGGGAGTGAGTTTGGGGAAAGGGACCAGACTAAAGGCAGGGAATGGCAGTTCCCGACCAAAGAGATTGTAGCAGGGAGGGTGGGGTGGTGGCACAGGACTCCAGCTTCAAGGATAAAACACAGAGATACAGCTCCTTCACCCAGTGGCAGTATCCTATTGTTTGTGTTATAGTTCTACTGTTGTAAACGGAATAAAAACAAACTGGTTGTGTCTGACCTAATCCTTGAACTAAATCATACCTAGTAAAGCAGCGGCGAAGCTAAGGTTATTTACGTTTAACTCAGTCTGACTAAACGTGTGTGCTGTACACAGGACGATTAATCGACACCGATTAATCGATAATGGAAATAGTTGACAACTAATTTAATCATCGATTAGTTGTCGATTAATCGATTAGTTGTTTCAGCCCTAATGTTGGTAAGGTGAAATATGATTAATGATTGTATTATTGTCTAAATTTAATTATGGAAAAAAATGTATTTATCATTGGCAGTTTGATGAGGAATTTCAATCCGGTTGCTGATAAATCGTATGACTTGGTCAACAAAACTCTTTCATAATAGGCATAATAGTGATTTTATTTCCACAGGATTACAATGATTTAGCAATGCTCAAACGTTATAGAGGACCTAATCCATGATTCTGTGCTATATTTTCTCTCTTGGTTACAACCCACCCTTATTGTGGTGAGAGCAGAGTCACATGACAGGAAGGGTGGGGGCGTACCAGGCAGTGTCTGCTGGGATGCCATGCTAGCGGGACGTACTGTATGTCTCCTCTATCCGATGTTATGCTGAATAATCAACAACTATAAACCAACGCACGGAGTCTACTCTTTTCATGACATGGTGTCAGAAGTGTTTCCCTGCGTATCCAT
This sequence comes from Leptobrachium leishanense, assembly GCA_009667805.1. Taxonomy (NCBI): domain Eukaryota; kingdom Metazoa; phylum Chordata; class Amphibia; order Anura; family Megophryidae; genus Leptobrachium; species Leptobrachium leishanense. Next base: position 370,528,006 of record CM019066.1, read on the forward strand.
TTTGATCGGTGAAGATGTCTAAGTTCTCTCCTCCGGAACCCTTCGATTTCTCTCAGCCTGCTGCATGGCCTGCTTGGCGCCAAAGGTTTGCACGCTTCAGGATCGCTTCGAAGCTGGATAAGGAGCCTGGTGAGGTGCAGGTTAATTCCCTTTTATACGCTATGGGGAGAGACGTGGAGCCGATTTATGGTACTTTTCAGTTCAGCGCTGGGGAAGAGATGGACTTTGATAAAGTCGTGGATATGCTCAGCGCCCATTTTGTGCCCAGAAGAAATGTGATTCACGAGAGAGCCTGCTTTCACAAGCGCGCTCAGTGTGAGGGAGAATCTGTGGAATCATTTGTGCGCAGTCTTTATCAGTTGGCAGAGTTCTGTGAGTTCGGCGCTGCTAAGGAGGAGCAGATCAGAGACAGACTGGTTATCGAAATTGCAGACTCGGAAGTTTCACTTAAGTTGCAGCTGGAGTCTAAGCTGACACTGGATGAGGCGATACGGATTGCACGTCAGAGTGAATTGGTGAAGAAACAAAGTGCAGACTTAAGGTCAGAAAACAGGGTGGAAGAAATACACCAGTCACAAAGGGTTAAAAGCGGCAGACAGCAGGCAGCGGACAGACCCAGGAGCGGTTGGACACCGTGTTCCCGTTGCACACGCTGTAACCGCCCTCACGAGATGAAGACGCGGTGCCCTGCTATAGACAAGAGGTGCAGGAAGTGCAACCGCGCCGGCCATTTTGAGGTGGTTTGTAAATCAGAGTCTGTGAGAGAGATGTGTCTGGACAGTGATCAGGAGACGCCAGAACTGTCCTTTATAGGATCGGTGACTGAACAGTCCGGCTCTGTCGAGGATTGGCGTGTTACACTCACGATGTTGGTGAAAAGAGTTGCCTTTAAGATTGATACCGGAGCAGACATTACAGTTATTTCCTTTGTGACATTCTCAAAGCTACCTCGACGTCCGGAGCTGGAAAACGTTACGATTCAAGTTCATAGTCCGGGAGGTCGCATTGATTGCATCGGCAGGTTCCTTGCTGACTGTGAGTACCGGGAGCGGAAAATATCGATGTGGGTGTACGTGATCAGAGGATCGTGTGTGAATAACCTTCTGAGTCGGAAAGCAGCCTGCAGTCTGGGCCTTGTTGCTAGAGTGTACAGAGTCACTGAGGACGTGTTTGGGAACCTGGGGCTGCTGAACTGTGAGCCGGTCCGTATAAAGCTCAAACCTGAGGCTGTCCCTTATAGCCTTACTACGCCTCGTAGGATTCCATTTCCGCTTTTGCCGAAGGTGGAGTGCGAGCTTCTGCGGATGGAAAAGATGGGGGTTATCGAGGCGGTCACAGAAGCTACTGACTGGTGTACGCCCATTGTACCGGTCGCTAAAAAGAATGGGAAAGTTTGTATTTGTGTGGATTTGAAACGTCTGAACGAGGCCGTTAGGAGGGAGAGATATGTCATGCCGACATTGGAGGATATTGCTCCTCAGTTGTCGGGGGCTAACTTCTTTTCCACGCTCACGCTTCCAGTGGGTTCTGGCAGATACCCCTTGACCCAGAGAGCCAGAAACTGACGACCTTCATTACTCCGGTAGGTCGGTTTTGCTTCCGCAGACTCCCCTTCGGATATCTTCGGCCCCGGAGATCTTCCAGAGAGAGATGAGTTCCCTGTTGAGAGACCATGAGGGTACTGTGGTAGTTATGGACGATATCCTTGTGTATGGGTCCACTAAGGAGGAGCACGACCGGCGACTGCTTTGTGTGCTGCAAACCGTCAAGGAATCTGGCCTGAGGCTAAATAAGGAGAAGTGCCACTTTGGGAAACCAGAACTGTGTTATTTTGGCCATATTATTAGTGGGGAGGGGGTTAAGCCAGACGCCAGCAAGGTTCTCGCTATTGAGAAAATGAAAAGCCCTTCCGATGTGAATGAACTGAGACAAGAACTGGGCCTTGTGAATTATGTGGGGAAGTTTCTACCGGAGTTGTCCTCGGTGTTACATCCTGTCACAGAATTGTTAAAGAAAGATGTCGCCTGGATATGGGGACCTCCACAGGAGGAGGCCTTAGCACGAGTCAAGTCCATGCTGGGATCCGCTCCGGTGTTGGGGTACTATGACCCCTGCAAGAAGACTGTGGTTAGCGCAGATGCTAGTAGCTACGGGTTGGGAGCGGCCCTTCTGCAGCTGAATGAGGGTAAACCAGCCTAGCTTAGCCTATTGTTCTCGCACCTTAACAGCAGCAGAGAGACGTTATTCACAAATTGAAAAAGAGTGTTTGGCCGGAGTCTGGGCCTGCGAACGCTTCCACCGTTATCTGGTGGGCTTGGAGGAGTTCAGTCTGGAGACTGACCACAAGCCACTAGTTCCTCTTATTAATTCTTATGATATCGACAAGGCGCCTCTGAGATGCCAGAGACTCTTAATGAGACTGCTTAGGTTTAATGTTAGAGCTGTGCATGTCCCGGGAAAACAGCTGGTGGTGGCAGATACCCTCTCCAGACTCCCGCTGGCTGCTGAGGGCGATTCGTCGACAGAGTCGGACGTGAAGGTGTGTGTGGATTCGATCTTAGCCTCCAAGTCCATCTCTTCAGGGAGATTGGAACAGATTAAGAGAGAGACGCACCTGGATGTTGTCCTTCAAGAAGTTATCAGCTATGTAAGAGACGGCTGGCCGGAGAGTCGTGCTGCGTGGTGGTCTCTGAGTGCGTTCCAGTCCGAGAGAGCGTACCTTACTGAAATGGACGGCTTAGTGTTTTTTCAAGACCGCATTGTTATTCCGAAAAGTCTGCTCAAGACATGCTACGGCAGATTCATGAAGGTCATTGGGGGTTTCCAAGTGTAGAGAGGGCGTCGTCTGCTGTTTGGTGGCCTGGGATAAGCGCTGACATTGCTGATTTCATCTCGAGATGTGCCTTCTGCAGAGAACGTCGATCTACACAGAGACGTGAGCCTTTACTTTCCACCCCCCTACCTGCGGGTCCATGGCAGAAGATAGCTGCGGATCTGTGCGAACTAAAAGGGAGGAAATACTTAGTTGTTGTGGACTACTACTCCAGATACCTTGAGCTCGCGCCACTGGGTGAGGCGACCAGTGCTACTGTGATCGTCCGTCTGAAAAGCATGTTTGCCAGGTGGGGTATCCCGTCGGAGTGGTGAGTGACAATGGTATGCAGTTCACCTCTAAAGAGTTCGCTTCTTTTGGAAGGATTACGATTTCCGTCACACGACTTCCAGTCCGCATTACCCGCAGGCTAATGGGATGGCGGAGCGAGCGGTTCAGACCGCTAAGTTTATTTTGGGGCGGAGCCTTATTTGGCCCTGATGGCGTACAGAGCGGCTCCGGTTCAGGCTACAGGGTGTAGCCCTGCTCAGCTGATGTTGGGACGGCAGATTCGTACTACTTTGCCTTCTGTGGATGCTTCCCTGCCGGTTTCCCGGTCCTTCCGGAAGATATTCGGAGGAGGACGAGGTGGCGAAGCGGAACTACAGGTTCTTTTACGATAGACGACACTCTACTCGCCCACTATCGGTGCTATCCCGGGGCAGAGTGTCCGGGTTAAGCTAGATGATGAGACGAGGTGGAGAACCCCGGCTACAGTTGTGGAGCGTTCTCCGGAGCCCAGGTCCTATGTGATCCGCACAGAAGGAGAAACTGTCGCTCGCCGCAACAGAAGGCATCTTCAGCCGGTACCCGAGGAGTTGAGTGCTGAGACCTCGACACCGCAACAGCCAGACTCTCCGGTTTTACGGAATGGGTCTACCCTGCAGGTGGTTTCTGGGCATGATGTACCGCTGCTTCCAGCGGAGCCACAGCCACCCTCTCAAGGACTTGGTGATGGTTCTTGCAAGATGACTTCGAGTGGTAGAGTTGTGAGGCCTCCAGAACGTTACGGGATTAATGTTTAGCTAGAGCAGTGACTTGAAGAATGGGCAGAATAATCCCAAAGTCACTGCGGACTAGGGTAGTCTACCCCGATGTCCAAGTTAGCATTGTTTATCTACTGGTATCTTTACGTTGTTTATTTTGTATGTTTTACCGTTAAAAGGGGGAGATGTGGTGAGAGCGGAGTCACATGACAGGAAGGGTGGGGGCGGTACCAGGCAGTGTCTGCTGGGATGCCATGCTAGCGGGACGTACTGTATGTGTCTCCTCTATCCGATGTTATGCTGAATAAATCAACAACTATAAACCAACCCACGGAGTACACTCTTTTCATGACACTTATCTTGAAAGATATGGGACAGGAGGTGCATCTCAATGACCTATTCAACCCTACGATTTGAGTCTCTGCCCTTTTCAATATCCCCAAGTGTCTCTGTCCTATTCTCATCAGAGTCTCCAACTCTCTGCCCCATTCAAACCTCTATTCTGTTTCGTGGCCTCTGTGTCTGTTATGGAGATTCAATATCTGCATTGTATCTATGCCCTATTCAAAAACCCATTCAGGGTAATTCAAAGAGATCCGAATTGCTTGAGAAAGGTAACCGAACGCTGAAAATCAGCGTTCGGTTACCTTTCCTGGCCATTCGGCTATCCAGAGAGCAGGCAATTCGCCAAATCCTGGCGAATTGCCTGCACATACGGTGCCTGTTTGGTGCCTGTTCGAGGGCAGTGAAATCCTCATGAAAAAGCACTGCTTCGGCTATTCAGAGAACACAAACCAGCAGTGAAAGGTTCCCCTAATGCCCTGCCATTCGGTGGTTTAATTCGACAGGTTTATTCAGGAGAATCCCATAGGCTTCAATGTTAAAAATATTCCCGTTTTAATTCAATATCTAATAAACCGTTCATTATAAAATTCTGCAGTAAAGAGTGTCAGGTATCCGACCTAGGGGCCACTCACCTCCACGCCACGACGGCGTACAGCAGCGCCATGGACGTGTGGGTCGCGGCACCATACAATGCTGCACTCCCTTCAGCGAAGGGGGCTTCTCCCCTCGGGACCCGCGGGAAGCGCAGGGCATCTACAGCCTGACACACGGAGCCGAACACCAGCATACTCCCTCTGTCTACCATGCTTCCTGCATCTCTAAGGGCGAGCACGCCGCACCACACCCCCTTTTACCTCCTGTCTCTTCCTGGCACTCAGTGATGACATCATCGGTCAGCTCAATGGGAGTAGGGGTGGAGCCATGTCCCAACACTATTTAAACCCAGCTCTCACTAAGCACAAACGCTCTGGTATAGAGCTCACTACCCCTTGCTAACACATACCTTACTCCAATACTTTCTGATAGAATCCACGTGTACCGAACCTTTTTGCCTGTCTCCTCGTTTATGCACCGAAGCTGCCTGCCCTCAGACTATATTGCCGCTCCTGACTATCTTCCTACATCTAACCAATCGGTTCCTGCATCCTGAGGTCTCCACCCTTCCTGAAGACATTCCTGACAATATACCAGAGCCAGAAATGGACCTCGCAGGACTGGCCGACGCCATCAATGCCGTGTCAAGGCAAGTCTCAGTACTGACTCAGTCAGTCCAGGATATACAAGCCAATCAAAACCAAGGCCTACCTGATCCACCACTAGAGGGCGCTCATTTGCCGGAACCTAGGCTTCCTATGCCTGATAAATTCTCTGGCAGAAGAGAGAGCTTCCGTACTTTTGTCACATCTTGTGAACTAATGTTCGCCATTCAACCACATACGTACTATTCAGATAATGTAAAAGTACATACGGTCATAGCCCTACTAACAGGCGAGGCCCAATTATGGGCCCATAACCTTGTACAGTCCAGACATCAAGCCTTGGCGACCTGGCCCACGTTCCTGACCCTCATGGAAGAAATGTATGACGACCCATTCCGCAAAAATACCGCCCAAACTGCCCTTAGATCCCTACGACAGGGGAGAAGGGCCGCGGAGGAATACGTCACAGAATTCCGTAGGTGGGCATCGGAGATGACCTGGAATGATTCAGCATTGGTAGACCAATTCCATTTTGGTCTCAACGATACCCTAAAGGATGAATTCGCCAGAATTGGTCTCCCTTCCACTCTGGATCAATTAATCCATCAATCCATCCAAATAGATAGAAGAGCCAGAGAGAGGCAAAAGAGAAGAGCTTCACACCAAAATGAAATGCCGAGAGTGGCCATGCGTCCTCTACGCGCACCCCCCGATACCGACTCAATTGGCTCTCCCAGCACCACCAGAAGAACCCATGCAATTGGGGGCAGCAGACTGCATCCTGAAGAGCTCCAACGCCGTCGCGAAAACCTTCTCTGCCTATACTGTGGAAGACCGGGACATCAATGTCGCGCCTGTCCCATAAGACCGGTCGGCGGAAGAGGTAAACATGCATCTCACTGTATATACAAACTGACTCCTGATCCCTTCCATACACCTATATCTCACCTCTCCCTCTCTGTTTGTCTACAGTGGGGAGAGAAGACAGTGGAGCTACTGGCCATGGTGGACTCCGGGGCGAGTAATTGCTTTATGGACTTCCAAGTCGCAATAAATCATGGTGTTCCCCTTATTGAAAAAATAAATCCTATAAGCATACATGTAGTTGATGGCTCTTTCTTAAAATCCGGTCCAGTCACACAAGAGACCGCCGTATTGTCCATGTCGGTGGGCACATTACACATTGAACAGATACAATTCGATCTGGTACCTACCCCAATGTTCCCCCTTATCCTGGGGTTACCATGGCTTCGCCTTCATAATCCCACCATCGATTGGGAGACCGGAAAATTTATATTCTCGTCTACAACTTGTCGTAAGACCTGTCTACAACCCTCTACAGGAGTGTTGTTCTCCATCCTTGACAAAAACATGATACCATGAACAACACCTCTCTACCGGCAGTATACCAACAATATGCCGATGTATTCAACGAGAAAGAAGCAGAAAAGCTACCGCCACATAGGCCCTATGATTGCCCCATCGAATTGCTAACCGGAGCGCCCATCCCCTACGGACACATATATCCGCTATCTGAACCAGAGTTACGAGTACTCCAGGAGTACATCCAAGAGAATCTCAAAAAAGGATTCATCCTTCCAGCAGGAGCTGGAATCTTCTTTATAGGAAAAAAGGATGGAGGATTACGTCCTTGTGTGGACTACAGGGAACTTAATCGGGTCACAGTGAAAAACAGGTATCCTTTACCTCTCATCCCCGAACTCATGGAACGCATGCAAACCGCAACAATATTTACAAAGTTGGATTTGAAAGGGGCATACAATTTAATCAGAATTCGGAAGGACGACGAATGGAAAACGGCCTTTCGTACGAGATATGGCCATTATGAATATCGTGTGATGCCATATGGGTTGTGCAACGCTCCCGCAACTTTCCAGTGCTTCATAAACGACATATTCAAAGATCTATTAGACAAATATGTAGTCGTCTACCTGGACGATATCCTGGTATATTCCCCCTCATTAAAGGAACACCGCCTCCACGTACAAACAGTTCTCTCCCGCCTTCGTCAACATCACTTATACGCAAAATTGGAGAAATGTGTCTTCGAGTCTACATGTATAGAATTCCTGGGCCACATCCTCACTCCGGGCCATATAGGTATGGACAAAAAAAAGGTAGAAGCCGTCGCCAACTGGCCTGTACCTAAATCAGTTAAAGAAGTACAACGATTCCTTGGATTTGCGAATTATTATAGAAAATTCATAAGAGACTTTTCACAAATCGTCGCTCCATTAACTGACCTAACAAAACATCACAACATCTTTACATGGACCGCAGTTACGGAAAGAGCATTTCAGGAGATCAAGCATAAATTCTGTTCTGCCCCAATTCTCAGTATCCCAGACCCCAAGAAATCCTTTGTACTTGAAGTAGACGCATCTAACACAGCCACTGGGGCCATCTTATCCCAAAGACAGGAGGAGGACGACCGACTACATCCCGTATCATTCCTCTCACGCAAACTACAAGCGGCCGAAAGGAATTACGACGTGGGTGAGAGGGAACTTCTAGCAATCAAACATGCCCTAGATGAATGGCGGCACTTACTGGAAGGAACCCTATATCCCATCACGATTTACACTGATCACAAAAACCTTGAATATTTACGCACAGCTAAAAGACTCAAACCTCGTCAGGCTCGATGGGCCCTTTTTTTTTGTCGATTTAATTTTCATGTAACCTACAGACCCGGAAAAAAGAATACGAAAGCAGACGCCCTTTCACGACTACACGAACCCCTACAATCTCTTGAAGACTCCTCTGGTACCATTCTACAAGACAAACATTTTCTAGCTGTAACCTCTACGCTCTTAGATCGCATACGTCTCTTACTCCTTCCTCATTACCCAGATCCCCAGATGGCTATCACAGGCATCATAATCGCCTGTTTGTTCCAGAAAATCTACGCCTGGAGGTAATGAAGCAGGTTCACGACTCCCCACTGGCAGGACACCCTGGTATTCGAAAAACCAACAAACTCCTGTCACGTAACTATTGGTGGCCCTCTTGGTCCACAGACGTCAAAACATATGTGTCTTCCTGTGATGTATGTCTACGAAACAAAAACAGCACCAGCAAACCAGTAGGGTTGCTCCACCCACTCCCAACTCCAGAGAGCCCCTGGTCCCAAGTGTCGGTCGATTTCGTGGTCGGGCTACCCCCATCAAGAGGATATGATACCATCATGGTCGTAGTAGATCGCCTCACCAAGATGGCACATTTCATCCCTAACAAGGGCCTCCCGTCAGCTGCTCAAACAGCCGATCTGTTCGTAAAGGAGGTGTTCCGCCTCCATGGCATACCCCAAAACATCTTATCGGATCGAGGATCCCAATTCATTTCACGTTTCTGGAAGGCCTTCTGCAGCGCTCTCAAGATAAAGGTCGACCTGTCCACAGCCTACCACCCACAGACAAACGGTCAAACAGAACGCACAAATCAGACCTTAGAGAAATATTTACGATGTTACCTTTCCCACCTACAGGATGACTGGATCGATATCCTGAGCCAAGCCGAATATGCCTACAATTCCCAGACGCATGACGCCACGCAAGAGACCCCGTTCTTCCTAAACTACGGTTATCATCCATCGGATCTTCCTGACCTTCCCTCCATGATCCCTTGTCAGGCGACGGAGATTCGTCTCAAAGAGTTACGTAATCGTTTACTACAAGCTAGACAAGTACTCCAACACACTCAAACCACGAACAAACACCATGCAGATGGACATCGATTACCCGCGCCCGTATACTCGGTGGGGCAAAAGGTTTGGCTGTCGACTAAATATCTCAACCTCCAGATTCCATCTAAGAAATGGGGTCCGCGATATGTGGGACCATTCCCTGTCGCCGCATTGGTGGGTCCTGCCGCTATTCGACTTACGTTACCCCCTACTTACCGATGTCACCCTGTATTCCACGTATCGCTTCTAAAACCATGTCCCCCGGATCCTTTTTCCAGACTTCGTCATCCTCCTCCTCCTATCGCGGTCAACGGAGACCTGGAATATGAGGTCCACCGCATTATAGCCTCCCATCGACATCGGGGCCGCCTGGAGTATCTGGTCCATTGGAAAGGCTACAGTCCCGAGGAGAGGACATGTGAACCTGCATCTGGCATCCATGCCCCCAGATTACTTAAGGCATTTCACCTTCGTTACCCTCATCTACCCGGTCCGGGTCACTCCCGGAGGGCGCTCCCTCCGGGGGGTACTATCAGGTATCCGACCTAGGGGCCACTCACCTCCACGCCACGACGGCGTACAGCAGCGCCATGGACGTGTGGGTCGCGGCACCATACAATGCTGCTCTCCCCTCGGGACCCGCGGGAAGCGCGGGGCATCTACAGCCTGACACACGGAGCCGAACACCAGCATACTCAATCTGTCTACCATGCTTGCTGCATCTCTAAGGGCGAGCACACCGCACCACACCCCCTTTTACCTCCTGTCTCTTCCTGGCACTCAGTGATGACATCATCGGTCAGCTCAATGGGAGTAGGGGTGGAGCCATATCCCAACACTATTTAAACCCAGCTCTCACTAAGCACAAACGCTCTGGTATAGAGTTCCCTACCCCTTGCTAACACATACCTTACTCCAATACTTTCTGATAGAATCCACGTGTACCGAACCTTTTTGCTTGTCTCCTCGTTTATGCACTGAAGCTGCCTGCCCTCAGACTATATTGCCGCTCCTTACTATCTTCCTACATCTAACCAATCGGTTCCTGCATCCTGAGGTCTCCACCCTTTCTGAAGACAATCCTGACAAAGAGTCTCTTTATTTACAGATTTTTTGCAAACAGCGTTTCACTTTTCAATCATTCATGCAAACTGTTTTCCTAATTTATTCACTGCCTCTTCTGCGGTGTCGGCTTTCTCTGGAGGCTTTGCTGCGTGTGATTGGCTCCTGCTCGGGTTTTTCCGTGGTTTTCGGCAGGTTAATCCAGATGTTTTTGCGGGTTTTCGGCGTGCATTCGCCGGGTTTTGCGGTTAGTTTTCGTCGGGTTTGCGGCAGCTTTTCCCTGCAATTCGGGGACCCTGTGGTGCTTGCTGAATACACAGCAGGGTCACCGAAATGGGATCGGCAAAAGGAACCGAATTGAAGAGAACGAAAAGTCACCGAACGTGCGGTGACATTTCAAATCTCTTTGAATTACCCTGATTGTGTCCATCCATCATTCAACCACTCCATGTGTCCAAGTGTCATTTACCCCTCCTAATTGAGTCTCTGTCCCATTCACCAACTCGCATGTGTGTCTCTGACCCTTGTACCCCCTTTGCCCATTTCAACCAACCTGTATGACTACTTCACCGTGACATCCTCCCTGTTATGACATCAGAAGATGGTGGGTTGATGCGAGGATCCTCTTGGGAGATCCTGAAAAGTGAGTATTGATGCAATGGGTCTATGTTTAAATAGGTTACAATTTGACTCTGCTTTTATGATTTCACTTTATACCAGGTTCCTGGTGGCGTTATTTTTGCGCCCTTCTTTTGCACATTGGAGAGAGAATAACAAGTGACTTGGAATGGCTCGTTATTGAAGCACTAGTGCCATTTTTGCCCTTTCTACACAAAATGTAGTACCTGCGAACAAACTGTGTCTACTCGAAAAAAAAGAATCTCAGAACAGCAATTGGAGTGGTAACAATAGCATGAGGAGCATAAGTAATTATCGAGTCTCAAGCAACCAGTTACAGTTACAAGTATTTATAAAGCGCTAATAAATTCTGTGGCACTGTACAATGGGTGAGACAGAATTACAAATATACATACACGTCACACACACAGAACAGTAGGAGAGAGGACCTGCTAGATAGCTTAAAATCTAGGAGGAGAGGGGTGACACACTAAGTGAGGGTTAAAAGCTGGGCATGTGAAGTAACGGGTGCATAGTGAGCTGAGTGGGAAGATGGTGCAAGAAATGACAGTGGAGAGATCATGGAGTGAGCTGATAAGCCTCTTTAAAGTAATGTGTTTCCAGAGACTTCTTGAAGGACTGGAGAGACGGGGAGAGTCTGATGTTGGGGGGAAGGGAGTTCCATAAAAAGGGTGAAGCTCGAGTGAAGTCCTGAAGGCGAGAGTTGGGGGTGCGGGTACAAGGAACTGATAGCATCAGATCATTGGCAGAGCGAAGTGGCCGAGACGGTATGTACTTGTTAATAAGGGAGGAGATGTAGGCAGGGGCTGCGGTTATGGAGAGTTTTGTATGTGAGCACCAATATTCTGAATTGAATTTTAAAGGAAACAGGAAGCCAGAGTAGAGATTGACATAAGAGGGGGAGGTGTGAGAGGTGCGGGAGGTGAGGTGAATGAGTTTGACACATGCGTTCATTACAGACTGCAGAGGGAGAATCTGGGATCTCTTAAGGCCAGAGAGAAGGAGGTTGCGGTAGTCAAGGCGGGAGATAATAAGAGTTTGGATGAGCATTTTAGCGGAGTCCTGATTGAGACAGGGATGGATGCGTTCCTAATGTTCCTCTGCGTATTAGGCAGCTGACCCGGCCGGATTTCACTCCTGTCTATCTCCGTGGAGTCCTATGGACTCCTGGAGCTGATAACAACACAGTGCTTAGCGCTGCTGGCGTTATCATGTTACGTTTACAATGTATTACGATTCAAGCTGCTGAGAACACAGACGTTAAATGCGGACTGAAAATGGAAAACGACTGACGTAAACGTTTTCCATTTGCGTCTTACCTTTAATGCCTAAGTTGCGATCTGGCCTTAGATTTCTTTTGTATCATATTTTAGCGCCGGCTAAAGACAAGATGAAAATGATTGCGTGGTGAGAGGGTTAGGCAGAAATTCTGGTGAGTTTCCTCGCCTCTTTATGTTGGATTTGTCCCCTGAATGTGCCTGTTTATTGGCTGTGCCGTTTAGAATGTGAGAGCTGTCTAACGGCGGGTGATTTAAGCCACGTTAATGGAACCTCATGGCAGTGGCAGCTGATAGAAAGATAATAGAGGCCTTCACCGGCAAAAAAAATAATGAATCCCAGAACTGGTGAGCGAGCAATCAGCACACAATAGACAGTGACAGCCAGTGAAAGAGGAATTTCGGGATACTCTGTGAGCAATCTATGAGTAAATCGATGAAGTCGTGCCAGAGGCGTAGCGAGGCCATGAGGCGCCCAGGGACAAGTATTTCATTAGTGCCCCCCTAACCAAAAATAATCTCTACAGCAGGGCTCCACAGTAATAAAACTCACAGTATGGTACGGTGTGTATGAACAAGAGTGTTATTGCTGTGGATTCTTTGATATGCTCATACACACCACACATTACTGAGTTGTATTGCTGTGGTGCTGATACACTCATACACACTACGCATTACTGTATCAGCACCACAGCAATAAAACTCACAGTAATGTGCCGTGTGAAGAGCATATCACAGAGCTCCACAGCAATAAAACTCAAAGTAATGTGCCGTGTGAAGAGCATATTACAGAGCTCCACAGCAATAAAACTCACAGTAATGTGCGGTGTATGAGCATATCACAGAATACACAGCAATAAAACTCACAGTAATGTGCCGTGTGAAGAGCATATCACAGAGCTCCACAGCAATAAAACTCACAGTAATGTGCGCTGTGTATGAGCATATCACAGAATCCACAGCAATAAAACTCACAGTAATGTGCCGTGTGAAGAGCATATCACAGAGCTCCACAGCAATAAAACTCACAGTAATGTGCGTTGTGTATAAGACTCGGTGCCCATTTAAAAGACATCTCTTCTGTGTATCTTCCCTGCAATCCTCACAAAACGATTTCCTCTTACTCTAAATTATTCATCTTAAACACAAAAAGTCTTCACAGTGGAAAATGTCACATAAATCAAATTAGCAACATCTGCAGTAATTAGTTTCCATTATCTGCCTTGGTAAAAAGACAGGGGGGGAGGGCTTTGAATCATTTAGAAGTCATCGCGGGAGGCTGGTGTCATAGGGAGGAAAACTCCAAGTGACACAATTTTAGATTTATTTGGTGATTAAATCTACCTCTTCGGATTCTTAATAGACTGAGAAAAGAAGGAAAAATAAAACTGTCAAAAATATCAACCAGAGAATAAGATATTTCAATATTCAAGAGTTTTTGTGCTGAAATAACGCTCGCATCCTGTCATGGAATTAAAATCGTCTCGCATTAGTCTATGAGGAACCCTATAAAAGTCCAACTAGAGATTTAATTGGGTTAATTGTTACAGTAAAATGAAGTCTTATAAAGATGCCAAAAGAACAGACATTTTTATCAGATGTGCTCTGAATCCTGTAAAGCTTACTGAGGAAAAGGAGATTTTTGGTGAAAAACCATCAACAATAAAAATAATCTTGTGGAAAAACTAAAAATACAATGAATGTAATGACAGGACATACTTGAAAACGAGAGAAATCTCAATGTATCCTTCCTGGTAAAATCCTTTATAAATAAATAAATAAAATAAATGATGTGAAATCTCAAATAAGTTTTACTAAAAAGGTTCCAGTATCTTATTTCTCTTTCTTTTCAAAATTTTCTGTGCTACCAAGCAATGCTACAACTAAAACTAGCTTAATTTAGCTGTATTTATCTTACAAAACAGCAATTTATTTTTAATACTGACAGGACTGTCAGGCGTGACTGTAGTAAAGCTAATGTCAGATGAACGCAGTCTGCGTGCGTGCATAACGGACGGACGTACTGACGGAAGATACTGTAGACACCACATGGTCCGTTTTTTTAACGGATGTAGAAAAAAAAGGGTAATATGGGAAACAACATTAATAAGAATTAAAAGACAGGTACAGTCAGCCAAACCATAAAAACCTCTGAGCGTCAACGTGATGGACGTCGCAAATGCGCTTCGTCTGACGTCGCAGCATAACGCACACAGGCTGCTACGTGGACGTGGCGCACTCTGCGTGTCCGTCTTAGCGGTTTTATGTGGGAGGCCTAAATGGCGTCCGTTTGCCACGTGCGTTGTGCGCGCAGTTCTGTGCGCACGTACTTAGTGTGTGGGTCTCTATTGATCATGATTCTATGCTACGACGGACGTTAAACTGTGTGGCGACAAGGACGTGATCTCTGCGTTCGTCTGACGCCGGCCTTACTAGAGAAGCGCAAAACCTGTTGCTAAATAATGCACGTTTATTATGTGTATCTAAATGTATCTGGCATCACCACATTAGAGGTTATTCACTGACCTCCGAATTGGACTCGAATTGCACAGGATGGTGCGATTTCGTGGCAGCTCGTCTATTCACTAAGCTGTCAATTCAGCAAATACTGGCGAATTGGCAGCGAAATACGGTGCAATTCAATGCAATTCGGCGATACCAAAAATTACCCCATATAAGGATAACGTATCTTCTATTCACAGAATGCTGAATTGTACCGAAATTCGGTGAAATGCCCTGATTTTCGGTGTTTCAGCTCGACAGGTTTAAACAGGCGAATCCCATGGGATTCAATGAAAAAACATAATATCTTTTTTAATTTTTAGATGACATTTTTGGTTTTCTTTTTTTTATAAAATACTTTTTTATTTTGTAACACACCTTTTTTTTAAAGGACTTTTTTTTATTATTTGGACACATTTTTACTACATTTTTACTGATTTATACTCCTAAAAGGAGAATAGGAGACTTTTTTTCAGTACAGTGGAATTTGCTGATGCCAATACGATGTGATTTGGTGGTTGTCATGCAGTTTTGCGATTTTTGCAGACTGTCACGGAATCTCTTGATCCCTACACCAAGCACTGCCTATGTCAGGATCCCTGGTTGTAACCATCCTGGAAACCCCCCTGGTGGTGAACTTCAGGTTCTGCTCCTGCCTTGCAACCAGCAATGTAACAGTTAAAACACCTGACACACACACAGAAATAAAGGCACCACGCCCCAGCCAGACCTTTGCTGGTTCATTACAGCTCATGTCCTGAGAGAGTGAGGTGCTGTTACTCACTGCTCTGCAATACCCCTCTGTGCCTTGTGATTCCTGGTTCCTGCAACTACCTCATCATCATCCTCCCTTACCCACCTGCTTGTCTGTGCAGAACACTGCATCTTGGGTTCATATACCCCTACCATCCCTGTGCCTCCCAGGTACCAACCCTGACAGAATGAACCAGCCACAACTAAATGAACCTGCAGTCCTGCAATCAACCCTGCTATGTCTCCAGGAGGTGCTGAAAAGCCTTGCTGCGATGGTGGAGACTGAGGTTGCTGTACAATCTACGGGGAGACTCACCTAAGGAGCGTATACCTTCAGGTAGCAGCTACAGAGAACCATTGTCCCCCGAAGAATGTGCCAGGAGACTGACAGACAATCTCTGCCTGTACTGTGGGGAATGGTCACATTGGGTCTCAAATTGCCCATCAAAACCTTCCCGACCCGCGGTTGTCAAGCCAGTGCCAAATTCTGCTGCTAGTCCCAAACACGCTCCAGTGCGTAGAACTCTACAGCAACCTAAGGTTCCCAGGCCTGCTACTGTGTTAAAATCTGTCAGCCCTAAGCCAGTGTCCCTGCCCAAAACGGCCTCCAGGAGATGTCCAGTGCCCAGGAGCACTCCAGAACCAAAACCTCCTGCACCCAGACCTGCCCCCAGAAGATCTGTGCGCTGCACCCAGGGACCGGGTATCTCTGGAGCCCACTTATGATCAGGAGGAGCCTGAAATTTCAGAGGAGTCAGAGACCAGAAAGCCCATAGAGCCAAATCCAGTTATTCCTATGGAATTTGAAAGTACTCCTGTGGAACCAGAACCTCCGCTCCCTATGGAGGTTATGTGTATACTGATTCCAGGTGCAACCACAACTCCCACCACTCTCAGCCAGCACGATCCGGCCATCCATGAAGTTGAAGGTACTGGTTCTGACCCTTTGTGTGATTTCTTGCCATTTGGCCGTCTACCCTCTGATTATTCAGATCCAGAGCCGCTACCAAGGGGTACCACCTGGGACAGTTTACCTACCAAGGAGAAAGTGGTGGAGGCTGCCACCACCTCACCCCATATGAGAGTTTGGAGTAACCTCGATACACCCGGTGAGGCGTCTGATCATGAGTGGGACACCGCTGAAGAGGACTACATGCCTACCTGTGTGCCTACTGATACAAGATATGACATGCCCAGCAGACCAATAATCGCTGCCACTAGGAAACCTGCAATCAATGGAGTTTCAGATGTTGACTGGGAGACAGATAACTCTGAAGCTAAAAACCTGCCACAAACCGCACGGCGTAGCAAAGGGCCGCCTGGTCAAGAACGTGATTATATGGGCACCATCGTGGCGACCGATCCTGGTGTCCTCAGCACCCGGGTGGAAGACCCCTGTAAGAAAAAATCTAACTCTAAGGCGCGGAGACGACAGAGGAAGAACCGTCTCCAGGTCTGTGTTACAGGCTCCCCCGTTGGAGTGATCCAGGACATCCCACAGGCTACATCTACCCTGATGCCATCTGCCTATGTTGGCACGAAGTTCCCTGGTGACCCTGTCTCCTACCAGTGTCCCTCTGTTTCCAGGAGCCTACGAGGTCATGGCACTTGTACACGTCCAGATCCTCCACCTGAAGACCCGGATTCTTATACTATCCAGGGGGTCTTCGCTATACCCACGCAGGGCCCTGTATCAGGAAATTGGACGTCTTCTCCTGCCCACTGAAGTCCAGCTACAGCCAGTTCTTGGTCACCCGGAGTGTGACCATGACGGAGAGGGTACTGTCAGGATCCCTGGCTGTAACCATCCTGGAAACCCCCCTGGTGGTGAACTTTAGGTTCTGCTCCTGCCTTGCAAACAGCAATGTAACAGTTAAAACACCTGACACACACACGAAATAAAGGCACCACATCCCAGCCAGACCTTTGCTGGTTCATTACAGCTCATGTAATGAGAGTGAGGTACTGTTACTCACTGCTCTGCAATACCCCTCTGTGCCTTGTGATTCCTGGTTCCTGCAACTACCCCATCATCATCCTCCCTTAACCACCTGCTTGTCTGTGCAGGACACTGCATCTTGGGTTCATACCCCTACCATCCCGGTGCCTCCCAGGTACCAACCCTGACAGCCTATCTACACTGCCGGTCTATAGAAAAGGCAGATTGCTAAATACAGGACAGACACACAGAATAAAGAAAGTGAGAACAAGCCAAAGTTAGGAACCAGTGCAGATAATAGATAATAAAGCCAGGGGATAGAACCAGAATGGGTAGTTAGACAACGCCAGGAATTAGAACCAGAATGGGTAGTCAGACAATGCCAGGAATCAGAACCAGAATGGGTAGTCAGACAATGCCAGGAATCAGAACCAGATAATCTCAGACAATGACAGGAATCAGAACCAGAACGGGTAATCAGACAATGCCACGAATCGGAACCAGAATAGTTAGTCAAATAACGCCAGGAATCAGAACCAGAATGGGTAGTCAGACAACGCCAGGAATCAGAACCAGAACGGGTAGTCAGACAACGCCAGGAATCAGAACCAGAACAGGTAGTCAGACAACACCAGGAATCAGAACCAAAACAGGTAGTCAGACAATGCCAGGAATCAGAACCAGAACGAGTAATCAGACAACGGCAGGAATCAGAACCAGAATGGGTAATCAGACAACGCCACGAATCAGAACGAGAATAGTTAGTCAGATAACTCCAGGAATCAGAACCAGAATGGGTAGTCAGACAACGCCAGGAATCAGAACCAGAATGGGTAGTCAGACAATGCCAGGAATCAGAACCAAAACAGGTAGTCAGACAATGCCAGGAATCAGAACCAGAACAGGTAGACAGACAACACCAGGAATCAGAACCAGAACGGGTAGTCAGACAACGCCAGGAATCAGAACCAGAACGGGTAGTCAGACAAAGCCAGGATTCGGTACACAATAAACCAGGGAGAGCAAGGGTTAACACCAGAGAGTAGACAGGAACAAAGCCAGAGTTGATACACAATATATCAATATCATAAGAACAGGGATCGCACTGATCAGGATAAACCACAACAGGGAAATGAGACTTGCTCACTGATGGGTTTTTAAATCCAGCGGGCGTTGCATCATCACGTCGCACTCCAACCGCGTCAATGACCCACAGCAGCGATCGCTGGCAATATCATTTGCCGGCAGGCCAGTGAGCAGTGAGGACAGTGCCTCTTGGCCGCCGGGTATACAGGGGGGCTATGACATCGGCGTCCGATAACTGGTTCGGGGACTCCATTTTCCGCAAAATATGGTGACCCGCCAGGGCCGGCCCGACCATGGAGCGGTTCGGAGCAACCGCGCCAGGCGGCAGATTTTGGCGGAGCCCAATATTTTGCAGCTGAGCCCATGCAATACTTTTTAAACAGTGCTGCTGCACCGGTGTCTCATGGATGCCGGCTGCGCCGAGTTTCCGGACTAATTCCCAGTCTGGGCGCCGCCTGCTGGCATCACCGGACCATTGCATGCTGGGAGATGTAGTTCTAGCCTGGTTTACTGCATATTGCAAAGAGCCAGTTTAGAACTACATGTCCTGGCATGCAATGCTCCAATGATGCCACCAGGCAGCGCCCAGACAGGGAGTTAACCAGGAAGTTCAGCGCTGAATTTCGCAGATGGGGGGAACAGTGCTTGGGAACGGTGAGAAGCAGGTGCTGGGCAGCATATGGAGGCAGGAGTCAGACTGCAGACAGAGCCTGCTGGTAAGTTTCCCTCTCCTTCCTACACTCCCATCTCTCTCCCCATCCCTGTGTGTGTGTTACTGTGTGTGTGTGTGTCTGTGACTGTGTGTGTGTGTGCATAGATGGACGTGTGGAGCTCTGCGATACACCACACATTACCGTGAGTTTTATTGCTGGGGAGCTATGTGATACACTCATACACACCGCACATTACTGTATCACATAGCTCTGGAGCTCTGTGATACAGTAACGTGTGGTGTGTATGAGCGTATTACAGAGCTCCACAGCAATAATACTCACGCTGATACACGCCACACATTACTGTGAGTTGTAATGCTATGGAGTTCTGGATATGCTTTTACATGCCATGTGTTTTTATTTTTATTTTGGGGGGCAGCATTTCATCCGTCGCTCCAGGCAGCACAGTGGCTTGGGCCGGCCCTGTGACCAGCGCTACAGAACTTGCTGGTGCTTTATAAATACCTGTAACTGCTAAATAGTGAATTCACCGTATTTTCGGCGAAATGGGCCGAAGCGCAAAGCGCCAAAATCGCATGCAATTTCAGTGCTTTGTGAATAGACCCCGTGTTTGGTGTGACAGCCAGGCAGAGACAATGCCTTTTATTTTTAGTGTACTTCTAATTATTAATGAGCGGTGCGGTGAGTTGAACGCGGTTATGTTAATGGTCTGAATCCTAACATCTTCTCATTGATTAACTGGTTAACAAAAAAACTACTCCTACTATAACCTACCCATAATTCAACACAGCACCGTATGCCGCACATTTTAAAGGTATATATTTTGTTCTCCATGTGTCAAACTGGTTTTGTCTATTTATGTTTTTTCTTTGTACAGCACCGTGGAATCTGTTGGTGCTTTATAAATAATTCTAACTGAATTGAGACAAAAAACACATTTTTTTATTAAAGTTCAATTGCCAGGGCTTAAGTGTTTTCAGCACGCCCCATGGGACTGTCAATGTGGGACTCAAGCTGGGTCTTCCAGACCAGTCAGCACCGCGTCGCCTTCTTGCTGAACCAATTACTTAAAAGCCCTGGTGCGCACTAATAAATCTCACATCACTTAAAGTTCAGGCTTTCTACTTAACAAGAAAGCACCATGGCTCTCCTAAGGAAAGTCAAAAATTGGCCAAATAAAATCCCCGGTATATGACAGTAACGGCCACGGCGTCGCATCTGACACCCGGAAAGATTTATTAAAAAAAAGAAAACATTTAGAAAAATGCACGTGTAAAGCAGGAGAGGAAAATCTCTTTTAAAGAGGTATTTATATTCTTCAGGACTACAGGGCTTATCTGAGAAGAGTAAAGCGATCGCACAAATTGAATGAAAACATAAGAAGGTTCACATACACTGCAACTGCGTGCAACCTGACACATACCAGCGATTCCGTTTCACAGAAAATACGTGAATTCACTATAAAGCCAATGGTCACCGTATTTTGCCAAAATTGGAGTCGCCCTAAGCAGTTCTTGGACATGGGCGAAAAACTGCTGAACACTAGCACTTACATAAACTGTAACTACATTACTTGTGCATTACAAACAAAACCACCTTATAAAACACATTATAAAACACATTATAAAACACATTATAAAACACCTTATAAAACACATTATAAAACACCTTATAAAAAGCTTATAAAAGCACATGCTAATGGGTTTTTTCATTGTTTGAAGTCAATGCATGTAAAAAGGAAAAATAAAGTTGTTTTTTTGTATTTCCTGTTTCTATTTTGTGGATTTTTCCCATGATGCAACATTTACCAAAATCTGTACAAAGGTTTACTATGTGGCTCTGCTTTATCTTATAGAGCAGTGGTTCCCAACAATCTTCTGCGGTTTTCAAGTCCCCATAAACAGGCCAGGATTTAAGGATTACTTTGGGGAAATGCGGACTGAATCCTGCAATCACTGAGCAGCAAATCATATCACCTGTGCTGTGCTTCACATATCCTGCAAACCTGGCCTGTCAGTGGGTCCTGAGGACAGGTTTGGGGAACACTAAAAACAGTATTTAACAGTTAATGAGGTGGAGGAAATGCTTAGATAAGGCTGCTGGGGGCTATTGTTCGCCAGGCTACTCAAGATAAGAGCTGTCAGCTGAATGAGATATGACAGGGAGCTTAAAAGTCTTCTAATCTACCCCTGGTGATGTCCTTTGAATACATCCCACACATTACAATGATAGGAGTCGGTGACTGACCCATTCACTCCATTCTATGACCAAAGTCACACAGTGAGGAGCAAGTGATGGAAAGATATCGGGGGGCAGTTTACAACACAAAATATCACACAATGGATGCACCCAGTGACACATATAGAGGAAAATATCACACAATGGATGCACCCAGTGACACATAGAGGAAAATATCACACAATGGATGCACCCAGTGACACATATAGAGGAAAATATCACACAATGGATGCACCCAGTGACACATAGAGGAAAATATCACACAATGGATGCACCCAGTGACACATATAGAGAAAAATATCACACAATGGATGCACCCAGTGACACATATAGAGGAAAATATCACACAATGGATGCACCCAGTGACACATATAGAGGAAAATATTTTCTTAACTAAATGTAAGATATCAGCAACATCAAATAAACACAATAAGGACATTTCATTTTTTGGTGGTAGCGGCCCTTTAACATGTCACAAAATACATAGTAAACCAGAAAATTGAAACAATTTAAAATATAGGAACCAGTTAGTACACCGACATAGAAGCCTTGCATTCTATTCCCTACCTGGGCTTTGGCTTAAACCCTCAACACATAACCTCACCCACATAAAGTTAGGACCCACCTTGAGAGGTTGCCTTGATGTGACAGGTGGGTTAACAACTTTAATGGCCATTCAAGTTAAAAAAAAAACTTCTGCTTTTGTTGGAACATGGACCTATGGGGGTTATGGCCCTGATGGCTATATATTTTGTTTCAGTTAGAAAAATTAGAAACCAACTAATTATTTTTGTATTTTTGGTGGAGAATAATCCAGACATTTAGAAAGAAGATGCAATATTCTAGAAACCAATGACTACCTGGCTATCGGATTGGTCAAGTCCTGTAGAGGAACAGTTGATTAAAAAGTGTGTATACGGGTATACACTGTACAGTGTGGGCGCTTGTTAATTTTAGTTAATTAAAGTGCTATGTGAATAAATAATCAATTGCTGCCTATGTATGGTGAAAAGCACATAAAAAACAACCAAAATACGTGCCAAGATAGGATAAAAGGATAAACGAGACCATACGGCGCATAAAACAATGAACAAATAATTGTAGGAACTACTGGTTAATAGAAGTAAAAGTGAAGGTGTCCTCCAAGATATATAAAAGTGTCCTAAAAAATGTCCTTTAAAATACCAAATAGAGGAGGTAAAAGAGTACAAAAAATTGTAAAAGGATTAATAAGTCAATTTGTGCAAAATAAGTCAGTGGTTTATACTCAAGGGGTGTTGTTGATTGAAGACAAATACATTAATCTTCACTGTGGTGTGGATATCAAATCTTCTCTTTAAAGGTGTCCCTCAGGGAAAAATAAATAAAGGCAATAATAGTGCAGATGGTCTTACTGAGATGAGATAATTTAATAAAATGAATGTTTCACTCACATTTATTAGAGCCTAAGGGAAATCCAGGCTCAAGGAAATAGCTTGCGGCCAAGTATAGGGTGGCACGTCCCTCCTTTCATCTGTGGTGATTACTAGATAAAGCAGAGAGCACTCCCATAGCGTAACTCTGTGCAATATAGGTGGAGGATTAAATTAAAATTGGTCACACTCACCAGTTGTAGAGCCTCTCGATTCCAGGCTCAAGGAGTATCGCCTTGGGTCCTCTTAAGGTGGGGGCCCAAACCTCTCTGTGCAGAACAGGGCCGGACCTTTAAATCCCCCTCCTCTGGGCTCCTGGGGGCAGTAATGGGTCGCAGGAAAAAAACAAAAAAAAAAAAAACTTGGGAACGAAAAAAAAAGAAAGAAAAAAAAAAAAACAGAGGAGGAGTGAGACAATTACAAAATATTACAGAGGGAGCAAAAAAAAAAAAAAAAAAAAAAAAAAAAAAAAAAAATCAAAAGGGGGTGCAGGCTGTCCTCCTCCTCTCACGTATAGTCCCCCAAAAGCATCAGCCTCGCACCCCCGCCCCCTGTAAACAAATGGAAGGTTCTGAGGAGGAAAGATTACAGCTGGCAGCTTTGTGAATCTTGGGTTGTTTCAATGCTTTATTGTTGTTTTTTTGTGTTTGGGGAATATTTTGCTGGCTGTTTCTCCCTCTCTCTTTCTTCTCTTCCCTCCGTGTGTAAAGGACATTTTTTAGGACACTTTTTATATATCTTGGAGGACACCTTCACTTTTACTTCTATTAACCAGTAGTTCCTACAATTATTTGTTCATTGTTTTATGCGCCGTATGGTCTCGTTTATCCTGTAGAGGAACAAACTGGACAATATTAGAGAAAGATATGGAGTATAGGACTAACACACCACCTTTAAAGGAACATGTAGAGCCCGGTGCACCAACATAGGCCGACTGTCAGAACACAGATGAAGAAGAGAAAAGGACCAAGCACTCAGTCTCCAAAAATGGTACAGTTAGTGGAAAATAATGGCAACGTTTCGGCCATACATATTCTTTGACATGAGGCTTGAGACAGTCTCGTGTAGGGCCATTATTTTCCAATAAACCTGCTGGTTTTGGAGACAGAATTCCGGGTTATGTTTTGTTCTTGGGCACTGTAAGTGAAAGAGACTGTTGAAAGCATATATTTCTGAAAAGAGGACACTCACAGATATTGAAAACACCAATAGTTCTGGACTCAGCAGTACGGTCCTAGTTTTGCTCCCCTCTGCAGAATATGGGGGTAACGACCAGCATGTGTAAGGTTCAGGGTGCCACGCTATACATGTCCATGGGCAAAACAAACAAGTCACTGGCCTCAACTTGCCCCACTTCCTTCCTGACCCCAATGAATACTTCCCCATGTTGAGAGGTATGTAAAATGGCTTTACTGACCAGCCTGACAATAGAGGTAGGCAGGTTTTTCGTAACAAATCTCAATTTGTTGCGAAACTCGTTAATCCGTATTTCGGAAGTACTTCCGAAATAACGAATTGATTTCATTCATATTGAAATTAAAACAAAACGCTATATAATGAATTTGATTTGCTATACTGTTTCACAAGAGAACCATTGATTAAATGAATCCGGAGCAGGATTTGATTTATTATGGTTTTATTTCGTTGATCCGAAAATCGAATCAATATCAAATATCGACTCGTTCCCAACTTACAATACATACAAGGCAGTACTAAAGCAAACAACATTATGAAATGAATCAGATTAGTTTGTTTCACAAAGCACTATGTCCCTGAAAATTGGCCTGTGGTGCTGAATCTGTTGTCAGCACCACAGGCCAATGGACAGCTCAATATTTAACCCTAGCTTGCCTTCAACAGCAAAATTTGATTCATTGGGTTTTATTTAGTGATCGGAATTTCATATTGATATCAAATATTGACTCGATCCCAATTTACATACATACAAGTCAGTACTAAAGTACTAAAGCAAATGACATTATGAAACAAATCAGATTTGTTTGACTGTTTCACAAAGCACCCTTGTCCCTGTAAATTGGCCTGTGGTGCTGAATCTGTTGTCAGCACCACAGGCCAATGGACAGCTCAAAACAGCAAAATTAGATTTATTGGGGTTTTATTTAGTGATCCGAAATTCAAATCAATATCAAATATTGAATCGATCCCAAATGACAATGTTTTTTTTAGTGATCCGAGATACCAAACGAAAACAGAATAACGAAACGTAACAAAATAATTTTTTACATTTTTCAGCAGTGCCCACCTCTACTGCATAATATGAGAGCAGAGAAACCTGTTTGATGTTTCATTTTCCATTGACCCACCATGAAAATGTTATACGTTGGTCCCATATCATCTCTATACACATGTAGAGGTGTACAGAAATGTGAAAAAAATGGCACCATTCCTAACCAGGAAAAGCCGCGTGATATCCATAGCATATTTTATTTATATATAAAGGATTTTACCAGGAAGGATACATTGAGATTTCTCTCGTTTTCAAGTATGTCCTGGGTTCAAGAACATTGAAGTGTTACAGTTACAGAAATACAAAGTAATACAATGCAAGATATTAAAAAAAAAACAACACAAATATACAGATTAACAGAAAATAAATATGTAGGAAAATAGTCACTGTGTTACATGTTTACAGGTGCATTCTGTATATAGTCACTATGTTACATGTTTACAGGTGCATTCTGTATATAGTCACTGTGTTACATGTTTACAGGTGCATTCTGTATATAGTCATTATGTTACATGTTTACAGGTGCATTCTGTATATAGTCACTATGTTACATGTTTACAGGTGCATTCTGTATATAGTCACTATGTTACATGTTTACAGGTACATTCTGTATATAGTCCCTATGTTACATGTTTACAGGCGCATTCTGTATATAGTCACTATGTTACATGTTTACAGGTACATTCTGTATATAGTCACTATGTTACATGTTTACAGGTGCATTCTGTATATAGTCACTATGTTACATGTTTACAGGCGCATTCTGTATATAGTCACTATGTTACATGTTTACAGGTGCATTCTGTATATAGTCATTATGTTACATGTTTACAGGTGCATTCTGTATATAGTCACTGTGATACATGTTTACAGGTGCATTCTGTATATAGTCATTATGTTACATGTTTACAGGTGCATTCTGTATATAGTCACTGTATTACATGTTTACAGGTGCATTCTGTATTGAGGTATGTTAGTAAGGAGCTCTTGAGTGACTTAAGACTGGGGGAAGATTTGATGGTGTCTGGGAGGTTATTCCATAATTGTGGTGCTCTGTAGGAAAATGAGGACCGAGCCACTGTCGTTTTGTATTGTGGTATTGCAAGTAAGGTGCTGGTCCTGGATCGGAGGTTATAGGATGAGGGAGCTGCTTGGGGAAGCAGTCTATTCAGGTAGGGTGGTAGCTTCCCAGAAATGCTCTTAAACACCAGGCTGGAGTGGTGAAGGGTGCGTTTAGACTCCAGCGATGGCCAGTTTAGCTCTTTTAACATGTCACAATGGTGGGTCATGTAGTTACATTGTAATGCAAAGCGGCAGAAGGAGTTATACAATGTAGTAAGTAGTGCATCCTTTCTTACACTTAATTTTCAACACATAATTTGCAATCAATTTGCATAAAAATATCTAATTTGCACCACAGTGCCCCCCCCCCCCGTCTTGCATGGAAAATGCGTTATCAACTAAAGCAAAAACGTAATACAAAAAAAACCCAATTAACTAATATCCTACATGACAAGCATTCCAAAAGATCCTCAGTCTCCCCCTTCATCTAACCCAGCGATGGTGAACCGTGTCACCCCAGGTGTTTCTGAACTACATGTCCCATGATGCTCTGCCTGTCTTCAGTGTGACTAAGTATCATGGGACATGTAGTTCCGAAACATCTGGGTTGTCAAGGGTCACCATCTCTGATCTAACCCACAAAATGTGCAGAGATTTGCGTATATAACTGTAGAAATAAACCCATCGTCGACTCTTGACATCATAAACACCCTGACCCATAGGAGATCTTGGTGGTCATACAAGCGGAAGGCTTGGCAAAGGTGGCAGGGAGCAGTGGCATGCCTGAGATAAGTGAAAAACATCATTTTATATAGACATGATTGACAGGCGAGCAGACAGATCACTGGCGTGCGCAGCCCGTTACATTATGTTGTGCACCCATGGAGCATTTATTAATTGAAAACTTTATGTTTAGAAGATTTTGCTAAAAATGCACATTTTTCATCAGAAATAATAAGCCTGTAATCAGAGATTGGGTCAGTTTTTATACTATTCACCACGAACAGATAAGGGACATCTAAAACGTCAAAATGACAATGTAGGAGGTGAAAGAGGACCTCTTTACCCAACATTAGGGTGTGCCTGGGCATTTAGGTACGTCCCCTGTGAACGCCTACGAGACAGATACATTTTGCAACTTTGTACATTTACCAAGTCAACACAATGTTGATCAAAAACAAAAACGACAACAGCAAAAAATAATAATCTGGCAGCGAAATTTATAAAACATTGCATTGTTTGGTAACAAATCAGCCAGTCCTGTTACTGAACCAGCGAAATCTGTGAAAGAACAGGATTTCACAGGGTGAGATTGTTTTCTAACATTTTACCTTGATTTTTAAAACTAAATGTGTTTTTTTTAAAAAAAAAAAATTCAATTTTTTCAGTTCAATTGAAGGCACAAGTTTAAGTTTACGCAGACTTTAGACTAAGGGGTCAGCAACCAGATGATTTGAAACTATCAGGGCTATTCAGAGAGAGGTGAAAACCTTGAGAATGACTGGAGAATTGAAAATTCTAGATCAAAATAGTCAAACCAGAAAAATTCTCCCATTTATCTCACTTTCCAAATTGGCTGTTTGGCCTAGATTGTCCATTCTCCTGGCAATTCTCAAGGTTTTCACCTTTCTCTGAATAGCCCTGTATATTTCCTATAAGGCTATTGCCAACTTAGTGAGTAGCTGGGCATCATGGGGGATGTAGTTCAAACACAGGCACCGACCCCATGATTTAAACACAGGGCATTCAATCTATAAGTAGGCACCATGCACCATGTGGGGGCACAGGCTGGCAGTGACACTGTATCACCATGGACTTGTTACATTTCCTCCTGACCATGTTACATGAACACTTGGACTTTGTATCTTCTCACCCATGGCATGTTACATGGAAGATAAAAGGTGTGTCAGGTCATCAAACCCACCCAAACCAAAGCCCACCAAACATTGCAGGCATCACTACAGCATGGATAAATAAAGTTGGGTGCAGAAGCCCTCAGCATCATCATCACCATCATCTCAGAGAAGCCAACAGGTCCCTCTGCCCATCCTTAGAGACTGATAGGGTGATGTTTGGGGGAGCAATCATAAACATGCAGGGATTGTGGGGGCTCTTACCTGATGATATCATCATTATGGCCCAGGAAGAACCTCTGGCTGTGCTCCCTGGTGTTGTAGACCACCCCAACCCCGGCCACAAAGTAAACCACCTCCTTGCCTGCTGTGTAGTACAGGTTGTTGCGGCACTGGTGGCCTCTATATCCATAGACCCACTCCAAGCGAAGCTGGCATGCAGGAGCTGTCCTGTCCGCCATGATAACAAGGACACTGTGAGGAAAAGGAGTGAGGAGGAGGAGGATGGTGGTGGTGGTGGAGAAGAAGGAGGGTGGCACAAGGTCTTCTCCTGGCAGGGATGTCCTATTCCCTAGAGCTGCAGGCAGCTCCTCCTCCACCAGCAGCAGCAGCAGCAACAGTAACAGCAGCACAGAGGAGCCTGATTTCCTTGTGAAATACAGAGGAGATGTCTAGTGCCACCATAATCCCCTGCCCAGGAAGCTGGCAGATGTCCCTGGCAGGGAGGAAGCAGCAGCCATGAGAATCCTTTCAATGCACGATCAAGTCTCCATGTCCCCCACTCCTTCTCCTCCTCTGCACATTCAGCATCTCTTTAAATCTCCCTTCCCCATGTAATGATAGGGGGGGGGGGGGTCCTGCTGCATTGCTGCCTGCCAGGGGCAGGGGAGGGGGCAGTGTCTGCAGGTGGTAGTGGGGTGCACAAAATGCTCAGATATAAACAGGTGATCAGGGTCTGAGCAATGGCTGCACTTTACAGACACTCCAGTCCCCCCCCCCCATAAATGCAGGATGGGGGCTCAATGTGCAGCTCTGATTTATTATTTGAATCCTGACATCTTTATTTGCAACAAAATTGACACATTTGTTTATTTTTCTGGTTTTATAAAACCATGCAGTGATTGCCAAGGCTGATTTTTTTTTTGGGGGGGGGGCAGACAATGCCTGCAGATTATAGGAAATCTAGAGAGAGAAAAACACCCCCACACCCCTATTAATCCCATCAGACTGTCGCCCCTCCAGACTGGGGGGGGGGTATATTTATTGAGAAATAATCAGCATCATGGAGAAGTATATTTATTAAAAAGGAGACAACGCTGAGCTGCAGCTACAGAGACACTAATCACTGACAGATGAGGGCTCCTGACAGCCCATAATCCAGCCATGAAGCACTGGAGGTGAAATAATACACTCAGCTCAATCACTTGCAGCGAGCGTAGCGTAAGGAGCTGCTGGATAGAGCGCAACTGCGCCGCCCCACAGACGTAACTAGGTTTGGGGAATCGGGGCATGCGCAGTAACTAGGCAGGATGGAAGCAGGGATTGCATGGAGACGGCGACGCCAAGCGGGCGGGTGCCAGATGCTCCCCTCGGCTTCTCTCTAAGCAACGGCTCGCGCGTCGCAAAGGCTTCTGGGGCGCGTAGTGACCGGCTGCCAGGCTTGTCGTTCGCTCGCACTGCCGTGACGTCACGAAAGGACTACAAATCCCTTCCCCAGCGCCGCGGGATCCCCAAACGGTTTTGTGTTGCTGTCCGTTGCAGTGAGCCCCGGGCAAACATTAGAGCTGGGCGCGCTGTGTGTTGTTGGTGACGGGAGATAATAGGCTCCTGCTCGTGGTATTTGTTGTGTGAGCTGGGATCAGCCCATAGCTTCCCTGTTACCTGTGTGCAAAACAATGCAGCCAGGCCTGAGCAGTCTGTGAATAACACCCGGAACACAGCCACACCCGCCAAGTGTCCCTATGCAGGAGGAGCAGTCCCTATAATGGTCCGCATCCCCAAATACCTCCTTTGCAATCTGTAATGAATGCAGGCGCCAGGCTTACTTTTGTCACCAGACCTTGTGTACCTCCCCCCTCTGCCGGTCCCTCCATTTGCATCCTGTACCTCCCCACTCTGCCGGTCCCTCCATTTGCATCCTGTACCTCCCCCCTCTGCCGGTCCCTCCATTTGCATCCTGTACCTCCCCCCTCTGCCAGTCCCTCCATTTGCATCCTGTACCTCCCCCCTCTGCCGGTCCCTCCATTTGCATCCTGTACCTCCCCACTCTGCCGGTCCCTCCATTTGCATCCTGTACCTCCCACTCTGCCGGTCCCTCTATTTACATCCTGTACCTCCCCACTCTGCCGGTCCCCCCATTTTCATCCTGTACCTCCCCCCTCTGCCGGTCCCTCCATTGGCTTCCTGTACGTTTCAGGATACAGTTTAAAATACCGACGCTCACGTTCAAATCGCTCAATAACTCAACCCCTCCCTACATGTCTTTGTTACTCCGCAAGCACGTCCCATCTAGACAACTCTGTTTAGCAGGTGATCTCCTCCTGTCACCGGTCTACACCCGCGCTGCCACCTCTCGCCTCCAAGACTTCTCAAGGGCAGCTCCAGTCCTGCAGAATGACTTGCCTCGCCCTATCAAACTCTCCCCTAATCTTCAGGCCTTCAAGAAATCCCTCAAAACCCATCTCTTCAGATTATGGTACCACATCACTGATACAACTCATCCCTCTGCTCACCTACTCACATACGATTGAAGCTACTTCGTTGGTCCCACCATTCCCAAACCACTGGCACAAATGATCCTGACATCCAGTAAAACTCCTGGTCTTCCTAAACCCCAATCCCTCTAGATTGTAAACTCCTATGAGCAGGGCCCTCTACACCTCTTGTTTCCATCATATGTCCGTTTATCACGTTCCCTTTGGTTATTGTAAAGCGCTGCGGAAACTGTTGGTGCTATATAAATGCACCCGCGCAAAAACGCATTAACGCGAGGGGTAAAACACTTTACACAGAACGTCGTATTACAATGTCAGCGCAGCAAACGCGCGTAAATGTCTACCGCGGGTGAACCTGCGCGAACGCTGCGCGAGCTTACCATACGTCGCACGTCCTATACTTAGCATTGTGAGCGCAAATGCGTTTGTGCGCTGGTACGCGGATGGTATTACAATCTATGCACAGTTTGTAACGCACAGCCTTTGCGCCCATAATTTTAGTAACTCCTGAAGCTGCTGTAAATGGCAAATTCTGTCAACCTGGCCGAACCCAAATACACCAGCCCAAAAAAAAATACAGCAAAGTATAAATACACATTCTACTCATACCCAAACCAATAAAATGGAGCAGTTGCGTGTGCATTTATTATTGCTGCAGCATATATGCGCAAATTGACTTTGACAGGCGCAAAAACGTAACGTGAGACAATTGTGGTTTTTAGTTCTGATTGGCTGAATCGTGTGAAAAAAACAGTCCGCACACTGATTTCTGCGCGCAATGTTGCTGCGCGCACGTTTGTGTGTGTCCGTTTAATGCGCGTTATTGATTGACGGATTAAAAATGCACGAGGTTTGTAATTCCAGCGTTGATTTACGCACATTAACGTTTAACGCTGGGCGCACAAATTCACACGTTGCGCGTGCGTTTTTGCGTGAAGATTGTAAAAGGGCCCTTACTCAGGTCTGAGTCCAGTTCTTGTTTTCCAGCTATAATCATTATTTAAATATATTTTGAGGTTTGTTCTTTACCTGCTGCTTATGTAACAACTTTTATTTTCATCTGATAATACTCGCTATTTAGCAAATAATGCCCTTGGGGTTGGGGGTTCTCTCTGAGTGACGGGTTTATTGCTCGCTGTCAGTGGTATCACTTTTTACATCCTTTACTGTAAAGGGAAAAGTATGTTTATTTTTATTTACAGGGTTATTCAGAGAAAGGTGAAACTCTGGAGAACGTTTGGAGAAGTGAAAATTTCTCACTTCTCCAAACGGTCTCCGGAGTTTCACCTTTCTCTGAATAACTCCTGTTAGTTTTTTATTAAATATTGATATAAATATGTTTTCATATATTTCTCTTCAGCGAGTCAGTTAATACCCCCCCAGCCCGCACGATTTGCAGTGTTTTGTTGGTAATGTTGCTATAAATATTTGTCATGGGACAGGACAATCCAGCTCTTAAGTGCTTGCGCAATATCAGCTTTTAAAGCAAAGGGTGTGTGATCTTCCTTTGTGAATAAAGATAAATGTGGTGGTTTAACACATTCTTTTGCCAAACTGACACCAAAATAACCGAGGTAACTATACACATGAAGCAGAGCTCCCAAGCGACTCTATTTAGGAGAGCTAATCCCTATTTTGAGCCCAATCCTTCTGTCCCTCTTTTCTTCCTAAATGCCCTCTTTGTAGGGGCTCCTCCATATATTCAGGGTGTGCGGGTGTCTTTTTAAAGGCTCCTCCATATATTCAGGGTGTGCGGGTGTCTTTTTAGGGGTTCCGCCATATATTCAGGGTGTGCGGGTGTCTTTAGGGGCTCCTCCATATATTCAGGGTGTGCGGGTGTCTTTTTAAAGGCTCCTCCATATATTCAGGGTGTGCGGGTGTCTTTTTAGGGGTTCCGCCATATATTCAGGGTGTGCGGGTGTCTTTTTAGGGGCTCCTCCATATATTCAGGATGTGTGGGTGTCTTTTTAGGGTCTCCTCCATATATTAAGGGTGTGTGGGTGTCTTTTTAGGGCCTCCTCCATATATTCAGGGTGTGCGGGTGTCTTTTTAAAGGCTCCTCCATATATTCAGGGTGTGCGGGTGTCTTTTTAGGGGCTCCTCCATATATTCAGGGTGTGCGGGTGTCTTTTTAGGGGCTCCTCCATATATTCAGGGTGTGTGGGTGTCTTTTTAGGAGCTCCTCCATATATTCAGGGTGTGCGGGTGTCTTTTTAAAGGCTCCTCCATATTTTCAGGGTGTGCGGGTGTTTTTTTAAAGGCTCCTCCATATATTCAGGGTGTGTGGGTGTCTTTTTAGGGTCTCCTCCATATATTCAGGGTGTGCAGATGTCTTTTTAATGGCTCCTCCATATAGTCAGGGTGTGCGGGTGTCTTTTTAAAGGCTCCTCCATATATTCAGGGTGTGCGGGTGTCTTTTTAGGGGCTCCTCCATATATTCAGGGTGTGCGGGTGTCTTTTTAAAGGCTCCTCCATATATTCAGGGTGTGCGGGTGTCTTTTTAGGGGCTCCTCCATATATTCAGGGTGTGCGGGTGTCTTTTTAGGGGCTCCTCCATATATTCAGGGTGTGTGGGTGTCTTTTTAGGAGCTCCTCCATATATTCAGGGTGTGCGGGTGTCTTTTTAAAGGCTCCTCCATATATTCAGGTTGTGCGGGTGTCTTTTTAAAGGCTCCTCCATATATTCAGGGTGTGTGGGTGTCTTTCTAGGGTCTCCTCCATATATTCAGGGTGTGTGGGTGTCTTTTTAGGAGCTCCTCCATATATTCAGGGTGTGCGGGTGTCTTTTTAGGAGTTCCTCCATATATTCAGGGTGTGCGGGTGTCTTTTTAAAGGCTCCTCCATATATTCAGGGTGTGCGGGTGTCTTTTTAGGGGCTCCTCCATATATTCAGGGTGTGCGGGTGTCTTTTTAGGGGCTCCTCCATATATTCAGGGTGTGTGGGTGTCTTTTTAGGAGCTCCTCCATATATTCAGGGTGTGCGAGTGTCTTTTTAAAGGCTCCTCCATATATTCAGGGTGTGCGGGTGTCTTTTTAAAGGCTCCTCCATATATTCAGGGTGTGTGGGTGTCTTTTTAGGGTCTCCTCCATATATTCAGGGTGTGCAGATGTCTTTTTAAAGGCTCCTCCATATATTCAGGGTGTGCGGGTGTCTTTTTAGGGTCTCCTCCATATATTCAGGGTATGTGGGTGTCTTTTTAGGGTCTCCTCCATATAGTCAGGGTGTGCGGGTGTCTTTTTAAAGGCTCCTCCATATATTCAGGGTGTGCGGGTGTCTTTTTAGGGGCTCCTCCATATATTCAGGGTGTGCGGGTGTCTTTTTAAAGGCTCCTCCATATATTCAGGGTGTCTTTTTAGGGGCTCCTCCATATATTCAGGGTGTGGGGTGTCTTTTTAGGGGCTCCTCCATATATTCAGGGTGTGTGGGTGTCTTTTTAGGAGCTCCTCCATATATTCAGGGTGTGCGGGTGTCTTTTTAAAGGCTCCTCCATATATTCAGGGTGTGCGGGTGTCTTTTTAAGGCTCCTCCATATATTCAGGGTGTGGGGGTGTCTTTTTAGGGTCTCTCCATATATTAAGGGTGTGTGGGTGTCTTTTTAGGAGCTCCTCCATATATTCAGGGTGTGCGGGTGTCTTTTTAGGAGTTCCTCCATATATTCAGGGTGTGCGGGTGTCTTTTTAAAGGCTCCTCCATATATTCAGGGTGTGCGGGTGTCTTTTTAGGGGCTCCTCCATATATTCAGGGTGTGTGGGTGTCTTTTTAGGAGCTCCTCCATATATTCAGGGTGTGCGAGTGTCTTTTTAAAGGCTCCTCCATATATTCAGGGTGTGCGGGTGTCTTTTTAAAGGCTCCTCCATATATTCAGGGTGTGTGGGTGTCTTTTTAGGAGCTCCTCCATATATTCAGGGTGTGCGGGTGTCTTTTTAAAGGCTCCTCCATATATTCAGGGTGTGCGGGTGTCTTTTTAAAGGCTCCTCCATATATTCAGGGTGTGCGGGTGTCTTTTTAGGGGCTCCTCCATATATTCACGGTGTGTGGGTGTCTTTTTAGGAGCTCCTCCATATATTCAGGGTGTGCGAGTGTCTTTTTAAAGGCTCCTCCATATATTCAGGGTGTGCGGGTGTCTTTTTAAAGGCTCCTCCATATATTCAGGGTGTGTGGGTGTCTTTTTAGGGTCTCCTCCATATATTCCGGGTGTGTGGCTATAACATGTGGGTGTCTTTTTAGGAGCTCCTCCATATATTCAGGGTGTGCGGGTGTCTTTTTAAAGGCTCCTCCATATATTCAGGGTGTGCGGGTGTCTTTTTAAAGGCTCCTCCATATATTCAGGGTGTGCGGGTGTCTTTTTAAAGGCTCCTCCATATATTCAGGGTGTGGGGGTGTCTTTTTAAAGGCTCCTCCATATATTCAGGGTGTGCGGGTGTCTTTTTAAAGGCTCCTCCATATATTCAGGGTGTGGGGGTGTCTTTTTAAAGGCTCCTCCATATATTCGGGGTGTGCGGGTGTCTTTTTAGGGGCTCCTCCATATATTCAGGGTGTACGGGTGTCTTTTTAGGGGCTCCTCCATATATTCAGGGTGTGCGGGTGTCTTTATAGGGGCTCCTCCATATATTCAGGGTGTACGGGTGTCTTTTTAGGGGCTCCTCCATATATTCAGGGTGTGCGGGTGTCTTTTAGGGGCTCATCCATATATTCAGGTGTGCGGGTGTCTTTTTAGGGGCTCCTCCATATATTCAGGGTGTGCGGGTGTCCTTTTAGGGGCTCCTCCATATATTCAGGGTGTACGGGTGTCTTTTTAGGGGCTCCTCCATATATTCAGGGTGTGCGGGTGTCTTTATAGGGGCTCCTCCATATATTCAGGGTGTACGGGTGTCTTTTTAGGGGCTCCTCCATATATTCAGGGTGTGCGGGTGTATAACAGTTGCAAAGTAATACTACTCCCAGCAATGAACCTGTTAACTAATAAATGTTTTTAGAAATCACTTGCTGTAAATAAGATCCTTCGCTCTTGTCCTAAATGATATTTTTAATGCTGTATGTTGCAATGTCACTCATAAAGTGAGCAAATGTGCGTGTCATCCCTCTCTTAGATTGTAAACTCTCGAGCTGGTTCTTCTCTCCTACTGTTTTGTGTGTCACGTGTAATGTGTATGTATATTTGTTATTCTGTCTCTCCCTTTTGTACAGCGCTACGGAACTTGTTGGCGCTTTATAAATACTTGTAACTGTAACAAATGGCCTAGTTTCTGGCACCGCCCCCCGCGACATTCCCTAAGATGCAAGTGTCCCTCTTCGGCCATGTGAAATGTTGGCAGGTTTGATGAAGAGAGCTTGTGTCACAAATAATAAAAGCATGTCCATGTAAGAAGCCAGACTCTGGACCGCGCTTCTGCTTTGTTATTAAAATTAGAATTATTTGTATACAGCCAACATATTCTGCAGCGCTGTACAATGGGTAAAACAAAACAAACATGAACTGTCACAAAGCCAGCCTGAAACCAAGAGAATAAAAGGCAAGGAAGACCCTGCTCGCATGAGCTAACAATCTAAAAATCGACGTCACTGTGTTGTGCCCGAAGAACCCTTTGACTCTCATGAAAGAGAATAAAATTCTGTGTATACAATGTATCATCAAATTTATTGACTGAAAGAAAAAAAAATATGTCAGTCTCTCCTCCTACTGTCATCAGATAGTCTCAACATACACAGATCTTCCATCGGCATGCCAACGTGCAAGTGAAAAGCAGTGCATGCCAGGAAAACTTGACATGGGGAAAAAACCTGGAGGACCTTCTTTAAAGTCCCCCCCCACAGGGTAACAATAGCACTAAAGGATTTGGCAGCAGGTGCTGAAGTTCTGTATCAACCTGTGTGGATTACTATAGAAACGACGCCACCTTGTATACACCTGAAAAAAATGATCTGATAAAAAAAGACTCACCGATTCAGACATTTCCAAATGTGACGCCCTGTGCCGTTTTCAGAAGTGTTTGAGAATAATTGAAATTCTTTAGGAGCGTTTTCACATCAACTACGATCGAAGAGCATGTTATTTTTTTTAAAGTTCTTCTAATTTTAGGATTACTTTTGTCACCCCAGTCTTAGTTTTAGGGTTACTTTTAAGGTTAGGGTTTGTTTGCATCATGAATCAGAATCTGTTGCCTAAAAATGAAGTAAGAAGGGAGCAGAAAGAGTTTGGAGTTAGGATTAACCCTAACCCTAAGGCTAGGGTCAGACGAAAGCATTTTTCCCCGCGAACGTGAAAAAGTGCGTCCGAACACATTGACGTATTTTTTCACGGAATACGCAAAAACGGTCAGACGACGCACATTTTCGGGCGTGATTTTGTACGGATCGTCAATAAAACCCTTTTTGCGTCTGGACGTTATGTAGGCTGGACATTAGCAGCGTCTGATATCTCCTAATCACGCAAACACGCCGCTATGCCGCAGCTGCGCACTCAGTACGTCAGTACTAGCGGTTCAGCGTTCCCAAAAAAATGCGTTCAAATTCCACTTGCGTTGCACGGCCGGACTTTTGTGCGGCCGTACATCGTATATTGGCCGTCATTGCCCGTCATCTGCTGCTAGTGCGGCCGTAATTATGTGCGCCTGAACGCACGTTAAAAGTGCGCTGGTCTGACCCCAGCCTAAATGTAACCCTATCCCTAGAATTATCCCTAGTTCTAAGACCAGTACAAATAGTAACGTAACCCCTAAACAAACCGAAACCCTAAAAGTAATCCTAGCTCTAAAACAAGCACAATTAGTAACCTAGACCCTATAACAGACCCTAATACTAACCCTATCTCTAAATCTAACCTATATTTAACCCTAATACTAACCATATCTCTAAACCTAAAACTGCCCTATCCCTACAATTGACCCTAAAATAATCCTAATACCTAAAACAAGCACAAATAGTAAAGTAACCCCTAAACAAACCTGAACCCTAAATTAATCCTAGCTCAAAAACAAGCACTAATAGTATCCTAGACATAATAACAAACCCTAATACTAACCTTATCTCAAAATCTAACCTATATGCTAACCCTAATACTAACCATATCTCTAAACCTAACCCTAAAAGTAATCCTAGCTCTAAAACAAGCACAAATAGTAATGTAATCAAAACCCATAAACAAACCTAATATTCAGGAATTTATTGGGAGGTATAATGTAATTGGCAAAAATCAGCATGGTTTCATGAAACACAGATCATGTCAGACTAACCTAATTACGTTCTATGAGGAAGTAAGTAGAAGTATAGATCAGGGGGTCGCAGTGGATGTGATTTACTTAGATTTTGCCAAAGCTTTCGACACAGTTCCACACAAAAGGTTACTATTTAAATTAAGAAAAATTGGTCCAGATGAAATACTTGTTCTTGGATAGAAAACTGGCTAAAAGATAGGGTACAGAGAGTGGTCATAAATGGTACATTTTCGAGATGGACATCAGTGGTAAGCGGTGTCCCTCAGGGGTCTGTTATAGGACCAATACTATTCGATTTATTTATAAATGACCTTGAGATAGGCATTGAAAGTCATGTAACAGTGTTTGCAGATGACACAAAACTAGGAAAAGTGATACAATGTGAGCAGGATGTTACTTCGCTGCAGAGGGATTTAGATAGATTGGGGGACTGGGCACTTAAATGGCAGATTAAATTTAATGTAGATAAATGCAAAGTTATGCACTTTGGAGTGAAGAACACACAAGCAATGTATACCCTAAATGGTACGGAGTTAGGGAAATCCAAGCAGGAGAAGGATTTGGGAATAAATCATAGACTTCAAACTAAGTAACAATGTGCAATGTCAAACAGCAGCCGCCAAGGCCAGCAAAGTACTGGCATGCATTAAAAGGGGAGTTCACTCACGGGATGAAAACATAATTTTGCCTCTGTATAAATCAATGGTCAGGCCGCACCTTGAATATGCCGTGCAATTTTGGGCACCTGTCTTAAAAAAAGATATTATAGCGCTAGAAAAAGTGCAGAGACGGGCAACTAAATTAATAAGGGGAATGGAAGGGTTAAGTTATGAGGAAAGACTAACAAGCTTAAACCTGTTTAGTTTAGAGAAACGGCGCCTTAGAGGGGATCTGATAACCTTATATAAATATATACGGGGCCAATATCAACCATTGTCTGGTAACCTATTCATTAACAGGTCTATACATAGGACAAGGGGTCATCCATTTAGACTGGAAGAAAGAAAATTTAGCCTAAAGCATAGGAAGGGTTATTTTACAGTGAGAACAATAAAGCTGTGGAATTCTCTGCCTGTTGAGGTGGTTGGGTCAGAGACTGTACAGACTTTTAAAAAGCGACTGGATGACTTCCTGCAGACACAGAATATTAAGAGTTATAATATTTAATATGTGGGTAAAAGCTTCTTGATCCAAGGAGAAATCTGACGCCATTCTGGGGTCAAGAAGGAATGCTTTCCCAGTATGTTGCATATTGGCGAGCGCTTCAGACTGGGGTTTTTGCCTTCTTTTGGATCAACAGCAGTAGGTGATGTGTGAGAGGCTGAACCTGATGGACGTATGTCTTTTTTCAACCTGTGTAACTATGTATGTAACCTTAACCCTAAAAGTTATCCTAGCTCTAAAACAAGCACGAATAGCAGCCTAAAAATAATAAGAAAACCTAACCCTAATACTAACCCTATCTCTAAATCGAACCTATATACTAACCCTAATACTAACCATAGCTGTAAAATTAACACTAAAACTACCCTATCCCTAAAATTGACCCTATAAGTAACCCTAATCCTAATACCTAAAACAAGCACACATAGCATCCTAAACGTAATTACTAACCCTAGAGTTTGATAGTTTCTGAAAATGCTCTATTTCATGTTCTCCTGAAAATGACTCCATAGTTATTACCTCTAGCAGTGCTCTTCATTGGTTGTAATATTAGCTTCCACCATTAAATTCCTAGAGCTTGTACTAGAATGTCTCTCTCTCAATGTTACAAAGTATCAGAATGTATAAATAATGAATCTGGATTCTGTGTCTAAGCGCTGATTATTGATTATGAGTTGTGTGGATGAGATTACCTGAGCTTCCATCGATTGTTTGCGACCTGTTCAGGGGAAATAATAACTATTTATTGTGTGCAGCCACAGAAGGACTTTTAATTTACTGCTGACAGTTGTTTTTGTAACTTTAACATAACAATGTTGACCTTAATTACAATGACAAGTATTTATAAAGCTCCAACAAATTCTGTAGCGCTGTACAATGGGTAAGTCACTCAGAACAACCAAATATACAAATAAGTTAAACACACTAAGAACAATGAGAGAAGAGGACCCTGCTCAAGAGCTTACAATCTAAGAGTAAATAACCATTTCTCTACTAATTGCTTTTTCTGAAAACAATTTATTATTATAACAGTCATTTAATACATGGGATTTGCAAATGAACAAGTTAAAAATAGCAATTTTACATGATTGTTACTCATAGTTAAAAGATTAAAATAATATACGCTTGCAAACTTTTTATTTTCCATCTATTCGTTTTTCCTTTTTGGAAATATAGTTTGGATGAAAGGTTCTAAATGCTAGATGGCGTACCCTATCTAGCACAATGTCACACATGGTCATGGTCTGCGTTACTATCATACAGGCAGAAATAGCCTTTGTGTCCGTAAATGTGATACAGAGAGATAATAAAATGTTCAGATCTCCAGCTTATGGGGGTTTGTTGTCATCATAATGAGATTATTAGCAATGCAATATCTGTATGTGCTGCATAATGCCTGTGTATGGCAATTACAGTTACACCTTGTATCTGTATGTGCTGCATAATGCCTGTGTGTGGCAATTACAGTATCACCTTGTATCTTTATGTGCTGCATAATGCCTGTGTGTGGCAATTACAGTAACACCTTGTATCTGTAGGTGCTGCATAATGCCTGTGTGTGGCAATTACAGCAATACCTTGTATCTGTATGTGCTGCATAATGCCTGTGTATGGCAATTACAGCAACACCTTGTATCTGTATGTGCTGCATAATGCCTGTGTATGGCAATTACAGCAACACTTTGTATCTGTATGTGCAGCATAATGCCTGTGTATGGCAATTACAGCAACACCTTGTATCTGTATGTGCTGCATAATGCCTGTGTATGACAATTACAGCAACACCTTGTATCTGTATGTGCTGCATAATGCCTGTGTCTGGCAATTACAGTAACACTAAAAGGGTTATTCAGAGAGCGTGAAAAGCAGGAGAATGAAAAATTCTAGGTCAAAATAGCCAAACCAGAAAAATTCTCCCTTTCATCTCACTTTCCAAATCGGCTATTTTGACCTAGAATTTTTCATTCTCCAGTCATTCTCTTGCTTTTCACGCTCTCTGAATAACCCTGCTTGTATCTGTATGTGCTGCATAACACCTTGTATCTGTATGTGCTGCATAATGCCTGTGTATGGCAATTACAGCAACACCTTGTATCTGTATGTGCTGCATAAAGCCTGTGTATGGCAATTACAGCAACACCTTGTATCTGTATGTGCTGCATAATGCCTGTGTATGGCAATTACAGTAACACCTTGTATCTGTATGTGCTGCATAATGCCTGTGTATGGAAATTACAGCAACACCTTGTATCTGTATGTGCTGCATAAAGCCTGTGTATGGCAATTACAGCAACACCTTGTATCTGTATGTGCTGCATAATGCCTGTGTATGGCAATTACAGTAACACCTTGTATCTGTATGTGCTGCATAATGCCTGTGTGTGGCAATTACAGCAACACCTCGTATCTGTATGTGCTGCATAATGCCTGTGTGTGGCAATTACAGCAACACTTTGTATCTGTATCTGCTGCATAATGCCTGTGTGTGGCAATTACAGCAACACCTCAGATCTGTATGTGCTGCATAATGCCTGTGTGTGGCAATTACAGCAACACCTTGTATCTGTATGTGCTGCATAATGCCTGTGTGTGGCAATTACAGCAACACCTTGTATCTGTATGTGCTGTATAATGCCTGTGTGTGTCAATTACAGCAACACCTTGTATCTGTATGTGCTGCATAATGCCTGTGTATGGCAATTACAGCAACACCTTGTATCTGTATGTGCTGCATAATGTCTGTGTATGGCAATTACAGCAACACCTAGTATCTGTACAGTACAGGGATTTACAGCAATTATTAAAGAGGTTTACACTATATCATAAAACCCCACAATGTCACATTTATAAACATAAATATGAATTTTGCTCAAAAGAATTACAATCTATGGGAAGTGACACAGTGTATACTCCATTCTTGTGGCTTATGACCTATTTAAATTGGAGCATTGCATAATTTTTGAGGGATTTTTGCACAAGTATTTGTGAATAATCACCAAAACAAAGAGTAACGCATACGTCGGGAAGCGTTACTGTGGAGGGAGCACAGAGAATTGTTTCTCAGTTAGCTGCATTGCAGATGTTCATGTATTTATTTGCTGCAGATCGGTGTACCCGAGAGGAGGATTTGTCTCCTGTTTCCTCTAAGCATTTCAGATCCTTTAGGCCAGGGCTGTCAAACACCAGCCCCCCCAGATGTTTCTGAACTATAACTCCCATGATCCCCTGGCCATCTGCTGCATTGAAGAATACTGGGAATTGTAGGCAATGGCATCAACATGTGGGGGGGGGCTGTGAGTTTGACAGCCCTGCTTTAAGATGTGGCTTTATATGTAGTGACTTTAATTGTAGATTTACCGCAGGGATCATGTCCTAAATAAATAAGAGTGGGAACTCTCCAAGATTTCTGCCCCCCAATATAACAAGTCATCTCTTCTTAAAGATACCATCCACACTCTGATATTATTGTGTATATAGGCAGAGTTTCATCGATAATGTACAATAAATAATATTAACATGGACACACATGATTGAATACCTAAATAAAAGCTGTAGCAGGGTTAGAATTTTTAACCGGAATTTAACCCTATCCTCTAACCCTAATTTTAACCCTGATTCTCGGTGGTTCGTTCGACAGGTTTAATCAGGCGAATCCTATAGGTTTCAAAAATCCCCGTTTTTACGAGTTTCGGATAATTTCGTTCCGTTTTTTTCGTTTTTGGTCGTTCGTTATGTCACCGCGATTCGTAATTTTGGACCAATCTGTAAATTCGGACGGCTGATTGTCGTATTACGGAAATGCTTCTGAAATCTGAAAAATTCAAATTTTCGTCCAAATTTTGATTCGGAACAAAATGCACATGTCTAGTTGGGGGCTATGGGACAGACCCTCTTAGAAAACAAGAAGCTGGGTGGTAGCCAAAAACAATGCTTGCCTAACCCCTTAACCCCTTCACTACCGATATCGAGATATCTCAGGCTTCAAAGGCACCATTTGGTGCTCCGATATCAAGGTATCTCGGTATGCTGATCCGCAGCCCAAACGCAAATTAAATTTGTTTGCATTTGGGCTGCAAAAGGTGCCCCCAAAGTTCTAGCCCTGCGGCAGTGGCGTAGCGTGGGGGGGGGCTGGGGGGGCCGTGGCCCCGGGCGCAGTTTTGTTAGGGGCGCATTCGCGCCCCTAAAACTGTCCGGGGGGTTGAGGGACCCAGATGCCGGGCAGCGCGGGAGCGCCTGCCCGGTCTTGAACAGTCCGTCCTGTGAAGTGGATGCGGCTGTGTGCGTGCGCAGCAGGTCACGCGGTCCAGCTAATCAGGTGGTACTGAGTCTCTGTACCACCTGACTGGCCGGACCGCGTGACCGGCTGCGCACGCACACAGCCGCATCCACTTCACAGGACGGACTCTTCAGGACCGGGCAGGCGCTCCCGCGCTGCCCGGCATCTGGGTCCCTCAACCCCCTGCCGGAGCTGGGGCAACAATCCAGGTGAGAGCTGGGGCAAATCCATGACCTGGGGGCAAATCCATGTGTGACCTGGGGGGGCAAATCCATGAGCTGGGGCAAATCCATGAGCTGGGGGCAGTATCCATGAGCTGGGGGCAAATCCATGAGCTGGGGGCAAATCCATGAGCTGGGGGGCAAATCCATGAGCTGGGGGCAAATCCATGAGCTGGGGGGCAAATCCATGAGCTGGGGGCAAATCCATGAGTGAGCTGGGGGCAAATCCATGAGTGAGCTGGGGGCAAATCCATGAGTGAGCTGGGGCAAATCCATGAGCTGGGGCAAATCCATGAGTGAGCTGGGGGCAAATCCATGAGTGAGCTGGGGCAAATCCATGAGCTGGGGGCAAATCCATGAGTGAGCTGGGGCAAATCCATGAGCTGGGGGCAAATCCATGAGTGAGCTGGGGCAAATCCATGAGCTGGGGGCAAATCCATGAGCTGGGGGCAAATCCATGAGTGAGCTGGGGCAAATCCATGAGCTGGGGGCAAATCCATGAGTGAGCTGGGGGGCAAATCCATGAGCTGGGGGCAAATCCATGAGTGAGCTGGGGCAAATCCATGAGCTGGGGCAAATCCATGAGTGCGCTGGGGGGCAAATCCATGTGTGAGCTGGGGCAAATCCATGAGCTGGGGCAAATCCATGAGCTGGGGGCAAATCCATGAGCTGGGGCAATATCCATGTGAGAGCTGGGGCAATATCCATGTGAGAGCTGGGGCAATATCGATAACGTGTCCACAGGTTGGGGGGGGCGCACAATTCTTGGCTGGCCCCGGGTGCTGACAACCCACGCTACGCCACTGCCCTGCGGGCATAATGCCCAAAGAGCTAAGACTGTAAAATCAGCAGCTTGAAGCTCTGAAATATCGGGCTCTCAGCAGCCGATGCAGGGAGAAATAGAAGAAAACAGACCAGCTGTTAAAACCTATG
Organism: Leptobrachium leishanense; assembly: GCA_009667805.1. Classification (NCBI taxonomy): domain Eukaryota; kingdom Metazoa; phylum Chordata; class Amphibia; order Anura; family Megophryidae; genus Leptobrachium; species Leptobrachium leishanense. The sequence goes on from CM019066.1 coordinate 370,572,382, forward strand.
TAACTCATTTTGGCAGTAGATGGCGCCATCTGCTGGCCAAATTGGTATCACTGTACAATTTATTAAAAATGATTTCTTTTTTTTAAAAAAACACTGGTGTCTTACAATGTTTTTTTGGAAAATCATGGTAGTGAAGGGGTTAATAAATCGGTGCTAAGACATTCCGGTGTGCCCGTATTGTCTGTTGTATGCTGTGGGTTGAGCACATTGTAACATGTTAATTTAAGGTGGTGGCGGTGCCTACAGTTTCCCTTCAGAAAATATTCAGATGGCAAGAGGTCTATATACGATACGGTGACCAGATTTTGATAATGGAATCCGGGGAAATTTTTGTTTTATTGACAAAATGGGGATAAAAAGCATTTTATTTATCATTTTTTGCTTTTCTTTAATCTCTATAGGGGTCAAAATAAAATCAATGAAAAACGTTAACATCTTTAGTAAAATAAAAAAATGAAATACATCCATAAATGTGCACCGTACACATGTGGTTTTAACAAATGACTGAAGTTGGAAGCAATAACTTCAAAGCAGTAACTTCATAGTAAAAATAAATAACCTAATAATTTAATATTTAACGCAAAACATAATAATTTATTATTTTTAACAGAAAGTACCTTTCTTTCAGAAACTAGCAGCAAATTCTCTTAACTGTAAATTAAAAGGTTAGGATTATGGGTTATGGGATGGGCAGCTGACTCCCTTGCAGCATTTTATTGGACAGTTGGACCAACAGTGCTTTTCCATTGGTCCAGACTAGCTCAATTTAGCGAGGGGACATGGGGGAGGGCAAGGAATGGAAGGGATACAGCATGTTCCGATTACTATTTAAACCTCCGCGCGCTGTATGCAGATTCTGACAGGCTGCGCTGTTAGGCTGGGGTCAGACTAGCGCACTTTTAACATGCGTTTAGGCGCACTTAATCACGGCCGCACTAGCAGCAAATGACGCGCAATGACGGCCAGTATACGTAGTACGGCCGCACGAAAGTCCGGCCGCACAACGCAAGTGGAAAATGAACGCAGAACCGCTAGTACTGACGTACAGAGTGCGCTGCGTCCGCATAGCGGCGTGTGTGCGTGATTAGGAGACGTCAGGCGCTGCTCATGACCGGCCGACATAACGTCCAGACGCCCAAAGTTTCCTGGTTTGGATCGGTAAAAAATCCCGCACGAAAATGCGCGTCGTCTGACCGTTTTTGCGCATTCCGTGAAAAAATACGTCATTGCGTTCGGACGCACTTTTTCACGGACAACGCAAAAAATGCGTTAGTCTGACCCTAGCCTTAGGTGCACTTAATCACGGCCGTAGTAGCAGAAAATGACGGGTAATATACGAAGTACGGCCTCACGAAAGTCCGGCCGCGCAACGCAAGGGGGAAATGAACGCATTTTTTCGAGAAAGTAGAACCGCTAGTACTGACGTACAGAGTGCGCTGCGTCCGCTAGCGGCGTGTGTACGTGATTAGGAGACGTCAGACGCTGCTAATGTCCAGCCTACATAACGTCCAGATGCAAAAAGTGTTTTATTGACGATCCGTAAAAAATCACGCATGAAAATGCGCGTCGTCTGACCGTTTTCGCTCATTCCGTGAAAAAATACGTCAACGCGTTCGGACGCACTTTTTGACGGTCGCTGCAAATAATGCGTTCGTTTGACCCTAGCTTAAGGCTAGGGACAGATGAGCGCATTTTCTGCGGCCACCGTCAAAATGTACGTCGATGCGTGCGCACGCATTTTTTCACGGAATACGCTTAAGTGGTCAGACGATGCGCAATTCTGGACGTATTTCATGACGATGGGGTGAAAAGAAGTCTAGGGAAATCCGGCTGTTTGAACGTTATGTTGGCCGCACACTAGCAGCGTCTGACATCTCCTAATCACGCACACACGCTGCTATGCGGCCGCAGCGCACTCTGTACGTCAGTACCAGCGGTTTAACGTTCTCGAAAAAATGCGTTCATTTTCCACTTGCGTTGCGCGGCCGGACTTTTGTGCGACCGTACTTCGTATATTGGCTGTCATTGCCCGGCATCTGCTGCTAGTGCGGCCGTGATTATGTGCGCCAGAACGCGCGTTCGCACTGCCTCAGTCTGACCCTAGCCTTAGCCGGCTTCCCTGCTACGCTAATAGAAGCTGCACAGTCAAGGAGCGCGCTGGTTTTAATAGTAACCGGTGCACGCTGTTTGCAGGGCCGGATTAACATAGGGGCAGATGGAGCAGCAGCTCCAGGCCCATGCCCCAGAATAGGCCCACAGAAAAGATAAATTTGTCTGCATTGATGGGCATTTGGACCACTATATCTCCACCGCCATAGCAGCTACAGGGTCATATTAGGTATCACCGTAAAGGTCAGAGCATGATCTTTCCAATGATACCAAACAGGACCAGGTTTTATTTAACAATAAAAATAAAATAATATAATAAATATTTCTTTATTTTTTATTTTTATTTCTAACACAGCAATATTTTTCAATTATAAAGGGAACAATGATGCTGCAGTAACTCACCATCTAATTTTTCATGTCACTAACAAGTGGGGAGGTGATGGTACAATCCATTATTACGAATTGTTACATCGAGAACCTAAACCACCACACTGCAGCGAAGTGCACTGGGGGGGGGGCTTTGGAACCCTGCGCCACTAATCTTTACACCTTGCAATGTCAACTGAGGTGTAACAGGACAGAGTCTGGCCAAACATGACAATGTAAAATCTAAAAGAAAAAGAAAACAAAAAACTTTTTTATTTATTTTTTGTTCCAAAGCGATGGTATTGTCCATTTGTCACGTATAAAATGAGCAATACCACTGCCATTACTCACCTTCTCCTTTCCCACGCTGGGAGCAAGGGCAGTGTTTTATACATAGTCTTATTATTCATAAAACACCATTATCTAAAGCACATGGGAAATATCAAATTTTTGTGTTAAAATTGTATATTTTCTCAGAAAAATGCAGTTACATGTTCCCATTTAATTTTTTTTAACAAGAATTCCCTATAGAATATATAACCAGAGGTTTGAATGATAAAATATGAAAAAATAAATTTACGCGCTGTGATGATTGAAATATGAATGGAAATTTACTTCTACAGTATCTGCCTGGTTAGATATACATATATATGCAATATTAAATAGCCTAAAATATGTTGTCATTTCACTAAATTCCAAAAAAAAGCCCACCAAAATATTCAGCTCCAGGCCCATAGAGATCTTAATCCGGCCCTGGCTGTTTGCAGCTTCTGACAGCATCAGAGACGGGAGGCGGCGCTCGTCGGTGGATCCAGGGATCAGGTGAGTTTTAATTTTTTTTTTATTTAAGTTCTGGGGACATATGCGTCCGTCCGTCTGAAATTCTGGGACGAATGACACCCATTATTATCTATGGACAAATTGTGTATTTTTAGTGTAGAAGGTCAAAGCGGGATATACCGGGTAGAGGTGTGCACGGGTGGAAAATTTGTTTTGTTTCAAATTAATTTTGTTTTTGTTATTTCGTCTCGTAATTCCGTTTCGTTTGTTATATCAGATCACTAAAAACCGATTCGATATTGATTTGAATTTCGGATCACTAAATAAAACCAGAATTAATCAAATCCTGCTCAGGAATCATTTAATTAACCCTTCCGCTGCTGAGGCATTTCCCCCCTCTGTGCTGAGGTCATTTTTACCAGTTTCGCTCATCATGTTTAACCGCGTTTTGAAGGCTTATTTTATTATATGACCCAGACATATTATATATCGTTCTTTCCGGCAGACTCGGCAGATTCATAATATGTCATTATTATATGTATACGTCATGTCCTGTCTGTATATTATAACAAAATATGCAATAAAATTTGAATTTTCAAAAATTTACAGCGTGTAAAGTGTTTTCTTTCACATTTTAACATGCGATCGTTTGCGGTTATATTTTCTATGGGGTGCGCTTGTTAAAAAAATTAGAAATGGGGTCTCGTTACATTTTTTTTGGGTGAAAATTTCACTATTTTTAACAAACGCACCCCATACAAAAATCGTTAGTGCAGCATCATTGTTAACATTATAAATTAAATGGGAACAATATTGCTGCATTAACAAAACAAATAAAAAATAAAAAACGTGTTTTTTTTATTTTTTTTATTATTATTTAAAATTTTATTTTTTTTAAAATAACTTTTTTCATGGTCATGTTTGATATCGTTGGAAAGGCCATGCTCTGGCCAATCCAACGATATCAAACATTAACCCCTAGCTGCCACGGATCGGGAGATAGGGGGTTCATTGGAACCCCCTGTCTCCACCATTGGTGGCAGCTAGGGGTTAACTCCAGGACTGGCGTCATCGTGCTATGCACGATGACGCCAGTCCTCAGGGGGAGTTCCCGGAGGCTTGGCCGACATCCAAGATGTCGGCCAGCTCCGGAAAAGGATCACGAACCGGCGCTTTTCGGCGCCGATTCGTGATCCGGCCCCCATGGGGTTAATGCCAGGTACCGTTTGGAAGGGCAGGCTGTGCCCTTCCAAACGGTGCCTGGCATTAAGCTCAGGACCTCGGCGATCGGGAGGGAGAGAGGTCCGAAGGACCTCCTCCCCCTCCCTTTAAGGCGCCTCCTCTGCACACGCGGGGGGGCACCTGAAATAGATGTCATCGCGCCGCCGCGATGACATTTATTGTGCCCGCGGCGGTCCCGGAGTGACGGGCTGACATCCAAGATGTCAGCCCGCACCGGGGGGCACAGCGATCGGCCAGAATCCGGCCGATCGCTGGCTGCTTTGAGAAGACGCGCTCAGCGCGTCTTCCGCAGCCAACCCTTCCTACGTCCTCCGCAGCGAAGTGGTTAATGGTTCTCTAGTGAAACAGCATAACGAATCAAATTCGTTATATACCATTTTGTTTCAATTCGGATGAAATCAATTAGTTATTTCGGAATTACGAATTAAGGAATTTTGTAACCAATTGAGATTTGTTACGAAAGGAACGCACACCTCTAATACTGGGTGTGAATCTGTATTATGTTCTAACAATCACAGATTTGGGAAGTGGTTCCCACCGCTGGTCCTCAGTTTCCCCTAACAGGCCAGGTTTTAAGGATTCCCCTTGGGGAAATGCAGACTGAATCCTGCAATCACTGCGCAGCAAATCATATCACCTGTGCTGTGCTTCACATATCCTGCAAACCTGGCCTGTTAGGGGGACCTGAGGATCAGGGTTGGGATTGGGAACCACTGGTGTAGGGGAGGGAGTAAAATGACAATTCCACTGGGTTAAACAGGCATTTAAAGGGTTTGTGTAAATTCGGCTTAAATTATGTGACATGTGTAAGGGTTATAGGTCCTTCACGGGAGCCAGAGATCGTTGTCGCTGTGTTATTGCATTCATTGTAGGAGCTGTTTCCAGTTGCTGGGTGTTTGAACGTAAACAATCTCAGCAGCAGCGAAAAGTCTGAAATAACCATGCTGCCATCTAGTGTGATCTCCAGACTCTACTCATCCAGTGCTTCGATCTGCATCTTTAATTCCTTCTTGACCCCAGAATGGCGTCAGATTTCTCCTTGGATCAAGAAGCTGTTACCCACATATAAAATATTATAACACTGAATGTGCTGTGTCTGCAGGAAGTCATCCAGTCGTTGTTTAAAAGTCTGTACAGACTCTAACCCAACCACCTCATCAGGCAGAGAATTTCACAGCTTTATTGTTCTCACCGTAAAATAACCCTTCCTATGCTTTAGGTTGAATTTCCTTTCGTCCAGTCTAAGGCTAGGGTCAGATGAACGCAGTCTGAGCGCACTCTGCGTGCGTGCATAACGGACAGACGTACTGACGGAAGATACTGTAGACACCACACGGTCCATTTTTCTTGACGGACGTAGAAAAAAAAGGTAACTATGGGAAATAAAATTAATATGAAAAATGATAAAAATTTCAAAGGATATGAAAAGGCATTGTGTGCGTCAAGGTGCTGGACGTCACAAATGCGCTGCATCTGACATCTCCTCATCACTCACACAGAGAGCTATGTGGACGTGGCGCACTCTGCGCGTCCGTGGTAGCGGTTTTACGTTCTTGCCTAACTTGCGTCCGTTTGCCATGTGCGTTGCGCGCGCGCAGCTCGGTGCGGACGTACTTCGTGTGTGGGTCTCTATTGATCATGATTCTATGCTACCACGGGCGTTAAGGCTAGGGTCAGACAAACGCATTTTCACGTTGTCTGTGAAAAAGTGCGTTCGAACGAATGGACGCATTTTTTCACGGAGTACGCGATAGCGGTCATACTATGCGCATTTGCGTTCGTGATTTTGTACGGATCATCAATAAAACACTTTGTGCATCTGGACGTTATGTTGGCCGGACATTAGCAGGGTCTGACGTCTCCAATCACGCACACATGCCGCTAGCGGACGCAGCGCACTCTGTACAACCGTACTAGCGGTTTTACGTTCTCGACAAAATGCGTTCATTTGCCACTTGCGTTGCGCAGCCGGACTTTTGTGCGACTGTACTTCGTATATTGGCCGTCATTGGCCGTCATTTGCTGCTACTACGGCCGTGATTAAGTGCGCCTGCACGCGCGTTCGCACTGCCTCAGTCTGACCCTAGCCTAAACTGTGCGGCAACACGGACGTGAACACTGCGTTCATCTGACACGGGCCTAAATGGGTGACCTTGTGTCCTGTGTATATTTTTATAATGTTATCAGATCCCCTCTAAGGCCCCGTATATATTTATATAAAGTCATCAGATCCCCTCTAAGGCGCTGTTTCTCTAAACTAAACAGGTTTAAGCTTGTTAGTCTTTCCTCATAACTTAAATCTTCCTTACCCCTTATTCATTTAGTTGCCGCCTCTGCACTTTTTCTAGCGCTATAATATCTTTTTTTAAAAATGGTGCCCAAAATTGCACGGCATATTCAAGGTGCGGCCTGACCATTGATTTATAAGGAGTTAAAATTATTTTTCATCCCAAAAATGATTTCCTCTTTTAATCCATGCCAATACCTTGCGTACGTTAAACAAACTCGCTGACTTTCATTTGCAGGGCAGTCGGCATGCATCACTAGTCTTACCGAATTCCATATATGCCCTTCATAGAATAACATAGGATTAACTCCTTGTAGGCAAAAAAAATAGCAATTTTTTTTAGTTGCCAAAATGCTTCTATTACCAGAGTGGATTTATTTTCACTTTAAAGTAAAAGAATGACCCTTTAAAGGTGAGTTAGTATAACTGTCAGAGAAAACGATAAACCATATTTGTCGCTTGTGTTCAAAATCCTACACAATGGGAGATTTTTGGTTACTAAAAACGGCCTTTAGCTGCGTAAACCAAGGCCAAACTCCTTAGTAAAGTGCCCCGATTTTCATTGTTTCAATTCGACAGGTTTACTTTAAACAGGCGAATCCCATAGGAATCAATGGGAGGGGAAAATATGCTTTTTTTCTAAATTTAACAGTTTATTCTTTTTATTTTTTGGAACATTTATATGTATTTTTTTAGCGAAATTTTTGATTCCCAATTTTTTTTAAGGCGTTTTTTTTTATTCAGTAATAGACTTTTTTTTAGTTTTCAGACACATTTTAATGCATTTTTATTTAAGCATCTTTTAGAAGAGTAGAATAATTATTTTTTCTGCAATACGGCGGCATTCGGTGGTCTTCGTAAATTCTGACATGTAGTTCAGAAACATCTGGAGTTCTACAGCCCACCATCGCTGGTCTAGTGTGTCCATTTAAAGGTCCATTTGCAGGTTCTGTATGCCGTTTGTACCAGTCTGTCTAGTCTGTATCATTTCCCGGCCTTTTTTTGTTCTTAGGCGCAAAACCGTTTCTTCTGCATATGTGTATATTTTGTTGTATTCCCAGGCAGGTCATTTTTGCTGCTGCCCTTTTCTGTGTTTTCTTTTTTAATCCCAAAGTGGAAATGTTTGTGGTGAGGGTATAACTATAAACCCACCAGCCTCTCTCTTAGCGGAGAAGCAGCATGAGGACATGTAGTTGCTTAGAAAAGCAGCTTAGTTTCATTAGGTAGGAACCACCTGACCAGAGGTGCCGTGACGTGGCAGGTGAGCTTACACTTTAATGGCCATTCAAGTAAACCAAATCCTCTGTGTTTTGTTTCACATGGAATTACAGGGGTGAGCGCAACTTTTTTCTTGTTATGTTTCATACATGAAGTGGGCTGGATATGTCAGGATAACGCAGTCGTCCTGGTAGGGAATAGGCGCGGAACTGTTTTTTCTGCAAGTGTAAGGTACGTCAAAATCAGGTACCCCATTAAAATAAACCTCTGATAAAGTAAACTAATGGCATTTGTATTAAACCACCAGCAGATGGCAGCACAGTGAAAAGCCTAAATGATGAGCACGTGTTCATCTAAAATGCTTCCCTCGGCAGAGGGAACCCAAAAAAGCAGGGTTTTCGTTTCTGGTAGGAACCAATTATTAAAAGTACAAATCCTACCAGAACTGAAGTCATGCTTTGTGTGTATTGCAGGTAAGAGGGAGCATATCCAGGGTTATAAACAGGGCAAAAGTGATTTAATTCACATCCCTGTAATTAGAAAAGGTTGCTGAGTAATTACATAAGACAGTATACAGATGTCAGTGGGTTGTGCTGATGTGTTATAGAGCACCAGCATACAGGGAATGTGAGGACTATAGGATCTCATGTGATTAGATTATATTGTATTGCACCATTAGCCTACTATAATTTAGATTGAGTAATCAGATCTGTACTTGTTTAATTGTTTATTATTTTCTATAAGAACGTTAGTCCTGAATAGGTGAATGTTACTGTATATATCTAAATGTGTATTAATGTATAAGGAAGTATTCAAAGTACAAATCCTACCAGAACTGAAGTCATGCTTTGTGTGTATTGCAGAAAACGTTTAAATAAAAGCACTTCTGGTTTCACCCAGCCTGCTCCCTTCGCACATTGGAATTATTGACCATACTTTCAGCATATGTGCAACACATTTCCTGGTGTTATTTGCTGCATTTAAAAATTGAGTTAGAGAAGATTTCTTTATGGATAAATTTGCTTTAATCGTGTGCGGAGGACGACGATGGTGTCTTTTTGAAACGGCATGAGTTGGCCTTTTCAGATAGATCCTTGTTCTGGCTGAGCCGATAATACGAAGGCAGTGGCAACAAATGCAACATGCAGAAATCATGGGGTCACTTACTGAACCACGTCTCAGGCCCCCCTCAACTGTCCATTTTAGTGAACTAATTCAAAATTAAACATTTTGCCTCCTCTCCCGCAAACCTTATTTTACAGGGATTGGGCTAAATCACTAGTGATCCAGCGAGACGATAAAAAAGGGCTTATTCACGAACTTCCAAATTGGCCCTGAATTTGAGCAATTTGTCTAGTCACGAAGCTGTCAATTCGCCAAATGCAGGAGAATGGACAGTGAAATATGGTGAAATCCTCCACAATTTGGCAACACCGAAATTGTCCCATAGAAAATGAGTGTCTTCTATTCACAGTACGCCGAATTTCACCAAATTTCCAGCAAAATGACCTTATTATCGGTATTTCAACTTGACAGGTTTAAACAGGAGAATCTCATGGGTTTCAATGTAAAGGGTTTTTTTCTTTCTAAAGACCATTTATTCTTTTCATTTTTGCAAAAACCCTTTTTTTTTTTTAAAGAGATTTTTGTATAATTTTTATAGACAACTTTATTTTTTAAACCACTTTTTTACATTTTGGAAGAGACTTTTTATTTAGTTTTTAAAGGAGTTTATTATTTAGACAAATTTTTATTGATTGAAAACGACTATTAGGAGCCTTTTTTTTTGTACAGTTCAGTTGAATTAATCCAGGCCAATTCAGCGGTTTTCACCGACGTCTGATTCCTGCTTTGGCGACTCCATTTTTGGCAAAATACGGTGAGCATTATCTAAATAATGAACTCACTGTATTTTCGATTAAATGGAATCGCAGAACAGCACCGAAATGCAGCGAAGCAAAGCACCAAAATTGCACCCAATTTTTTATTAGTATAATAAATTGTAATAAATATCTTATTTGTGGTGACTTTTTAAAGGAAACCTATGACTGAAAGAAAAGGACGACAAATGTCAGCTTGGGGGGCAATTACTAGCAAACAACCCTTTTGCAAACACACAGCCCCCAAAAAAACCCAGCACATCTCACACCTTTTGTTAAGTTTCCTGATTTTCTCATAAAATTTTATAAATATTAATTAATTAAATGTCTTTACTACAGATTAGATCATCATATTATTGTGTCAATTGTTCCACAAAGGTATATATATATATATACATATATACACACACTATATTGCCAAAAGTATTCGCTCACCCATCCAAATAATCAGAATCAGGTGTTCCAATCACTTCCATGGCCACAGGTGTATAAAATCAAGCACCTCGGCATGCAGACTGTTTTTACAAACATTTGTGAAAGAATGGGTCGCTCTCAGGAGCTCAGTGAATTCCAGCATGGAACTGTGATAGGATGCCACCTGTGCAACAAATCCAGTCGTGAAATTTCCTCGTTCCTAAATATTCCACAGTCACTTGTCAGCTGTATTATAAGAACGTGGAAGTGTTTGGGAATGACAGCAACTCAGCCACGAAGTGGTATGCCACGTAAACTGACGGAGCGGGGGTCAGCGGATGCTGAGGCGCATAGGACGAAGAGGTCGCCAACTTTCTGCAGAGTCAATCGCTACAGACCTCCTAACTTCATGTGGCCTTCAGATTAGCTCAAGAACAGTGCGCAGAGAGCTTTATGGAATGGGTTTCCATGGCCGAGCAGCTGCATCCAAGCCATACATCACCTAGTGCAATGCAAAGCATCGGATGCAGTGGTGTAACGCACGCCACCACTGGACTCTAGAGCAGTGGAGACGTGTTCTCTGGAGTGACAAATCGCGCTTCTCTATCTGGCAATCCGATGGACGAGTCTGGGTTCGGCGTTTGCCTGGAGAACAGTACTTGTCTGACTGCACTGTGCCAAGTGTAAAGTTTGGTGGAGGGGGGATTATGGTGTGGGGTTGTTTTGCAGGAGCTGGGTTTGGCCCCTTAGGTCCAGTGAAAGGAACTCATTTTGGACAATTCCATGCTCCCAACTTTGTGGGAACAGTTTGGAGCTGTCCCCTTCCTCTTCAAACATGACTGTGCACCAGTGCACAAAGCAAGGTCCATAAATTCATGGATGATGACACAGAGTCCTGACCTCAACCGGATAGAACACCTTTGGGATGAATTAGAGCGGAGACTGAGAGCCAGGTCTTCTCGTCCAACATCAGTGTGTGACCTCACAAATGCGCTTCTGGAAGAATGGTGAAAAATTCCCATAAACACACTCCTAAACCTTGTGGACAGCCTTCCCAGAAGAGTTGAAGCTGTTATAGCTGCAAAGGGTGGACCGACGTCATATTGAACCCTATGGATTAGGAATGGGATGTCACTTAAATTCATATGCGAGTCAAGGCAGGTGAGTGAATACTTTTGGCATTATAGTGTAGATACACGTGTTTTATTGCAGAAGCCATTTGCCCATCACAACAATTCAAAGAACTGCATCCAAGAGCCCCTGTGCTACATTCCCCATATGCAGCAAGGAATTCTGGGTAGGATATGCAAATGACATCTGTCTCACTTGTATTGCATCCTGGGTCTGTTATTACACAGAACCCTTCAATCAATGCCATGACATACTAGACGGCTTATCTTAGCAGAGATAAGGTTATGCATATATAAACCAACCAAGATCTCCGCACGCCGCCTCTGCAAAAACACTGCTCCGGTGCTGGGTACTGGCTGCAGACTCAGATATCCACGATAATAAACTTCATTGCAAAGTTACGGGTTAACAGGGTTATTCAAAGAGTTGAAAAGTAACCGCACGTTCGGCGACACTTCGTTCTCAGCAACTCTGTGATTCGGCGATCCTGCGGTGTATTCAGCAAGCACCACAGGGCTGTCGTAGTGCAGGGAAAGCTGCTGCAAACCTGCCGAACACTCACCGCAAAACCCAGGCGAACGCACACTGAAACTCGCAAAAACATCTGGATTAACCCCGCCGAACACACCAGAGGATACCCGAGCAGCCGCCGGAAAAACCCAACACCGCAGACGAATGGAGTGAACAATAAAAAAAAAAAAAACAGTACGCTTGAACGTTTGAAAAGTGAAATGCTGTTTGCAAAGAAACTACAGAATGAAAAAGTCTGAAATTTACATATAAGATCCAATGAATGATAATAAAAAGGGCCGTTACAGAAAAAAGAAAAAGCCGATTAAAAAAAAAAACACGGAAAAAAAATGTTTGCCTCTCCGCTAGTAAACCCTCAAAGTGTGGAATAACTGTATATAGACTGGAAACCTCTTTAGTGGCAAGTGATGTATTATCTGATAAATTCCCTCAATATGTGCAATAACATCGGCCGTATCTCACACCAACGTACTGAGTGACAGCACAGGTTGTTATAGTATAGAATCAAGCCATCTCCCCAATGGTTCCAGTAACTCTCCCTGGCAGACACGATTGGCCTCCCAGGTGGATTTCGGCTGTTTTTTTGAATTTTTGCCAATGTGTACGGTATAGAGCATTTTGGATGCTTTACATAAAAAACAATTGATCATCAATAATACCCCTGTCTAATGCCTCCTGCAAAGTATCTTTAACCAAAGGTGAGAACCTCGTAACCGGGTCCACAATACATTTTTCATACACAGAGCTAGCACTCAATTGTAGCAGGATCTCATCTCCATAGTCCATCACACCTATAGCTCCCCCTTTGTCCGCTGGACGCATCACAATACTATAATCTTTAGATAAGTTGTTAATATTGGCTGGAGAGGCGGAGGTCCGTTTCATGGCTCTTTCAGTGTCATTCTTAACACATTGAGGAAATGTTTTAATAGAGGCATTGCTGTGCGGTGGATCAAAGATACTTTTTAAACGAAACGTTTTATGGTCTCTCTCCACTAGATGGCGTAGAAGCAGTTAGTCGCAAAGTCCGACCAAACTTAACCTGTTCGATCTCCCAGTTAAACATATTGGCCCTGTCAGTTAGAACAAAGCGGAGGCCTATGCACAAAATATTCATCTTCCTCTCATTAAGTGTCCTGTGCGACAATTTATAAACGGGGTTAATTCCGTCTGCGTGGAGGACGCCCCCTGGGTCCTCCTCTCTTTTTGTTTAACCCATCTTTAGGGTTAGTGGTCTAATAGGCACAGCTGTGTGTGGTCACATGGGTGATACCGGAGTAAATCATTGGAGTGGGGTGTATTTAAAGGTCATTATATCGATGTTATGTATCTTGATAAAAGTCCCCTAGAGGACTGAAACATTGATTTAATAATTGCAAAGTCTCCGTGTTGCGGGTTATCGTGGATATATATATATATATATATATATACACACACACACACATACTGCTGCGAAAAAAATCTGTTTAAGAATATTTAATTAGTGCTATCTCACACTAATGAGTAAATTAACCCTTTGTCAGACTCACTCCTGCTTTGCTGTGTATAGATATTCTAATGCACATCATATTGTATTTTATTGGGAATGGGGCTATGAACCTGAGGCTCACAGGCCCTATATGTTAGTGGCCCTGGGGGCAATCATCCCCCCTGCCCCCCCCCCCTTGCCATCGCTCCCTCGTTTGAAGCATAATAAGAGCTTTTCAGTGTTTGGGACCAATGGGAACTCTGTACAAAATTGTGGGGAAACTGGAATTCCAAAGGTTCCTCCTAGACAGGGGTGGACTGACCATTAGGTCAGTAGTGCCTGAGGGCCCTGGCCTAGAAAGGGGCCCCATGAGGGCTCCCTAAGGCTTGGCCAGGCCTGAACTTTATGTGGAGACCCACATCACCACAGATAAAGATCATGTGAAATTAGTATCAGCCGCCAACTGTACATGTATCTGTCCCGCTGTATATCACCATACCAACCCCAAAGGAAAGTCAGACACAGCGTGGCTAGCAAAGGGGGACTCACCAAATGCTGGGTCATCACCGGGATGCTCCACCATCTAGGATCTGTACCAACCCCATTATACCAGACCATAAGTCATGGCTGTGACTAGATTTACATTTTGAAAATGGTATAGAGAAATAAATTATGTAATTCAACAATGTACATATGGGCAGTATGTGTGTGTTGGGGGGGCTCCATGCTCTATTGCCCGGGGGCCCCAAGAGTTGTCAGTCCGCCCTTGCTCCTCGACTCGTCCCCCCTGCGTTTTATCCTTGTGGCTGTAGAACAGCGGTCGATGAAATGAAAACCATAGCCGTCCGGCAGCTGTCATTTTTAAAAGCTTTTAATGACATAGCATATATTTAACAGATAAGGTAAAAGTCTAGAGGTACAGTTCCATTCAACTGAAAGCCAGTCCAGGTACTCTGACTACAGGCCCAGTTCATTGAGAGGATATCGTCATTCCTAATAAATGTCATTTTGATTGTGCAGCAAAATGTAAATTCTTCATTACAATAGTTACAGTGACAGAGAAATGCACACTATGTATCAAAGAGCAAAGAAAAGGTAGCAAAAAAATTATAACACACAGTGCTGCAGCTGACAAGCAAGTAATCAATTGAGTAACGTTACTTTTTTGTTCCAGTAAATGCTTCATTTCCACTTGTACATTTAACATCAATGAATTTAAAGGATTTTTTTTGTGTTTTTATACATCTAGTCTCGTTATAGTTTGTACTAGAATTAAATCAGAAACGTACAATATAGTGTATTTCAGCAAAAAAAAAAAAAAAAGATTTAAAATTACAGGTTATTTAAAACTTTTCTAAATCTTTCTTTTGAACGCCAAGATTCGGAGATTTTTTTATATTTTTTTTATTCCACGCGTGATGTCGTTGAAAGCGAAGTGTCTGTGTTAATATTAAGTGCCAGGGGGACAGATCCGTCTATCGGCGATTATAATGTGTCTGCACTCTGTTACAGTGGGTTTTATTGGGAAGGGGTGGTGCGGGGACCGGGTACGGCATCATTTATTTAAGAATGATTCGTGCACCCCCACCCCCCGGATCAGCGTCACCAACCTCCAGTGAATGAACGTGAATGTGTGTCTGAAACTTTTTACATCTGTCTATGACGTGAACGGCTTCCGCCGTTTAAGCACCGCTGCCTTGCATATGTGTTCTTCCTTAATGTGGGTTGTTTTCCAAGACAGCCTCACAAAATTGAGGAAATGTTTAAATATTCAGGGTTTAATCTACAATGACTTTTCAGAAAAAAATATAAAAAGGAAAAAAAAAAAAAAAGCCTGATCTTCCCTCTCGTGAAGAAGTTGCCCCAATGTTCCTCAAACCTTTTGAATTGGCACATTCTTCCAAAGCTTGCTCTATAAATAAAAAGGTTTTTTATT
The DNA here is from genome assembly GCA_009667805.1 of Leptobrachium leishanense. Lineage (NCBI taxonomy): Eukaryota > Metazoa > Chordata > Amphibia > Anura > Megophryidae > Leptobrachium > Leptobrachium leishanense. The sequence goes on from CM019066.1 coordinate 370,587,744, forward strand.
CACGTTGGGAACATTAGGCACAGAGTAATGTATTGGTTCTGAGCTTGCATGCTTACGTTTTTACTGAAAATGTAATAGAAGTGCAGTGTTTTATATTTTCTTTTTTTTTGTTTGTTTTTTTGTTTTTTGTCAATTTAACAACGTCGTTCACTTCTTCTTCCCGAACAGGCTGAATCGCTTCTCCTTGTCCTTTTCCTTGTCCTTCTCTCGCTTGCCAGGGCTGGATTCGGTGGTGACAGTCACGCTGGCGGGCAGAGTTTGGGCACGGCTGGAGGCTGGTGTGCTCTGCGTGCTCAGAGACACCTCGGTCTTGTCTGGCGAGATTGCGTTTGTGATGGCCTGGATCCATGTGTTCATTTCCTCCTGCGGAATAAGACGCCAAAAGGTCAATGGATTTGCTTATTTGGAAAGAGGAACACCCAATACATCTCCCACAATTCCTTTCCAAAACCTGCCCCGTGTGACCCTCTGGAATGTCAATCTATCGAAGTACAACAAAAAAAACCTAGAAATATAAACCATCTGGTTTACACAGAACCACATGCAACTCCTTTAAAGTGAACACTTACATCATCTTTGGCTTGGAAGAGGTACTCATTACCATTATTTAACCTGAAATAAAGAGAAAGGAAACATTTTACTTACAGGTCATACATAACAAATCATTAGAAAGTGAACGGGACAGGCGCAAACACAAATACACGTTATAAAATGTGGCACAAAATAAAAAGTTCATCATCAGCAATAACAGGTTGCAGCAGATCAATTCTCACGTTCTTAATTCTAACTGTGAAACATCCAAAAAAGTGTAGGAAGGGACCTAGATTTGTGACAAGCAGAGCAAGCCCCCCCTCCCCAAACCCATTGGTGTGCGCCTATTTGGGAAAATCTACTTTAGTGTAATTAGGGCCGGTGTTTCCACTAGGCAAGCTAGGCAACCGCCTAGGGTGCACTGGTGTCTAGGGGCGCAGCCGGCCCCAACCCGAGTTCCATTATTGTACTCGTTCCTCATTGAGTGGCTCTTGTAGCTGGCATTGGTGGCTCTCGGACCCCCACTAGCGACGCAGAAGGTGGGCATCTTATAGTGACAAGCAGGCACTACCAGATGACGTGTGGGTGTCACCACAGGCAGATAATTATTTTTTTTTTATTTAAAAAAAGAGCCAGAAGAGATAAAGGCACAGAATAAAGAAAGGCACGAAAGAGAGAACGAAAAAAATGAAAGAGGCAGGAGGAAAGAAAAAAGGAACGAAAAAAATGAAAGAGGCAGGAGGAAAGAAAAAAGGCACAGAAGAAACAAAGCGGCCGAGGAAAGAGGCCGAGGAAAGAAAGAGGCCGAGGAAAGAAAGAGGCCGAGGAAAGAAAGAGGCCGAGGAAAGAAAGAGGCCGAGGAAAGAAAGAGGCCGAGGAAAGAAAGAGGCCGAGGAAAGAAAGAGGCCGAGGAAAGAAAGAGGCCGAGAAAAGAAAGAGGCCGAGGAAAGAAAGAGGCCGAGGAAAGAAAGAGGCCGAGGAAAGAAAGAGGCCGAGGAAAGAAAGAGGCACAGACCGATCCTGGGCCCGACCAGCGGAGGAGTAAGATGGGCACCAAACGACCGTGTGCAGCCCCCGTGCACAGTGTGTCCCCCCCTACGCAGTGTGTCCCTGAGCACAGTATGTGGCCCCCCACGCAGTGTGTCCCTATGCGTGTGTGTGTGTGTGTGTCCCTATGCGTGTGTGTGTGTGTGTGTCCCTATGCGTGTGTGTGTGTGTGTGTCCCTATGCGTGTGTGTGTGTGTGTGTCCCTATGCGTGTGTGTGTCCCTATGCGTGTGTGTGTGTGTGTGTGTGTGTGTCCCTATGCGTGTGTGTGTGTGTGTGTGTCCCTATGCGTGTGTGTGTGTGTGTGTGTGTGTGTGTGTCCCTATGCGTGTGTGTGTGTGTGTGTGTGTGTCTCCCCACATTTCAACAGTTAATTTTTTCAGGGGGGGGGACGCAAGTAGCTGGTCTTGCCTAGTGTGTAAATAGTCTAGCACCGGCCTTGAGTGTAATGGTACATTGTTAGGACAGTATGACAAGCAAGTACTGTTACCAGCAGGTGGTTTCGTGCCTTTGCGTGTGTAGAATGTGACACGACAATACACACATTTATAACACAATGTGTAAGAGCACAAGGCACGTCAGAAAATCTGACGCAAGATGTTATTCAAATGTGAGATTGTGGGTATAAGGGCAGAATGGGATCACATCACAATCTCTGAAAGCATAAAGGACTCGTATGAGGAAAAACTATAAAGCTTCAGGGAACGTGCGATTTCAACAACCAATCAGAACCTGGGAATCAAGTCCCATCATTCTAATGTGAATGAAAGGGAAGAGGGTTAAGGCAAGGATCCTGATGGTCAATGTCACATGGCCTGATAGCCGTCAATCCTGGATTCAAACTTAAATGTCAAAAATAAAGACTCAGATTTCAAAAAAGATCACAGGTGAGAGACCCTTTTTTGTAAAACTAAAAAAACTTAACACCACATCCCTATAAAATGATGAAAACAATGTGTTTTAAATATTAAATTGTATTACTTGCATATAGAAAAACAAATTAAATCCGTCTCTAGCCTACAAATAATAAAGGAATAAGTGTGTTTAACCCCTTTACTACCAAGTGATTTTCCAAAAAACATTGTCAGGAACCAGTGTTTTGTAAAATCAATTAATTTTACAGTAATAAATAGCTATTACTGTAAATAACCTATTTGGCCAGTAGGTGGCGCCATCTACTGCCAAACTAGGTTACAGAGATTTGAGCAGCAGGTCTATTTTTTTCCCCCGCATCGGCTGCTGAAAGCTGGATATTTCAGAGCTTTCAGCAGCTGATTTTTACAGTTTTAGCTCTTGGAACATTATGCCTACAGGGCTAAAACTTTAGGGGCAACTTCTGCAGCCTAAAAACAAACGAAATTCATTAGCTTTTGAGCTGCAGATCAGCAGATCGAGATATCTCGATATCGGGGTACCAGATGGTGCCTTTGAAGTCCGAGGTATCTCTAGCTCGGTAGTGAAGGGGTTAATGAGTGAGAAAAGTGTCACTGGTTTGCTCTGCTGCCAATAAACTTTAGAAGACAATATATTAACCTCAGAAGAGTCCACATTTCATAAGAAAGTCCGGTTAGGAGCACAGGATGGTCATGTCATTGCCATGAAGTGCTTCGAAGATGAAGTACGGCAGAATGAGAGGGTCACGTTCCTGCCACGATGCATTTTGAAGATGAAGTATGGAGGCATGAAAGGGTCAAGTCACTGAATGGACCGTCCGGCCACAGTGACCATGTACAGGACATTTAGTAAGTGATCTTATACATGAAGTATATCAAGTTATCCAGTGCGTGGAGGTATAGGTTTGTGCTATAGAAAATGATAATATACACGGCCTGCATTAGCCTTAATGACATTTCTTGCTCTTAGGGGATTTCTGGATTGCTGTTCCGCCTCATCTAGGACACACGGGATCCTATGACGCGTGCACTCCTAAAGCACATTATGGTTATCATCACTTTATTTGTAAGAGGCCGCGTCACGCTGCGTACCTTAATTTGAAGACGTGTTTCTTCTTCTTGTAGTCCGTGGCCACTTCACAGACCGCCTCCTTGAGCGCCACCGGGACCTCGTTGTGGTACGGAATGCCGGAGGCGGCGCTTTTGGAATCTTTGTAAAAGCCAATCTCTTGGCTGTTTATTACACAGTACACGTTGTGCCAGGACCTAAGAAAAAAAGTGCAACAAGGAATGTCAGGATTGTCTCCATGTGCAGAGAAAGAGAAACTTTTAAATCTTAAACACCCCCCACCCCCCCCAAATAAAAGTTACAAAACAGTTTTTGGCACTCTTTATGGGGGGGGGGGGGCTCCAGATTTTTGTGCCTACAAGCTCCGGAGATGTAAATCCGGCCCTGGCTCGTTCATCGGCAGCAAGAGGGCAAATATTCCGACATGGACAATGACACCGTCTGTCTGTGGGTGCAGAGCTATCTCTGTGCCAGGGTATGGTCTGGATTTGCACAGCGCGGTCTATAAAAAGTATCACAGGTTGAGTATCGCTTGTCCAAACTGCCCGGGATAAGAAGTGTTTTTGGATTTAGCTCTTTTCGAATCTTTGCATATAATAATGATACATCTTCTGTGAGTCTAAACATGAAATTCATTGATACACACGGGTTATTTTATACAATATTTTCCCATAATTTTGTCCCCGTCACAGGAGCTCAGAGATGGGATTTTCCACTTGTGGCGTCACGTTGGATTTTTGGATAGCAGTCGCAGCGTGTGAGGACCCTTTACCTGTTTGAGGCTTTTTTATTGTGCGCTTCCCATTCATGTTTACGATGCAGGAATCCTTCGAGCTGAGCGGACGGGATTTCCTGCGTCTTGGCCGGGAGCGTGGCGGCGGTCTGCGGTTGCATGGCGGATTTGGATTTACGATCGGCGGTCGGTGAGGGGATCGGACTAGATTCTTTCGAGCTGGACCTTTGCTCCGTGGACCCATTAACCATTTCATTGCCGTCTGCATTTTCCGTCATCTAAAAACACCAGAGGAAAAGATTGAGCAAAGGGCACGAGAGTCCAGAGCAAGTCCTTTGACCACCGGTGGGAAGGTTGGAAAGGCCTCCCAGCCCCACCTCCATCCTACGGGTGTTCAAAGCTGTTAGATGGCTGTTTACAGATGGCTAAAAGAAAGGACCCAGGTACAGAAAGTCTGCGTCAAAGCCCCAGTGCAACGTTAAGAAGGGGGGAAATTGCAGTGTTACGATTAGTAAAAAATTACCCAGGAGGAGGAAATTCAGATTAATTTACTGCACCTCGATCATTCTTTTTGTTTAACAGATTAAAGAGACACCGCACGTACATGCCAAGCCATCATTAAACATGTTTACAGGTAACGTAGCGACGTGTGTCGACTGTTCTACAGAGACCTGCAACATGTTACCATCTGACAGGCAGGGGTGGGGGCACAGGAGACCAATGAACCAAGCATTGTCAGAAACCACATATTTTACGTATAGTATGTTTTTTTTTTTACGTTTTTCTATAAATTCTATGGTCAGAACAGGTTTCTGAAAATGCTTCATCTTTCTCTTTTTTTCCCCCCCTCCCGACAGTTTTAAAAACAATCAAAACATGCAGAGATTAAAGTAAACGACATCATGCATTTCCATTAACACCGCCCCCAAGTTAGCACGGATTTATTTTCGTGAAGAAGACGAGGAATAGAGAATTATAGATAAACATTTTTTTTTTTTAATAAACGAGAGTCATTGGTTGTTTTTTTTTTAAAGACTTATCATTAGAGTAAATTGGATTTAGGTTAGGAGGATTTGGAGAACCAACACAGTCACTCAACACCACACGGCTATTTACCCCCAAACAAAGACAGAACCAAGGCCTTGCCCATCACTTGCTTTGAGGATCACGTTGCTTGCGGCACGCTGTGACCGAGTCTAGAGAGCCCAGTTTCCTGGTCAAGCTGGAGACGTCTTCAGGAGCCAAATTTTCATTTACTTTGGAGACACTTTTTTTTTTTGAAGGGGAAAGTGTTTTTTGTGTCTTTTCGCTTTTTTTCAGGAAATACACCACAGTCCCTGTTATGTATTTGTACGGTTACGTTGCCATTTGTTTTAGTATCATTGTAGCAGCCTGACGTGTGGCATTAGAGAGTTACTGAAGCTCAGTGCTACGTACTAATCTTTTAGTGGATTACGAACATTAGGCGCTGGGGAGGGAATTGAGAGGGGGGGGGAAAATCGGGATGGGGGGGTTGTTCGCTAACAAATACAAAGCAGGAAAAGTAATGGCTTGACTGAAACGCTGCTCAGATTATTACTTGCAGGCAGCCGAAAACAAAAAATACAAAAAAGAAAAACAAAAAAAACCTGTCTTTTGCAGCCACCGCTCTCCGTAATGTTGGCTCCGACAGCTCACCAGCAACTGGCTCGTGAGTTTGGCACACGATGCTTTCACGAGGCACGTGTGTATAAATATTTGTATGGGAAGGGTTGGTTGACTGCCTTTACGTTAGATTGTGCGTCTGATCTGGAAACATTGAGCCACGTAACGAAAAAGGACTTAAGACAAACAGGGGCATTAGAGCCGCGTCAGGAGTAGGTTTTCTGTAATATTAGGACGTTGTATACATTCGGATTTATAGACGGACGGAATGTAAAGAGTCAGAGAAAAAGGAGATAAATCATTCTTTAAAAACAGAAAAGTAAACAAGTAAAATATTTCTATAGATGCCTGACAGGGATATGCACATTGAACATTAATCAGGACCGCTTTTCCAGCCCTGATTTTTTTATTCTGTTTATGGCCAGGCGCTTTATTACGAGCCCCAGAATGCTCAGAAATCCCAACACAAGGTGTAGGGGCACTCGTCTGGTCCTGACATTAATTCTCTGATGTATCAAACGGAAACTGTCACAATTAACAAAATATTAATTCTTGCACTATCCAATTAAGAGATATATATATATATATATATATATAAAACGTACATGCATCATCTCCAGTAACGGGTGTTCCTCTGTGCTGCCAGCCTCCCACATTCAACTGACGGACCTCCTTGAGGAATCAATCAGCAGGCAGGGGACACGTTGTGATGCTGGCTTCAATGCCTGCACTGATTGGCTAGCAGGCAGAGAACTCATATGATAGAGATATATACATATATATCTCTCTCTATTACACACACACGATAATCTTCCTAATCTCTGCTGTCAATCTTTGCAGAGAGCATCCACAATTGGCATAGACCTCTATGCCAAAGATATGAGTGACTCGTCTAGGCACTTTATACTTTATAGAGAAAAAAAATCTATATCTATATATACACCCACAGAGTGTGATAGAGTGTGTGTGTGCTTGGACTAGTTCCTGTTGGGTGGTTCGTGCCCTGCATATCGATGTGTGTAAATGATAAAGGCTCAGTGCCACAAGCCAAAGCATCCGATATAGATATACATAAGTCCCTTTGTTCTGAAGTTGTGCATTTTCAAAAGTAATCAAGGGAGTGAGACGCTGCTGTTTTTTAATTGTATGTATGTATGTATGTATGTATGTATGTATGTATGTATGTATGTATGTACAGGGCTCAAAATTTCCACTCCCCTACTAGCATTTGGCGAGTGGAAATTAACTGAGGGTGAGTGGAAATGCGCACACACAGACAGCAAAACAAATAATTTCGTGCTGTGTATTCCGGCAGTGCCACTGTGCTGCCGCACCTTCCCCAGGCTGCACGGTGGCAGGGATCATCTGCCTAACCTAACCCAGCTCGTCTATGTCACTAGCAGGGGCATGGAGAGGCTTCCCTGCCTCCTCGCTCTGCTCACACTGGGGTCTGATGTCTGGATATACATGTATCTGATGTCTGGGTATACATGTATCTGATGTCTGATGTCTGGGTATACATGTATCTGATGTCTGGGTATACATGTATCTGGGGTCTGATGTCTGGGTATACATGTATCTGGGGCCTGATGTCTGGGTATACATGTATCGGGGGCCTGATGTCTGGGTATACATGTATCTGGAGCCTGATGACTGGGTACACATGTATCTGGGGTCTGATGACTGGGTACACATGTATCTGGGGTCTGATGTTTGGGTATTAATGCTATTTTTGCAACTTTCTTCTAAATAAAACCTTGCAATTTCATACGATAATTTAAGGGTGTGTATTTAGGGGCGGAGTTAAGGACTGGGTAGGAGTTAGGTGGAATAAATGGTCGCGAGTAACTCTTCTGGCCTTGTTAGTAGCTTGGGACTTGAAATGTCGAGCCCTGTGTGTGTGATAGATATATATATATATACACACACACACACACTCCATAGGTAGGGATGGCACTCTGAGGGTTTGCATAAATACAAGTTATATTTGTTTAATGTTTCAGTCCCCTTCTTGCAGACTTTCATCAGGATCCGTCTGCGGGAAGTGGACTGAAACGTTGAACAAATATAACTTGTATTTTTCAAACCCTCAGAGTGCTGCCAGTACCTACAAAGTACTTCTATACATATACAAGCTGGACGTGGCACCGGGTCTGAGACTGGAGATTTTCTGTGTGCAGGAGTGGAAGTGAGAGCTATATATACAGTGGCAAGAAAAAGTATGTGAACCCTTTGGGATTACGAGGAGTTTTGCATGAATTGGTCATAAAATGTGCTCTGATCTTCATCTAAGTCACAACAATTTGAAAAACACAGTCTGCTTAAAATAATACAACACAAACATATGTTTTCAGGTATTTATTGAACAGAACATGTAAACATTCACAGGGCAGGGTGGAAAAAGTATGTGAACCTTTGGACTTAATAACTGGTTGACCCTCCTTTGGCAGCAATAACCTCAACCAAACGTATCCTGTAGATGCAGATCAGACCTGCACAACAATCTGGAGTAATTTTGAATCACTCCTCTTCACAAATCTGTTTCAGTGTAGCAATATTCTTGGGATGTCTGGTGTGAATCGCTCTCTTAAGGTCATGCCTCAGCATTTCAATCTGGTTGAGGTCAGGACTCTGACTGGGCCACTCCAGAAGGCGTATTTTGTTTTGTTGAAGCCATTCTTTTGTTGAATTACTTGTATGCTTTGGGTCATTGTCCTGTTGCATCACCCATCCTCTGCGGAGCTTCAGTTGGCGGACAGATGGTCTTACGTTTTCCTGCAAAATGTCTTGATAAACTCTGGAATTCATTTTTCCATCAATGACAACAATCGGTCCAGGCCCTGAGGCAGCAAAGCAGCCCCAAACCATGATGCTCCCTCTGCCATGTTTTACAATGGGGATGAGGTTTTGATGTTGGTGTGCTGTGCCTTTTTTCTGCACACAGTGTTGTTTGTTTTTTTCCAAACAACTCAATTTTGGTTTCATCTGTCCACAAAATATTTTGCCAGTAGTGCTGTGGAACATCCAGGTGCTCTTTTGCAAACTTCAAACGTGCTGCAATATTCTTTTTGGACAGCAATGGCTTCCTCCGTGGTGTCCTCCCATGTACTCAATTCTTGTTTAAGGTTTTCCTTATTGTAGATGTGTCAACAAAAATGTTAGCATGTGCCAGATATTTCTGTAAGTCTTTAGCTGACACTCTAGGATTCTTCTTTACCTCATTAAACATTCTGCGCTGTGCTCTTGCAGTCATCTTTACAGGACGACCACGCCTAGGGAGAGTAGCAACAGTGCTGAACTTTCTCCATTTGTAGACAGTCTGTCTTACCGTGGACACATGAACATCAAGGCTTTTGGAGATACTTGTGTAACCCTTTCCAGCTTCATGCAAGTCAACAATTCTTGATCGTAGGTCTTCTGAGAGCTCTTTTCTGCGATGCAGGTTTCGCATCAGGCAGTGCTTCTTGAAACCAGAGAACCCAAAACTGGTGTGTGTTTTTAAGGGGCAGGACAGCTTTCAGCAACACATCCAATAATATCATACTGATTGGACTCAAGGTTGGCTCACTCCTGGCTCCAATTAGCTCTTGGAGAAGTCATTAGGCTAGGGGTTCACATACTTTTTCCACCCTGCACTGTGAATGTTTACATGTTCTGTTCAATAAACACATGAAAACATTTAATGTTTGTGTTGTATTATTTTAAGCAGACTGTGTTTTTCAAATTGTTGTGACTTAGATGAAGATCAGAGCACATTTTATGACCAATTCATGCAAAACTCCACGTAATCCCAAAGGGTTCACATACTTTTTCTTGCCACTATATATATATATATATATATATATATATATATATATATATATATATATATACACTATATTGCCTTGACTCGCATATGGATGGATGAGCGAATACTTTTGGCAATATAGTGTATTTTAATATAGTGATCACTAGCCTTTGCAGCTCAAATGTTTCTGGACCACAGGCCCCCTGATGCTCATTCAGGCACCGTTTCAGTGGTTTCAGATTACAAAATCACAAAGTGTTTAAATGCCAAAGTAGAAATGCCTGGCAATAACGTATGTTTGTTATTAGGAGAGGTAAGGTGTGTGGGATTTAGGGATTTCAGGATTGAAGAAAAAAATAGCTAGTAAAAGAATTTGCTAAAATAGATTTCCGATGTCACCGGGTCATTAAGCTGCTTCCCCAGTTAACAAACCAAAGAGCGTTACTAGCTCAGTCTAGAGAATAACTGAAGCTTTATTTGTAGTTCCAAAACATCTAGCGGGCCAAGGTTGCCGACTCCTGCTCTAATGGCAAATGTTAATGCCTGCAGTTAAAAAAAATGAAATACAAATAAAGAGTGTTATATATATATATATATATATATATATATATAAGCCCCAACAATGTCACATGGCGATTGGCGATGCCCTTTGTTCTACTTCGTGCTGTCATCTGGAAACATTATACAATACCTGCTGGACTTAGAAAATAAATAAAAGAGCGCACATACATTTAGTTTCGCATCTAAACACAAATCTGCTACAACATACACAGAAATGAGGAAGCAAAAATGAAACTTTAATGGGATACATGCTTCGAGCATGCGAACAAAGAGGATGTAAGACAAACAATAACCGGGAAAAAACGTCACGCGGATTAATGCGTCATTCCTGCCGCATGGGGGGGGGGGGTTAGTGAGCACGCTCGATAAAGAGACTCGCTGCCACACACAAAACCAATGATTGACATGCAGTTTGCACACGGGTAGGCAACCTCTGGCACGTCTGCTGCTGCTCACTACAACTCCCAGCAGCCTCAGCCGGACATGAGAGTTGTAGTCAGCGGAAGCTGGAGACACAGAGCTTGTCTGTCCGTGAATTTCCGCAACGGATGAGGTGTCAATGTGTCGGTCACCGTGCACATGTCTACACTACGTGCCATAGATTGGAGTCTCTGAACCAATTAAATATTAACCCCTTAAGGACCAATGATGTAACGGTTACGTCATAAATGCATTGACTTGGTCCTGAAGGGGTTAACGCTGACAGGATTGATTTTAAAATTAATAACAATTTTAAATTATACATAAATATAAATAAATTGTTTGAACAAAAAATAAAATTCTATTAAAAACAGATTAATTATACTTTATTGGTAATAAATAGCTGGTACAATGTCTGCATTAGTGACACGCCAAAATCCATTTGATCTTTATTAAATATTAATGTTTGCATAGTTACTTTTATGACATCATTTTTTATAAATCTAGATATATGTATTTCAGATCTAAAGTGGATTAGAGAAGAAAAAGGCAGAGAGACCCAACTATTGTGCACAGCTTATTATTGGCTGAGGATAAACAGAACAGAACGTAGGTAAGAGAAAACTATGTTGTCCTAATAGAAAGAATAAAGAGCGACATGCCTTGTGAAAAAAGAAAAAAAGAAATGATTTGAAAGAATACACGTAATAAAAACTGCTTGAAATGGTTACACATACACATGAGCTAGAAGAAAAAAAAACAAAGAATAAACAGAAATCAACAACAATGTATCATCATCATCATCACTCTAAATCTGATCTGAAGCCAGATCAGGCGTCACGATATTCCTCCCTACCAGCCTGGTAAAGGGTCCAATTGCCTCAGAGCAGGAGAGTCCAAACACTCATCCTCCAGCAGTAGTGAGACTACAACTCCCAGAATCCTCTGGCAACAGCAACCCTGGAAATTTGAGTCTACTGCGCTCTAGATCAGGACTGGACAAAATGTGCTGTTCGTCAGTAAAGGCTTAGGGCAGGGCTGTCAAACTCCAGCCGCCCCAGATGTTTCTGAACTACAGCTCCCATCATTCGCCGGAAAATTTATTGAATTGAAAAAATAATGGGAATTGTAAGCCTTCAACATCTGGGGGGGCCAGCGTTGGACCTCCCTGGCTGGGGGGGGGGGGTTATTCACAAACCACTGTCACTTATTGTTTTCAGTGGTGACAAACGTCAGCATTTTCCGAGCGGGAAATTCAAACTGCGGTGGGAGAAGATTCATGGATGAAGATTCTGCTGCCGGTTTTGGAGACTCACCGACCAACGTTATCACCGCAGCAACAACGGCAAAATACGGTGCCTAGTGAATAACCACCCACCGCCTTCGTGGTTTCCATCATAACAGAAAGTCGTGTTTACGATTGAATTCTTGAGGAGCAGAGGGGCCTGGTTTATATATGCGATAATACTTAATTTTGGTGGAATTGTGTCAATTAACACTGATTTATAAATACTTTAGACAGAACTAAACCTTACACAGATACAGTCCCTGCTGGGGGTGTACTCATGGCTTGGCTACCATACATGTATCAGCACTGTGTATATTTTAGCGCAGTATAGAACCTGTAGAAGATGGTCTTATTAAATCAATATTTGGATTTCCTATTTATGGCTTATAAGTAACCATTTTTTTCCATTGACATAAATACATATAATTAAATAGCTAGTTTAATGGATGTCAAACAGGCCCAAAAGCATCTAGTACCCAAAACCTAGGGTGTATAACATGGTCTGCGCTCTGGCTGCAGTGCCCGCCATCCAACCACAGCCAGTGGAGCAGAACTGCAAACAGTGAGGAGTTACGGATAAAGAGCGATTCTAGGGTGAAGGTTCGCAAAACAAATAGCAACAAAAGAACCATCTGTTCAGCCATGGCGGATCATCCTAGAATACGTATTTTATGTGGGGCTATTTACTCTTATTGGATGTTCTGCAAGGAATACTCCTGATCCAATGTTTAATAAAAGAGGCTAAAACATAGCGCTGAATTAAAAGAACGCCAGGACGGCACGAAGATAGGCGGCCGGAGACATAAAACCAGATTGCCTTCCCGGTGCGTCAAAGAATTTTTTTTTTTTTTTTAATATTTAAAAAATATAGGATGTTGACCCAAAAATAGTGGATCTAGACCCGAAGCCTGAATCCCTGTTTACACGACAGTCCTCAGCTTCAGAAGTGGGGCAGGTTAATCAGAAGGATGGGGTTACAGACTGCACCGCTCTGCTGCTCAAGGAATAAAGTGTATTAGGAAATTTCCAGTAGAAGCAAAAACGTCTGGATAAAATTGTGCACCTTATCGCACCCCCCTCCCCCACACCCCCAATTAGGCTTTGGAAGGTTTGAATTACCAGATCTTCGACCTCTAGGAAGCCCTCGTTCCTCAGTCCCTGCAATCAATGGTTATTTACAGAGCATATAAAAATCATCGACGCCCCGAGGCCCTAATGTAGGCGTTGACCTGATTACGCAACGTCTGATACAAATCATGTTTCATGGTGTCGGAGTGGAGGGGGGGAAAAAAAAATGGAGGTTGCGTTAAAATGCGAGTCTACAAGACAGACGGCGCTCTCCGAGGTTACAGTCCAGACCACGGCCGGTCATTGGCTGCTCTCCGGCTATAAGAGTTTTTGTAGTTTTGGTAGTTTTGCGATCGGTAACTAACCCGTGGGGAGTCCTGGTCGGACGGCAATCCGTTCTGAGAAACTTGCTCTCCTTCTTTTGCTCCATCCCTGAAAACAGTACATTAAAAGGCAGTTAATATAAAGTACCCAAAAAAACACTCAGACCACAGCAAGCGCACGCTACCGCGGTCACCTGCAATACTTACCATTGCTGCGGAGACTCTCCTTCCTCTGAAACTTTCGGGCTGAGCTCCGGAGAGGGAGGCTTCCTTTTCCTTTCCTCCTCTTCTTGCAGTCGACGTACTTCCAATAATTCCAACTGGGGCCAAGAACGACAGGAAAAACATTAACCGGAGAGAAACACCAACTGCCTCGTCCGGCTGCTAAGCATGTCAGTGGACGGGAGGCACATCGTGATACACAAGTCGGGCACCTTTATCCGGAATGTTTGGGACCAAGATTTTTGGAATCTGGGAGAATCTGATATGTTTTTAGAGGATGGAGATCGTGGTGGAAGCTCACTGCAGCGTCTCTTTGTGGCCATGATGCCCAAAGTCAGCGAGACTCCGGGCAGCATATCACACGCTGGGGCTGCCCAAAGGCTCTGCGGTCTGCCGCAGCGCTCAGGAGCCACGTGGCAGCGACCGTATGGAGAGCCCCACAAAAATCCAGACAGCTTTGAAAAATCCGGTATTCAGTCTTCTGGATAAGGGGTGCCCGACCAGTGCTTACATTAGCGCATATGTGCAATAAAAACGTAATTTAAATGGGAAATAAAACACAAATTAAAAAAGGGGAAACATAAGGCTATAATAAAGCGTTACACGTTGGTTAGGAAAAAAAAACATCTTCGTGACAGTAACGACCGGTCTCCAAATACATGGAAATACATTAAAAGAACGGATATTTTAACATATTGGTATAATAAAAACAAAAAGAGATAAACATTAATGCAGTATAGTGAAAGACTGCAAAGCACCATGGTATTTGTAGTTCTACTTTTCGGCCGCCACAGACTGCAGTTTACTATGCACTAAACAGGCCGCAGCTAAATGCTAAGGTCCGTACCGTGGTAAGTCTTTCCAAAGCGTTAAACCGCTCGTCCCAAGTAGCCGCAGACTTCTCGAAGGCCTCGTGCCTCTTGATGAGTTTTTCCACTTCGTCTACGCTCTGGCCAATCTCACGACTTGACAGATAGGGCTCCTGTCCCATAAGCCAGGCTTCGGCAACACTTGCATCTCTGGAAAACTGGTGCACCTCCAAAACTGCAACACAAAAGCAGCGCCGGACACCCCGATGAGTACAAGAATAGCCTAGATCTACCCTCTGCCCACAGAGAAGGAGTACAAGAATAGCCTAGATCTACCCTCTGCCCATAGAGGAGGAGTACAAGAATAGCCTAGATCTACCCTCTGCCCACAGAGGAGTACAGGAATAGCCTAGATCTACCCTCTGCCCATAGAGGAGGAGTACAAGAATAGCCTAGATCTACCCTCTGCCCACAGAGGAGTACAGGAATAGCCTAGATCTACCCTCTGCCCACAGAGGAGGAGTACAAGAATAGCCTAGATCTACACTCTGCCCACAGAGGAGGAGTACAAGAATAGCCTAGATCTACCCTCTGCCCACAGAGGAGGAGTACAAGAATAGCCTAGATCTACCCTCTGCCCACAGAGGAGGAGTACAAGAATAGCCTAGATCTACCCTCTGCCCACAGAGGAGGAGTACAAGAATAGCCTAGATCTACCCTCTGCCCACAGAGGAGGAGTACAAGAATAGCCTAGATCTACCCTCTGCCCATAGAGAGCGGCTGGGGAGTCGGATCGGAGTGACACCAACAACCTAGCAGGTGTCTGATAAAAGCAATAGAATCAGTCTATAAAGGAAACGTTAATTTATGGAGCTCGAGACGAGTCTCTCTAGGTTTAGCAAATTCATGATGTCGTGCTAATAACCCTATTTAATGGACCGTATAAAAGCAGTCAAACATCAGCAAACTATGAAACAAGGAAAAAAACAACACAAAAAGTGTGTAGACTTAACTCCCACGGACTCTATAAAAGAAAAAAAAATAAAGTAAAGCAAACACTGCACCTTTTTGTTGCCCTTGTTAACAAAGAGCACCTGTGCAGCTTCCGTGCACACAATCATTAAGAGCAGACGGTGTAACAACCCACTAACTCAGTGATGGCGAGCCTGGGCACCCCAGATATTCCACGATGCTCAGCTAGTCTGAGGTGTGACTAAGCATTATGGGACATGCAGTTCCAAAACATCTGGGGTGCCAAGCCGCGCTAACGCTAACTTTGCAGTAAAGGAATGCGTGCCAGTGTAATTTTTATTTATTTTTACAAAAGGAGGTCCAGAAACACAGGACAGAAAAGTGGTTTCTTGAAAAATCATTTTTAATTAATTATACAGTAAGAAATATTTGGGAATATTCCCAGTGTATTTCTTACTATAATAACCTACTTGACAGGCAGATGGCGCCATCCACTGGCCAAATGAAGTTACAGCAGTTTGAGCTGCAGCTCGTTGTTCCCTGCATCGGCTGCTGAAAGCTCAATATGTCCCAGCATTCTTTAGCCGATTTTAAACAGTTTTAGCACCTTGGGTATTCTGCCCACAGGCTAGAACTTTGGGGTCACCTTCTGCAGCCCAATCACAAACAAAATTAGTTTGCAGCAAATTAATTTCATTTGCTTTAGTCCTTCAGAGTTGCAGATCGAGATAACTTGATATCAGGACCTGGTGGTGCCTTTGAAGTTCAGAGTTACCTCGATCTCAGCAGTGAAGGGGTTAAAGGCCAAGGTAAGGAGGGAAGACCTCTGCTATAAAGAGCTGCTATGGTGGTCAGGAAAGGAAGACGGATGAACATGAATGCTCTAACATGACTACTTAAAGGGATGCTATAGGTTTAAAACAGGAGGGGGTAGGAAACAGGGGTTAAGCAGTAACCCCTCCTAACCCCTCCACAAGTTCCCCTTCTCATTGAACCCTTTGGTTTCCTTTAAAAGCTAACCTGAATCCAGAGCTGGTCCATCTGATCTGTGCGGGATATGACAAGCTTCCTGCTCAGCATGTCATGTGACTGCAGGGGGCTAGGTGCTCCAATCTAGTGGCTCTCAATGCAGGAAGGCTTTGATACTATTGGATAAGGCTAGTTCCCAAAAGTCTCCAAGCCCTGAAACGTGAGTCGAGGGCTCCCTGTACTGCATTTGGATGGCTGAATCTGCCCTCTGAGTCCTCCTGGGGGGGGTCTCACAGCAGTGTGACCGCTCAGATAAGATTGCGCACAGATACTGTGTAGCCTGTCCCTTTAAATCCTTTAACTAAGCTTGTGGTAGTTAGTGTCCCTTTATACGATTAAACTTGTCCTTGGTCACAAATCACTTATTCTATGAGAGAATGTCATGGGACGGGGAGGACAACACGTGGTTACTTACTCAGCCTCAACCATTCCCATCTGTCTTCCCACTTGTCAATCATTTCTTTTCTCTTCTCTGTCAACTGCAGTAGTTTTTCTTTGATCTGAATAGAAACACAAAAAAAAGAAAAGAATTGCATTGGCGGAATAAATGCAACCTGCGAACAGATCCCTATTCCAGCTCCCTCGTGTTCTATCCAGGGAGGAGGAGGAAAAAAAAATTGCATATATAACCTCAAAGGGTTACAGTGCGAAAAGGTGCTAGAATTATAATAGAGAACAGGGATGTATTTTATGCAGCTCACCAACTAAGTGTATCCTCCACTTAATATTAAAAAATAAACACCAAAAGTGTAAGGGAGCGCACAAATTAAATCACAAGATTTATGATATAGTCCTATTCCAGACCAATTGGTAGAAGCGGCTTGACTCGTCGTAAGGGTGAAATCAGGGCATATGTGTCTGTTTAATTTCAGATTTTCATCTGCAACAGTGAACACACGAACAGAAAGTACTTATTTTTAGCACTCACAAGTGGAGAGTCTCCAAGACTCGTGTAATTCGCCTATGAACCTCTGAACCTCTCCGGGGGCTCCTCCCATCAAAATCAACCATTTCAATACTTGCGATGACATTCAGGGATATCGCGAATGGATAAAACCAGACATACCCTGTTTCCCCTAAAATAAGACCTAGTACTATTTTTGATAATTGCTAAAGTATAAGACCTACCCCGAAAATAAGACCTAGTTTGATTCCCTGGGCTGATGGTGGCATAAAGGGCAACTGGAAGAGCCGCGGTAGAGAGTCGGCGATGCCGGCGCCAGAGGAAGCAAGGCAGCAGCGGAGGGAGCAGAGCCGCATAAGCTGATGCTTCCTCTAGCGCCGGCTCCTGTCACAGGCAGAGTGATTCCAGATTTACACTGACTGTGAAGAATCGATAGTGAAAACACGGTTTGCTCATTTTGGCCAGCGATTGGTTACTAAATTGCTCTTGAAAAGGTATGGCACCCCTGATTGCCACTCACTCCTGTCTTGCAAGTCTTCTACTGGTATTAAAAAAATTAAGACCTACCCTGAAAATAAGACCTAGTGTGTTTTTTTGGGTCCAAAAAAATATAACACAGTGTCTTATTTTCAGGAAAACACGGTAGTACAATACTGTTAAACAGTAAAATTCCAGAACAGAGGAAGGAGGAAAACCCTCACGTGAAGCAGAGCCTCCGGGGTGGGTGGCTCAGTATATACACCTAGGACCTCTTATGAAGGAGGGTGGACGAAGCTTGTTTAACCAGGATAAAAATAGGAAGCCGTGCTTCATAAAAGAAAAACTTGTTAAAACAAAATGTAAACAAAGAAAACCGAGACGCGTTTCGCCTGCTAAGCTGCAGGCCTTCTCAATCGGACCAATTTTTCTTTCATGAAGCACAGCTTCCTATATTTATCCTGGTTAAACAAGCTTCAATCAATGTACAACGAGGTGGGACCCCCTCCTTCATAAGAGGTCCTAGGCGCATATACTGAGCCACCCACCCAGGAGGCTCCGTGGCATGTGAGTGTTTTCCTCCTTCCTCTGTTCTGGAATTTTACAGTTTAACAATATTGTACTATGTCTGGTTTTATCCATTCGAGATATCCCTGAATGTCATCGCACAAGTATTGGAATGGTTGATTTTGATGGGAGGAGCCCCCGGAGAGGTTCACAGGCGAATTACACGAGTCTTGGAGACTCTCCACTTGTGAGTGCTACAAATAAGTACTTTCTGTTCGTGTGTTCACTGTTGCAAACCATCTGCGCGATCAGTTTTTCTCTCCCTTGTTTCAGTCATTAGGAGATGAGAATCTGAAACTAAACAGACATATATGCCCTGATTTCACACTTACGACGAGTCAAGCAGCTTTTACCAATTGGTATGGAATAGGACTCGATCATATAGCTTGTGCAAATCTTGTGATTTAATTTGTGCGCTCCCTTACACTTTTGGGGTTTATTTTTTTATGAGGAGGATAAACGCCTGCTGCCTCTGTGTGGTAACATATTATATATTTTGACAACAGGCAAGGTGGATTCCGTTATAACACTGCTCAATGCAGGCACGCTGGGTGCTCTGCGCAAGAATAAATCAACGAGCCTCCAGTGTAAGAACCAAACGTATAATTATCCACAGCTGGGCTGTAATGCTCTGCATTGACGCTCCAATGGATGACACCAACGGTTATTAAGATTGTGGATTAAATTTCCCAAAAAGTCGTCTTGAAGGCCACCTGGCCATCATTGGAAGCCCAAAGTGAGGCATCACTACTTTATATTGTACTGATCTGCTCCAGATACTCGCTTATCTTACAGTCACTGAATCGAGATGGATTCAAGGCCAGATAACAAGAGAATGAGCAGTCGGTTACAAAAAAGTTAATTTACAGAGCTTAAAATGTATGTGTCTTTGAGCAGGAATTGCTGCGTGGCCTGCAATCTATAACAATATCCCTCTTAAAGAATTACATAAATCAGTTATGGAATAAAGGCAAAAAGGAAACAGACAAATCGGGGTTAAATTATAAACCTCTCTTGCCCTCACTCTTATCAGTTTTTTTTTTAAAGAAATAAAAGCGTAATAGAATAGAGTAACAGGCTGCCGGGTGACGTATTAACGTGATTTCAGGAATCCCAGAAATCAGAATACACAGCTGGAAGAATCTGGAGGCTGCCACACACGAGGGCTGGAATTGTGTCCATGGAGGACGTGAGGACATCAGCTTGGAAGTTAGGATAGAGCACTTCTTGCTGCACCGACGTACAAACATAACTGCAACGAATCGGAGCTGGACAATCAAGTGTGTGTGTGTTACCTCTTCTGAGGAGTAGTGGTTCCGCGCCAGGAGAGCCTTTCCAAGCTCAATACATGCAGTGAAACTGTCATTACGTGCGTCGATCTCGGCTTTGATGCCCTGGTGGTTATTCATTAATAATTCTACGGAAGAAACATCCCTGGAAAGGAAAGCAAGATAAAGAAAAAGTGTTGAGATTCTAATAGCCCCACTGTACATTTCTTGCGCCATCTCCCACCCAGCCCACATGAACCCGCTACTACTCGTAGTCTGCTGTTTACCCTCATCTAGTGTGTCACCCCTCTGAAAAAAACTGTTCCCAGATCAGTACATTTCATGATGTTTGAGAGACCTCCGATACTGACAGCACTGGTGTCCTCAGGCGCATTCTTCTGGATTTTGTAATATGGTGGAAAGTGACAGCAGAACCGCTATATCCTCTTTCCGCTGCAACACCAGCATTTACACATAGCGGGAGATGCTGAGCAGCCTTTTTCCGAGGGACATGCTGCACAGAGCCCTCATATCCCTGGGCAGCATGTGCCACGCTGGGCTGCCCAGAGCCCCCAGTTTGTGTTGTGGCCATTGAAGGAGCACTGGCCTGCAGGAAGACCCATCCGGAGCATCAGCAAGGAAGCAGGTCTGTATTTTGGAAGCTTCCTAAATGTTAGATATAGATTTGGGTCAGGAATAGGAATGAGTGACATGGAAACAGATTCTTTGCAGTGACGCCGCTCTACCTATGGTAACCATATTTCGGAGTCTGCCTAATTTCAGAATTCTGGATAAGGGGCGCCCAACCTGTAGAGGCAAATTATACGACCAATAACAGCAAAGGGTCAGCGAGGTACATAGTTACACAGGCTGAAAAAAGACATGCGTCCAGCGGGTTCAGCCTTTCACGCATCACCTACTGCTGTTGATGCAAAAGAAGCAAAAATCCCAGTCTGAAGCGCTCGCCAATATACAAAATACTGGGAAAACATTTCTTCTTGTCCCCAGATGGTGTCAGATTTCTCCTTGGATCAAGAAGCTTTAACCCACATATTAAATATTATAACCCTTAATATTCTTTATCTGAAGGAAGTCATCCAGGCGTTGTTTAAATGTCTGTACAGACTCTGACCCAACCACCTCAACAGGCAGAGAATTCCACAGCTTTATTGTTCTGACTGTAAAATAATCCTTCCTATGTTTTAGGCTGAATTTCCTTTCGTCCAGTCTAAATGGGTGACCTCGTGTCCTGTGTATAGTCCTATTAATGAATAGGTTTCCAGACAATGGTTTATAATGGCCCCGTATATAAAAGTTATCAGATCCCCCTCTAAGGCGCAGTATATATTTATATAAAGTTATCAGATCCCTCTAAGGCCCTGTATATATTTATATAAAGTTATCAGATCCCCTCTAAGGCCCCGTATATATTTATATAAAGTTATCAGATCCCCTCTAAGGCCCCGTATATATTTATATAAAGTTATCAGATCCCCTCTAAGGCGCCGTTTATCTAAACTAAAACAGGTTTAAGCTTGTTAGCCTCTCCTCATAACTTAATTCTTGGTACCTTGGTTTCTCTTGGGCTTCAATATGTCGGATAACTTCTTCCATCCAAAGCATAAGGTCACGCACCATGCTGAAAAATCGGAACTTGTCGCCTGTGTCAATGAGTCTGAGCCTTCGTCCGTCACAGGCATCAAGCAAAACTTTCCAGGCCTCCAGAACCTCTCCTTCTCTTTTCTGTATGTCGTCCGCCTTTTCTCCGGCATAGGCTGCCTGCAGACGGGCAGCATCTTCCTGAAGCTGCCTGACCTGAGGACGAGACAAGGCATGTTATACATGCGCAATGCACATCGATATAACACATATCTGAGGCTAGCAGTGGGCTGAATCACCTTTATCTACAAGCATAAAGCAGCTGGCAGGGTGAAATACAGTGTACGATTACGATACGAGTAGCAGACCTTCCTCAGGGCTTTTTCTGCATGTCCTCGCTTACCTGGGTGCCAAGTGCCTGAATGTCATGCTCAAATGCCGTGTGCATCCTCTGTAGCGTTTCTACGGTGTTCTGATCTCTGCCCACTTCCTCTGGGAGCTTCTTGTGTTTATCTTGGATTCGACCAAAGATCTCCTTGGCATCGTGGTAGAATTTATGCAGTTCGTAAGAAGCTGCCAGTATTTGGGTTCTGGTGTCGATGAGTTCCAGGAGGTCGGCCCAAGCCTCGTTGAGACCGTCCTTCCATTCAGCAATGGTAGCTGCGTCAGAATGTCCTGAATTAATAAGGTCGTCCGCCATGTGGTTTACGGTATCCACCCTCTCCTGCCCGATGTGGCCAGTGTCCCGCGCAAACTCTCTGAATCTTTCTTGTAACATCTGCAAGAGCAGAAAGGTTAACAAAAACTGTTAATAAAAGCCGCCTGACATACGTACACAAAGGGTAAAAGCAGGGGTCAGGTCTTTATATAAAAAAAAAAAAAATCAGTGAGGGAACGCAAAATATTTGGACCTCGATTTAGCAACGGTCAACTCACATATAACCCAACATTCAAATGTCAAACTGTATGTTAGATTTAAATTTTCTGTATGAATATAAATATCCTGTATTGAAAAGCCTGTTCTGATAAAATGTTTTGATTGGGTTTGTTTATGGTTATTATTTAACACTGTATACATACATTGGGTATTATTGGTTAATTTTGATAATAAATCATAATTAAATCTTTTTAGGATTTTGAACCATAATAAAAGCATCAGAAAGGAACCCGTACATTAATGGTCAGAATTTGCATACTTGGCACGTTTGGAAGAACGTTTACTAGATAAACGTGTCAGCATTGCGCTACTTACTGTAACGTGTTCATAATCCTGGCCGAGCTCATGTGATCCGGCGACCACTTCTCTTTCTGCGATCCACTGCTCCAAATCGTCAACCTCACGGTTCAGTTGGAAGAGCCGGTGACGTTCATCAAGCTTCCCTCGCCTCTCCTCAGACAGGTCCTTCAGGCCGGCGTACAACTTATCGACTTTAGACTGACGCATGCTGATTCGTTCACTGAAGAAAGGATTCAGATATTCAATGGAATAAAGCAGAGTGTGGGCAAACGGGGAGCAGAGTGGGGGCAAACGGGGAGCAGAGTGTGGGCAAACGGGGAGCAGAGTGTGGGCAAACGGGGAGCAGAGTGTGGGCAAACGGGGAGCAGAGTGTGGGCAAACGGGGAGCAGAGTGTGGGCAAACGGGGAGCAAGAGCAGATAAAAAATGAAAATAATCCGTAAGAAAGTCTAAATGAAAACGGGCTGATTGAACGACCTTTCTTTGGGGTTAAAGGACAGTCCCGTCAATCTGAGCATTTTATGTGTTCATTCTTTCTCATGATGGTGTTTCTTGATTGTCACAGTGACCTCACGCCGTTAGGTTTGTGATTCCTATGCTTTGTGTTGATGTATTTAGGGCACAGTATGGAGTCTGCTCGTACCATGCTTTGTCTAGCAATAAAAAGATTAATGTAAGGTAATTATGCCAGGATTAACATATTGCTAGAAAATCTGGACCAGCGTGTAGAGGCGGGGAGGGGAGGGTCTCTCTTACCTCCAGTAACAGACTGAGGGGGTCTCGCTTACCTCCAGTAACAGACTGAGGGGGTCTCGCTTACCTCCAGTAACAGACTGAGGGGGTCTCGCTTACCTCCAGTAACAGACTGAGGGGGTCTCGCTTACCTCCAGTAACAGACTGAGGGGGTCTCGCTTACTTCCAGTAACACAGACTGAGGGGGTCTCTCTTACCTCCAGTAACACAGACTGAGGGGGTCTCTCTTACCTCCAGTAACACAGGCAGAGGGGGTCTCTCTTACCTTCAGTAACACAATGCCCAATGCCCATTAACCCTCTGCTGGGACATGCGATGTGAGATGCCCAATGCCCATTAACCCTCTGCTGGGACATGCGATGAGAGATGCCCAATGCCCATTAACCCTCTGCTGGGACATACGCTGTGCCCTGTGAGATGCCCAATGCCCATTAACCCTCTGCTGGGACAAACGCTGTGCCCTGTGAGATGCCAAATGCACATTAACCCTCTGCTTGGGACATACGCTGTGCCCTGTGAGATGCCCAATGCCCATTAACCCTTTGCTTGGGACATACGCTGTGCCCTGTGAGATGCCCAATGCCCATTAATCCTCTGCTTGGGACATATGCTGTGCCCTGTGAGATGCCCAATGCCCATTAATCCTCTGCTTGGGACATATGCTGTGCCCTGTGAGATGCCCAATGCCCATTAACCCTTTGCTTGGGACATACGCTGTGCCCTGTGAGATGCGCAATGCCCATTAATCCTCTGCTTGGGACATACGCTGTGCCCTGTGAGATGCCCAATGCCCATTAACCCTTTGCTTGGGACATACGCTGTGCCCTGTGAGATGCCAATGCCCATTAATCCTCTGCTTGGGACATACGCTGTGCCCTGTGAGATGCCCAATGCCCATTAATCCTCTGATTGGGACATACGCTGTGCCCTGTGAGATGCCCAATGCCCATTAACCCTTTGCTTGGGACATACGCTGTGCCCTGTGAAATGCTCAATGCCCATTAACCCATTGCTTTGTCTTGAATTGTATAGATTTTTTCTTCGTTTGGGATCATTTTGATTCGTTCTTTCGGACGGCAGAGTATCGTTTTCGGGGATACTTGCGAAAACGAAAAATGGTGGATTTTCGGCCGAATTTTAATTCGCACATGTCTAACGGGGCCTTTCTGGAAGTAATTTGTGAAAACAATAGGAACATGGTTTGAATTTTCTATGTGCCATTTCAAGAATCACTAACCTTTCAGGATGTCCTTCTGCTACCAAAGCTCTGCTGGTCTTCGAGAGTTGGTGAACGGTTTCGGCATAGTCCTCCACGGCCTGCTCCAGGATTTGGTGCTTTTTCAACATGGAAACTGCGCTCTGCTCATCCTGAACGCAAAAGATATTTTCAGCAAAATTCCACGATCACAAACGCTTTCTGAAAGTAAAAGCTGTTCCTTTTAAGAAACAGTGATGTAACACGTGGGTCACCTTCGCTTTCTCCTCGGACATCATGTACAACTCCTGCTCGCTCATCCAGGCTTCAGCCTCTGCTGCGTCAAAGTAATACTGCTGCGCCCGGTGAGCCTCCACCAGACGCTTGTGCCTCTTCTCGGTCTCTTCGCTTAACAGGTTCCAGAGCGCCTGCAGATCAGCAAGACGCTGTTTGATGTGTTCTGCTTCAAGGCTGCCATCTTCCAAAATCTGCTGGCTCCTCTCGAATATGTCATCGTTTCGGTGCTGGTGGCCTTGGATCTCTTTCTGCAGAGTCTGCGGAAAATACAAATTATACAGTAATAAATATTTGAGAATATTCCCATTGTATTCCTTACTCTAATAACCTATTTGGCAGATAGATGGCGCCATCTGCTGGCCAAAAGGAGTTACTGTAGTTAAGGTCTCCATGCAGGAGCAGCTGGGGAGATGTCATTCATTCACATTCCCCGGCAGGATTGAAAAGGTGTTAGCACCTCGAGCATCACGTCCACGATGCAAACATTTTAGGGGCATGTTTTGGAGCCAAATGCAAATGAATTTCCCGGGCAATAAACAAAATTCCTTCTGTAATGCTCCTGTGAAACACCTCGTCCACTATACTCAATATCGGGGCACAAGGAGGGTCTTTGCAGATCGAGTATCGTGGATTTTGGTAGTGAAGGGGTTAAGACACATTCAAGATGTTTCAAGGTGACTAAAAAAACTAAAATAATTTCGAAACAAGAGCAAAGTATTTTTCTTACAACAAGCACTTTCTAAGAACATTTACTATGATTTAGAGAAGCACTGCCGGGCGTTTCATCACTTTGTTGATCGCTTGTACACCATCACACCCTGAATCATCTGGATCTCCAAAAGAAAAAAGGAGAAAAAAGGAGAAAAAACTACTACCCCCCCCCCCAAACTCCAATCGGTTGCCCTAGGCCAGGGGTCAGCAACCTTGGCTCCCTGATGTTTTGGGAACTACATTTCCCACGTGGCTCAGCCTAATGGGTGACTGAGCATTATGGGAGATGTAGTTCCCAAAACATCAGGGAGCCAAGGTTGCTGACCCCTGCCCTAGGCAAAGTTGACCAAAGCAAGACCCCAGGAATATCTTCTAGCACTCCCAATTATGGTGCAACAGGAGTAGCCAACCATATTTTGAAAAACAACTATTCTGAAGGACGGCAAACCATCCAGGATGTTTGTCAACACCCAGGAATGTCTAAGCCAGGGATCTCAAACTCTGACCCGCAAGATGCTGCTGAACTAACTACATCTCCCATAATTCTCTGGCCATTCGACGCATTCAAAGATTTCTGGGAACCGAAGGCCATGAACACGATTGGGGAGGGGGGGGGGTTCGGATCCCGGGGACTAAACTGTTACATAGAGGAGCAACCTTGTTTCTAAAGATGTGAGACGCTTTCTTTAAAGCATAAACATTGCAAGAGGCTGAAGCAGAGGATAAGTGTTCTGTACAGTTCTGCATTTGTGTATCTCTCACAGTTTTATTAGACGCAGACTCGTAGGTCTGTTCAATAGAAGCCGATGTAACTTTTAGAGGAAAAAAGTCGATGAAAGATGTTGATAAGGTACAAGAAGAAAAAAAAGAAAAAGAACCAAAGAAACATTTAATGAAGTCGTGGTGTCACAGAACAAAACAGGCAGGTATTGTTGTCTTGGAATGTGCTAATCTGCCGAAAGGCACGTGCTTTGATTCAGGGATATTATTTTCCGTTCAGTGCTCCGATAGGATCGCTCTTATCACTGCTCTGCTTTACCAGCAACGAACTGCTCCACTCTTGCAAAACGTAAAACACAGCCCTCGTTTATGAAGTCGACACACACACACACAAAAGAAGTGCAGGAACTCACCAGGATTCTGTCCCCCACTTAGCACTTATCTCACACATAACACAAACACCGTCAAATCTGATATATTGATGTATATTTGGATTTTAGCAACAATATATGATAAGTCACAATAAATATTATCAGGGAAAGATATGATTGACCATCTGAATACAAGCTTTATACTCTATGGGACCAATGGGAACTCCGTTCCCTCTACAAAAAGAGAAGAGGAACAGAGTTCCCACAAGTTCCCCCTGGACTCGATCCATACATATATATATATATATATATATAAACAGTCAGTAGCTGAGCACTCCAGCTTCCACAACCCACTGGTGCCCGGTGCCTGCCGTTTAGCTGAATATCAAACAAGTAAAGAAATAGATGGCGGCACTCCAGGACGATGAAGCAGACAAGAAATTTATTCCATAATCGTCAAATATATATATATATATATATATATATATATACACACACACACACACAGGGTGTCCATAAAGTCTCTTAATAATTTCAAAAATGTATTACAAAGTGATGAGAAATCTTCATCAGGTTTGTTCTATGTATTCAATGGTTATCAAGGTTTTTGTCACATTGCATTCGTGTATTTCAGGTACCCTGTTGATGAATGAGGTACTGTTAAATGAACCCCATATGATGAAGGGAAGCTACAGCCAACATGGCAAGAAATCCAGTACCGTCTTGATGTGCTTCGTGCAACTAATGGTGCCCATATAGAGGGGTATTAAAAGAGACAAAAAAAAAAAAAAAACACGTCTCATTTTGTAATAATTTTCACTTATCTGTCTCTTTGTAATAAATTTTTGAAATTGTAAGGCAACTTTAAGGACATTGTGTGTGTATAGATATATATATATATATACACACACACATATATACACACATATACACACACACACACACACACATACTTAGCTGCATTGCTAAACAAATCTATTTATTTTTATCCTGTTGCCAAGATGTTGTTCGATTATCTGACTCTGTGGTTCTTTCACGCGTGCATATCACATGTTTTCTCACAGTATCGCAGCGCTGAGAGCAGCATTATCAGACCCGCACTCAGCGAGATAAAAAGGAGAGAAAAAAAAAAAGGGAAAAAGGTTTTGATGAACAAAACTAAAACCAAAATTCAAGGCTGCAAAACACATGTTCATCCATTTCTGCCATTCTGAAGCACCCGAAATACCGAGTACCAAGTCGCTGAAATGCTCGAAGACGATAAAATGTTATCGAATCGATCTGAACATTTTCCTATCAATTCATAAACATTTTGCTAACTGGGAAAAAAAATATGACACCCTCTGTTCAATATTAACCCAAACAGTAACTGTAACCCCAACCTTAGCCCAATCCCTAATACTTGGGGTATAGAGAGGGGTATAGAGGGTATAATGAAGGGGGAGGGTTGGAGGAGGTAAAAAGGGGTGGTTTAAAAGGGTTGTAGGAGATTTGTCTTAAATTTCAGACTTATCCAATTCGGAATAGTGTGGAATACAAAGCATTTGGATGCCGAAATTTGCCAAAATTAAATGGACAGAAATTGAGCTGTGCACTCATGCAGGCTACAAAAAGCCGAAAGCATGTGACTTTATACTAGAGGTTTGCACGGCTGGAAAATGCATTTTGTTTAAAATTTATTTAGTTTTCGTTAATTCGATTCTTTTGGTATATCGGATCATTAAAAAAAAACAAAAACTAAGAAAAAAAACACATTGTAAGTTCGATTCGATAGTCGATATCGATTTGAATTTCGGATCACTAAAATCCCCAATTAATCAAATTCTGCTGTTAAAAGGCAAGCTAGGTTTAAATGTTGAGCTGTCCATTGGCCATTGTGAAACAGTAAGACAAAATGGATTAGTTTTATACTGTTGTATGTAATGTATTGTCATTTGGGAGCAATTCGATAGTGGGTATCAATTCGAATTTTGGATCACTAAATAAAATTCCAACTAATCAAATAATGCTCAGGAATCATTGATTTAATGGTTTCTCTAGTGAAACAGCGTAACGAATCAAATTCGTTATATACACAGGATTCGTTTTAATTCGGATGAAATCAATTCGTTAATTCTGAAGTAGTTCCGAAACACGAACAAAATTCGTAATGAACTGCGATTCCTTTATACCAAAAGATCCAAAACTAAACCAAAAGTCACCAAGAGAACTTTATATACGGAGGTGTGAGCTAGTCTAAAGCAGTGTCCTCAGGACCCCCTAACAGGCCAGGTTTTAAGGATTCCCTTGGGAAAATGCAGACTGAATCCTGCAATCACTGAGCAGCAAATCATATCACCTGTGCTGTGCTTCACATATCCTGCAAACCTGGCCTGTTAGGAGGACCTGAGGATGAGGGTTGGGAAACACTGGTGTAAACCTTCGATAAAGGTGCAGTGCTTCTAGTGGAAAATTGCCATGCCCTGTTTCAGTATCATTCCTCGGACCATTCTGTATTCTAAGCTTATTGGCCTGAGGAAGCACATTTTAACTGGAACTGCAATCAGCATAGAGCCAATCGGATTGCATATCGGCTCCCGGTTAACATGGCATTCATTTGGGCAGGTCTTTTTCATTCACTGTAACGTTCTATTAGCTGAAATGCCGTCTATCACATATTTTGGGGGATGGCAGGTCCCATGTAAAACAAAATTTGGGGCCACAACGGCAAGTTAATTTCAGGATGCTAAAAATACACGGTGATGGCATTTCCGCAGATCACAAGCGTTTTATATTCGGCGCACAGCAAGGGGCCGAACCCAACAATAACAGATTTATCAAACAGGTTTTGACAAGACAAACGGCTGCGAAAAAAACACAAACAAAAAAAAAAAAAATCTACAAAAGCCTGCTACAGTATCCAGAAAATAACCATCCCAAAACAGTCTCTCGGGGACATCTCTGGGAGAGGAAACCCGGCTCCTCTTCACACGGCATAAGAAAAACACTGGCTAATCTAACAATCTCACCACCGCATCCATCTGGGTGTAACACGTACGGGAGTAAAGGAAGGAAATTACGCACATCGCATTCCTCTGCTGTAACGCAGCGACCGCTCAGAAAACGCAAAAACTAGAAAAGCTGCACGTTTAACTGATGTTCTGCAAAGGGGGCTTTAGGGGTGTAATGCTTGATTGTCAGTATAGATTAGGAGTACGTGTGACAAACCCCTTTCTATGACCGTTGATTGATCGATCTACTCCGCTTATCATGGAGAACTTATATATTTAAAAAAAGAAGGAATTCTGTGCACTGAGTCTTTTTTCGTGAAAGATAAATGCAGGATTTATTTACAGTACAGCAATGTTTCAATCCTAAATCTGGGAGATGGACATATGTAAAAAAGTGAATACTTTTAATATATTGTTAATATTTTTATGACGTCGCGCCCATACTCACCGGAGCGGCAGCAACTGCCAGGAGTAACAGCCCAGTTAATGTATAAAACATAACAAGGAAAAAAGGTGTCATCTGCGCTCGTTTCTATGTGTTCCATGTACAACAAAACTGAGGTTTTTGTTTGTTTCAATGGCCAATGTTTTATACATTAACTGGGCTGTTACTCCTGGCAGTTGCTGCCGCTCCGGTGAGTATGGGCGCGAATCCATTTTTTCTGTATTTATGTATATCATGCTTGTAACACCAGTCCGTCGTTCTGTAGCTGTTCCTCTTTCCATGTTTTTGTTTTTAATCCCAAATGGGAAGTGTTTGGTGCGTGTATAAATAAAACCCACCATATCTCTGCCTCTCCTTGGCTGAAAAGCAGCAGGAGGGGCTTGGAGCTGCTCAGTAGAGCGGCCTTTTGGTTACAATTGTTAGGTACTCGCTCTGTAAAGAGGTGCCGTGAAGTGGCGAGTGAGCTTACGTTGCAATGGCCATTGAAACAAACAAAAACCTCAGTTTTGTTGTACATGGAACACATAGAAACGAGTGCAGATGACACCTTTTTTCCCTTGTAATATTTTTATGAGCATCGAGAAGTACATTCAAACGATATTAAAGTGAGATTGTTGAGGTGTAGTGGAACAATAAACTTTTACCTCATATCCGGGTATAGTTTGCAGTTTTCCAAAAATCATCTGTGCGTAAAAACACAAGTACTCACATGCTAGGGAAATCATATTATGTACACAACCATACGTCCACCAGGGACTGTGTGTCACGTAGAATCGTGTCACATAAAGCACATGACAGCTCGAGCATCTCCCATGTGATGAAAAAGTAAACTGTTTAAGGGAGAACGGAAACAGAACTAGTAATGACACTTTGCTTTACATAAAGAATACCAAAAATGGGGGGAAATAAATCTAGCCGGCTTCTAGTACTTTTCCGACAACACGAACATAAACAAGGAAAAGGAAAGAAAGGAAGGAAAGAAAGACCATATAGAAAGACCAGAAAGGATGGAATCAACAAAAGGATGGAAAAGAAAGTCATGAAAAAATGGATGGGGAAAGCAAGGTAAAAAAAGAAAAAAGGAGGGAAGGAAGGAAAAGAAAGAAAAAGGAGGGAAGGAAGGAAAAGAAAAAAAAAGGAGGGAAGGAAAAGGAGGCAAGGAAGGAAAAGAAAGCAAAAAAGAAAAAATGAACAGAAAGGAAAAAGGGAAAGAAAAAAAAAAGGAGAAAAATGAAAAAAAATTAAATAAAGATTGTGATTGTATAGAAACCCGCTGGTACAATGACGACACACTAATATGAAGCAGTATAAATACAGGAAAGAATGTAATGATTTAATGCTGAACGACCGTAACAAACTGTTCATCAACTCCAAGAGATTGTAGAAAGTCGCCGAGCCTTGCCGAACTACCCAATATAGAATATGCATATGGGACATGGGAAAAGGATTCCTTAGAATATACATATTCAGGCTGAAAGAATTAATTCTCCATCGCCAAGTCTCTACATAAACCATTTAGTTCGTCGCAGCGATTCTGTGAGGCTGACTGATAACACACCTGGTTTTTCTTTATCAACAGCTGCACAGTCTGGAGATTGTGTCCATGATCAGTCGATGTGGCAATTGGCATCCTCTCCTCAACCCAGAGCTGTGACAACAGACAGGTGGACATTTAACTTAGAAATGTATCATGGGAAATAAAACCACTATTTTATAACCGCTCCAATTCCAGTCCCTTATAAAGGAACACACAAACACACATATATATATATATATATATATATATATATACACACACGGCATATAATAAAGCATAGGTTAATATACGTTCATGTACTGTGATCTTACAATTTCATCCTCTACGTCGCGGTTAAATTGATGAATCTCTTTGGAGGCCAAAAGGTATTTCTTCCTTTCAGTTAAAGGCGCCAGCAGCTCTGTAAACCTCTGCTCCACCACGGTGCGCTGGCCGTCCACGTCGTCCGTGTCGTTCCCTTCCTGACTCAGTGCTTGGGCCTGGCTCTGCAGTTCTTCTATCTCCTTCTTACGCACGTCCATCTGGTTTTCCAGAATCTACAAAAGAAAGAAGCAAAGTTCCTTTTAACGAAAGAGCATGAATGGGATTCAGACTGCTGGACACAACGCGGCCTTGTCTCTGAATGAAATGCATCACATGAGAGGTGCTGCCAACGTCACCGGAGAGAGAACTGGCACCCGGTGATCATGGCCAGCTGGACCATGCTTTATCTCAGCTGGGTGGATGCGGAGATGACCAGCAGAAGGCAAAGGGGTTTAAGGACATGTTTAGCCGTATAGTTTGGATAAATACAGGATGATGCTTTAGATGTTAGAAAGGAAAACAACAAAAAAAACAAAACCACAGATGAAATGCTAGAAAATGTATTCGTAAAATAACTGGTGTGGGCTCAACCAGCTTCCCATGACTGGTCTGCAACATGGAATGCCGTGCCCGCCATGTACCATCAGGGCTCTAATGGTGCCAGAAATGGGACTTTCAGCTTTCAAAAGACCTTTAGGAAAGCAGGCGATGATCAGCAATACGGCATTTAGCGATGCAGGGCGCGCAGGCTTATTCATGTTACACAGTAATAAATCAATCTGCATGTTAGCTCAGCTGTACGTTCACATGATCAGGACCCTCATTCAATCTGCTTTCAGACTTCATAGGTTTTGGCATTTACTAACCGGGTTATTCAGAGAGGTGCAAAGTAGGAGAATGACTGGAAAAATTGAAAATTCTAGGTCAAAACAGACGATTTGGAAAGTGAGATGAATTGGAGAATTTTTCTGGTTTGGCTATTTTGACCTAGAATTTTCCATTCTCCAGTCATTCTCCTGCTTTTCACCGCTCTCTGAATAACCCTGATAGTGTCACTTGATATACTTAACCCTTTTAATATTGTCAAATCACTGCAGGAAATGCCCCGGCCGCTGAATAAATTATAACAATGGAAGATAGACCCATTTCGAGAGACTACACAGGGCTGATCTTTAGAGACTGGAGAAAAGAAATGCACAAATTCCCATTTTAATACTGCTTTAACCCCTTCACTACCAAGCCATTTCCCATAAAACCACTAACAAGACCTTGTGGTTTTATGGAAAACCACTCTCCATTACCGGCATGGAAAAATGTACAGAAGCCTCTCTACTGTATATGCTCACTGTGGCTAAGCCCTATTTAACAGGCAGAGGGCTCCCTCTGGTGGCCAAAAAGTGCTACTACGTTTACATTACAGCTTGCTCTCCGTGTCTCCATGAAGGAAAGTTGATGTCAAAGCTTTTCAAAAAACTTTAACACCTCGCCTGTCGCATCTAATGTGCTGAACGTTCGGGGGCAGGGTCTGGAGTCCATTTGTAGACGACTGTCGTTTGCAATACATGAAATTCCTTTGCTTTGCTCCAGAATCGGACCAGATCGAGTTTAGTCTACCTTGGGCTCCCGCAGGACCTTTTGAGGATCATGCAGACTCAATCGTGAAAGTGAAGGCGTTTAAGCGCATCTGTCAAGCGCACTGCTGGACGCCACCATTGTTTACCTGATCTCCCCATGCAGGTAAGCATCAGCAGCACTGACTGAACCTCATATTGACGATACCTACAGGGTGCTGCCTTCTTGGCAGTTGTAAATATGACAGGTGCGCTTAAAACATACACATATAGAAATGCCTTCTAGAGCAGGGATCTCAAACTCTGGCAACTCCAGATGTTTCTGAACTACACCTCCCATCATTCTCTGTCAATCTATTGCCTTCAAAGAATTCTGGGAAATGTAGGCAATAAACAGCTGTGGGGGGCCGGAGTTTGAGATCCCTGTTCTGGAGAGTAGAACATATTCTACATTTAGTGGTCAGCATTATGTATGTGTATAAACCGAGCCACAGTCCCAAGAAAAAGCAGCGATCAAATGACGGAAGGAAAAAGCTCGTCTAGTTAGAAATGCTGACAGAATGCGGCGTAATAAATCCGCGTACAATATATTCTGATTTCTTCGTGCTACTAGCAGAGGACTCGACTGAAGGCACAGTGAGATTCTTATCTACAATTGTATAACCCTTCCACAGAATGGAAAGTCAGCTTTCAATGTCGAATAGAGCCTTTGTCCCCTTGAGGACATATGACTCCAGAAGCCATTTTTTTTTTTAGTCTTTTCCCGGCTGCACAAATCTGGCTGAAGTCTGAGCGGAATCCAAGTTCTACTCGGAGAGAAATGTCTTTTACCAATTGTATCTCCCAACAGGAGTCTCTTTGCAGAGCTGGGAATACAGTAAGAGCTCAGTGTCCCTATTTGTGCCTTTCATATCTGACATTTCAAAAGATCACATTCCACGAATCTGTCTGGGGAGCGTAACACAATAAACACGCAAACAGAGGCTTTTCAGAGATTAAAGGGAGCGAGTCCGGGGACGCGGGGGCTGCGGCGCTGTTTTACACTTTTGTAACTGGCTTCTTGAATCCTCACCGTTTCAGACGGCCTGTTACTCCACAACATTGTTTTACCTCCTTCCTCGGAGGTTTGCAGGTGTAGAAAGGTACAATTCAGAGATTCCTAGACATGCAAAGCTGCCGAATGTTTTTGAGGTGGGTATTAAAAAATGTGAATAGAGCCGACTGATTATATATTATAGGTCCGCTGCAGGAATGAGACCTAAAGCTGAAAAATTCAGATTTTTACCTTTGTAGACTAATACATAGCAGACACGGCAGCCCAGGATGGCGCTAACATGATCTGGAGCTATTCTGCATCACTGTAACAAACAAATCTTATTTGCAAACGAATTTAATTTGCATTTGGGCTCCAGAACATGTTCCCAAATGTTTTAGCAAGGTGGACATGATGTCCGAGGTGCCAACACGTTTTAAAACTAGCTGGGAATGAGTCTGACATTTTCCCAGCTGATCCTGCATGGAGACCAGAACTGCAGTAACACCTTCTGGCCAGTAGATGGCGACATCTGCCTGCCAAAATAGGTTATTACATAGAAAAATGTCGGCAGATAAGAACCTTTCGGCCCATCTAGTCTGCCCAATTAATTACTTAATAATTTATTAATTAATTACAGTAAGGAATACATTGGGAATACAATGAGAATATTCCCAAATATTTCTTCCTGTAAAATTTATGTTTTTCCACGGAAACCACTGGTTCCAGACAGTGTTTTTTTTTTTTTAATTCACATGATAGTGAAGGGGCTAAAATAATCAACTCATAAAAAGTTGCCTTCAGTTAAATCTCTCCTGTACTGCCCTGACTACCGCCGGTTCCAGAATACGGCAGTTATAATATTTACCCCTCCTAACCTACGAATAAATATTCTCACCTCTGTCGTTTTACCATCGAGGACCAGAAAATATTTGTTCAAGTTAGGAAGCAGCTCATCTCTCCCCTATATTAATATCTATAAAAAACTAGACGTTTATACATATTGGCCCAAAAGCTTCCAAAAAGATAAATCCCTGTTTTTTGTGCGCTTTTTTAATGTAATGCCGATTATCAACAGAGATGCAAACAACCATATTCCTCACCACATGGTAAATGCATCATTCTCTTCTGGGCTTATCTCCACCATTATATTACCCTTTCAATACCATTCTTCTCACATCTATAATCATGGAACCAGATTCCTTTGTTGTTTTCTCTCTATGCTTTTTTTTTAGAATGGATTAGTCCACTCTCCCTGTCTAACTCACCTAGTTCGTGTGGCCCAGTTTCCGTTTCCTGTTTTGCAAACTTCCCTTCTTCCAGTCTAACCATAGATGTGCGTAGCATTCTGTTTTACCTTCCGCTCATACCAGAGCACATTACGGAGAAGCTATCTCTATCCATCTTCCTCCCATAACAAAGCATACTCCAGAGAAGCTCTCTACTCCCCTTCCTCCCATAACAAAGCATACACCAGAGAAGCTCTCTACTTCTTCCCATAACAACGCATACTTCAGAGCTCTCTACTCCTTCCTCTCATAACAAAGCACACTTCAGAGAAGCGCTCTACTTCTTCCTCCCATAACAAAGCATACCTCAGAGCTCTCTACTCCCCTTCCTCCCATAACAAAGCACACTTCAGAAAAGCTCTCTACTCCTTCCTCCCACCAGAGAAACGCTCTACTCACCTTCCTTCCATAACAAAGCACACCAAGAGAAGCCCTCTCTACCCACAAGACACCTTTTATTTGATGTTACTTTCCCAATAAAGTGAAGCAAATATAAAGGACTTTGTGTGCTTTTTAAAGGGAATGAGTTAAGCTATCTGACTTCAATCATATCCTGCATGTGACATTCACTTCATGCATATAACCCTGGGGTTCCAGAATATATATATTGCTACTTTAGCCACACACCTCCTCCCAGTTTACCCCCTTTAATCTTGTTTCGGGTTCATGATTATGCACTTTTACTACTTTATTCAACCAGTCGTCAACTGCCGATTATACAGATTCGTTCTAGTTCTTTCCCACTGTGTGATGTGCTGGGACAGCCACAAAAAAAATTCCTGCATGGCCAAGTGACTGTTACAGAATGCTAACTCCCGGGGATGTAAAAATGTGGACAAGCAGGAGCGATTTAGCCAGGCAGCACCCCCTCTGCGCACACCTACGTACGTACATGTAGTGGCATAGTCATACCTGTTGTTTCTTGAGAAGAATGTTCACGCTGGTGAGATCCTTTCCGTAGTCGTCGGACTGAATCTGGCTCTCCAGTCCGTGGAGCCATTTGTCCAGGTCTGCACAGCTCTGGGTGAAAAGTTCAGCTTTGTTGGCATCAAACAGTCTCTGGGCTTTCGTCTGGGTGGTGGACTCCAGCTCTTCCCACATCTTCTGCAAAGCGGTCATCTTCTCCCGCACCAAGGGCTCCATCTCGGGCTTCTCGGCTATAAGCTGGTTTCCTTCCTGCAAAAGTCAGCGAGGAGGTTATAGATAAAAAGTCCACTAAAACAAAACGTAAAAATCTAATTAAATTCTTTATAATTCCACTAAAATTAGTAAAATAACTCTATGCCTCTATTAGCAGGGGACCAAAAGGATAAATCACACCTTCCATCAGTGTCTTTATATAAAGTCTAAGGCTCTCATCCTCTGCAGTGACCCGTTGGATAAAATATATATATATAAAAATAAACAGGTAAACGGTTTGTAGAAGGCAAACAGCCGTCAAATGAGAATTAGCTTGGTGCTCCACACCCACGTGTCACTATTATGATTCAGTAAAATACTGAAAAAAAATCTGAAAATATTATAAAAATCCATATCTTTAGCATCCAATGAGGAACATGTGTAGGCATATATAGAAGTGCACATCGCCTCTCACATAGATCCAGTACAAGAAATCCCTATGACGTGAAACATCAGACATTTGGGAGATTTACGTAAATTGTGATTGTTATCAATGCATGTTGTGGGGTTCTGTGAACCCAGTATCATGGATACAATGGGGTGGTGGTGGTGGGTCTTACCATCAGTAATGACCCACTGTGAACTTCAATATTTTACAACACTGTGTGTCTCTTCCAGGGACGTAATGTTCATGTATGGTCCCGCATTCCAGGTCAGTAGCACAAAGTCACATTGACTAGAAAAACACCGGACTAACGGAAGATATCCAGGGGAGTAGAAGGGATATGGTGCCTTTAGAGCAGTGTTTCCCAAACGTGTCCTCGGGACCCTCTGCCTCACCAGGTTTGCAGGATATGTGAAGCACAGCACAGGTGATCTGATTTGAGGCTCAGTGATTGCAGGATTCAGTCTGCTTTTCCCCCAAGGTGATCTGGTTGGGGGTCCCGAGGACACGTTTGGGAAACACTGTTTTAGAGGCAACAGTGAGTCTGACACAACCTCCCAAAAAGTATTACACAAGAGAAAGCGTCATTACATCCTTACATCTTAGGGCTTATTCACAAGTGGTGGTGTTGCAAATATAAAAATTGGATTTAAATCTGCTGGTCCTCAAACTCGCGTGACCAAAACAACCATCTATCTCCTGTAGATCTCCGATAATAATTTGCTTATTCCCACATATCTGCAAATCCCATGTCACCACCATTTCAGGACCCCAACAGATAATCTATGAAGAACAACCTCAAAAAGGTCTCATTTCAAATAAGTCCATAATACCAGTTTCCATGGTTATAGGTGGCTCCATCATCCCAGTTTCAAGTCAACGCTCCCAACATCATCTCCTTTTTGCATTATCCTCTACCCAATGACCCTTTGGACAAACCCATGCCTCTGCCTCCGAACCACGTATTTTTAGGCTTCCTTACCATGTTCATAATAACGCTCCAGCTCGGCCATCCGTTTCATCATTCACTGGCGCCCTCCCCAGCAATCAGTCTGCAACCCACAAACCCATCCGATGCCATCTGTCTCGTTCTCTCGGCCAAGCACAAGCATACTCGCCGCTCCCCATCTTCAGGACGCTTGCATAAACGCTTCATAGTGGAAGGGTGTTCATATAAGGACACAGAGATCCCTTCTACCTGCTGCGCTGGTCCAGGAAGCATCAGGTCACGGATGGCTAGTGTGTGGGCTACCAGCTTGCGTGATGCAGCAGAAGAGTGCTGCTGGGCTTGAGAATACAACATGTATATATGGTTTCACCCATATGTGAGGATGTGATTAAATCAGCCCAGCGCTAGCATCGCTCCCAGGCAGGGAGATAGGAGGATTACTCCAGGTCAGTAGTACACAAGGTGGGTGCCATCATGTTGGGCTACGTCACACTCTAAAGGGCATGTGAAATAGAAGACAAAACGGAGTTGCCCATTTGGACTGTTGTGAAGGTTTGTGGCCCCTGCTCCTGGAATATGACGTCCTGCATCATAAATAAAACTTCCACGGCTGATTGTAGAGACCCTGCTACAGCAAACCTCCTCCTGAGATCCCTAAAGCTTTGATTCCTAAAATACCTAAAAGAGCGCACAGAATTAACAACCAATATTTTAGTTATAGAGTGAATGGCAGCACCTTTTCGATCTTGTCGAGCCACTCCTTGTTGGACGCCAGCTCCGCCATGAAGGCTTGGTGTTTCAGCCATTTGCTGTGCAGGTTCCTGGCCTCGTCGTAAGACATGTCGCGGGCTGTGAGCATCTTCTCGTTGATCCACAGGGACAGCTGAGAGAAAAAACAAGCACAACGACAAACTGAACCACCACCACCAACGCAAACATGGTCACAGGAACATCTGGAGCGCGCTAATGAGCTGCCTCGATCGAAAGCGACAGCAGATGGAAAACGTTAGACATGCGCCATCTAGCCTTAGATTAATCTAGCAACTGGTATCGTGTATTTCCCGGACAGCGAGGATCGTGGACAGCAAGAAAAGCAGATTTTCTCCTGCAGAGGGGCTGATGGGCACAGGGAGCGCGGTATTTTATTTGAAAGGTAATTTATTTTTTCTCTCCCAGAGCTACTCGGATTTTAAATATGGACGACTGAAGGAATGTGCTACAGACGTGGTGGTGAGCATCGCCAGTCAAGCTGGAGTCTGACCATAATCCGCACCTGCATTGGAAACCGCATTCCCCATTACTGTCAGTACGAGGAAATGTGCGTATGGAAAAGAGATACAAGAGGCACGAAGGAGAGCGGCTTCCGGCAACACCGATTGCAAGTGATCAGACATCTGTTATTAAATGCTATTAAAGTTATAGATTTTTTGAATGTCGGATCCCCAGGCAGACGCCTGGACCCGTTGCAGTGATCCCAATCGTGGGTTAAAGGAACGCTCTACTCATCCTGACCACTTCATGTTTTTAAAATGGTCAGGATGTGTGGAGTGACCCCCTTCTCATCCGCCAGGTGTACTGGAGGGAATTTCCTCCACCCCACCAGGCGTCACCAACAGCCAGGGAATATGAATTTCCCAGCTGCCAGTTACTATTTGGTTACTAGTGATGTCACATGCAGGGAGCGTGCCGACGTCACTATCTGCGAGACCAGTCGCATTAGTGATCGGTCTCAGAGGCCATGATGCCTCGTCAAGTGCACCGCTCCAATCCATCATTCTGTGCAGGCGCTATGGGACTTGCGCCTGTAACGTCGCGGTGCGCCTGTAACGTTGCATTTTGAAGAGCAAATTGTGCAGAAAAGTCTCAGGAACCTCCATGTTTGGGAGTCCCTGAGCCAAAGAGGAGGAGCGCGCGGCGAGGGACAAAAGGGGAGTAAAGTTAGAGATCGGTCTCAGAGGCCACGATGCCTCGTCAAGTACACAACTCCTATCCATCATTCTGTGCAGGCGCTATGGGACTTGCACGTGTAACGTTGCGGTGCGCGTGTAACGTTGCATTTTGAAGAGCAAATTGTGCAGAAAAGACTCAGGGACTTCCATGTTTGGGAGTCCCTGAGCCAAAGAGGAGGAGCGTGCGGCGAGGGACAAAAGGGGAGTAAAATTGGGCACATTTAAAAAAATAAATATATAAAAAAATAATTGACAGAGGCCGTCATCAGCCTCTGCCCAATTATTTAAGGACAAAAAAAGAGGCACTCTCCCTTCCAGTAGAATGTTCCTTTAAATGATTCCAAGGACCCCATTGTCACTTATTAAAGGGATACTCTATTACAAATCGAGCAGGAGGGATGGGGGAAGGGAGAAAGGGGGGGCACTGCTCACATCCTGAACACTGTAGAAAGATAAATTGGTCAGGATGAATAGAGAGTTCCTTTAAAAAGCAAACCCTACAAAATGCCGTGAACATTTCACTTCAAAGAACACAATCATTTCTATCTATGAATGTTCGACATGTACATTGCATTCGCTATCCCTGCATTATTATTTATACAAACAGACAAGGCTTATCAGGAAATCTAAAATATTCAGAAAGTATTTGAGCGCCGACATGACGCCAAGAGTGGAAAATTTCCCATCAGACCTCATGTCATTAAAAAGATTGTATAAACTGCCCAGCAGGCTGCGTGTGTGTGCATAAGGCGTATGTGAAACACATGTACTTCAAGTTTGGACTTATGTCATATCTAGGGTTGCCAGGTCGGCCATGTTTTCCTGGACACATAATTTATTCATGTTGATGGGCTGTGCATGAAAAATGCCACCTCGCAGCATGTAGGATCCATATGCTGAAGGTAAGAAATCAAAAGGGAATCTCCGGTGATCTGCTTTGATCTCCTACCTGCATTATGTGAATTATACATGTTGCTGGGCAGCACGTTGCCAGGCACTCACCCTCCGAATGATATAGTTCTAGGAGTCCAGGAAAACATGGCCGATCTGGCAACCCTAGTCCCATTCCCAAAATATATCATTATTATTCACAAATATTCCAAAATGCCTAAGAAATCGAAAACAGCATTTTGGAAAAGAGATACTCGGTGTACAAGCAGTGCCCAGGCCAGACATGATTTTGCTATACCAAAAGGCAGTCTTCATTTTAGTCATCGCTGACATGATGTAAATATTAAGCATTCACTATTAATGAATCTACTTGATACAAGTATGAATGAATCTACTTGATACAATTACCCACCTCTTGGCAATCCTGGAGGAACTTCTGCATTTCGCGATTGTCTTTAAGACGAGTCAAGAGGTCTTTCGCCGCGTCACGATTCCTCTTGTGCCTTTAGTAAATAGAGACACTTTATTAAAACGAAGCCGTGTAATCATTAGAGACTTTCATTGTTGCAAACATTACCCTATGTGTTATACTTTTATTCCTGAGCAGAGAATTGCATCTGTGTTTTCTCAACATCTGGAATTATTGAGGACATCACAGATTAAAAAGGAACACTCTGCGCATCCTGAACACTTTAGATTTTTAAAAGTGTCAGGATGTGTGGAGTGCCCCACTTCTCAGCTCCCCGTTTTGCCTAAAAAGCTGGGTGAAATGGAGGAGTTTCCTCCACCCCACACGGCGTCTCCAGCAGCCAGGAAGTTTGATTTCCTGACTGTCGGTTTCTATTGACGTCGGCACGCATTCGAGTTAGCGATCGGTCTCAGAGAGGCTGCGATGAATCAGAGATCGCATGCATGGTGCCCCGATGCAAGTAGCATAAGAAGCACAAATTGCGCAGAAAAGCCTCAGGGTTCTGGAGTCGCTGAGCCAAAGAAGAGGAGCAGCGCTCGGCGAGGGACAAAAGGTGAGTAAATTTGGGCAAAATAAATAAAAAATTAAAAAAGTAATTGGGCAGAGACCGTCTGCAGCCTCTGTCAAACTGGTTAACGCCTTCAGTACCGATCGAGATTTCCCAGGCTTTAAAAAGCACCATCTGGTAACCAGATAGATATCGAGGTATGCTCATCTGCAAATGAAATTCGTTTGTTTTTGGGCTGCAGAAGGTGCCCCCAAAGTTTTAGCCCCGTGGGCATAATGCCCAAAGAGCTAATACTGTAAAATCAGCTGCTGAATGCTGTGAAATATCGGGCTTTCAGCAGCCGATGCAGGGAGAAATAGAAGAAAATAGACCAGCCGCTCAGACCTCTAACTCAATTTGGCAGTAGATGGCGCCACCTACTGGCCAAAAATAGGTTATTTACAGTAAGACATACAATGGGTATAAGCTCAAATATTTCTTACTTTAAGATTAATTAAAAATGATTTTACATAAAACCACTGGTTTCTGACAATGTTTTTTGGAAAATCACTTGGTAGTGAAGGGGTTAAGGGCACAATAAGGGCAAGTCTACTTTTCAGTAGAGTGTTTAAGTATAGAGATTGTTGGAAAATGAATGACTCCCCTTTTGGTGACGGTAAAGCACATACCTGTCATCAATTGAATCGACCTTCTCTTGAATCCTATCAGAGTTGATGTTTCCATCATTCACCAGTCGTCTTCCGGTTTCTACCACGGCATTAATCTTCTCCTCGCTGGCATCCATTGTGGTCATGAAATCTTCCTGCTTCTTGATGGCCGCCTCTGCAGCTTCCAGCGTGTTGGGCATTTCTGTGTGCGCCAAGACATATTCCTGCACGAGGGGAAGCAAATTAAGCAGCTCAATAGCAGAAGAAAAATGGGTTTCGGTGCTGAAATTTATAAATAAAGGGGTTCCCAGGCACGTTATTGAGGGAACACCATTAGCAGGAACCCCCCCATCTTTTATAATTTTCGCATACACTGTACCTGGTTATTGAGGAAGGCTTCCGCTTGTTTTGTGTCTCTGAGGAAGAGCTGATAAGCATGAGACTGGGACAGGAGATTTTGCCTGTTCTCCCACATTTTGTGAAGCTCATTCCATCCAGTGTCAAGAGCCTGGAGACGCTGACGCAAGAACATGTACTGGGCGTCCGTCTGTCCTTGTGTTACCAGCTCGCCCATGTCCCTCATTTTCTGGTAATCCTCCTCATAGTTGTCAATTTCATTCTTAATGCCTTCATGTTGAGTAAGAAGCTTTTCGGCCTCGGCTAATGTGTTTGGCATGTCTTCCGAGGCGATAACAGTCTGGGTACGGGAGAGCCAGGATTGGAAATCATCCAAGTCACGAAGGAACTGCTGCAGCTTACTGGCTTCTCCCAAGGACTCTTCTCGGTTCTTCAGAGTCGTTTTCATCTCTTCCCAAACATTGTTGATTTCGGCAAGCCTGGCCATGATAGCCTGGGCCTGGTCGGGATGTTCTGCTTCCAGCTTCTCTGCCTCTTTTTGTAGATCGGTCAGTTTAGCCTCAATGGCAGCCAAATCACGTTCCATGCCGGTTAGCTTCCGCTGGAGCGCCATCACTCCAGCGAGGTCGTTGCCCAGGTCCTGCGTCGACTCAATGACTTTGGTCTTTTCTCGAATCCAGGATTTGGTCTCGTTGCACTCAAGATGATAATTCTGAATGCTCAGGGCCGAGCTAAGGGCATCTTTCGTTCTGTCAACCAGCTCTCTAAATTGGCTCCACCTGGCAAAACGATACCGTATTAACAAGACATTAGCAATGGACACAGATAAAACGGTTCCTTCAGCTGACCTGCCAAACACATACATCATACTTATGACCTCTAAAAGCTGGAATGAAGTGTGAGGGTTATCTAAAAGCTGAAAGTTGCCCCATTCCACTCAGAGACAAAAACATATAGATTTGCAAATACTAGAGAATAAGTCATTAGGGTCGAGCTCCAAGAGCCCCTTTCTTGCACACCAACCACACATGGGTGCTCTCCTGCAGGGCACCGGTATGCCCAAGACATAGATTCTTAAAAGATGAGAGGCACTCCAGGTGTAGCATGCACAGATTTTTAATTACGATGGAGGATAAAAGCAAGGAGATGTATGGCATTGCTTTAGGCCTTATGGCTGAATGGAGTAGAGGTAACATCACTGCTCTATAACCGTGGAGACCCAGCTTTGAATCCCAGCCAGATCACCTCTCCAATAATTGTCCTTGGGCAAGACACCTAACGGTACATACTTGCCTGCCACACAATATCGGCTTTGGAGTCCAGTGGTAACATCTTTGCTCTTCGACCATAGCGAAGCAAGTCAAATCCCGTTCAGCACATCCCTCCAATACAACTGTGGAGAAGCAAGTCTCGACTTTACGAGATGCGGGTTCAACCTAACCACCAGGTCGCTGCTCTACAATCATGGAAAGACAACTCGATCCCACTCAGAAGACGCCACCAGCAAGTATCACAAAATACATGGACATCTCATAGATTGTAAGTTCCCTTGAGAACAGGGTCCCCCTGAATCAGGCCGTATCATCCATGTGTGGTATTCCAATGTATCAACTCCCTGTACACTGATCTAGTAAAGCGCTGCGGAATATGTGGCGATATATAAAGGATAATAAATCGGCAAAACTTTCGCCTTGATTTTATCTCCATC
The DNA here is from genome assembly GCA_009667805.1 of Leptobrachium leishanense. NCBI lineage: Eukaryota > Metazoa > Chordata > Amphibia > Anura > Megophryidae > Leptobrachium > Leptobrachium leishanense. The sequence goes on from CM019066.1 coordinate 370,632,447, forward strand.
CTAATTATAGATCGTGCATACTACACCAGGAGTGACGCTCATTTTTTTTGCAAACAATAAATTATATATTTGCAAAGAGACAGAACATGACAATGTTTGGTCATCAGAGGCAGGGAAGAAAAGCAAAAAAAGACCAAGTGTAAATGAGGAGACTCTGCACAAACCTGGTGTTCAGCTTGTCTTGCTGTGCTCGGATTTCTCTCTCGCTTGGATGTCCGCTATGAATCAATTGGCGAGCGATTTGGTTCACGACGGCCACTCGCGACGCTTGGTTGTTCATTTCTGGCTCCAGGCTTTCAAATCTGAAATTGGAGAAGAACGAGGTTTATCAATGTTAAAATAAAATAAAAAGGACAGAAAAAAATTATGATTGGATGCTATAAATGATCATTACCTGTGTTGTATGACCTCCAGGTCTTCCAGTTTCTCGGGGATTTGCATATTGTTCAGCCACAGCTCTTTCTCATCAATCCAAAGCTCACATGCATCTGCCTCGCTAAACATCTTGTACAACGTAAGGGCGTCCTGCAGGGCTTGTTTCCTAAGCCGTGCCAGTTCCGCCAGCTCTTTGTACCGTTCCTCTATTCCAGTTAACCTGCTCTGCACATCCGAAGAATCAATTTGGTCCTTAGGGAGAGCAGCGGCCTGCTCGTGAAGTGCATCAATGGTGGACCTGTAACTTGCAATTTCCTCTGTCACATCCTTGTGCTTCTTCACCAAGGACTGAGTGGAATATTCATCATGACCGACATCGTTGCTTGATACGATTCTGAGGATATCCAACATCCAGGCGTCAACGTCGTCCGCGTCTGCCTGGAACTGATGGAAGCTGGATGTTTCTTCCAGACGCTTCTTTCTTATAGAAGACAGCTGTGCAAGGTGAGCCCACTGCTGCTGGATGTCATCAATTCTCTCTCGGATTTTCTCTGACCCAAAGTGATCTTCTGCAATCATCTCTTCTCCTTCCTTTATGGTCTGCAGCAGGTGGCCGCTGCGCCCGCTCATTTCATCCTCGAAAGCCTTGTGCTTGCTTAGCAGGCGGACAACGCTGGTCAGGTCCTTGCCGTAGTCGTCTGATGACAATATCTGCTCCTTCTCCCTGATCCATCCTTCCTCCTCTGCCATTTCCCAGAAAAACTTCCACAGGCGCCTTGACTCTTCCAGATGCGCCCTCCTTTCTGCAGCCAACTGGCATAACTCTTGGTAACAAAATTCCATATGGGCAATACGGTCCCGAATAACCTGAGGGTCACATGGTTTATAACCTAGGAGAAAAATCCAAAGACAAGAAATTATTTACGAACAAAACAAAAAATGTGTATACAGTAAAGTAGGTCTTCCCGAGGCATTTCAAAGGAATCCAGGTCTGCCAAGACACATGGGTGTCTATTCACAAGATTTCGGACTTTGTGTTTCGGCGATTCCATTTTGCCGAAAATATACAGGGTTATTCAAAGAGAATCGAAAAGCCACCGCACGTTCGGTGACTTTTCGTTCTCTTCAATTCGGTGCGATTCGGCGATCCCAGTTCGGTGACCCTGCGGTGTATTCAGCAAGCACCACAGGGCCGTCGTAGTGCAGGGAAAAGTCGCCGCAAACCCCCTGACAACTCACCGCAAAACCAGGGCGAATGAGGAAATCCGCAAAAACATTTGGATTAACCCGCCAAAGACGCTGGAGAAACCCAAGCAGCCGCCGATCACAGTGCAGAGCAGCCGCCGGAAAAAGCCGACACCGCAGACGAAGGAGGTGAAGAAAAAAAATCAAAAACAGTACGCTTGAATGTTTGAAAAGTGAAACGCTGTTTGCAAACAAACTACTGAGCGAAAATGTCTGAAATTTACATATAAGATACAATGAATGATAATAATTCAAGGGCTGTTACAGAAAAAAGGAAAAACTTAAAAAAAAAAAAATGCCTAAAAGATCCTAAATAAATCTATAAAGAGACTTTTTACTGCGGAATATTATAATAAACGGTTTATTAGATATTGAATTAAAACAGGAATAATTTTAACATTGAAGCCTATGGGATTCGCCTGAATAAGCCTGCCGAATGAAGCCACTGGGCATTTCGGGAACTTGTCACTGCTGGTTTTGTGTTCTCTGAATAGAAGAAGCAGTGCTTCTCTATGGGGAATTCACTGCCCTCGAACAGGCACCGTATGTGCGGGCAATTCGCCAATATTTGGCGAATTGCCTGCGCTCTGAATAACTGAATGGCCAGGAAAGGTAACTGTGCGCTGAATTTCAGCGTTCGGTTACCTTTTGGCCCCAATTTGGATCTCTTTGAATAACCCTCATAGCGAATTCACAATTTACCAAAATTGTATTTTGCCGAAATTGGAGGTGCCGAAACAGTTATCAGACAGTGAATTCCGTTGAATTGTGCCGGTAACCGCCAAATTGGCATCGGCGAATTCCACCGACCCAAAAAGAAAAAGAAGAAAGGAAGTCTCCTATTCTCCAAACAGGAGTTTAAATCAATAAAAATGTAATAAGATGTCCAAATAATTAAAAAGGCCCTTTAAAAATAATAAAAAGGTTTGTTGCAAAAATAATAATAAAAAAAACCCCTCAAATAACAAAACGATAGTCCAAAAATACAAAAAAATACAAATTTTTTTTTTAAAAGAAGGAAAAGGTGTGTTTTCAAAGGTAAAAAGAATAAACAATCTTTAAATAAAAAAATTCAAGATATTCAATTTTTTACATTGGAACCTATGGGACTCGCCTGTTTAAACCTGTCGAATTGAAACACCAAAAATCAGGTCATTTTGCCGCAATTTCGGTGCAATTCGGCATTCTGTGAATTGAAGCCACTATAGTCTTCCATGGGACAATTTTGGTGCCTCCAAATAGCACCGTATTTCACTGTCAATTTGCCAGTATTTGGAAAACGGACAGCTCACTGAATAGACAAACTGCCACGAAATTCACCGTTTGGTGCAATTCCGTGGCACGTTTGCTGCTTATTGAATAACCCTTATAGTCTTCTGAATAAAATGCCATTTAGTTTTAGTTTTAGTCTAGTTTTAATCAGTAAAACGTCAGAAGATTTTAGTCGACTAAACCTAGAGTAGATTTAATCAAATAAAATGGGTTTAAGAATCTTCATTCTTTCAAGCGGCTACTCTAAAATATAAAAATAACCCTGTATCGGTTGTAACGTCATTGCACATGTTATCTGAACATGGAACATTCCTCACTTACTGGAGATTAGTTCTGATCGTTTCTCTTCCCAAATAGTCCCTCCATAACATTTTAGTCTAATTTTTATTAGTCAACTAAAATGTCAATGGATTTTCGTCAGTTTTAGTCGTCATAATTTAGTTTTTATGTAGTTTTAGTCAATTTTGTCAGTGACGAACACTAAAGTCGACCAAGTCCATGACGAAAATTATTAGTCGACAAAATTAACGGTTACGTAACGCTTTATTGGAGGATGGATGTGCAAATAAAATGGGTAAAATATGTTGACGTAAAAGAGTTATATTTTTTGAGTTCGAATATGTTTATTATTATTTTTATATGTTTTATAGAATAGGTTTATTATTCGGTTTGCTGAATTTTTACCTTCTCCTCCTGCGGCGAATTTCTGTGCAGAAGCATTGACCGCTCTCACTCTGTCAGCCTGTATGGAAATGTCTGCTTCTACCAAGGCGTGCTTCTGCAGCAAGTCCTCAACCCCCAGCAAATGCTTCCCGTAATCTTGAGACACTAAAAGCACCTAGAAGACAAAACACACGGATTAGAATCAAGACCCGGGCCTGACAAATTCAGATCTCAATTTAGGAGCCGATGACGATGTTTTAGGAGCCAATATACAAAGAAAAATGAAAAGAAAAAGAAAGTTTGTCTATAGAATTTTGAACAGAATTCCGTAAATGTATATACCAGGGGTAAAATTCTGGACCGGAGACAACGTGAAATCAAGTCACAATGCCTGTAAAAAGTTTTTTTTTTTTTTTTTAAATTAAATATGTTCGGTGACTTTTCGTTAACTTCAATTCGGTGCGATTTGGCGATCCCATTTTGGCGACCCTGCGGTTTATTCAGCAAGCACCACAGGGCCGTCGTAGTGCAGGGAAAAGCCACCGCAAGCCCGACGAACACTCACCGCAAAACCTGGCGAACGCACACTGAAACCTGCAAAAAACATCTGGATTAACCCCGCCGAACACGCCAGAGAAACCCGAGCAGCCGCCAACCAGAGCGCAGAGAAGCCGACACCGCAGACGAATGGAGTGGGGGAAAAAAAACAGTAAGCTTGAATGTTTGAAAAGTGAAAAGCTGTTTGCAAAGAAACTACAGAACGAAAATGTCTGAAAATTACACATAAGGTCTAATGTCTTATGTTACATTCCAAAAAATGCCTAAAAGATCCTAAAAAAAAAATCTAAATATAAAGAGATTGTTTACTGCAGAATAAAATAATCAATCGTTTATTAGATATTGCATTAAAACGGGAATAGTTTAGCATTGAAGTCTATGGGATTCACCTGAATAAACCTGTCGAATGAAACCACCGAACAGCAGGGTATTTCACCAACTTTTCCCTGTTGATTTTTGTTCTCTGAATAGACAAAGCATTGCTTCTCTATGGGGGTTTTCACTGCCCTCGAACAGGCACCGTATGTGCAGGAAATTCGTCACAATTTGACGAATTGCTTGCTCTCTGAATAGTCGAATGGCCTGTAATGGTACCATTCGGTTACAATTCGGGGCCAGATCGACTCGCTTCGAATAACCCTGAAAGAGGATTATATAAAAAAAAATTACAGCAGAACTTCTTTTCTAATTTAGTGAAATAGGCACACGGCTTTGGTGGGTCATGTACCGGTCTGATGCCAATCCGATGTTCAAAAAAAAAAAAGGTTTTAAAAACTGCATTCACTCATCTCCTGGGGGGGACGGGGGACGGACACCCCCAGAAAATTACAGAGGTTGGGATTGGAATATTCATTAGCTTTCTTTGATCACTTGGATGTTGTTGCTGTATTCCTGCAATCATTCCACCTACATCGTGGGGTTTTACAGACCAAAAAAGTCGGAGATGGCATATACGGATCTAGCATGGCAGATGTCATGTAGTTGGGGGTTGCTCCAGCCCCGCCATGTGACTATCTGCATTGGGATGACACTGGAAGAGCCACACATTTCCGGATGGGTTAATCATGAGTTCAGGGAGTCACTCGTCATGTGAGAGAGAACTGTGAAATAACTGAATAATGAATAACCATTGCAGCCCACGCCATACAACAGGTGACATATGCAAACACATTTTGGGGTGTTTCTGATCATCAGACTACGCATGTACGGTGCAGGATCTATTCCCTTCATAGGGGAGAGGCAACAGGAGTCCTGAACGCCGATGAGGCTTAGAGGGGAGCATTTGTTTCGTAACGAATCTCAATCCGTTTGAAAATTCATTAATTCATATTTTGGAGGAACTTCTGAAATAACAAATTAATGTCATCCGAATTGAATCGAAAATGAAACCGTATATAACCAAAATGATTCGTTATACTGTTTCACAAGAGAACCATTGATTGAATGATTCCTCTATGCACACTGCAGCAAAACGGTCATTTAACCCTAATCTAGCTGTAATTGAGCAGGATTATTTTTTTTAATGATCCCAAACGAAATTATGAATCGAATCAGTTTCATTTTACTGTTTCACAAAGCACCCCCATCCCTGTCAATTGGCTGTGGTGCTGAATCGGTTGTATTCAGCACCACAGGCCAATAGACAGCTCAATATTTAACCCTAGCTTGCCTTTTAACCCTCAGGTTTAACCCTAACAGTAAGTGAGCAGGATTTAATTTTTTTAGTGATCTGAAATTCGAATCAAAATCAGGAAAACAAAAATTTTTCAGCTGTGCACATCTCTAATGCTGCTACATCATGATTACTTATTGCTATTGGATTTACCGTGTGTGTGTGTGTGTGTGTGTGTGTGTGTGTGTGTGTGTGTGTGTGTGTGTGTGTGTGTGTAATATATATATAATATATATATACTTTATGCCACTCCAATGTCATATTGATACTGGAGGGGACAACATGTACCAAATAACCTACATCTGGTCATTCTGTTAAACCAGTGACTGTCCCAAGCAGTGTAGGGCAGTTGAGAGGCAGATAATATTACTCTGAATAATGACAATATAAATGTCCTGTTTTCTCGTATTTGTTCCACTGGATGTTCATTTTAAACCGTTGCAAATCATTAAAATGCCCCTCCCCCCTCCGCATTGAAACATTAAATCTTAAAACTTCTCGATGTGTTTGATTAAATAAGCAGATACGTTGCTGGTTTCTGTCCCATAGCATACCTTCATTTCGTCCATCCAGTCCATAATGTAAAGCATCTCCTGAAACACTTTCTGTAAGCCGAGGTTCATTTCAAGGCGCTGTCTCCTGGCGCGGAGCAGCTCGAGGAGATACTCCCACAGTCGGATGACATTATCTTTACGGGCAGTGATGCGCTTGATGTCGTGGTAATTTTCAGCTTCCAGTTCTCGTGCTACAGCTACCACGGCCTGCACACGTTCCTCGTAGGCCGCGATGTCCGTTTCGATGGCTTCATGCTTCTTCGTGGCGGCTTCAACAGCAGGCAGGTCAAACCCGAAATTATCCTGCGGGACAGAGAATGAGGATCGTATTCATTGTCTCAACAGATCAGCATTTAAAGTGCATTCTTACAACTTCAAGAGGCGCAAACAGGTCGCGGATTCTGTCCAGAAGCAGATCTTTTGACAAAGTTTTTTTATTTTTTATTAAATATGATGATTTATATTATTCATCCATATACAGTAACAGATTAAAGGGACATTCTGTGCCGATTCAATGCTAATATAGAGAGGGTCTCAGAGGGCCGATTCACCCATCCATGTGCAGAATAGCCACAGACCTGAAAGTCAAGATCAGCTGCGAACTGGCTTCCTGGATATAGGTTAGAAATGGTCATCATTCCACTCCAGCATGTGGCCAATGGCTCTCAATACACTAGCATTTCAAGACATTGGAATGGCCCAGATATGTGAGCTGTGACTTGACAGGTAGCCCACAGCATGTGACATACGTTCAGCACCGAGGGGGCCTGGGGCTGGAATAAAACGTTTTCAACATTCTCTCACTTCCTCCCGAATCGAGTCGCACAGGATAAATATATATATATATATATATATATATATATATATATACACTGGAGAGAGAAGGATTCTTTGCTGTTTTAAAGGGGATTGGTGTATCCCATCTACACCCAAGTGCATTTACAGAGCCAGTGGATTCCACACAGGCTCTAAACCACGTGAGTTTTATCCTGCTGTGAGCTGTATATTGCTGCATCATTTATACTATATCATGCTATGGTCCATTTCTGTGTCCTTTCTTCATGGTTCCTGTGATCCATCTTGAGAACGTATGAAGACGGGACGGGGTCATCCCTGAAGGGACCCATTGCCTACATATTGAGCCTTGAATTGTACAGGCTCTAATTCATGTGAGTGACCCCTTGTCAAGAGCATTGAGTCACACCACCTGTATATGCATACTGCACAATGTATATGTTTTTGCGTTTTCTCCACAAGAGTACCAGTATAACGATTATAAGTGCCTTGGTAAACATATCTAACCCTCTTAAGCTACACGAGGCTTATACATTGGGTGTGTGGATTGTGTATTCTGCCTTCTCGTGGTTGCGGGATTTTCACAGGTGCTTTTCTCATCTTGTGTGCTGTTACTATTTGTTTGGGTTTTGTAGGGAAAGCCCTTATAGCTGCCGTGATATTCCCATACCGCGAGATTACTTTCCTCTACTACTTGCCATGTTAGTGCCCCTTTTTTGTATTTGTGTCAGCCAATCAGCTATATGAAGATTTGAAGAGCAGGGGTTAAAAATACTCATTTTACACAACATGAGAATTCTTTGTTTAGCAGCACCTGGTTAGACCGTCCGGCCCATGCTAGGGTCAGACCCAGCATTCCTGAATCTTTTAATGCAGGGGTCAGCAACCTTAACCCCCTCCAGATGTTCTGAAACGACATCTCCCATGATGCTCAGCCACTCATTAAGTTGACTGAGCATCATGGGTAAGATTGTTCCGGAACATCGATGACGTCAAGGCTGCTGACCCCTGTTTTGATGTCTGCACAAAGCTAAAATATAGATATTTAAGGTCTCTGAAGGTAGTAATGCTTTATACATTTTTTACGCAGCAATCCTCTCCCAGTTGATAACGTAGAAACCAAGTGGTGATGCTATACTGACAGTTATTGATCCCAGCACATTAATTGGTTTATGGAAGCACTGTGACGTGCCAGGCTCCTGTAAAACCTGCTTGCCAGATAGAAATGGGTCGTACCTGGGACACCAGACGCTGATTTTCACTTAGCCAGGTTTCCCTCATAGCTGCTTTGCGATCGAACCTGCGTGCGAGTTGTTCCAGTTTCTCCTGTCTGATCAGCTCGATGCGAAGTGCCAGTTCTCGCTCATGCTCGGCTTTTTCCAGTCTTTCCCAGGCCTGATATGGAAGAAAAGCACATACACTTACAGGTTTTATTCAGTTAAGTCATGAGTTACAATGTGCTAATTTGTAAATAAAATGTTACGCATCAGGAGAAAAAAAAAAAGCAGGAACCCCCCCCCCCCGAACATTATATACAGAATAAATCAAAATAATCCTTTTAGACATTGTGCTTTCATGTAAAAAGACAGCGGGTCATATACGTATGGTTATTAGACATCACACTTGGCTGCAAACCTTAACCTCCAACTCCTCGCTTATTCTTCAGCCTCCCTAGCAGACCGTGACAAAATAAAAGAAGCCGAATTAGCCATTCCAAGGCATTTCAACCAAAAGTGTGCCAAGTATACAGTTACCGAGAACATCGCTGCTGAATGTATCCATCAGTGAGAAAAAGAGGTTTATGAGGGTCCTGAGAACGAGCAACCTGCTCTATGGTGGGGCTCGCTCAAGACTCACAAGGTTTTAGCCAGGTGTGGACCCCTTGCTTGATGTGCCTAGAGGGGTGTCAGCTATACCCTCTTGACGAGGCCCAACAAGGCCGAAACGATCGTCGGGGGTTGCTGCATCTCTCATGCAGGGATGACGTCCTTGGCATTCAGTACTGGCCACCCTTTCTGGGTTAGAGCTTCTCATTTGCATATGGCGCAGTTGTCCCTATAATGTCACAATCGAGCTAAAGCCTTGTGAGACCTGAGCGGGCCCCACCGTAGAGCAGGCCACTAGTGCTGTTACTTGTTCTCTGGACCCCCAGAAACCTCTCTTTTCTCACTGTATCTTTCATAGACAAAAAGGTCAGCGAGAGCGACTCCTACACGGTCCTAAAATTAAACACAATATATAGAAATGTCAGATATGTACGAGGGACAGTGGAGTTCAGGATCTCTCAATATTTGAACAATAAACACAAAAGACATCTATAAGCCCGCACACTGATTAAGCGCTAAGCTGTGCTGCGGGGCAATACGAGCCACAAGGACACAAGTTATATATAGGACGCACTCTGTTGGCTGCTTTAGATGCACATACACACCTTGTTAATGTCTGAGATGAGTTTCCCTTCCCTTGGCATGTACACTTTCTGATTATTGGCCCTCATTTTGCTTTGAATGGTGAAAAGTAGAACTTCCAAATTCCCCTTCTCTGTAAACCTAGAAAATTTAAGAGGGGGGGAGGAGAGAGGGGACAAAAAAAAAAAACAGGAATCATGAACAGCACGTTAGCGTTAGTAACGGAATGTGACGTGTGAAGGGAAATGCATGTGACCAGTTTGGGATTGCAACGCCATTCCTGTATGTGTAGACTATTGCTTAAAAAGGGACACTATAGTCATCCTGACCACTTTATTGCTTTCAAGTGGTCAGGAAGTGAGGAGAGCCCCCCTGCCCCCTAGCTGCGATCTGGTGAATCAGTGGGTGAAGTGGAGGAGCTTCCTCCACCGCATCCAGTGTCAAAAGCAGCTGCAATTTTTAAATTTTTCAGCTGCCATCACCAGGTCGTTCAATAGTGACGTCAGCAGACACTATCGCGGCTGGTCACCCATTGAGACCGGCCGCGATTGTGAGCAACCTCAGAGAGGCAGCAGATGGATTGCATCTGCACAGGTATTTATTTGCATACATAAAATGCGCAAGTCCATAGCGGTACGCAAGTTGCGGTTCCTCTGCTACGCAACTTCCGGGTTTGGACGTCCCTGAATTGAAGAGGAGGAGCTGCGCAAGGGGATAAAGGATGAGTAAAAGCACCCAAATAAAAAATAATTGGGCAGAGGCTGTCAGTAGCATCTGGACAACTAAGGACAAAAAGAAGGAACTCTATTTTCATTAAAGTATCCCTTTAATATCCCCTAAATGCAATTTCACTGGATACAATGTGTACATTACACAATAGTGTAAATATTCAACACATAGTGCATATGTGGACTATGGACCCATCTAACCAGAGGTGCCGTGACGCTTTAAAGGGACACTCTAGGCAACATGACCACCTAAGCTATTTTAGGTGGTCATGATGCCCAGAGTATCCTGCCCTCTGTCCCCCCTCCCTCCGCTCAGTGGTTCAGCTGTAAATGCTGAAAACAGCTGAGAGAGGCGGAGAACTTTACTCCGCCCTCCCAGCTGTCAGTCAGCAGAGCGGGAATCATATTTCCCGCTTCTGCCGACTTTTGCCGAGTAGGAGACGTCATCGCGCTTTCAGCACGATGACGTCTCTAACTCACCGCAGAAGCTGGCGGCTCCCTCTTGCGCGCAACACTAATCCTCAGAGGGAGCCGGGAGGAAGCCTGCCGATTGGCTGCCTTACGTGGGAGGCGCGCATGCGCGCTTCTGACGTAAACCAGAAGGCAACTTCAATGCAAGAAGGACGGGAGCGGAAGAGGAGGGAGAGGAGTATAAAAAAAAAAAAAAAAAACACCACTGGAAACAAGAGGATTTTAGGGTAAGTATTACAGTTACAAGTAAAAAAATAAAAAGATAAAGATTTATTAAGGGAATAGGGATAGGTTAGGAGGTTAGGATAAAAAAAACGGGGGGGGGGGGTGATTTTTGAGTAGAGTGTTCCTTTAAATGGCCATTCAAGTAAACCAAAACCTCTGAGGTGTTATGTTTTGCATGGAGCTGAGCGCAAATGACAACCTTTTTTCTTGTTATGTTTTATACATGAAGTGGGCTGGATACTTTTGGTTTACGCAGCTGCCCTGATACGGAATAGGCGCAAATTATTTTTTTCCGCATATATGAATATTTTGTTGTATCCCCAGCCAGGTCATTTTTGCTGCTGCTCCTTTCCGTGGTTTCTTTTTCAAACTTAAAGTGGAAATGTTCCTGATGAGGGTATAATTACAAACCCATAATTTAGTCTCTTGGCTGAGAAGCAGCATGATGACATGTAGTTGCTTAGAAATCAGCTTTTGGTTTCATTAGGTTAAGGCCCACCTAACCAGAGGTGCCGTGACGAGTGGGCTTACACTTTAACGGCCACTCAAGTAAACCAAAACCTCTGTTTTGTTTCACATGGAGCTCTGTAGGTGAGTGCAAATGACAACCTTTTTTCTTGTTTTATACAGGAAGTGGGCTGGTACTTCTGGCTTGTTTCATCCTACCCATAGTACAGCGCTGCGGAACACGCTGGCGCTTTGTAAATAATTGTGATTGCCTTACTTGGGGGGCTTCTCCACAGTTCGATAGGTGTTGAACGCCTGGAGCTGTTGCTGGACGCCAATCAATGAGTTGGCAAACTTCCGGTTATTCAGAATGATTATGGTCTGTTCGATCCACTCCAGAAGGTCAGACGCCAGCGATTCGTATTTCTCAACCATTTTCTCGGTTTCGATTGCATTTTCGAGAACCTAAAGAGACACAAGGAATAGGGATTTAAATACCATTGCAGATCAATAAGGACTTTCAGAGAAGTCTTCTGCTGATGACCACACACACAAACAGGTTCAGTAAAATAAATTCCACATTTCTGGATGCTTTGTTTACTTACTTTCCCGATTCGTTTGCCCTCCACCGCCAGAGCTTTCATCTTGGAGAAGTAGTGGTAATAGGTTACAACGTAGGTGATGATGGACTTTTCATCGGGATGGTCCACGCTGATATCTAGAATCACAGGACAAAGACAGGTTGGGAAACCACTTGACAAATCATTCAACGAAACACATAGACCTGGATGTATCCAAAGTGCTCTGAAATTCCAAACAGGGTTACGCCTCTACATATCTGGCGAATCATCTCTGCACCTGTTATCTCGGACCTTACAATGTCTATTTCATAGGGATGACCCAAGCAGCCTTTTCGTACCCTGATCTGAGTTTTTCAAAAGCCGTGATTGGCTGATGCAAGTCTTGATCCGTTACAGGACCCTCCTATTACCTCAGTAGCCAATCCTAATGCCGGCTGTGAGGGAGTGGGTGTAACTTACTCGCCGACAAGAACCCAGGTCCTGCTTTGTCCCGCACACCGCTAGCTGCATCCCTAGCTGTGCCGTACAGCTCTCTCCAAGTCTGCATGAGTGCCGCATGGTGCCAGCAAAACGAAAGGGTAAGGACTCACGACACAAGACCTACTTCATGAAGCGGAGCCCCAAAAAATCCCTAGATTGTTTCTTGACCCTGGAGATGGACTCCTGATCCTAGAGATTGGATCTGTACATCCCTACTATTTTATGTTCTTCCGTCTTGTTAGATATATAGATTAGACCCACGGCTTCTGCCCGCGAGGACCTCTTCATCAGTGCTTGCGGTTACACAAAACACACTATGATAGGAGTGTATTGAAGTTGTGTCCTTAAATATTCAGCCCATTAAGTCATCAATGCATTCTGATGTTCTTTATTAACGTTTGCTTTCAGTGTGTCGTCTGTAAAACGTTTCATAAGACACACCTCTGCGCGTGTGCTGGAGGACAAAGCCGCGGTTTAGCCTAAAGTCAAAGCATCTCTAAAACCGAGATCTTTACACAGGTTAAGTAGCTCTTATGCAAACATTTTTGGAACACGACAATGACGCCAAAAGGGGAAAATTCCACCCCATACCGCGTGTGAAAGGGTACAAATTTATTAAGAATATTGTATAAAACGCGCTTCAGGCTGTGTGTGCAAGGTGTACATGCAACATAACGGAATTTCAAGTTTAGGTTTGGGTCCCTTCCCCAAGATCTCTCATTATTATTACATGCAAATACTCCAAAATCCCCAAAATACAGAATCCGAAACACATCTGGTCACAGCATTTCAGATAAGGGATACTCACAACCTGTGTCAAGTATCAGGCTCTAATGTGACCGTTATTTAAAGTACATGTTTGTCCTACAGGAAAGTGCGGCTGGGTGAAGTAGAGGTAACATTACTACTCTATAACCGTGGAGAGAGCCTGTGGAGACATTGGGTTCAATCCCAGCAAGAGCACCTCCCCAGTAAGTGTCCTTGGGCAAGACACCTAACGGTACATACTCGCCACCCAGGACATACTTGAAAACTAGAGAAATCTCAATGTATCCTTCCTGGTAAAATACTTTCTCCAAAAAAAGAAAAAAAAAAGGACCAGATCTGATAGACATTGAATTGCTTTATGAAACAATTTGCAGCCAACACAGAGAGGCATACAAAGTGCTTATTATTAAAGAACACACATAGCTTACTGATGACTGAATGGTATGAATATTTAAGGGGGTAAATTCATTACACTCCTATTTGTCTATGGAACTCCCTTCCCCACAACATCAGACTCACCCAGTCTCTTCAGTCCTTCAAGAAGTCTCTGAAAAAATTACTTTGGCAGTGTTTCTCAAGTGGTGGGTCGCGACCAGGGGTGGACTGGGTCACGGGTCAAATGCCCCAGGCCTCTAATGCCTGGGACCCGCGGATGCATCTTACCTGCGGCAGCGGGTCAGGCGGTGCGGTTATTTCTGAATATTCCCATGCGCCACCTGGGACCCGCTGCATCAGGTAAGACCCACTGTAATGGCAAGGTGGCGGGGAGAATCTGTAATGGGAGGTGTGGGGTGCGACTCCGTGACTGTTGGCACGCTCTGTACTCCCAACACCAGGAGCTACTGTGCACAATACACATCTCAGTGAAGCAAAGTAGATTTATATAGGCAGCCTCACATGGAGGCGTTTTTTGAATGGCTTGGACCAATGGTGCTTTCCCCATTGGTCCAAGCTATTCCATTGCTCTTCAGTGTCTCTGAGGCACTGAAGAGCGTAGGTTCAGGAAGTAGGCAGCGCCAGACGTTGCAGACTTCTCAATCTCTTGGCCATCTTGAGCTTATGCGATTAGCGTAGTGTTCAGCTTTGCAAATTGCGTAGGCTCAGGGAGGGCAGACTGCTGCAAAAAAATAATGTGCGCAGTGGCAGAGACAGACGGCGGGGGAGCGCGGAGCAGGTGAGTTTGTTAAATTTTTTATAATATTTTATTATTCATTCAGTAGTGATTTAAATTAGAGTTGCTTTGTCTACCATCACCCCACACGTTGAGACACTTAAGGTAAAACTGGGGATGCTTCTTGCTCTTAAGTTCTAATTAATTTCATAGGTTTCAATTAGTTTGTTTTATTGGGTTTTTGCCTCACCAGCACTTTCCGTGTGTTGAACCTGTATGTAATATTTGTTATTCTGCCTCCCAATGTACAGTGCTACAGAACTTGTTAGCTCTCTATAAAACCTTGTAACTGAAAATAAACAGATTATTCGGCACATACGCTAATACACAGCCACGCACGAACCTTCAGGGTCTACACGTACCTTCGGGGTCTAGGAGCTTAGTAAGGCCAAGGTGCTGCTCTGCTAGATTGAAAGCGTTCTGCAGATTGTAGTGTGCATTGGATTTCTTCAATTTATCAAAATCAATTAAGTCCGGCCTGTACGGGAGAACAGAATGTCAATGAGACGCAGCCAAGGAGAAGACATCATAAAGATCAAGTAGAGGAACGCCACACTCCGGTATCAATAAAACAGTTGGAGACCAGCAATGGGTCAGTCTTTCTCAAGTCGCGATCCATCTGAACCATTGCTGGTCTCCCATAATGTAACATTTTATTGATACTTTAGAGCGACATTGTTTTACTTCATCTTTATGGTCTACTCGTGGAAGTGCCAGCAACCCTGTACATGAAATTTTTGAAAGCCTTTCCTCTTTTCCTAAACAATAAAGATTATAAATGATATTTAATGTATAATCATGGTAATAAATAATAGATAAATAGAATATGAACATGAATAGTACAGCCAGGAGGGAAAGCAGAGAGAGGAACCAAATGAGAATCCTCTGAATACCGAATGCCTGTCGTGACAGTAAAATCAAAACAAAATTTAACGCCACATCTTTTTTCCCCACCTCAAAAAAATAGGTTTAAAAAGCTGAATGAAAAAGCAAGAGGTTAACAGTCAGTAGGTATTTGGGAAGAGGTGGCCCTAGTGTTCATTGGGGGTTAGTCAAGGCTCGAATGTGAGGCCTTTGTTATGCAAAGAAAAAAATATGCATTGGTTAATATAAATTAATGAATTATTGAAAGATCCCCCTATTCTATTTGTAAATGTGGCTGTGTGTTTGTGCACAGAAT
Source organism: Leptobrachium leishanense (assembly GCA_009667805.1). NCBI lineage: Eukaryota > Metazoa > Chordata > Amphibia > Anura > Megophryidae > Leptobrachium > Leptobrachium leishanense. The sequence goes on from CM019066.1 coordinate 370,648,040, forward strand.
ATCATCCTATACACAAATAGCATGTGCAAATTAACAATCCACATAAAATCCATCACGGGAGGTCCCTGATCGGGGTTTTGTCTGGCCGCCTAGTTTGCCTAATCAGCCGCCTCAATCCCTGATCCAGACTTTCAGGTTTCCTATTTAAGACAGCGAGGGGGCTCTGATTTGCTCCATTTAGTAAACTACATGAAAAGATCCTTTTCCCCAATGTTTGATGCTAACACCCCCTACCCGAGGCAGATGGATTAACAGTGACATATCATAATGATGATTTTGGGCTCTGGTCCTCGTAATATAACCACTTCAGGGTAATTGCTCGATAGATGCTACAAAATTACTTGATGCCAATGATCACCTTAGATGGCATTCTACGCGCAAGCAATTAAACATAGGCTTTAACAGGGGCAATGTCCTAAAAGAAAAAGGGCCCCGTTTCTTGGTGAACGTTAAAGTGGGGATGCTAATGGGGAAAATCCAAGAAAGGTGCGGTCTGAGTACCTCGCCCGGAACGCAGCACAACCGTGCCGCCAATGGGTATCACCTCCTGGAGTCCATAGGACTCCATGGAGTTTTGCGCTTCCAGGCCGCAAGATCGCACAGCGCCACAGAGTGATCACGGAGCGAGACTGGGAACTATGTTCCCAGTCTCACACTGCTCCCATCGACAAGAAGCGGCTGATCAGGCCACCGTTCTCCATGCGGTATGAGAGGTGATTATCGGATTATTGGGGGGGGGGATCAGAATCATTTAGAGACAGCTTTTAGGTGTAGCTAAAATATTGGATTGTGCATTGGTGCGGTAATTGTCGTTCGCACTTTGTAATACCTTACTTATTGAAAAGCTATTTAATGATTACGCTCCCCATGTTAAGTATAGGGTGCACAAAGTACAGTAAGCTCGCGCAGGCTAGCGTAATCACTGATGTGCCAAGTGATTTCTTATGGGTCAGGAAGGTAATATGGGGGGGGGGGGGCATGCATTGAAGTCACTTATCCTGGAGATAACAGACCTGAACGCTAATGTTAGCATTCACTAGGGTAGAGAAACTAAAGTGTGGGGAGCTCAATCAAAATATTTCACCCCAGTTAAGCGTCATCTCCCTTTTAGAGTGGGGTCAGACGAACGCAGTGCGAACGTGCGTTTAGCCGCACTTTATGACGGCCGTGGTGGCAGCAAATGACGTCCAACGCAGGCCCACACACAAAGTACAGGCGCACGAAAGTTTGGCCGCGCAACGCAAGCAGCAAACGAAAGAATTTTCGCAAGAACGTCGAACCGCTAGTACTGATGTACAGAGTGCGCTGCGTCCACATAGCGGCGTGTGTGCGGGATTAGGAGACGTCAGACGCTGCTCATGTCTGGCCAACATAACATCCAGACACACAAAGTTTCCTGGTTTGGATCCGTATGAAATCACAGCCGAAATGGCGCATCAGATGACCGCTATTGCGTATTCCGTGAAAAAGTACGAACGCACTTTTTTACGGACGTTGCGAAAAATGCGTTTGTCTGACCCTAGCCTTAAACAGCACCTCACACTGAAATGGATAAATATGCATATTTATGTATCATAATGCAATGACTCAATAAAATCAAACATATTTAATTATATATATATACATATATACACACACACACACACATATAAGATTCATAGAGTGTGCCGCAAATAGGACGGGGGAATGGTGTTCCTGCTCAACTTGACGCCTATGCTTCACCCCGATACACAAGTAGATTAAGGCCTACTGACTACTAGAGGTCTGCAGGCATCTTCCTGGAGGAGACACACATACCGGTGTTTATGGATGAGAGCATTGAACGCCATCCCGTCCCTCCAGCTTGTGGTAAAGTTGTGGATATTCACGTTTGGATAACTGAAATATTGAAAGAGAAAAACTCATCAGAAGCCGTTACAAGCAAGTAACACAAGTATACGTTTGTTTGTATCGCTACTTAGACGGAGATGCCAGTGAGAGCTCAGAGGTTAGGGCTACGACTACAGAGTGGCAGAGCCGCACGGGTCTGTGCCCTGGATGACACGGACTCAAACTCAAAGCCAATTAATCCAATGTATCAGCTGTAACGCTTCAAGAAAAAAATTCATGCCACCCAAGAAATAGGACTTTGAAGTTCGGTGTAAATCTAAAAACACGAATAGAATGGCTTTTCAGATGTAAAGAGGAAACAAAATACTCTTGACTTCAAAGTAGTCAGTAGATATGTGCTTTCCCCCCCCCCAACATACACAATATAGTCTACGCCAGTGGTTGCCAACCGCGGTCCTCAAGTCCCTCTAACAGGCCAGGTTTTAACCCTTTCACTGCTGAGGATGCGTGGGGAACGTCCTCATTGACTAAGGAAAGATAGGGGGTACATTTGAACCCCGATATCTCTCGACTGTTGGAAGCTAGCAGGGTCATGTTTGGTATCATTAGAAAGGCCAGAGCATGGCCTTTCCAATGATACCAAACATGACCATGTTTAATGTACAGAACAAAAATAAAAATAAAAACATGTTTTTAAAGACGTGAAATGGCTCAACAGTGAAGGGGTTAAGGATCACCTTGGGGGAAATGCAGACTGAATCCTGCAATCACTGAGCAGCAAATCATATCACCTGTGCTGTGCTTCACATATCCTGCAAACCTGGCCTGTTAGAGGGACCCGAGAACTGCGGTTGGGAACCACTGGTCTACACTATTTCTTCCCTGAATGTCGCTATAAGTAGCAAAATCTGATTATTTTTATCAAGAGCAATTTCTGCAAATCACCCTCCCATATCTAGATTGTTCTAAATATAAAGAGCCCTTTCCTCCGGCGGAGATGAACTCGTTTCCTAGAATCTCAGTAGATGACCCCTTGTCCTTTGTAAAGTTCTGTTGGTGAACAGGACAACAGAGAGCGGTTATTACTCACACCGTATAATATTATAATGCCGTCCAAACACCTCTGAGATGACTTTTTACAGTAAATGACTAATAATAACTGTGCCTTTCTTCACAACTTTCACTTTTTCTTGTGTATGGTTTTTTTTGTGTGAAAGAACAACACAGAAGACGCACATTGGAAGCTTCTACCGATTGAAAGAGCTGTGGCTGATTAGTTGAGGTTACACACCTACGGATACAAAACTGGAAAGTACCTAGAAAACGCCACGATTCTTCATATCCAGCATCTGCTAATGCTATATTACCCTTGAGAACCACAGATTTAAAAAAAAACAACACAAAGCCCTGTGCTGAACAGATTGGCGTTTTTAAAGGGTTAAAAACGCAGCAACCAAGTGGTAAGTTACTGTGTGATAAAGTTAAATAGTAGCTTTCGTTAGGAAATTATTCCTGGAACTTCCAGCTACGACTTTGCCCAGAGCTTGTGCTGCCAGTATTTATGATCATTTCACAGAAAAGAAGAACCCGACCCCAAAGGTCATTGTCTGAGCACAGGTAAAAAGAAACGCTCGTCATTAACCCTTTCACTACTGAGCACTTTTTTCTTCTTCGGAATACTAGAATGGTTGAAACGTGGGAAGTGTGGTAAAAAGGAGGTAAAACACCAATTTTGTAGAGTGATGATTATTCTGAGACGGTCAAAGGAATCTAATAAATATGTAAAAGAGCAAATTTGCATTTTATCCTGTTAAAGATCGGGGGAACACTGGCACCCAATGCATTGCTATTCAGAGTAAAGTGTAGCACATTGCGAGTGGTATCAACACTAACGTCACTCAGATGACAGTGCGACTAAACTGTGGCAAACAGGTAATATAGAAATGTAAAGAAACCATTGTTAAAGGGACACTCTCGGCATTGTGACCTCTCAGAGTAAATTGAGTGGTCACAGGAACCTGACCTCGATCTGAGGGTTTAGTCCCCCACCCCCCAGAAACTCAGATCAGCGAGAGTTAGTCCTTCATGAAGTCTCTGAAAACACATTACTTTAGAGAAGCCCATCAACTCACTCCCTAATCCCACTCTGTTCATTTCCTGCTACATCTTCCCATCCCGATACTTCACATTCTCTATTAACCCTCACCTACTGTGCCACCCCTATCCTTTTAGATTGTAAACTCTTGAGCAGGGTCCTCTCGCCTACTGTACAGTGTGTTGAACCTGTATGTATTTTTGGTGTTCTGCCTCCCATTGTACAGCGCTACGGAACTTGTTAGCGCTTTATAAAAACTTGTAACAGTTACCCTAAGCTTAAGGCCAGGTAGCGGGAATCAATTTGGGGTCCCACCTCCCTCTCAAGACATTGGATTGGCTGGACACTGACTGGAATAATCCAAAAAGGAGGATGCTGTCTACAGGAGGAGTGCTGAAAAAGCTTAATTTATTCTAAAATGACTAAAAGAAAAAAAAAAGAAAAAAACAAAATAAGCAACGTTTCGGTCCTCAGACCTTAGTCATGCATGACTAAGGTCTGAGGACCGAAACATTGCTTATTCTCTATTTTTTTGTCATTTTGGAATAAATGATGCTTTTTCTGCGCTCACCCTGGAGCCGGCGTCCTCATTTTTGGTTTATTCTGTGACTGAGTATAGTTGGATTGGCGATCCCACGGGGTAGCACTGCAGTGGCTAGGGTGTAAGAGTCTGTTGAGCCAGTGGGTATATGCATATTTGGAGACTGACTGGATCGTCCAGCTCCCCCACAGCCATGTGACATGCTCCAGCATGTAGGAAGTCAGCAGCATGTCACATCCTGAGCAATGGCAAGCCAGAACTGCAGTAGAAAGAAGGTATCATGTATTCATTTATCCTTTACAAAAATACTGCTGGGATGACCGGTTCTAAACTGAAGATGGCGTGCTTTACTTTGCAGGATCTACATTATCAGCATACAGGCAGAAATAGCCTTTGTGTAACATACAGTAAATGTGATAAAGATAATAAAAACGTTCATATCTCCTGAACTCCTTTATGGGGGTTTGTAGTGATCATAATGAGATTAGCAATGCAATATCTGTATGTGCCGCATAATGCCGGTGTATGGCAATTACAGTAACACCTTGTATCTGTATGTGCCGCATAATGCCGGTGTATGGCAATTACAGTAACACCTTGTATCTGTATGTGCTGCATAATGCCTGTGTATGGCAGTTACAGCAACACCTTGTATCTGTATGTGCTGCATAATGCCGGTGTATGGCAATTACAGCAACACCTTGTATCTGTATGTGCTGCATAATGCCTGTGTATGGCAATTACAGCAACACATTGTATCTGTATGTGCTGCATAATGCCTGTGTATGGCAATTACAGCAACACCTTGTATCTGTATGTGCTGCATAATGCCTGTGTATGGCAATTACAGCAACACCTTGTATCTGTACTGTACAGGGATTTACACTCATAACTCCCTGAATAGCAGTGAGTGACCCCAGAGCTCTCCCTGTATTCTGCCCTCTCCCTGGCTGTTGCATTATAGAAGAATGTTTGTTGAGCTTTTTGTTACAGTGACGGAGGGGACTCTTCCTTGTAGCTTCTTTGCAGAAACACAGGCGACAGAGGAGTGAGAGCTGAGAATTTAATGTCTCGTCAGGGAGAGCACTGTTGTCGAATTAAAAAATATGCCGATGTAGATATTTTATGCCCATTTAAATTTGTTAGATTACATGTTTTTGGAAGTGAAAGGGTTAAACAGGTTGCACATTTATGTGATCCATATCACCTACATGTCCGTCCGTCCGTCCGTCCCCCCCCTACTGTTGGTGACATTAGCCAGGAATACAGCCATCTATATGCTGCGGCGCTAATCCCGTTAAGGAGGGACATGTTTGTAGACAGCGCAATTGTTTTGGTGAAAATTCTAAACTCTGTAAGCAGATCTTTCACAGTAATCCCTTAATCCGCACTCACCCAGCTGACTTCATCTGGCACCATAAAAGCAGAGCATCCTTCGCAGACTTCTTTTCCTTGTTGTCCTCTGTTTCCACACTAATGTCTTGGATCTAGAGCAAAGAAACCCCTGTCAGTAATTTACATATCAATGACCCCCCCCCCCTGCAGATTCTGCGCGGCTCCCATACAATTCTACGCAAGTACGACAGCCTGAAAATTTTGGATATATTAAAAGTTATTTAAGTGTAAATGTCATATGCCCTCGTCCAACACTGCGCATCACCTTGACCTGAGTGGCCAAGAACGTCCCAACTCCATAGGGCTCGCTTACATACACCGTTAAACTTGCATTCAAGTTGCTGATACAGCAGACTCTTGCACCGATTGGCTATGAGCTGATCGGAGTGGAGGATTCAGTGTATATTTAACACAGGGCTTTATAGGAAACGTAGGAGTCGGTAAGAAAGACTAGCTTCTGACGACACATCTGTAGGAGCCAGATCAGGAAATTTAAAGGGCCACTACCACAAAAAAGGTCCTTATTGTTTTTATTTGATGTTGCTGATATCTTACATGTGATTTGTTTTTCTTGTGTATATTTAGTTAAGAAAATACTTTATGTGACTGGGTGCATGCATTTTGCATGGTGAACTACACCCTCACAGTATCTTTACAGCACTTGCTCCTCACTGTGGGGCATTGAGCAGAGAATGGAGTCTATAGGTCAGATCCATAAAAAATAAAAAACAAATGCATGTGTGTGGAATGTCTGGAAACTACATCCCCAGGGGGGTAGTAAAGTGCTGTTAGACCACTGTCAGAACGCATCCAGCTGCCATCTCTTATCTTGGGTAGCCTAGAAAACACAACAGATCCCCATGCAGCCTTCCCTAAACATCCCCCACCAGCCCACTATCCTGTTTTCTACCGTTTTATCCTATACCACTGCTGTAAAGCAAGACTTGTCATACGATTCTGGTAAGTGTTGCATCATGGGAAAAATCCCCAAAAAATAGGAGAAACACTTTATTCTTCCTTTTTACATGCAATGACTTCAGACACAGAAAAAAAAAAACCAGCAGCATGTGTTTTATAGTGCGTTTTTGTTTGTAATGCACACATAATCTCTCCTCCTGTTTCCAACCCCAACCCTTCTAGATTGTGACGGGAATAGGGCCCTCATCTCCTCCTGTACTGTTTGTCAAATGTTGTTCAATGTATTTTAACCCTGTCTATACTGTGCTTATTGTACAGCGCTGCAGAATATGCCGGCGCTATATAAATAAAGAATAATAATAATGATAGTGGTAGTGTCCCTTTAATGTAGATTTTTGCAGAATAATCCACAGACCCAAAGAAAAATAAATTCTAGAAGCCTTTGGTCACCTTGCACCTGGATTTGCCAAGAATTGATTTGTCCTGGTTAAAACAGGCGCCATAATGCTTAAAAATAAGTAACTTTCAGTAGACTCTCTCGCCAATATACTGTTTATATCTGTGGTGATTAAAGCCACGTGATGTGAAAATTAAAAAAATTCCCCATTTTTCAGAGACGGGACTGGAAGAAGATCACACAAAGAGCTGATGCCGGGTATGTGAGGTTACCTGGAAGCGGAGAATGATGGTCCAGATAAGACCCAGGGTCAACCTGTGATTTCCATCAACGATGTCGTGAGATCCCATGTTCTCCAGATGAACTCTTTGCTCCTTCAGGAACTGCAAGGCTTTGTCCACGTTCTCCAAACAATGTATACGCATTCTTCCCTTGGTGGGTTTGGGCTACGGTCACGAAAAACAAAAGGTGACGTACAGTAAGTGGAAAAGAACTTTGAACCTGACATCCTGCGACGAACAATTTCAGAAATACTGGACATACTATATAACCCACATCATGTGCCACAAATGGCAAACAAGAATGCGAACGACAAAAAGAAACCTCTGGAAGTTCCACGGCCGGAAACACTCCAGATTAATGACAGATATCCAATAGTTTCGGATAAACGCCAGATTCATTGCACAGGACACGAAAACAGAACTCAGCCGACCTCGGTCTCATGACAACAGGGCCATGAACTGGTATTTCTATTTACCAAAAGAATTTTAAAAAAAAATGAAATAAAAACAGATTTAGTATCAAGATACTGTTTGACTTCCGTTTCTTAATACTTTTATCAAACCAAAGCAATCTCACCCAGATGGTTAATGGACTCCTCTAAACACCGGCCAATAGACCTTAAACTGAATGTAAAGTCCCCATCCTGTACGAGTGAGCAATAAAATGAAGTACAGCTACAAAAAGGTAGGACAGGAAAAACACCTTTATCAAAACAAAGAGCAGGGGAAACAAGCCCGTATGCCACAATAAAGCCCAAGAACAAAGCAGAAAGGCCGAGCACTTGGTCTCAAAAACATCAGGTTTTTTAGAAAGGATTTTACCAGGAAGGATACATTGAGATTTCTCTCGTTTTCAAGTATGTCCTGGGTGGCGAGTATGTACCGTTAGGTGTCTTGCCCAAGGACACTTACTGGAGAGGTGCAATTGCTGGGATCAAACCCATGTCTCCACAGGCTCCTCTCAATGCAGAGCAGTGATGTTACCTCTACTCCACCCAGCCGGTACAGGTTTGAAGACCAAGTACCTGCCCTTCTTCTATGCTCTTGGCCAGAGCATAATTAAAGAGACACCTTCATGCCGAAAATATGTTGGGATCATCTGACAGGATATCACTGGCTTTACAGTATATGCATGTGTTTTATGCTGACATAGAATTGAAAAAGAGAGTTATTCCCCCTCAATGTTTCACTGTCCGTCTCATCCCTGCGAGGATGAGGGACAGCTCTCCGCTTGCACACACCAGCGTCACTGTTGAGGGCCAACCGTCGCCGACCCCAGAGGACAAAACATGCCACCCTGTGGCATGAGGTGTCCAATGCCCAAGCTGGGTAAGTCGTGGTTTGCTTTATCTGATGGATGATGTATCTCTTTATCTGCCACATAATGAAACATTTCAGGCAAAGAGCACTGGGATGATGACAGGTTCCCTTTGAGCGGAGGCAATGTTGCTATAGCAACACGGCTTATGTGCAGATTACCATGGCGTGAAGATGCAAGACCACGTTAAAGCTGACCCCCCCTCAGTGCAAAACCGTATACATTTATAGCTTTTAAGGGAGGAAGTGGAATCATTTGCATCACTCATTCTGTTGGCACAGACTTCTATACGCCAAAGGAAGAGGAATGCATGCAGGTATATTGGACATGGGGAAACATGGAACGGCCTCCTACGAGCAGCTCCCCTCAACAATCAGCTACAGAAGCGAGCAAAAGCGCTGCAGCTGCGAACAACAAGTGCAGGCAACGGAGCCGACATCTGAGCCTTTAATAGTCTGCCGATACCTAGAGCATGCTGGGAGCTGCAGGACGGAGGCGCCATCACTGGAGAGGAGGCAAGTACAGATGTAACCTCTCTTTTAGCAATGCGCGTACGTTTATGAACGAATGAGATGTTGTTCACCGCTTCATGAGTTATTAAACGAAAAGCTGTTATATTCATGTTCCGGTCACATACACTAAAGTTAAAAAAAAAAAAAAATGCAAATAAATATAGCAAAAACCAGAAAGGGTTAAGCCTAAATATCAGAATGTTGCTAAGTCTTTGTGGTTTGGATTAGCATGTGGTTGATCGTGCTGGGATCACGAGCGGAGGTCCGGAGCGTAACGAGTCTAACCAGCAGCGTACGGGGAGCGAGTCTCGCGCTACTATGGTTTCAGATGCAACCCCCCCCCCCCAAGCAAACCAGAACTCTGAGCAGAACAGACAACAACAATGCAAAATTTAGGTAAAAACCAGTGGGAGAAAAAAAAAAACAGATCAGCTGACCAACTTAAAAACTGAAACAAAAACAAACCGTCACCCAGTCAGACGCCAAATGACCACAGCCGACTTGTTTTTTTGCTTTTTATTTAATTATTTTTTGTTTTAAAAGGAAAACCTCAGGATTGTATAAAACCCATTTGGTGACCTGAAACCCCAGAGACCAGGACACCGGAGCCTGGCCGGCAGACCCGATAATATTTGTGTAACGGTATAGTCGCAAGACGGAAATGCGAGCCATTCCTTCACTGATAGACTACGACTTAATGGTAATGTATTCTTCTCATGTTCTCTTATTTATTCCAGTAAGAGCCTCACACACATGCGATTATTATACCGTGCAAGCTAAAGTGAATGGTGAACTTATATTCTTGCGTAGGGCCTGACAAAAGTATAAGAAACCTGAAAAGGCCCCCCCCTCCCCCGTCAATCCTTTCAAAACCCTACTGGCAGAGGTGGCTGGATAATTAGGCAAAGTAGGCGACCGCCTAAGGCCTACAAAACAGGGGCTTTGAATGATGGAATGTCTGTTTTGAAAACTATTAACGAGCATAAGGGTATTCCATACAAACACACTCCTACATTCAAAATCTCCCAATCTAGAAAGGGTGTGGGGAACCTCCCTTAACGAATATGTATCGGGTTCATTTCTGTATTTTCCCAACTAAAGGGGCCTCACAAGCTTTAGGGACACCTCTGCCTACTGGTTCCTGTTTTTACACAGTGTGTTCTGGTTACAAAGCCCTTGCGGTTTCCTGTAATCTTTCCTAAAAGCAACAATCTAAGGATAATTGCTCCTTTAACCATTTCGAGGACACGTCTGCAGATTCTCCTTTGTGAGCAACGCTTGGCTTGAAGGAACCCGTTCTAATTTCAAACGTGTGACGAATCGTCAGGGGTTCCCAGTAACACGACTCATGGGGCAAAGCGACGGACTCTATAAAGAAGAAAGTCCCTGGGTTAAGTATGAGGAAATACACTCCATAAAGAGTGACTGGTCACCCCTTAGCAACCTCAAACAAATATGTAGGTGAATAACTTTCTGAAAGAGTGAAGAAGATAGTCTGTTAAAAGAATAGAAAATTTGCTTGGGTACAACGTGTGCTTTTCTCACCCAAAATCCCAGGGACTTCCCTGAGAACTGGTAAAAAGCTTACATTAGTGTGTTGTCCAATGGCTAGACCCAATCAGGAGGGCAAAAACAGATTGATTTCACGCAGGGATCTAAAACTTCGTCGTCCCCCCCCAGAAGTTGATTGCCTACAATTCCCAGGAATCTATGAATGCAATGGATGGCCAGAGAATCATGGGAGATGTAGTGCAGAAGCATCTGGGAGGCCTGAGTTTGAGATCCCCAATTTATCTTGTACCACTTAAAGTGGGGGATTGGTAATATTGGTCTAAAAAGAACAAAAAAAAGAATAAATTACTATTAACAAAACCAACCATTCCTACGTGTACCCGGTCATCCAGATTAAAAGGCAATTCAAGACTGACGTGACCTCCACCTCTGCTTGAAAATAAACGATCATGAAAACTAATTAAAAACCTAAACTGGTGTGTACAAATACGGCAATATTTTTTTTTGAGAAAGGATTTTTACCAGGAAGGATACATTGAGATTTCTCTCGTTTTCAAGTATGTCCTGAGTGGAGAGTATGTACCATTAGTTATCTTGCCCAGGGACACTTACTGGGGAGGTGCTCTTGCCGGGATCGAACCCATGTCTCCACAGGCTCTCTCCACGCAGAGCAGTGATGTTACCTCTACTCCATCCAGCCGGCACTATGCATAAAAATGCATATATATGTGTATATATCAGGAATCTGCAACCATGGCACCCAAGAGATTTTTGGAACTATATTTCCTTTAGGCCCAGCCAATCTACTGAGCATCATGGTAGAAGTAGTTCCACAACTTCAGGGGGGCCAAGGATGCTGACACATGTATATGACAGACCGGGAGTACCTAAGACTTTATAATGTGTGAGTTGTTGCTCTTCGTGCCCCCATTACCGGCTCTATCCCACACCTCTATATAAGCAGCTCTGCCTGTACCTGCAGTGAGCGGCTATAGAACATGTGCAGCGCGCCGCTAGTGGCATTCGCTCTTAGAATCTTTATTTTACGAACACCAGCTAATCTTATGTCAAGTTATTATGCTTTTTGTGTTGTTTGCTTGTAGAAATAAAGTTTTTGAAAGAAGGAAATAAGAGGAGTGCTGGACTAATGTGTCACCATGACTACCAGGAGCTCTGCCCAGACCAGGAAGTGGCTCAGCCAATCAAGAGCCTCTCATTGTGTTCCATGAAGACAGGAAATAATAATGCATACAATTTTCATATGTAGGTGTTAATCAGTTCCGTAGCCAATAGCAATTTTTTGGATCAGAAGAATGGAGGGGTACGCAAACTGAAAGCAGCCACATGTTTTTGGGTTTGCACTAAATCCCAGCTGGGGACATCTTCAGAGATCTGTGTCGCCCTGGCCATGGTATAAAAACCATTACGTGAGATAAGGCATTTCCTTTTGTTTTCCAGAACGGAGGTGAAGCCATATCGGCGTTTGCAGAGCTCTCGCGTAACTGCTGTAAAATTCATTAGGGACGTTATCCGTACTTAAAGCCTTAAATTTCAAGCAGAGGGGGAAATGGCTAAAAAGTGCGGAAAATTGGCAGGAGCAACTTCGTGAATAGCAGTCCTGCCAAGATGGCCTCAACTGCAGACTCCATTGATTTACATTACCAATGTATAAAAGGAAAAAGCACAATTGATGGGACGTAATGGGAAAAACAGACTTAAAACAACAACTCAGACTGCTGTACAGCCAAGTATTGGATCCTCCTTGCACATTAAAAGCTGGGGAAAATCAGCCAGATTCATTGTTTGCCATATGGCACATATATCAATATACATAGATTTGTTTCACTGCACTATTTCCAGGGGCAGGTGCACTTACAAGTTTTTCGCCAGAAAGAACTTCCAGCAGTTTGATGAGCATCCGTCCATCTCGAAGATCGGCGTACAGATCGGTAATCCTGCAGGACACGCGGGCCAAGTGTGAATTAACCCATTTAGTGAAGGTCTTCTTCTGCACTGCCTCACGTTCATCTGTGAAGGACAGAAACCGTGGTTAACAGCCGATCACATCTACATTACAATGATCACATGTAAGACACTTTGTATGTACAAGGCAATTCACGTGGATAGACCTGATCTATTCCAAACACATCAAACCAGCATAAAGTGAATATAAAGTACAAAGCACACTTTATGTCAAATATAAAACCTCTTCTCAATCTGAACAGTATTACAGAGACTGAGCAGTGTCCGCCAAGCCTCTCCCACCTGGCCCGAGCCGCGCCTAGCCCCTGGCCCGAGCCGCGCCTAGCCCCTGGCCCGAGCCGCGCCTAGCCCCTGGCCCGAGCCGCGCCTAGCCCCTGGCCCGAGCCGCGCCTAGCCCCTGGCCGCGCCTAGCCCCGAGCCGCGCCTAGCCCCGCCTAGCCCCGAGCCTCTCCCACCTGGCCTGAGCGGCGCCAAGCCTGTCATCTGAGCTACGGCACACCTTTTCCACCTCGCCCGAGCTGTGCCAAGCCCCTCAAACCTTGCCCTAAGAGTGCCAAGCCTCACACACACATTGCCTATTCTGAACTGCGTCCAGGCTCTCACATCTTATTTGAGCTGATACTGGGTGTCTGCGTTTTGCCTAGGCTCCCACTCCTTGCCCAAGTTGTGCCCGGGCTTTAACACGGTCCCCTCTTAGCTGTGCCCAGGGGATACACTATTAGCATATTATATCAGCTCAGTAATTTAAACATATTTTTCCTGTGATTTAAAAATAAAGAGAACTCACAGAAGCCAAATCACAAATTTTTGAAAGTAGCAAAATAGACATGAAGGAGGCTGCCATTCCAATGCTTAACACTGACACATGGTGTTGCAGCATCGGGTATTTTATATCTGACTACTTAATATTCCAAATTACCATTCATGCTAAACAAGAATAATATTATTAAAGCGTCTGACTGTTCACAGCACAGCACGGGGTGCAGTTACCTGATACACTCCCACCTATGCGAAAAGAGGCTGATTCAGCACTTACTAGTAAAATTCTGCTTGGTCGGTTGATAAACCCCCCCCCCCTCCCTCCATATTAATTCTGATTCTGTTGGCATTAGACTGCTAAATAACAAAAATAAGGTAAGAACATTTCGATAGGGCATTTGAATTTTAACACCATAACATATGTATAAATGCACACTGGTCTGCGTAGAGCCAATCAGAGTGTGTGCCAAAGGGAATACACCAGACTTCAAGGGACCATTTATTGTACGAAGTGAAGCTTCACCAACCTCAATCTCTTTCCACAGCATAGTCTCACAGACCTCCATCCCTCTCCTGTCCCTGCCCACCCAGGGCCGATCCCTAATGTCAGCTATCCTTTCCAGCCGTCTCCACTTCTCTCTCTAATTACTCTTACCAAGCCCAAATGTCTGGTCCTTCCCATGCAATCCCTATGATATTTCTTCTGGCCACCAGCTTCACCTTCCCTCTGCTCCCATTTCTTTCAGTTACCCCTGTCTCTTAGGTTGTAAGCTCTTAGGATGTCTGCCTGAGCACTTGTATTACCTGGACAGTTATCCTACGGGCAGGGTTGCCTTTCCACTTGTATCATGTATGTCTCCTGTTTGTGCTTCCCCATTGTAAAGTGCTACGGAGTCTGTTGGCGCTATACAAGTACTTGTAACTAAAATGACATTGTCTAAATAACACTTTATTTTATTCATTTATTTGCAAAGTATTTTCCCAGGAAGGACACCTTGAGATTTCTCTAATTTTCAAGTATGTTCGGATTTCAAGTGTCCTGGCTTTAAGAGCAGCCCTTTAAGTATGAAGCTTTGTGAAGGCCATAACGAAAAAACATTAAGGTGTGGTTTAATGAAACAAAAGGTTCTTAAAAGATCTATATATAGTCCAAAACATATGGAAATGTTAATGGAAATGTTTAGAAATCTTAATACCCCCGAAACGTTACTGTTTCTGGGCCTTGGTGCCGCAGACGCCCTTCAACATATTACTGTGATACTGTTGCTTTTGAAGGGCCGATGACCGTTTTGGGGGATTGACAGCCACAGCGTTAAAATGTTATTATCCTTTATATTGCGCCAGCAGATTCCACAGCGTTGCACATGGTAAAGGTTTTATTATGTCAGGAGGCCCATATGAGCACACCATGTGGGCGCTGCCGTTCTCCCAGGCTCGATTACCCCCGTCTCCGTGACATCGCGTTTCCGACAGGTAATATATAACCACGATGTAAGGAGCGGCGATGGCTTTGAGCCTTCTAAAAATATTTTCAAAATCAACGTCAGACAATGGGGGGGGGGGGCGAATCGAGGGGCACAGGAAACCGGAAGTAGTCCTGACGGCTGCGTGGACAGTGTAGCTTCGAAAAAGTCAACTGGAGACAATGGAAGGAAGGAAGCCATCCTCCTCGACGTCCGTATGACAATACCGTAGGAGGAGGAAGGGTTGCAGGAATTTTAAAGGTTTCTTAAACTGCGCCCAATTCTGAAATAGAGGACTGGCCACAGTGTCTCATTTAACCCATGGAATACCAGTAGCATCCTCCACAGACCTGATGCAGGGTAAAAGGAAACACGGGTACCGCATTGACCTCCTGCGTGCAGGGGAGCGAGCAGTGCTTCCATGTGGGACATACGAATGGATAACAAGGTCCCCAGGTTATAGAAATTTATATGAATCTTACTAGCCTGGAAGACGACTTAGGAGACCGTTTTGCCTGTAGCATGCCATAGAACAAAGCAGATAATTAGGGGCCGGGGTAACATTTCTAGGAGCCAGCGGATACTTAACTCCTGGATTTGCCAAGCACTGGCTTAACTGAAGAACAATGAAAAATAACAATAATGATGTATCCGTAAGCGACACGCACAGCGTGATCCTTTAAATAATTATTAATTCAGAATTTGTAATGTCCCGCATAAAAACTGAATTCCTGCAGTGAGAGATATATACATATATGATATGCAATTCAAAGTGATAATAAAGTTCCATTTTATGAAAGTCCTGGAGCGCGTGTTTTTTAATATCTCGCATTTTATTACTTTGCATTTCTGTAACAATTCAATGTTTTTGAACCCAGGACATATTTTAAAACAAGAGAAATCTCAATGTATCCTTACGAGTAAAATACATATATATATATATATATATATATATAATCTCTAATATAATTATATCATTTATTTATAATCTTCAGTATTGTGCCAGCAGCACTCCAGGACTTTCATAAAATGTAACTTTATATCATTTTAAAACTAGTCAATTTTTCAGTTCATAGTGTAAAACTTTCATAACTTTAAAAGTTCAAAACGTATCCGAGGAAAAAGTTCCAAACCAGGAACCGAAACGTCATTTTAAAACAATGTAATAAAAGTTACATTTTGAAAGGAAAAAAGAAAAAGAAATAGAAAAAAAAGTGCTGGACGCACCGAGGGATTTGTTATGGCCGTTTCAGTAAGAATAAAGAGATACACGTTTCGGTTCGATACATTAGACTGGAAATACATATACTTGATAAAGGCTCGTGTACAGAGGCTGAAATGTTGCATCTCCTTACTCCTATTAGAGCAGCCATAGTAAATCCCGCAGCGTGTTCTACATGCTTTTTATTTGGCTCCTAACATTTGGGGACTAGAGGCCACGCCCTGCTGTAAGAATCCTGTGGAGATTCTTGGATTGTAAGCTCTTGAACAGGGTCCTTTCTCCTTTCGGTCTGTGTGTTTAACTTGTATGTATATTTACGTATATTTTCTGTATGTATATTATTTCGTAACACCAGTTAGGTCATTTTTGCTGCTGTTCCTTTTTCCATGTTTTTTTTTTTCAACCCCATATGGGAAGTTCTTGGTGCATGTAGAAATAAAACCCACCATTTTTTTGCCTCTTGGTTGAAAAGCAGCTGCTCAGAGGAGCGGCTTCTGGTTACATTGGTTAGGTACTCACTCTACCAAGAGGTGCCATGATAGGGCGAGGGAGCTTACGCTTCAATGGCCAATCGAGCAAACTAAAACCTCTTATTGTGTTTTGTTGCACATGGAATTGTACAGAAACAAACGCAGATGACATATTTTATTCCTTGTCTTGTCTCACCCATTGTACAACACTACGCAACTTGTTAGAGTTTTATAAATACTTGTAACCGACTCCCTGGCCTATGCTTCCACCAACTTCTGCAAATTGCAAAAGGTTATTCGAGTCAAGGCGTGCTGCTGGCACAATACTGGAGAGGAATATACATATTACCAAGCACCAGATGCCGAGAGGAACGGGTTACCTGTGAGTGCAAGAAATCACGTTTAAAAAAAAATATATATATATATATATTTGCTGTTGTAGCCAGGCCGGATTTATAACTAGGCAGAGTAGGCATGTGCCTACAGGCGCCTGACACAAGGGGGAGCTTTGCTAAAATTATTTTTTTACAATTTACAATAATTTAGACCACTGTACCTCTGGAGTCCTAAGGGACATATGAGGTATCATTGGAAAGGCCACTAACTCAGCGCCCCACTACCTGTCCTCACTAATCATCAAATACACTCCAGCCCGCTCCCTAAGGTCAAACAGTGACCTGCGCCTAGCTTCTCCCCGCATCACCTCTTCCCATGATAGACTGCAGGATTTCTCACGCGCAGCCCCCACTCTCTGGAACGCTCTCCCTCGTACTGTCAGACTTTCCCCTAACTTCTCTTCCTTCAAACGCTCCCTTAAAACGTTCCTATTTAGGGAAGCCTACCACCCAACTCACTGACGCAACCATCAATCACTCTCACCTTACAGTCCTCTCCTCCTGTTTCCAACCCCAACCCTCCTAGATTGTGAGTTCCTACGGGAATAGGGCCTCATCTCCTCCTGTACTGTTTGTCAAATGTTGTTCAATGTATTGTAACCCTGTCTATACTGTGCTTATTGTACAGCGCTGCGGAATATGCTGGCGCTTTATAAATAATGAATAATAATAATAAAACCAGATTACATCTAAAAAATATAAAATATTTTTTGTAACGCAGCACTATTATTCAGTTTACAATTATAAAGTGAACAGTGATGCTGACTAACTCACCTTCTCATTTCCCACACTGCCAGCAAGTGTGGAGCTGATGATGCAACGTATTGTTTCATCGACAACCTAGACAGTGTCACTACAGTGAGGAGAGACAGGGGGACTTTGGAATCTGCCTCTCTGAATTGTAAACCGCACACGGTTAAGTGAGGTGTCATTGGAAAGGTCAGAGTTTGGTCTTTACAATGATACCAAACATGACCATGTAATGTGTAAAAATAAAATGCAAAATAATTTTTATCTCTAGTCAGAGGCAATATATGCTTTTACATATAAAACAAACAATGCCGCTGCACTAACTCAAATAAGGCAACAGATTCTGCCCCTTCTTTAAAAGTCATTTTGGCATGTAACTTTTTTTTTGTGTGTGGGGGGGGGGGCAGGTAGGGGCGCTCCACATTTCTGTGCCTACAGGCTCCTGAGATGCATATCCGGCCCGGTTTGTAGCGCTGCCAGTTATGGGTATATAGGTCACACTGACTGTGTTTACAATAGAACACGTTCTGTGGGTAAGACCAGGGCTGCGTGGGCACAAGCAATGCCCTTGGCATTTAAAGTACCGAAATTGTCAACAAAGAGAACAGTAGCTGGCAGACTCTGTGACGACTCACATGGAAGTGCAAGTTTTAAAGTTCTTCTAATCCCAAATTCAAACACTGCACAAAATCTGAAGACGACCTTTGCTTTTTTTTTTTCTCCCACTCCAAAATCTTCCAACAAATCTCAATATTAACCCCTCAGTGACCAGGCCTCATTTTGATAGCCCGATACTAGAGGACCCAAGCAATTATGTTTTTACCACGTTCAACCATAATCTCCGTTTTATTTACTGAACCCACACAGATCATATCTCTCTTTTTTATAAGAAAAAAAATAAGGCTTTATTTGCGGATTGAATAATATATATATAAATAAAATAATTTTTTTCATACACACTTTCTAGGTTATAATGGACTATTTTGGAAAGCATAAAAAGGGTGAAAAAGGCTGTTACACAGCACATTGATCTCTGCAATTGGCTGTCACAGTGATCGCTGTGCTGGGTCCGTGCGATTAGAGCTGGAGTTACATCTCAGGAACCTGTAGGCACAGAAATCTGGTGCGCCTCCGCCCCCCCCCCCAAAAAATGTAAGAATTCAGGGAAATATTTTTTAATTAGGTATGCCCTTCTGCGTGGGGGGGGGGGTGGATGTAAACATTAAAAGGTTTTTATTAAAAAAAAAATTTTTACAATTCTTATTTTAGTTATAAAGGTGCCCAGCACAGGTTGTGTCTTTCTCTGTAAAAACCTATTGAATTTTATTTATTTTTACACAGTTTTTATTTCTCTTACAGATAAAAAGGTGTCTTCCACCACGGGGTATTGCTTTTGCTGTAAAACTAAAAACATAAGAAAAAAAGGTAAAGAGAAAATGTATTTATTTTTCCTAGTATGACAGCGCAAGGTGCCCCTCTGAGGTGTACGCCTGTGGGCACATGCCTACTCTGCCTAACTGTAAATCTGGCCCTGCTCGCGATTTGCTGCTACTGGCGCGCCTTGGATGCTGAGGCGCTGAGTGAGCAACATCATTAACCAGGCCGTTCATAGCGCGACTTAAGCAGCAAGATGGAATTATTGCATCATTGATCTTTAACTGTAAAACACCCATGATGGAATAATTCAGTCGTGTGGCAGGAAAGGATTAAGTGAGTAATAGGTATTTAAAGAGCAAAACAAAAACAACCAAGACATGGGGTGACAAAAGAGCGATCTCCAGCTGTTGTACATGATCCTCTGGCAGGCGTATGGTTATGTGTTTTACAGCAACAATCGGGCTTTGAACCGTTGGCCGTCTAAGCAGATGGAGGTCCATCGGGCTGGCCCGGCACTGCTGAAGGGGCACAGACACCTTGCGACCCCATGGTTTGAAGACAATGGAAATATAACAAATTCTCACGCAGGCGAGCACCTTTATGAAATCATCTCAATGCCAGTCCATGGGAAATTCCTCCAAAGAACTCCGGAAACGTCTGCGGTAACGGAACGAGTAACCAAGCCCAGTTTCGTTTTCATCTTTCAGTGTTGAGCGAGGCAGCGCAGGTGACTGATTCCACGCGGGTGAATTAAAGCGCAGGTGCACGCGTCCGTTACTTCCCTGGCAGTGGGACCGTCCCCCAGAGAGGAACAGAAATAAGGCAAAGCTACAGAGAAAGCACACGCTGCATTTAAAGAGACAGTAATATACAGGATGGATGTGAATCGAGTATGTCGGGGGGGGGGGGGTCGGCAACCTTGGTCCTACAGATTTTTTGGAACTACATCGCCCATGATTCTCAGTCACTCATGGTCCTGGCAGAGACTCCTGGGAAATGTAGCTACACAACATCTGGAGGGGCCAAGGTTGCCGACCTCTGGAGTAAGAGATCCAATTAATGGGACGATCCGAGCATTAGATCTCTATAAGCACCTTAGGAACGTATTACAGCACGGGGATGTCTATGCACTGCCGGAGACCGCTCCGAGAGCTTCAAATTTTGGCAAAGAAAACGCCAATGACTGAACTACAAATCCAAGAGCCCACCCGCTAAACGCGGAATGATAAGAACACCAGGAGTCACTTCACAATCTGGGTAAAGCTCCTTGCAGACGCTTAGAAAGACTTACTGGAAATGAAGCAACTTCAAAGAACAGGTTTCACTTCTAAATTAATTTTCTAGTGTATAAATGGAAGTGTTCAGTCCACAGCCTTGGATTTCATGGTTTTCAAATGAAGATTTACCTCACGCGCGCAAAGTGTGACACATAATAGTAAATATACATGGGATGGTTTTTGTGATGACTGCATTGAAACAGAAATGGAAATAGACTTGCAGACAGATACAAAACGTGTAGATTTGTCCTGAAGCTGCGCGCGCACTGCTCTCACTGCACGTAAACCGCTTTTATTCACGAAGCTGTTGACAGGACTGAAACTCTGACATCATGTAAAGTTGCTACATTGCACCTCACGTTATTAATACAAGTGTGTACGGTACAGCTCAGCAGCAAAGCTCCATCAGCACATGACGCCCCGATGAAAACGCCGCTATTGAGCTGAAATAGCGTTGGTGCTTGTATTGATAATGCCACAATGAATATGTGACGTTTTAACCATATGAAGACCCTGCAGTGCTAGCCTTGACTGGGCATGTGCATATGCGTCGCTCTGCCTCAAAGTGGGCGCGTCGCTCCGCCTCAATGTGGGCGCGTCGCTCCGCCTCAATGTGGGCGCGTCGCTCCGCCTCAATGTGGGCACGTCGCTCCGCCTCAATGTGGGCACGTCGCTCCGCCTCAATGTGGGCGCGTGTCTGCATGAATGTGTGTGTATAAATATATAGGCACCCAAAAGCTTCCAAAATCTGTGGATACAATAAAATATTTCTAAAAACGCTCTGTTAATTTAGCACCTGTATTTATTTGGCCGGTCAAAAGAAATCAATGTGCAAATGTGTGAACATATTCATATATTCTGCAGAGAAAGCCCACTTTCGATAAAGTTATAATTTGTCAGGCCTGGGCCCGTAGTTTACAATTTTTGTGTCCCCAGTACATTGGCAAAACGTCTGCATGAAATAATCTGGATTATCAGAGGCCTGGGGGAAGCCATTAGGCTTTGCATCCTTCATTTCCTGCGGCTTTACAATAGTTTCCCTCTCAGGAAGTCTGACAGTAAAAGGAAAATAACTCCGTCTTCCTGGGAATAACAATACGCTCACATGTATGAGAAACTCTGGAGACGTCCTTTAAATAAACACCCAAAAGGGTATAATGTCTTATCCAGGGGACACGTACCTGACATAATCAGGGTGAGTCAAATCAAGGGGCCCCGGAGCAGTTGAATCTTAGAATTCAGGATTACTCGATACAAATCAACTTGAAAAATTTTGCCTGGCTCCTAAAAATGCTTTGCAGGCTCCTAAACTCGGTAGCTTTTGGGTCAGGCTCCCAATCACTATCAATGTTTGACCATATCAATACTGAACATATATATAGAGACAAAAATAAATATACATGAATATCTAAGTACCGGCTGGGTGGAGTAGAGGTAACATCACGGCTCTATAACCGGCGTGGAGACACAGGTTCAAATCCCGGCCAGAGCATCTCTCCAGTAAGTGTCCTTGGGCAAGACACCTAACGGTACATACTTGCTACCACACAATATCGGCTGTGGAGTCCAGTGGTAACGTCTCTACCCTTCGACTTTGGAGAAGTCAAAAATCCCATTCAGCACATCCTTCCAATACAACTGTGGAGAAGCAAGTCTCGACTTTACGAGAAGCCGGTTCAACCCAACCACCAGGTCGCTGCTCTACAAATCATGGAAAGACGACTCGATCCCACTCAGAAGACGTCACCAGCGAGTGTCCTTGGGCAAGACACCTAACGATATGGATGCGCCTACCTCACAAAATCCTTGTACATCTCATAGATTGTAAGTTCCCTTGGGAATAGGGTCCCCCTGAATCAGGCCGTATCATCCATGTGTGGTATTCCAATGTATCAACACCTTGTACACTGATCTTGTAAAGCGCTGCGGAATATGTGGCACTATATAAATATGTTTATATCATCACTATTATTATTCTTTATTTATAAAGCGCCAGCATATTCACTAGCTGGTTTTACTTAAAAAGCAATATGTGTCTTAAAAAGCCAGAACCAGAGCACAATAGAAGAAAACCAGAGCAGTGAAAAATGTATCAAATCTGTCAGATTATCACATTTTGGGTCTTTGTCACACTTAAGAGTCATCGCGGTTGCTACAAAGTATTTAAAATATTATGAGCACTTCAGCTAACGGTCTAAGGAAGTGAACGCTCGGTGACCTCAGGCAGCTGCTGCAACAGTTTCCCCCGAAGATTTGGCAGATGAACCAAAACCAGAAACCGAGGTTTATTTATACGCTTACACACAAACAAGTCAAATGGTAGAAAGTTACAATGTTGGGTTTTTTATTTTAATGCTCGCTAGCAAAGAGAAACAAACAGAAAATCAGTATTTATTTATATTGGTCATAGACATATTTATTTATTTATTTGCAAAGTATTTTACCAGGAAGGATACATGGAGATTTCTCTCGTTTTCAAGTATGTCCTGGGTTCAAGAACATTTTGTCAAATTGAGAACGCAGTCAATGTAGGTGAATGCTTCACGAAATGCGAGGACTGGCGGAATGAAACCAACCTCTGCCGGTCAGTCACTATATTCAATTATAGTGAATCATCCAAAGGCACTTCTCTAAATCTGAGATATATATATTAGGGCTGTGCAATAGTGACAAAATAATCATATTGCGATTTTTTGAATGAATATTGCGATTTTATTTGCGATTTAGCCAATTGTTTTTGCTTTTTCAAACATGCTACATACATTCTAAATGTATTCAGTATTCAGCTCATGGATATACTGCCCCAGCTCTGCCCCAGCTCATGGATACACTGCCCCAGCTCATGGATACACTGCCCCAGCTCATGGATACACTGCCCCAGCTCATGGATACACTGCCCCAGCTCATGGATACACTGCCCCAGCTCATGGATACACTGCCCCAGCTCATGGATACACTGCCCCAGCTCATGGATACACTGCCCCAGCTCATGGATACACTGCCCCAGCTCACCTCTTTGCGCCGTGTGTTTGGCTCCCTGTGAGCTTCCGGCGGCACATGGAGCTTGGGCGCTCGCCTAGGGGGAACGTGACGAGCCGCGAGAACGCGGCTGTACACGTGGTTTCCCCTGCGAGCGCCCAAGCTCCATGTGCCGCCGGAAGCTTACAGGGAGCCGAAAATCGCAGCCTTATGCGGTTTATATATCGCATGTTGTTAAATCGCGATTGGTTTGCGATTGCAATTATTTGCACAGCCCTAAATATATTCAGGGAAATGTCGCCGACATTTCGGTGCTCTCCTGTTTCCCGCACTTTGGCTAGTTTGTTTCGCGGACCCTGCGGTGAATTCAGCAATCACCGCAGGGTCCTTGAAGTGCAAGGAACATGCCGCCGAACAAATCTGAAAAATCGCTGAATCCATCTGAAAGCACACCAAATCTGCCGCATAAAAAGAAAAAACGACGACCCACTGAAAAGAGTGGCGACCAGATGGAAAAAACTGAAAAGCTGACTAACGGTTTACAAAATTGCAACTTTTAAAAAGGTGTTTGGAGAAGAAAAAAAAGGTTCTGCACGAAAATGCCTGAAAGCATCATATAAGGTCTTATGAATAATAATAAAAAGCCCTGTTACAGGAAAAAATATGAAAAGTCAAAAAATGCCTTAAAATTCCTAAAAGAAAGTTTCAGATTCTTCTACTTTGATATATATACTGCCTATCCAGAAAAAAATAACAAAAAACACAGTCACCACCTCCCATAAAAGACTTATGATCTGGGGTTGCTTCAGTTGGCCGGGTCTGGCTTCAGCAACGCTATGAGCCCAAAAAAAAAGAGGTCATGAGCAGGTATTTCCATCAATGGGTTTTTTCTTTCCTGATGGCACAGCGGGCATATTCCAAGATGGCAATGCCAGGATTCATAGGGCTCAAATTGTGCAAGAGTGGTTCAGGGAGCATGAGACATCATTTTCACACATGGATTGGCCACCGCACAGTCCAGACCTTAACCCCATTGAGAATCTTTGGGATAATGTGCTGGAGAAGACTTTACGCAGCGCTGCGACTCTCCCATCATCAATACAAGATCTTGGCCACAAATTAATGCCACTCTGGACGCAAATAAATGCTGTGACATTGCATGAGCTTATCCAAACGATGCCGCAGCGAATCCGTGCCGGGATCAAAGCAAAAGGCGACAACCAAATATTACTGTGTCTTTTTTTGGTCAGGCAGTAAATAAACATATTTTATTAATCATGTTCCGTTGCTCTTCTGATTAAATATTTTTGTGTATTCCACATTCTGGGAGATTATATATATATATATATATATATATATATACTGGTCTACAATTAGAGCTGAAAGATTTGGACGGCTTTAGCAACTCCTCTGTATACGTGACAGGTATGAATTCACTTTCTCTCCCATCTGCCGTTCAAAATTCACTTTTTATGTAAATCGCAATCCTAACTCTCCATAAAGTCATCTGAATAACAATCAGCCTCGACCTTTAAACTTTCCATAGTATAGAAACAACCGCAACATTCTTTTGAATAGTAAATTGGCTTTGGCTTCCATAAAATCCGCGTGCAATGTTATTTCCAACAAATGCCATTTAACTTGTCACCTGCTGAAATTCCCACCAAGAAAAAAAAATCCCCACAGCTTGCTGGTGCTATTCTCCAAACAGTCAGCGCGGTTATTCACAGCCACCAGGATAAATAGCTTGGATCAGCAGATCCGCAAGATAAAGAAGCTATTCCAGCTGGATGTCAGCGAGTGGGTCTGATTGTTTTATCACCCGATACATGAGTCACACAGAAATAAACCGCTGTGCAAATGAGCATGACAGGAGCCAAGCCTTGTAGAAATTCTTATTGCAATGTAGCTCTTCCACTGAGCGCAAAGAAAAGGCAATACATATCGTGCCATTACTGTAACCGCTAGATAACCAATGCGTTTTATCACTACAGTATGTGGTGCAGACACAGATGTACATGCTGTCCAGAGGTCTTACTAAAGCAGCTGGGTTCACACCTCAGCGTTTTTCATATGCACACAATACGTGCGTTTTTGGCGCGCGTATCGCGCAAACGTGAAAAATACGCGAACGCCCATTGCAGTACGTTCACGGTGCAGTCTATGGTCGCGAACGCGCTGCAATACGTCCCAAAGAAGCTCCTGTACTTCTTTAGGCGTATGGCGTTTTACAGCGCGTTCCTACGTGCTGTAAAACGCCCAGGTGTGAACGGGCCCCATAGGAAATCATGGGATTTCTGTGTTTGGGCATTTTACAGCACGCAGGAACGCGCGGGTTGCAGGAGGGCTGAATGGGAAGAGTTAAAGGGACATTACCTGTGCATTACAAACAAAACCACATTATAAATCACATGCTGCTGTTTTTTCTCTTTAGTAATTGCATGAAATAGGAAAACTAAAGTTAGGTTTTTATCTCCGGTTCCCATTTTGTGGATTTTTTTTCTAATGATGCAACATTTACCAAAATCTGTGCAAAACTTTTATTTTTTGGCTGTGGTTTATCTAATCTACTGTATTTAACAGTTAACGTGGTGGAGGGGGGAATGTTTAGATAAGGCGGCAGGAGGTCTATTGTGAGGTCCAGGCTACCTAAAATAAGAGGACAGCTGAAGGAGATAAAACAGGGAGTTTAAAGACTTCTAATCTACACTCTGGTGAAGTCCTTTGAATTCATCCCACACTATACAATGATGTGAGTCGGTGACTGACCCATTCACTCCATTCTATGACCAAAGCCACACAGTGAGGAGCAAGTGATGTAAAGATACTGTGGTGGGGGGGGGGGCAGTTTACAACACAAAATATTACACAATGGATGCACCCAGAGACACATATAGAGGAAAATATGTAAGAAAAGCACACGCTAGATATCAGCAACATAAAATAAACACAATAAGGACATTTCATTGTGTGGTGGTAGGGGCCCTTTAAACCAACTATACATTTTACGAATCATGGCAAGGTATTGCTATATCAATTTCTTCGCAGGAATTCGGAATTGAAGGAGCTAGATGGGTTTTTCTGTTACTACTTTGCCCCTTGCCCTGTCAAATCGGTCTTACGGCATGGTATGAATATTGGTCTTTCACCCATGCCACCAAGAAGCAGGTCATTGGACGAACAGGATTGAGTTCATTCACTGTCCAGTAGAAATGACCCTCACAGGCTCCTGTATCACAAATGGGGTCGAGTGATACTGAATACCGTCACTCTGTCGGGCAGAGGACTCAAACATCAGCCTTGTGTGTAGAGGAGTTTAATGACGAGTAGAACACCCGAGCATACAGGAGCATAGATACAAAGAGTACATTTATCAGAGAAATTCGGTATGGTTTGTGCTGCGGTTAGATTTATGCCTCACTTGTAATCAAGCCCTCAGTGATGACATGAAATTAACAGACAAATGTTTAATATCTACACTTTCATTTAGTCAATACGTTATATGGACTTTACCTACTCCCTGTACTTGTCAGTATCTTGTTGGCTGACCTTTTGGTTTAATTCCAGGGCGTGCGCTTGAATGGTTTTATCACATAGTGTTTATGGAGGATTCCATATATAAAACTTATATAGGCAACACCACGCACACAGCTACAAAGTGCCCATATGAAAAGCTGAGCTTCTGTCCCTTTACCTAGAAGACTTGTGAAAAAGGTGTTTGGCACGTCGAAGTAAGGGGAAACAAATATTTGATATGGAGACACTCAAGAATGTCCACTATTTCCTCTATCTTTGGCACAACAGGTTATCTTTAAGAAACTGTATTAAATGAAACAGTTACCGGTAAGACCCAGCCCATCCCAACGCGAAGAGTCCAAAGTGCGAAGTTCAGCAGGCGAAAGCGAACACTTCCCTTTACTCGCCGATTCATACAAACCTATTAAAAAGCGGCTTACTTCCTCTAACAAAACTGTACGTCCCTCATTCTTGGCACTTCACACTTTCTTATAAACATTGGGTGTGAGAGGCTTTTTAGAAACTATAACATGCTATATAATGTGGTGTCTTGAAAGAAACATCCCAGACCACCCATTCCTGGAGCAAGAAAACCTAAGGGGTCCCCCACTAACCACCAAAGTTCCATGTTGTTGCAACTATGTGTAACTGTGTCTATCCAGAGACGGAAAATTCCGCACCAGCAGTCTTTTCGCTACCAAATGGTAAACAATGGTAACAACGTAATTCTTCCGTACAATGAGTAATCTGCGGCTATTCTCCATTTATTGTTGTTTGCAACACTGGCGCATGTACTTCAGTGATTTTAAAGTGGCAATCTCTATTGAACCCCCGAAAACAATGGTAAACTCAAAGCTGGAGAGCGTTCAGTGTGGTGGAACCAGTGGCGGGTTCTACGGTTATTGAGGCCTTCGGCCAAATGGAAATATGAGGAGGCCCTTCTTCCTGTGCACAAAATTTAGAAATAAAAGCAATCAATTTGAATGAAGAAATTTAATTCAGTTCTCACGTTAGAAAAGTGGATGTCGGAGTGTGTTTTTGTGCAATGTCCATATTTATATGAATTTCATCATTAGAGGACCCAGTGGAATGAGGCCTTGGGCAGCTGCCTATTTTGCCTAATTGGCGAGCCAGCTGTGTGTGGAACTTACACCTCTCCTACACCAGCCCTTCTTACAGCATGCTCTTGATCACCGTTTAACCTTCAGATGATAACTTGCAGCTGTACGTTTCTCATTCAGGACCAAGAGCCGAAAGAAAATAGCTGTGGAATTCCAAATATCTTCCGCCCTGTTGAGGTGTGGAAACTTTCACACGTATTGATGACCATTGCTTTTACATATGAGGTGCAGATAAGGCGGCAGCCTGGGCTTCGCTTCGATACTCGTTAGCGACAGTATATATACACTGACTGCCAGGGGAGCGAATGGCGGATTGAAAACATATTGCAAAGGAATTTTATTCCCGTTTTATTTATTATTTTTTTCTTCGCTCCCCCGTGTTCAAATTTTTGTTCAGTCTCCGTCAGATAAGTTAATGAATAAGGAGTAAGTGAAGGCCCTCTGCCAAAAAACACTGCCTCTCCTACATACCACATCCAAGTCCTTTCACCCCCACCTTACTCCGCTGCCTCCGCAATTACATCATTACGTTCGATTCTAGACGCACAGTGTCAAGTGAACGAGAGCCCACGGGATGACCTCAATATATTTTATAAAAGCTCTTAATAACAGACAGCAACGGAATTCTTATACAAAACGGCACGCGAGCCAAAAGGCAGCTTTCGGCATTCTGAGAAGCCAAGAGACGCAACAGCTCCACGCTGGATTAAGCTGCGCACTGAACCGACTGGATGCAACGAGGCCGTTTCACACAGCTGGCAAGAACTAACTAAGGACCAGCTCTTCTAAAGGGCAGATCGTGTTCACAATTTCGGTATATACATTTCAGTAGAATATTATCTGCACAAAGAAGGTTTCATACTTAATGAGATGCTCTAGGGTTAAAATGGGAGAGGGAAATGAAGGAGTTAAACAATAACTCCTCCTGACCCTCCCTGAACTAATGGTTTCCAGTTTTAGCGCTGTTATCAGAATAAAACTTCCCTCGATTCCAGCACCAGGATCCCTCTGCGCTGCACTGGACATGACGAGCTGCTGGCTTCCTGTCAAGCCGCAGCAGTCATTTGACTGTGGGGAGGCTGGACTCTCAAAGAGGCATCCAGCCAATCCAATTGCTGTCAATGCAAGCACAATAAAAGCCATTGGTTGGAACTAGTTTTGGAAACATGACCGTTTCCTATTCTAATTCTGGATAGCAGGCGAGACTATTCCTTCCAATTTGGAGTGCTGAATCAGCCCTTTGAAATCACACAGGTGGCAAGGGATGGGGGTAGGACACTCCGGTCATTCAATCTACATCAAATCGTCACATTGCTTAAAAAAGGGTACATTCCTAAAATGCTAAGTAAAATCTATGAAAGGCTGAGTTCTAGAAGGAAATACTCTGACAGTGGGTTCACTCAGACCCTATCGAGTAATCTACTGCCCAGTACAGCGACCCCAGGAACCATTTAATAAATATCACTCTGGTAGAAAGTGACCTCCCATGATGTATGCACAGTATTGTTTCAACATTTTCTACCATCATCCCTGTATAGATTTTGGCTAAATTAGGAGTGATGTTGCCTACACGCCGCCCAACATTTCCAATGGCCAAGAGATACACTTGACGTTCAAGAAACGTTGCTGGAGGTAGGGCCAGAGACTAGGGCCTTCAAAATCCTTTTTTAGAGGACTTCTCAACCTGTGTCGAGATGTATGTAATTAAAATGTCTTTTCGAAGTAGAGCAAAGTATCTAATTTCCACCCAGTGATCTATAACAATGTTGACTATAGTGTAGAGACTCAATGCTGGGCACAAACTCCCATTGTAATTTCCCCTCCGATGAGACCCCCGTCGTCCAATAGTGATTTGGACGAGTAACTTTGTGTTGTCTGAAACAAGAACTGAGAAAACTATGGCGGCATATAATAACGATGGCCAAAAAAGAAGAGGTACAGTGCACCTAGTGGAGAAAAACCTATCCACAATTCTGAACAAAATGTGGGCTTGATAAAAGGTTGCAGTTGCAACAAAAACATTGCCTAAATAAAGAATGTTCAGTGTACCGCAAAGTCTGACACAAAAGACCCAAGGGGATGTAGCCTTAAATGTCACTCCGTACAAATCGTAACACGTAAATATCCGTGTCTGAAAAGATAACGGGGAGATTTAAGCTTGAAATAATCCCACCATCTTCCCGATCCACAAGATGCAGGCAGGATCGTTTCGGTTGACATGGAGCGCCGGCACACCCCTCCTCACTACACGCACGCTGCTGCTTTGGAGTGCAGTTACGCTATAATTAAGCCTGGTTTCAAAAAAATAGCTTTAGGGTTTGGCAGCCGGAAACTATTAAATGTAGGCAGAAAATTGGCTTATTTTGTCCTACAACAAAGCAGTAGTCGCGGTGCGGGCGGGGAGGAAGAAGGCAATAGCGTTGACTGGCCGACAATTCTGTTATTGACAAGTTAGACCCTGGAAAGCATCAACTATTCAAATACCAAGCGTTCGTCAAATAATAACTTATAATGAGGTCAAAGTTTGTTTCGAAGTTACATTTTTAACCAGGGCCTGATAAAGGTTTTTGTTTCAAACCTGGAAAACGGATGTAAATGACAGGTAACAGTTAGGAAGGAGGTGCACACCAAAACCGCATATGTCGAGAGTTAATCTGCTAAGTGCTCATGGACCCCAGGGCGGCCGAACTCCTTGTAGAACATTCAAAAGAATTTTCTACGAGACAATCCAATAAGCAGGTAAAAGAAATGAATGGGCGTATAATATTTTAACCACGTATAGGAGTGCCTGGATCCTCTCCTTTTATTTAGAGGAAAAATAAAGTAGACCGTGATCCTACGGTGTCCGTGTTACCCGTGTCAGATACACACCAGGCAGTTCTGGGAGGCATCAGAAAATCGGAGTGTAAGTGCTCACTAGTCACAGTGGTGGACTTACATCAAGAAGTAATGGAATTATTTGTAATTCGCTCAAAAAAAAAATATAGGATAAAAATTGACGAAGACCACTGGCCCTTAAGACTAAAACTGTGTAAACCGTGCGAACGGGATTGTAGTAGGAACAACAGTGCCACGGGGATTCTAATTTTACACAAAAGACGGCCGATACGTTTCAGGCACGGATACAAATTCCTTAAAATAAAATCTCTAAAACCCATAAGGTCAAAATAAGAAAAGCTAAAAATCGTGAAGCCATAAAAACATACAAAAATAACAAGCGCACAAAGCAAAAGAGCCCATTGCCTCATGTAGTATACCATAGAGCCATGAATGCAGTCAAATCATATTGCAAGTTGACACATGTGGTTTCAATGGTCCCACCACAAGGAGACCGTATAGGATTGAAGCTTCGTGAACGTAGAGTGTATCTTGCGATCCAACACCAAGGAGACCGGTACACTTTATGATCACTATCAGGACACGGACTCTTAAACTGGGCACCTGATGGTCCCACATTAAGGTGACCTTGATTGCCTATTTGCAATGCCCGAACAAGCTATATAGCAATACTGTTGATTATGTGGTTTATGTGGACTAAAACACACAGACACAAAGTTATTATGGGCAGAGATGGAGCAGGGACCGCCATCCAGCCGTTTATTTATGTACAAGCACATCAATATGACATTGAACAAAAAAATTCTGGGCAAGTTTAGGGCCTGCGTCAGACAAACGCAGTTATCACGGCTGTGACGCTGCACAGTTTAACGTCAGTCGTAGCATAGATTTGTGATCAATAGAGACCAACACACAAAGTGCGCACGCACCACGCAGGTGGCAACGGACCCCATTTAGGCCTCGACGTAAAAGCACTATGACGGACCCCCAGAGTGCACTGCGTCCACGTAGCGGCCTGTGTGCCTGATGACGCGATGTCAAACACAGCACATTTGTGACGTCCATCACGTTGAGGCTCAGAAGTTTTTTTGGTCTGACTGACTGTACCTGTCTTTTAAATTTTAATTCATTTTGATTCCCAGGTTTTCCTTTATTTCTACATCCGTTAACAAAAAAAAAAAAAAAAAACACGGACCATGTGGGGTCTACAGTATCTTCCGTAAGTACGTCTGTCTGTTATGCACGCAGAGTGCGCTCAGATTGCGTTCGTCTGACATTAGCCTTAGAGAATTTCTGCTGCTTGGTCTTCAGTGAGCTCCTTCTCAGGGCTCAAAGATGTTTTTTGTTTACTTGTGTAATTTACAGAGGATCCGTGTATCAGGTGTAAATCTGCCTGAACCCACGCACGAGGGGCAACCCTGATATGGGACACCAGGCAAGCCTCCTCTGGACGGGAGATACAGCAACCCAGAGATCGTCACGACCTTAATTGGATCTAAACAATGAGTGGCAGCCTGTACCTATGTAGGCACAGTGAACATGGGCTCCACATCTGAACACATCATAAAAAGAAAACAAAGTAACATTTTTCTTAAAGCTCTTTGATGCCACCAATGCTTCTCATGTCAACCCTCTGCTTCCCCGCTTATATTCTGGTTTACTATGGCCTACGTGATTTGCTTCTAGAAGGTGTAAGTGGCATTTCTTCATCTTTGTTCTCGCCTTTCAAGCCCACTTGCAGGGGTGTGGAAATTTTAAAAAAATCTACTTGTCCAACGGACTAAGTGGTAGTCCAATCTACTTGTCCTGATAAGAAAAATAAATTCAACAAAATCGTGTTTAAATAGAGGTCTTTATTCATAACAGCCTAGAGAGGCAGCGTCAGATACATGTGATGCTGCCTCTCTAGGCTGTTATGAATAAAGACCTCTATTTAAACACGAGTTTGTGATAGATACCCTTTCATAGGAGATATATATATACATACCCTTTTATATGGTCTGTGACAGATCTCAGTACCCCGACAGGGTCACCACCTCTGTCAATGCCGCTTCCTTGCCGGATGCCTGTGTTCTCGTGACTCTCATGCCTTTCCCCAGTCCTTAGAAGAATGATTAAAGACTGGTACACGCAGAGAGCCTTGTTAGCATCCCCCAGAAATAAGCCGAGGCTGTAGATCTAGAGCTTTTCGTTGGATCAGCTACCACTGTATATAGCTGCTACCTATACACCATGAGTCATGACTGCATGTAGGGTCAGAAATAACTGATTACATAACACTCTGCACACAAGGGAGGTCAAGGAAATAATATAGAATATCAGGCCTGCACCCTACAAATATACCTCCAGGTCAATGCACCCCAAGTCCAAAGTGACTTACGTCACATGGTCTTTACAGGTAATTCAGAGGAAAGGAAAAAAAAAAAATAAAAGGATTCGCTCATTGAATTGTAGAGTCGTTCATGTTTAAACTCATTTTATTTTTCCGTAGAAGCATGTCGATTGATATTTTCAGGCATGCTTTGAAAGCTCGAAAACATGCTCTGAGTAACCTACATTTTCTTTTTATCTGTAATTATTGCCATTATGAAAACAGTGCTCCATTCAGAGTATCTGTGAGAACTGCAACCCCAATGATAGCTCGGGTATTTACTTCATTTTAGTTATTTTCCAACAAAGGATCCACTCATCTACAAACAGCGCGTCCACGGCGGTTCAAGTACATCCCTCTGTTTTCATGGATATTCAGCACAAGCATGACAGAACACGTGAGAAGGGGTTTGCCGCGGAGATCTGAAAAAGCCTTTTTGCATACTATAAAGGAAACTTCTTTTAATTCAACCATTTAAAATCAGAATATGGAGGAATTATGGCACTCGTGGAATCTTTTCAATATACCTTTTTTTAAAAATTAACTTTGTCAGCAAGATTCAATAAACGGCAATGATGTAAAGGCGTTCAGTATTCATCCCCTATCCATGCAAAATCTTTTTGGTAGTAACGGCCCCTTGAAAACATGTCGTGGTTGGGTGTGGAGGCACCATCTTGGAATGACATCACAATATCTAAATCCTGAGTGATCATTACAGATGAGAAAGCAAGGTTACAGAAAGCATGAGATGTCGGCAGCCAATCAGAAACTGAACGGCAGGATTCTATTGAGAAGGAAACCAGAAGTGATTCTTTATACTCGGTTGATGAGCTGTAATCGACATGATCTGAGCCCCAACTTTGTTGTATTTTCATTTCTTTAAGTGACATTCGAAGGTAAAACAGAGGGTGATGCTGTTCAGCCAATCCAGTGCCTCCCTCCTGCTTCTCCAATGAGGGCCATTGGCTGATCAGCATTGTACCAAGCTATAAGTGGCTTCCTAAAAGCCCCATAAAGTTATCCAGCGAGAGCTGGCGACTGAGCGCCTTAAAATACAAGAGGTAAAGAGGAGGCAATGAGCGAGAGAGGCGACCAGAGCATGAGCGAGAGAGGCGACCAGAGCATGAGCGAGAGAGGCGACCAGAGCATGAGCGAGAGAGGCGACCAGAGCATGAGCGAGAGAGGCGACCAGAGCATGAGCGAGAGAGGCGACCAGAGCATGAGCGAGAGAGGCGGCCAGAGCATGAGCGAGAGAGGCGCCAGAGCATGAGCGAGAGAGGCGGCCAGAGCATGAGCGAGAGAGGCGGCCAGAGCATGAGCGAGAGAGGCGACCAGAGCATGAGCGAGAGGCGACCAGAGCATGAGCGAGAGAGGCGACCAGAGCATGAGCGAGAGAGGCGACCAGAGCATGAGCGAGAGAGGCGACCAGAGCATGAGCGAGAGAGGCGACCAGAGCATGAGCGAGAGAGGCGACCAGAGCATGAGCGAGAGAGGCGGACCAGAGCATGAGCGAGAGAGGCGACCAGAGCATGAGCGAGAGAGGCGACCAGAGCATGAGCGAGAGAGGCGACCAGAGCATGAGCGAGAGAGGCGACCAGAGCATGAGCGAGAGAGGCGACCAGAGCATGAGCGAGAGAGGCGACCAGAGCATGAGCGAGAGAGGCGACCAGAGCATGAGCGAGAGAGGCGACCAGAGCATGAGCGAGAGAGGCGACCAGAGCATGAGCGAGAGAGGCGGCCAGAGCATGAGCGAGAGAGGCGGCCAGAGCATGAGCGAGAGAGGCGGCCAGAGCATGAGCGAGAGAGGCGGCCAGAGCATGAGCGAGAGAGGCGACCAGAGCATGAGCGAGAGAGGCGACCAGAGCATGAGCGAGAGAGGCGACCAGAGCATGAGCGAGAGAGGCGACCAGAGCATGAGCGAGAGAGGCGACCAGAGCATGAGAGAGAGAGGCGACCAGAGCATGAGCGAGAGAGGCGACCAGAGCATGAGAGAGAGAGGCGACCAGAGCGCGAGAGAGAGGCGAGAGAGAGGCGAGAGAGAGGCGAGAGAGAGGCGAGAGAGAGGCGAGAGAGAGGCGAGAGAGAGGCGAGAGAGAGGCGAGAGAGAGGCGAGAGAGAGGCGAGAGAGAGGCGAGAGAGAGGCGAGAGAGAGGCGAGAGAGAGGCGAGAGAGAGGCGAGAGAGAGGCGAGAGAGAGAGAGAGGCGAGAGAGAGAGAGAGAGAGAGGCGAGAGGCAGAGAGAGAGAGAGGCGAGAGGCAGAGAGAGAGAGGCGACCAGAGCAAGAGAGATAGAGAGAGAGAGGCGACCAGAGCGAGAGAGATAGAGAGAGAGGCAACCAGAGCAAGAGAGAAGCAACCAGAGCAAGAGAGAAGCAACCAGAGCAAGAGAGAAGCAACCAGAGCAAGAGAGAAGCAACCAGAGCAAGAGAGAAGCAACCAGAGCAAGAGAGAAGCAACCAGAGCAAGAGAGAAGCAACCAGAGCAAGAGAGAGGCAACCAGAGCAAGAGAGAGGCAACCAGAGCAAGAGAGAGGCAACCAGAGCAAGAGAGAAGCAACCAGAGCAAGAGAGAGGCAACCAGAGCAAGAGAGAGGCAACCAGAACGCAGCCAGAGATTTAGAATTAGAGGAAAAAAAAAGTAAAGGTGTGTATATTCACATAACGCCATCACGGCCGTTCTCTTTCACACACTGTGGCTGCCGGATATGTGTATATTCGAGTAACATTGCTGCAGAAGCTGCCGCTTTATCCTCGTGCTAGTTGCGAATCGATATGCTTATTATGGTGCAAAGCAGTGATGTTGATGAATTGAATTCATCCTTTTCTGAACTTTTCACTCGACTGAAAACTCGGCACGCCCGTGTCTACACGCTGCGTTAATTTGTCTTCAGAAACCTGTTGACCTCGCACATATTTGCAGAATAAGACAATCTGGTTAACATATCGACATTACATTTATCTGCCGGGGCCCCTGGAAAAAGCACATGGGATTCCGCTAACAGGACCCGGGGCCTCTTGCAGATGTCCCAGAGCTTCGGATGAAGCACATCGGCCAGCACAGTCCCTCCAGTCCTTCCCAAAAACACCCACAGGTCGGAGACATTGTTTTCTTTCATCCTGAGCGCTGGTTTGACAGATTGCTTGCTGGGCGACCTAACGCAATCCAGATGCAGAAGACCGCTTTAATCTCCGTGAAATAACGCCAACAGGAAGAGCTTTATCCATGACCCAATCGCTTGGCTACCAACATTTGTTTCTTTCTGATCAAAATGGGTTAGTCTGAAGGAAATGGGGAGTAGTCAGGGGTGGACTGACCGTTAGGGTAGAGCCTGGGGGGGCCCATGAAGGCTTCCCTAAAACTGAATTAAGTCTGCCCTTCAGCTGGGTCCCTCACCACGGCACATAAAAACGATGGGAAAATAGTATCAGCACCCACAGAATATATTCTATAGTATAACAATGTACATATGGGCGGTGCTCGTATCGGTGTCTTGCGTGTGGGCTGGCACAATGAGGGGCCTAATGATCTATCGCCCATGGGCACCATGACTTTACTACACCCAGGGGCGGACTGACTACAACTCCCAGCATGCTCAGACACCAGCGCACACACACGAAAATGGACTTGACGTGCATCCCTTTTATCTGAATGTACTATTACTTTTCTTTCACAAGATATTACAACAACGCATTCACACAGGGCATCACGACAACCACCATGAATCTGCACGTGACAGTAGGGGGCGCCTGACATGACTCAGAAATCAAAAACACAAATCCTTCTAATATACAAGTGAGTCGGAGTCACCCCTGTGACACTTCTTTAAATCCACAAGTCAAAAACGCCTTTATTATGGCAGGGATAACACGACGTGGGCTTGCGATGTAGGGGACGTGAACGTAACGACGTCGCCCAGAATGGATGAGTTGACGGCTGACTTTGCTTCTCATTGGAATCTAAGGACACGCATGTAGAGCGTGAGTGCTTTGTGAGTATTAAACGGAGGACTCCCCACTATCGGTTTGGTTGACAGCTCCCGGTCACAGGTGCTCAATTATAGAGTCCTATGAACACCTGAAACACACAACGCTAGGCATCGGACCTAATGAGCTAGCATTACTCTGGACACATGGCAACTATGGACCTCGGATTGAAATTCTTGTGTTTACAAACTTCTATCCTACTTGAGTCTCTAACACATTGAGGGTCACGAGATAAAGGTTGTCCTGATCGGTCCAGCAATGGTAAGGCCCAATTCCGAACAATATGGGAAACTGCAAAATCTTCAGAGAACCTCATGACAGGTAAATCATTACCACCCACAATTTATCACAGCGAGCTCCAAGTCAAGGGCTGGTGTTTCTAATCCAAGCGTTGGCCACAGCTAGCAGGAACCATGTAAGACTTAACCAGTATAGAAAAAGTACTGTGCAAAATCCTGATCTGAGGGAAAAGTCTATCGCAAAGCATTCACAGGATGTTATGAACGATAAAATTGGCAGTAGAACAGCACGAGGCTCTCCACTACTTCAGAATAGGACAATTTTACTGGAGAACCAGCTGGGATGACGATGACGCGACTCAACTGAGTCTTTCTCGATTCTGAGATTTGAGAAAGACCGTCGAGTTGAAACATAGTCTGATGGTTCTGCAATAAAACCATCCCATTTCTGAAGCAGTGGAGTGCCCGTGCCTTTCTTCTGACAATTGCTGTTTGAACCTGGCCTCTCCTAGTATGTGTTGCCACCAATAATAAGATTTTCTGAGGACAGGGTTTGTCGCTGCTTGAAATCGGAAAAATATAATATTCATCGGGACAGTTTTAAGTAAATAAAGTATGTATGGGGAAAAAGGAAGTATTAAATGGAACGTGACCTGCGTGGGTATTGGGAATGGCACAAAGGCTAGCATCACAGATGGGCTCCTGGGTTTATAGCCATCTTGTTGATGCAAGCCATTTTATTGGTGTCGCTCCGGATACAACCGACGATGTGGCATTTATTGCCATATCGAGATCTTTAACACCATAAACGAGCGTGTACTGGCACTAGGCAAACCACGGGACACGTCGGCCAAGGTCAGGAGAAGCTTCTCTGTACAGTGAATCTTGGGATGTCATGCAAATGCGGAGCAATTCTGTACGAGGAAATGTTATTTACAGGATTCCCAAGCCATGCCGCAGGAGGAATGGGCCACTCCTATCCCATTTATCAGCGTAAACTTTATTTCTAGCCATTACTGTGAAGGAACAAGATAAGGATATCACAGCTTGAGACCATCATTCTCTGAAACGATGAACCTGACAATATGGACACCTTTTTTATGCTTATATTTGTTGTTGTTGATCAACAGGTCGCATCACATGACCCGTGGGATTGGTATACAGGAAAAACAAATCAATAGTCTTTAGAATGTATAGAATTTGAAAGTTTGGCAACATATGGCAAACCCAACAGCTGGCCGAACATTGCTGGAGATGCAGGTCACAAACTACTGGTGTGATACGGTCAGCCGAGCCATGCGGGCTTTAAGGAAACTTGTGGTTAGAAGATGCTAAGCAAAGACAAAAATA
Source organism: Leptobrachium leishanense (assembly GCA_009667805.1). NCBI lineage: Eukaryota > Metazoa > Chordata > Amphibia > Anura > Megophryidae > Leptobrachium > Leptobrachium leishanense. The sequence goes on from CM019066.1 coordinate 370,686,931, forward strand.
AAGAGTATGTTTAAAGGGGAACTGATAATACTACAGGGAGCCGGAATAACATACAAACTGGTTAATAGAAAAGACCGGTTATGTAACCATATAAACAGTATTTTAGGACAAAGGCAAAACAGGAGAATTCTTCCAATATGATCATTTTGGCAAAAAAGAAAACACTACCATCCCTGTAGAAAGTGTGTATTTGCAGTCGCTTTGTGTATGCCCACAAATCAGGGTCTAAAAGTAACACGAAGCAATAATCCTGCGCCACGAGCTTTCACTAATAAGACGGGGCAAAGTCTTAATTTTATGTGCTGGGGGGGGGTCAGGCGTAAAGCCCTTGCGTTCCGTCACTGGGAGTCTTTGGCAGGCATGCCTATATTTAAGGATGCATCCAAGGCATTACTTCAATTCTCCGCACTGGTTACAGACAATGAGACCTCTTCTTGGACGAGGCAGGAGACCTGTAATTTCTTCTTGATTGTGCTCTTCCCATGACTGTGCGCGTGGGGCTTGTGACCCAATGAATGGACAACTGTGTGCATTTGCAAGCTAATAATTAAGTGATAAATGGCCGTGCGCGCTAATTGTTCCAGACGGGAGAGTTGCTATGGAATTCCAAGCGCTAATTTGGAAACACATGTCAACACATTGCCCCATTACCTCATCGGGATGTGTGGACAAGGCATTAGCTCAGGCGTGCCGTCAGCCTAAGGATTTTAGGTCCTTTCGCTTTTCCGGGGAGTGTTGGTCTCAAATAGTCATGGTCATTTCTTGGTTAAGGTCATGAGAGGAGCTGGTCTAAAAGGAGTAGGTGATTACTTTTTAGCCCCTCCTGATCTAGGCGTTTGTCCAAATCAACTATTTTCAGCACTATTCAATTATTCTATCTGCCTCAGTGATGGAAGCAAATGCTGCCGACAAATATAACAAATTCAGATACAGAGGCCTGGTGTATCTTTATGTCCCACTGTCTGGACTAAAGAAATCTACATACAAGGTTTCGCCCGGCTCCTGGAAATGTGTACTTGGCTCCTACCTTTGCAGTAAATCAGTCAAGCCCTGATGTAACATGATGGATGAGCGCACAGATAACAAATGAGATAATAAAGACATGTAAGTTGTAAGGTTTGGAAATTGTTCAAGCCGACAAGTCACTCACAAGCACAACACAGGATACAGATCCCATGGGTTATAAATTGGAGACCTAAGCCAGACTACAAGGAAAACACGGGAAGTCGAATACAGCCCATAACTAGGCCACCGGGCATTGAACCCAGTCCTCAACTAAGCAGCCATCTAACACTGTTCATAAGCAAGTCAGTGGGCATTGAAACCAGTGAACAGCTAACCCAGTCCACAATCTAGAAAGCCGGCATCTAGCCTGCTCCATAACCAAGCCAGTGGGCATCTAAACTAGCCCCCCAACTAAGCCAGTGGGCATCTAACCTAGCCCACAACTAAGCCAGTGGGCATCTAACCTAGCCCCCAACTAAGCCAGTGGGCATCTAACCTAGCCCCCAACTAAGCCAGTGGGCATCTAACCTAGCCCACAACTAAGCCAGTGGGCATCTAACCTAGCCCCCAACTAAGCCAGTGGGCATCTAACCTAGCCCCCAACTAAGCCAGTGGGTATCTAACCTAGCCCCCCAATTAAGCCAGTGGGCATCTAACCTAGCCCACAACTAAGTCATTGGGCATCTAACCTAGCCCACAACTAAGTCAGTGGGCATCTAACCTAGCCCCCAACTAAGTCAGTGGGCATCTAACCTAGCCCCCAACTAAGCCTGTGGGCATCTAACTAAGCCAGTGGGCCTCTAACCTAGCCCACAACTAAGCCAGTGGGCATCTAACCTAGCCCCCAACTAAGCCAGTGGGCATCTAACCTAGCCCCCCAACTAAGCCAGTGGGCATCTAACCTAGCCCCCAACTAAGCCAGTGGGCATCTAACCTAGCCCCAACTAAGCCAGTGGGCATCTAACCTAGCCCACAACTAAGCCAGTGGGCATCTAACCTAGCCCACAACTAAGCCAGTGGGCATCTAACCTAGCCCACAACTAAGCCAGTGGGACATCTAACCTAGCCCCCAACTAAGCCAGTGGGCATCTAACCTAGCCCCCAACTAAGCCAGTGGGCATCTAACCTAGCCCCCAACTAAGCCAGTGGGCATCTAACCTAGACCCCAACTAAGCCAGTGGGCATCTAACCTAGCCCACAACTAAGCCAGTGGGCATCTAACCTAGCCCACAACTAAGCCAGTGGGCCTCTAACCTAGCCCACAACTAAGCCAGTGGGCATCTAACCTAGCCCACAACTAAGCCAGTGGGCATCTAACCTAGCCCACAACTAAGCCAGTGGGCATCTAACCTAGCCCACAACTAAGCCAGTGGGCATCTAACCTAGCCCCCAACTAAGCCAGTGGGCATCTAACCTAGCCCCCAACTAAGCCAGTGGGCATCTAACCTAGCCCCCCAATTAAGCCAGTGGGCATCTAACCTAGACCCCAACTAAGCCAGTGGGCATCTAACCTAGCCCACAACTAAGCCAGTGGGCATCTAACCTAGCCCACAACTAAGCCAGTGGGCCTCTAACCTAGCCCACAACTAAGCCAGTGGGCATCTAACCTAGCCCACAACTAAGCCAGTAGGCATCTAACCTAGCCCCCCAACTAAGCCAGTGGGCATCTAACCTAGCCCCCCAACTAAGCCAGTGGGCCTCTAACCTAGCCCACAACTAAGCCAGTGGGCATCTTACCTTGCCCACAACTAAGCCAGTGGGCATCTAACCTAGCCCACAACTAAGCCAGTGGGCCTCTAACCTAGCCCACCAACTAAGCCAGTGGGCATCTAACCTAGCCCACAACTAAGCCAATAGGCATCTAGCCAAGTCGACAACTAAACCAATGCACATCTATCCTATTTCATGGCAAAAGTCAGCAGACGTATAAACTGTTCCACAACTAAGCCACCAGACATATATCACTGTCCATTGCAAAACCAGCAGACATTTAACCAGCTAACAAAACCAGCAGACATTTAACCAGCTAACAACAAAACCAGCAGACATTTAACCAGCTAACAACAAAACCAGCAGACATTTAACCAGCTAACAACAAAACCAGCAGACATTTAACCAGCTAACAAAACCAGCAGACATTTAACCAGCTAACAACAAAACCAGCAGACATTTAACCAGCCAACAACAAAACCAGCAGACATTTAACCAGCTAACAAAACCAGCAGACATTTAACCAGCCAACAACAAAACCAGCAGACATCTAACCTAAATGACTACGAAAAACATTTAACCTGGACTGCAATGAAACAATGAATACGGCAGGTATTTAACCCACTCTGTAACAAAGTCACACAACATATGACACAGTCCATTGACAAAAATGGACCATCTAAACCAGTATACAGTGAGGACAACCAACAGCAATCCCAGTGAAAGGAATATAGTGAATGTCTAACCCATACCACAATGAAAGCAGCAGACATTGAATCCAGCCAAATAAGCAAGCTTAGAGGGACCTTTAAATCACGCCATGCCATGTTAACCCCAAATAAAGGAGCTCAGCTCTTCCCTGCTGATGTCAGACAACAAGGGCCCTTTTAGACTGCGAGTAATTTAGGACGTTTCCGGTATTTAAACCCAACCCTGGACAGGATCGCAGCCCCCCAAGTGAATTTCCCATGTGGGTAGAATAAGCAGGCTTTTGTTGTTAGTCCCCCACCCCACGCCCTCTGATAAATTCTCCTGCTTCCAATCCTGGATTCTGGCGACCAGTACAATCTGAGAACAATGTGGCCATAAAGCGGACCAACAAATACAGAAAAACAAGAACACGCAAAGCATCACCGGTCCACATGCTCTGCCTTACCATTCAACCTGCCGTTACCCCGGCCAAATGAATTTGGTGACGGGTATGATCGCACCAAAAATATTTAATAACTGCAATGCCATAAACATTGTGTCCGTTTAACACAAGAGCATGAGGACATTGCCGACACAATGCTGCCATTAACACACACACACACACATTATATATATATCCTACATATAATAGAAATATTATCCATTGTAAACCTTAAACATTTTGGTTTAGACACTACACATTCCTTGTCTAGGCTTCACACTATGCACGGTTATTCCCATTAGGAGATGGCTTGCATACATTCCTATGTAGTCTCGCTCAGCTTTTTATCTGCCGTAGAGGGTGTGTCAGCGCGATGCTCGATCACGCAACCCTTTGCTGAATCAATGTACACACCACTTCCTGCGAACCCCTGCAAAGTCACACTGTGTGCGCCGACACACATGCATGCAACAGTGTTACAACAAGAGAAGAAAAAATGTAGCAGGTACAAAGCGAGCTTGGAAAGTATATTTACGAACACACGGTTTCCATTATTTTGTTGTTAAAGCGAGAATATATAGCGCAGAGACGCAATAAACATGACCCTTAACCCGATTCCTTATACCTCGCTTACACTTTGCTCCCAATATACACCTCATACAGAATGCACCGCATCAAGGCAGTGATTGATAAAAAAATTTAAATATAATCTCAACACTAATTTATAGAATTTGAAGACACATCCGCACATCTAAGTTTGTGTAAAAATATATATATATATATATATGTGTGTATACGCACACGTGCACACTCCAATTTGCCATATGGTGAGTGCGGAAACTGGGCTGTCACAATGTGCTTGTAGAACAACAGCTTAGGGTACAATGGCCGCCCTGGCTGGTCACAGCATATTAATGCTGGATTTAACCCTATTAGTCCCAGAAGGGTTTCAAGTATGTGCTTCCAATGGTCTGTATGAGCCCCCCCCCCCCTCCGGCACACGCAGGGGTAAGTGATCAACGTCTGGATTCCAAGCAGACCACACCTCCTCCATCCATTGTTCCAAAATGTCTTGTTCGATCATTCCTGAACATGGGGTGTGAGCCATCAAACTGCTAGAGAGACCCATCACCAGCGACCACCACGACACTGGTAAAAAGGGTGAATGGAGAATGGACCCCCCCACAGCAGCGGCCCTATACTTCATGGAACGCAATCTGCGGAGGGGGGGGGATAATGATATTATTAATAATATTAGAACGCTGATGTACTTTTAGAAAACCTGACATACACGGATACGTTTCAGTGCTTCTCCTGTGCATTATTTACACTGTATTCACCAAACCTCACACCATAGCAACTGTGCTGACAACATTCCCTGCGTGCGGCTCGCTTACCTTGCAACTGTTTAAACCTTCCCTCAAGCTGGTTGTAATTGTAAGGTACCTGGGCTGTGTTTCCAGGAGACAATGACCCAGGAATGCTAGATGTCCTCTGTACTTCCATCTAAACAGACACACTGGCGATACAATGTGCTGCTAGAAAATAAAAATGTATCAAGAGTAAACAATGTTCCAACATATATCCCAAAACTGTTTAGAATTTCTTGTTTGTTTGTCTTTTCCTCCTAGAGTTGTTGGCAGAAGTGACAAAGGCAGAGTTTTCTAGGGAAATATCCACGGGTACCTTTACGGCAGGCGGTGAGCATTGGATTTAACCGGACTGCCTATATGAGGAATCATCGCCACCTCCGAAAAGAGGGGGGAAAAATAAAATAAAAAAAAAAAAGGATAAAGGCTTTATTTTTAAAGCTGATCCGATGTATTGTCCATTGGAGAAAGCGGCGGATCTTTGCAGCGTGGTGGATGGGGTGTAGGCGGCATGAATGTACAAAATAAAAAGGAATGAAAGGGAAGAATTAAAGCAGCAGCCTGCAGGAGCAGCGGCGGCGGCGGCAGCACACCTCCTGGAAACCTTTCTGCTGTGTAATTTAAGCAGTAGCCACACTGTGTATTTAGTGGTGACGTCGCCTGATTAGCATAAGACATTGTAAAGGAAGCGGAGGCTGTACCAAGCTGCACACACAGGGAAGGAGGCAGAAAGAAAAGGAAAATGCTAAAAGAAAAAGAAAAACACAACAAAGCGTAGATCACACGGCTACAATAAAGCGAGGGGGGGGGGAATCAGCCAACGGATCCGTTCAAACAAGGCCCTGCAGAGGCACAGAGAGGCGCTGCGGCGGGTTTTTAGGAGGAGATGCATGTGGTATGGTCCTGAAGCAAAGCTCCTGGAATTACAATCTTTTGTTTAAGAGCCTCATGTAACGGAAAAGTCTCCGGTTACTCTCAAATGGAAAAGAGGACACCGTTTCTACTTCTCTCTTTTCGCTTGGATCGATAGAAGTCAGGGAGCAGCGCAAAGCATGGTATGATTTACAGGCAGCCTTTAAATGGATACAGTGTATCGGATGGGGGGGGATCTTTGTTACATCAGAGATCAGTGGATTCCAGAGATGTGTCTACAGGAGCAGAGCGGCGGCGAATGGTTTACAGATGACAATTAGAAAAATACATTACAGGGGTTATTCAGAAATCAGCGAAATTTCAGTGCGCTTCGACGATTACATTTCACCAACCCTGAGGTGGATTCACTATTCACCGCAGGGTCCCCCCCCCCAAAAAATAATAATTTTACTCTGCTATTCTGCCAAAAGGTGTTTAAACCAATAAAAATGCATGAAAATGTGTGTAAATAATAAAAAAATACTATAAAATAATAATAAAAAGGTCTGTTATAGAATTTAAAAAAAAAACTTTTAAAAAAAATTTGGAATCCAAAATTTAGTTTAAAAAAAAAAAAAAAAATAGAAAAAGGTGTTCAAAACAATAATAAAGACTTTTTACTGAAAATTAAAAGAATAAATGGCTGAATTAAAAATAAAAACAATTTTATTTTGTTTTTTCATCGCAGTTACAATTGTTCTGATGAAAGTTCCCCGAGAGGCCCGCGTCAGACGAGTGCACTTTTTCCGTCCGTCTGACGAGTGCACTTTTTGCGTCCGTCTGACCGCACTGTTTGCTGTCTGTTGTAGCTTTTCAAAGAAGTCAATAGAGAACACACAAAGCACGTGCGCACTTCACGCACGCGCAACACATGTTGCAACGGATGCCAAAATGGAATTGACGTGAAAAGCTACACGGATATAGAGAAACAACTGCAGTTTTTTTTTTCTTTTTCTCAACAGTCAAAATTTACTGATACAATGTAAACACAATCTCATCAGTTAAAAAGTACGTCCGTTACTGTGTGCAGTCAGTGCGCTCGATTGACCCCAGCCTTAACATGAAATAATAAAGCTGTATGTTTTATGGAAATCCCGAGAGTGCTGACATCTGTCTTGGATCTATATACTGGAATACCATTGTCAAGCACCAGGGTACTGGTTACTGCAAGGTGAACGGGGAGTGCAAGAATAAATAAGTAAATACACACACAATTTTCCACCACTCCGAATTCTCCGTAAATCATAAAAATATTTTTTATTAATGTTTCAATCCAACAGGACGTTTCTCAAGACAAAGACTTTAGTGGTCATTCAATCACAGAGCACTGAAATGTCGCCGTCGTTTTGGTGTTCTTCGCACTTCGGGGATTCAAATTTCCCCACCCTGCCGTGTATTCAGCATTCACCACAGGGTCCCCTAAGTGCAGGGAATCCGCCGCTGAATGCCACCACCAACCCGCCGGCTGCCACCACAAACCCGCCGGAGGGCCGCCAAACGCAGCCACCCGAGCACAGCGCCGACCAGCCGCAAGAGAAAGCCGACAAGCCATCAGATAGGTAAAAAAAAAAATACGATTGAAAGTGTTAAAATTGAAACGCTATTTGCAAACAAAATACTGAACAAAAATGCCTGGAATTGACATATAAGATCCTATGAATGATAAAAAAAAAAAAAAAAAAAAGAGAAAATGGGAAACAAATTCGCAACAAAATGCCTAAAAGATCCTATAAAAAAAAAAAAAAAAACACCACTTTTTGCTGCAGATTATAATAATAAACAGTTTATTAGATATTGACTAAAAACGGGAATATTTTTAACATTGAAACCTATGGGATTCGCCTGATTAAACCTGCTGAATGAAACCACCGAACAGCAGGGCACTTCGGCAACTTTTCCCTGCTGACCGGTGTCTCTGAATAGACGAACCATTGTTTCTCTATGGGGGAATTCGCTGCCGTTGAACAGGCACCGTACTTGCGGGCAATTTGCCAAAATTTGGCAAACTACCTGCTCTCTGAATAGCCGAATGGCCACAAAATTGCACCGTACGGGGAAATTCACTGTTCGGTGCCATTTTGGCTCTTTGTGAATAACCCTGTCTTGAGAAAAGTCCGGTTGGACTGAAATGTTGACTTCAATAAAAATATTTTAATGATTTATTGAGAAGTCTGAGTGGTGAATATCGAGAATACTTGGTTCCAGCACCGGAGCAAGTAATTTTTGATACAGTGTTGTGCGCGGAATGAGGCATATATACACACACACACATATACATATACACATATATACACACACATACACATATATATATATATACACACTCATTTAAGTTGTGAAGGAGGGTCCTGTGTTAAAACAGACCCAGGATGCAAAAAAATGAGAAATTGCAGACTTCATTTGCATGTCCTACCCAGAGTTCCTTGCTGCATATCGGGAATGTAGCACATAAGCAGTGCTCTGAAGTGTGTGTATATATAATATATATACACACACATGTATATATTTATGCAAACTGCTACATAACAGCCAAGTACTTTTAGGCTTTAAGCAGGTGTATCCATAACAGCACAGTGGTGACATTTAGTCCCAAGAATTGCCACCTCCACCTTCTGCAAACAGCATTTACTATAGGAGACACACACACCCCAGAATAACCAGCGATAAGGAAGACAAAGAAATAGTGTAAATGCAATCTCAGATTCATACAACCAACTGCTTTGCTGCTGAGGTAGGTCGTTCACGGATGGCTTACGGGACCGAGGTGTCTTCCTAAGAAGTTATTATGGGCAGAGATGGAGCAGGGACCCTCATCCAACCATTTATTTATGTACAAGCACATCAATAGGACTTTGAACAAAAAAATGCTGGGCAAGTGTAACAGGAAATACCTAAACCATGTAGGTGTTTGAGAAATGATTTCCCCCTCACATATGATTTATGATTATACAGGTTTGCACAATCAGGAGATCAAAGGTTGGATAACTCCTCATAAACAGAAAAGGTACGTATCAAGCACCAGATTGCAGGTCATTGTCACAGGAACAGACCGAGGCCAGAAAAAACGTGATGTGTTTGTGTGTGTATATAAAATATATACACAGTGGCGTACTAAGGGGGGGGTAGCGGGGGTGGGCCACCCCGGGTGCAGCAGGGAGTCACCTGGCCAGCTGTCACCCTTTAGGACTGGCCTGTCCATGCAGCAATGTAATGTAATATATATATATATACTGTACCCCAGGTCTGCAAAAAGATCACGCTTATATTTTTCCATATAAAGTTGGACTTCTGTCCTGAGGAAAGCTCTTAGGCTAGGATCAGACGAGCGTGATTTCTACGGACTGTACGTCCGTGCACACGGACGTACGTCAGTGCGGAAGACACAGTAGTGGCCACACAGTCCGTTTATTCACTGATGTATTTTTGTAGAAGGGAAAATAAAATAAAAAGCAAAACCATTTTGTCTGTGAAAAATGCTGGACGTATAAATGCAGTCCGTCTGACCACGTTCCATCACTCACACACAAAGCTATGCAGACGTTGCGGACACAGCGCACTTTGTGCGGCCGTTCTAGCGGTTGTACGTTCTTGCCTGCCTTGCGTCTGTGGGCCGCGGCCGTTGTGCGTCCGCAGTTCAGTGCGGACGTACTTCGTGTAACAGGCTCGATGGGCTTCCTGTCATGCTATCACGGACGTACTTTTAGGCGCAATCACGGACGTGAACACTACGCTCGTCTGACAGCAGCCTTAAGGGGAGCTGAAACGTCACGTCGACTGTATATGGAAAAATAATGAGATTTTTTTTGCAGACCTGGAGTGCGGCTACATCATTCGATTTACAACTGGGTTTCTGAGTTGAATAGCAGGCACCGGGCAAGGGTTGCAAGCTGAAGCAGGAGCGCATGGCATAACGCTAATATAGATATATACACAGTCACATACAAAAGCAGGCTCTCAGCTCCTCAAAAAACATTAACAGGGTTATTCAGAGAGAGGTGAAAACCAGGAGAATGACTGGAGAAGTGAAAATTCTAGGTCAAAATAGCCAAACCAGAAAATTTCTCCCATTTATCTCACTTTCCAAATCGGCTATTTTGACACTAGAATTTTCACTTCTCCAGTCATTCTCCTGGTTTTCACCTCTGCCTAAATAACCCTGTATGCGATTCAGCCCCGGCACAACCTCCACAGCATACAGCTTCAACAAACTGAGGGCACTCACGTGTCTGCACATCAAAGTCCAATCTTTATTGCAAATTAACGTTTCAGCTTGTTCGAGCCTTTATCAAACCCGGTTTTGATTAGATAGGGCCTTCCCGCGATGGGTTACGTTGCATGTTATTATTTCAGAGAATCTAAGGGTAAGTAGTCAATGTAATAGAGCAGCAGGAAATGCTAGCAGAATGCTTGGTTGTGTAGGGAGAGGTATTAGCAGTAGGAAAAGGGAAGTGCTCATGCCACTGTACAGAGCACTGGTGAGACCTCACTTGGAGTACTGTGTGCAGTACTGGAGACCGTATCTCCAGAAGGATATAGACATCTTAGAGAGAGTTCAGAGAAGGGCTACGAAATTTCGTGAAAATTCCGAAACCCGAAACGCACATCCCTAATAGAAACATTTAAATACGTAAAGGGAATCCACAAGGTAGAGGAAGGGAGTATATTTAAAAGGAAACAAAAGTAGCAAAACAAGAGAACAGTCTTAGATTAGAGGGGCAAAGGTTTAAAAGTAACATCAGGAAGCATTATTTTACTGAGAGGGTGGTGGATACATGGAACACTCTTCCAGTTGAAGTGGTAGAGGCCAAAACAGTAAATTGAATTTAAGTAGGCATGGGATAGGCATAAGGCTATCGTAAACAAAAGATAAATCCAGGTAAAGTATCCATGTAATTGGGCAGACTAGATGGGCCGAAAGAAAATGTTGGCAGATAAGAACCTATGTTTCTATGTTTCATAAGCCTGCCACAACGTCAGATTTTGCAACCAAATCCTCAAAAAACTAAACCAGGTGTTTGTAAAGGTTTGGACATACGTTTGGGTGGAGTGCAGGTTTGTTCTCTCTATCTGTGGATCTTGAGTAGTATGACTGGTGAGACAGTACACTTGTGGTAAATGAGGGCAGCGGAGAGATGGCGAGGCTGACAATGCTGGGGTAGAAGACATGTAGGGGATGCACGCCACACCGCAGGAGACGTAAAGTGACAGATTATATTATCATATTATTGTTTATTCTCCCCCCCAACATAGTTCTACATATGGCTGTCAAAAAAATTGCTTAATATTTAATCGGTGCCAATCTAATCCCTGTAACTCTCCTTTTAGGGGGTAAATTAGCCCCATGGCTGCCTTCCTCCTGCCGTGCTGTGTGTACATACAGCCCCGCGCGCCTCATATTGTATTTCATTGGGAATGGGGCTATGAATTTGTGGCTCAAAGGTCCTACATGCTAGTGGCACACGGGGCAATTGCCCCCCCTGCCCACCCTCCCCTGATTATATCCTATGAAGGGACAGACATCTGGCTTTTTCATCATTCCTCCAGCAGGACGTAGAGCTTCATTCAGTAGTATGTCCAGTTCTTCTTGCCAGGGTTCAGGTCTACGCTACATTTCTGTAAAACAGGCCTTGTACAACCAACGTCAATGGATGAGGTAAGTTTTAGGATCACGTTTGCCAACCATCCACACGCTCCGCACAGACCAGGCCAGCTCTGCTAATCCTGCTGGCTGAGGGGAAACCTGGCAACCCACAAAGGTACGCTTGTCCTCATGGAGAGGGCTGGTGGAGTGACTTGAATTAGGGGTGTTTAAGGATAAAGGCTGAATTGCATATACAGCCATGTGTCTGTTATAAAGCGCACACTGACATATACAATCCGTGGAACTGTGTAAATTGTAGCAGTTTTAGCAGACCCAAGCAATAAATCTCGCCCAATTGTCCGCACTTAATTGCTTTTTGATGACATCACAGAAAATAAAATCAGATGAGAGAAAGTGTTTGGATGGCTGACAGACAGCAACATAAACTCAAAGGGAACATAATGTAAATAAAGTGTGAGCGCCCTACGGAGAAAGCTAAAGCGAGAACGATCCGTCAACAGAAATCAGCGCAATGGGAATCGAGACACGGAAACAATTAGCAGACAAAGACAGTCAAGCTCCACACAAAAAACAGGGGCCTCGCAATTCCATTATCAATACGATATAATATTTGTGTACTGGTATCTTAGGTGACTACAGAGGTACCATCCACAGGTAAAAAAAAAAAAAAAAGGTAAGCCAGCCCATCCAGGTAAATGCACGCTGGTAACCACGAGGGATAAGACGTACAAGGAAAAGAGACACAAGAAACCCAGGAAGAGGAGAGATACAACCTGCACAAGACAAAAACCTAGGGGGAGGATAGACACAACCCACCCACAGGTAGAGATGAGAACAGAGGGAGAAGAGAGGTGACCTTCACAGGGAGACGCAAGAAACTCAGATGGAGGAGAGGCAAAAACTGCACAGGTAGACATGAGAGACACAACCTTCAGGGGGAGAGACGAGAAAGAGAGAGGAGAGGTACAACCACCATGGGGAGAGAGGTGCAACCTTCATGGGGAGACACATGAAACCCAGAGGGAAGAGAGACACAACCTGCACAGGTAGACATGAAAAGAAAAAAAACAGGAGAAGAGGTGTAACCTCCACAGGAAGACGGATGGAGGAGTGGCACAAACTTCACAGTGAGACACAACCTACATGGGGAGACGCAAGAAGGGGGATAAGAGGTGCAACCTCTATGGGGAGACACGAGAAAGACAGATGGAGGAGAGGCACAAACCACAGTAAAACACGAGAGACACAACCTACACGGGGAGACACAAGAAGGAGGGAGGAGAGGATAAACCTCCACTGGGAGACACTAGAAGGACACATCCTGCACAAAAAAAAAAAAAAAAAAAAAAAAAAGAGTAGAGGGTGGAGAACCATAACCTCCACAAGGAGACAAGAGTCCATTATTGCTGAGACAGCATCTGATACCTTGATAATCTAGAATGGTGGCAGAATCTGCTTGACCTCCTTGTCTGATGAAGCTAGCTCCCAGCTGCAGGCCTTGAGTCCTACCCTCTAGCCCAGTGGGTCCCAGTGGGGAGCTACGGCCTAAGCAGGCCAAAGAGCCATCATAAGATGTGGATTGAGAGGGCTGGTCATATGCAGGCCCCAACCTCTTATTGTTCTTTTTACCCTTTGAACAGAAGACATTTGTAAGACGTTGATAGTAATGGTCAAAATGTGCAATTTCGCTTATTCCCTATTATCCCTTTACTCCCCTTTGTACCTTTACCTGCAATCATTTGGCACTTTCCCAGAGTGGGGTCTGGCCGAGCGGTTCTACATTCTTTTTTGTAATAGTTTTGAAACGCGTGACGGCTCCTCAGCGAACGCTCTATAAAGAACTTATGTCACACAATATCTTTAACATAACCCCATAGAAAGAAGTCGTTTTTCGTTGACAAGACATCAATTACTGCTAATGTTTACCTTTATACCTTTTAACTGAATACGCGGCACCACAACTACGTGACCTTCAACCAAGCATCATTTTCCAGCAAGATGGTGCACCACCACATTGGGGATGGCATGTTCGTGGGTTCCTGGATTAAACATTTCCAGAGCGGTGGATTGGAAGGGGTGGCCCAATTCCCTGGCCACCTCGTTCACCAGATAACCCCCATAGAAAGAAGTCGAGGGGAGTGATAGGTTAAAGATATGGTGTATGGAACAAAGGAACGTCACTAATCTAAAGCAGAGGATCACTGATGCCATTGCCACCATTGATGAAGGGAAGCTACAGCCAACATGGCAAGAAATCCAGTACCGTCTTGATGTGCTTCGTGCAACTAATAGTGCCCATATAGAGGTGTATTAAATGAGGCAAAAAAACTTAAATATATACGTCTCATTTTGTAATAATTTTCACTTATCTGTCTTTTCATTTGCCTTTGGAATAAATTTTTGAAATTGTAAAGAGACTTTAAGGACACCCTGTATATATTTGTATGTGCATACATCTGTATAAAGATCTAGTTTTACTGTGTCATGGACATATTGAAATACATATTTCTGGCATCTATCTACACATGCCAATCACTCAGGGCAGGTACAGTAAGTGGCAAAGGGGCAGTTTGCATCTTTCTTGCTGGGAATGCCCCCATCGCAATCAATGATGGATAACCTGTATGCGGAGAGAAATGAATACCTTACAGGCTGCATAGAATTACTTGGTTGAGGAATGGTGTACATTACACGTTATCCAGAAAGACTGAGTGACCTTACATGGAGGGGGATGGGGATAAAGACATACATTCCAAGTAGGTAAAACAAACTAAAAATAAAATTAAACAGATTAACGGATAACCACCCATTTTTTTTATTTTGAGAGAAAAAAAAAAAAAACCGCATCTTTTCATCCCACCAAATCCAGCACTGCCCTCGCCGCTGGTCCCTACTTAACACGCTGCAGCTTCCTGTAAGCGGCGGCATGTCATGTGACCATGGGGAGGTAGCCATTACAATGATCCTCAGTGCTGAACACATCGAGAGCCACTGGTGCTGGCAAGGTCTCGAAGTTCCCCAATCTTGTGGAACCGGAGCTCAGAGGTCAGGCTGTGGGCGAGACGAAGCCCCTGGTACCTAGGATTTACCCTCCCAGACGTACCACCCCTGGGAAGGAAGAGGGGTGAGGGCACAGTGATCAAACAAATAACAGTGAGTGGTGCACAGGGTGTCCTTTTATTTACTCAACCTAATTAACCACGTTTTTAGTCATCTGTATTGGAGGAGAGAAAGTTACTCCTAAAACGAGTCTGCTCGTTGCGTCTAACCGTACGGTGGTCAGTGACTCAATCGAGCAGTTGTAGTTGTGTCAGAGAACACATCTAGTTTCAAAACCTGTTGCAGCAAAGTTTCCGGTTACAAGTGAGCACACTTGGCAATCTCCCAAGGTAGTATGAGTGTTGGGCTTTGTAAACAGCCTGGTGGAACTTGACCTGTACTGCACACAAGGGCCCTGACCACAAGTGAGAGGTCTCAGCTGTGAACGTCAAGGTTCCTTTTATTGTGTTGGGTGTTAGAGTTTGACCGATCCAGGGCCCAGGTAGCCACCAGCTCCTAGAATTGTAACATGTGGCTCCTAAACATCTGGATATTTCTATGTACAGCATGGCTTGTGAAAATATATAACTGGCTCCTAACTTTGGAGTAAATTTGATGAGCCCAGGAATTGGAAGATCACAACAACGCCACGTTTTGCATTGCACAAACAGTGATACACAGGGACGAAGTTAAAATGTCAGACGCATGAGATAGCACAGAGCTTTAACAATCCAAGGCCGTGTATGGATCAATGGCTAGTGGTAGAATAGTCGTATAAGCTAAGTGCAGTATTTCATAGTTCAGGTTTCTCCGTAGCGTCCCCATGTTAGGCCGGTGTCAGAGGAGCGCACTAGGTGCACCTTTACTGACGTGCCTTCCGGCATCCGTCGCAGCATTGCGCTCGCACGAAGTGCGCATGCAACAGCGACAGTGCCGCGTCCATGCAGCAGGTCTCACCGTCAAAGCGCTAGGACGCGCATTGACAGAGCTGCAAAGCGCAATGCTTCATAGGAGGATCGAGCCTTGCAGGCTGAGAGCACTAACTGCACTCCACGAGGTGGCCAGATGGCCGTCAAGTGGAAGGAAGGTCCACTCTCACGGACGTTCCTTCCGCTCTGCAAAACACCCGTCTTACCCCAACCTTATCGTGGTATTCTGGGTCAGGCGCTAGCTTAGCACCTCACCTGGGAACACAGCGCTAACCACAGTGATACTGCTCTTCCACAAGTATCACCTCCTGGAGTCCATGGGAATCCATGGAGGGTTACCCTTCCGGCCTGCGAGCCCTGCGCGAGACTGCGCAATGCCACAGAGAGATCATGGCGGGAGACAAGGAACTAGTTGTTCCCAGTATCACTCTGCTCACAGGCAGAAGCAGCATTGGATCGGGCCACCCTTCTAGCCGCGGGATGAGAGGAGAGTATGGGATTTATTGGGGGCGGGGTTTAGGGGGCGTTCTATAATTTTGCATTTGCAGATTCGTTTAATAACAGCTTTTAGAAGGAGATCACTTTAGCGCTAGCACTTTTAATACCTTACTGATCGAAACGCTAATGCATGTTGTGCTCCCCATGTTAAGTACAGGATGCGCAAAGTACAGTAAGCGCACGCAAAAAATGATGACCTAACGCATTACTAACGTGGCTAGTGTCAAGAATGTAATATGGGTGGCATGTGTTAAATACACTTATCTTGGCCCCAACGCTTACATATCAAGGCGACAACGTTAGCCTCAACTATGGAATAGAGCCCCAAGACTTTTAAAGACTATTTCTCACACAGATCATTAGAGCTACAAGAAATAAAGACACGTTGAAGATACGCCTCAGGAATTCTGAAGTATTTACACAATGCCAAAAGTCCTCAGAGAAAAGAGATATTTGAAGTGAGAATTAAAAAAAAATAAAAAAATTTTTACATTTAATACATTCTTGAATTTGGTATAAGATGTTCTTTTCAAAATTTCCTTAAGACACCGGTGAGGGAAACCGAACCCTCGGGGGGGGGGGGGAATAAAAAAAATAATAAAAAAAATAATAAAAAAAAATAAAATAAAAAAAAATAATAAAAAATAAAAAAATGGAGGAATGTTATTACTGTGGTAATTATACTAAAGTATTCCCGAGCACGTGGACCGAGCGGCTGGAACTATCAATAAACAGAGCCTAAGTATTAAAGATTATTTTCTCCGGTCCCCGTCCGAACCATGTATTACGGCACATCTTATGTAGGATATGGTGTTAGGGGGCACCCTCGCCTTGGTCCATCTACTTTTACTGACAGGGATGGGTATCTGCTGCCTTGCAAACAGTCGTCTGCTGTGGTTCCCAACCCTAATCCTCAGGTCCCCCTAACAGGCCAGGTTTGCAGATACCTGAAGCACAGCACAGGTGATCTGATTTGCTGCTCATTGATTGCAGGATTCAGTCTGCATTGCCCCAAGGTAACCTGCAAAATCTGGCCTGTTAGTGGGCGCTGAGGACCAGGGCTGGGGGGGAAAATCACTGATTTAGAGGATGTCCCACGTCGATTGTTTTTTCCCCCTCTTTTCCTGCCCTGTGCTGAGAATTTTAGCGTATCCCCTAGCAACAACAAAGTGGAACACAAATGTAACAGAATTTGCAAATTCTGAAATGGCAAAATATTTTTAAAAAAATAAATACAGGGGGGGGGGGGGGCGTGTCCTGACCTTCGACCAACATGGCCGCTAGCTGAACGAGCTCCTGAGTCCCCTCCGACTTCTATCAGCTTCATAATCTCGTAGCAGGACATGGTGCGAGGCAAAGGAAAGATTTCAACCCCTAAGGCTCCAGCACAACGCCCGAATCGGACGTCCGGCGCCCTGGACCAGTTTTTCGTTCCTTCCCCGGCAATCCCCTCTCCCGAGGTGGCTCCTAAGATGGCGGACGGGCCTTCTACCCCACCGCGTGCACAGGCCCTCCGCCCACGTCCATCTCCAACGGCTCCCCCCCGGGACATTATATGTCACCTGACTGACTTCACTGTTAAGGAGGCAGTCATGCAGAAAGCTCGGTCATCCCGGTACTGGGACTTTCAATTGCACCGTGTCGAACTCTTCCACAACCTGTCCCCCTTCACCTTGTCGGCGAGACGATGCCTGCAGCCGGTGACCCAAGCACTCTGACAGGCCAACCTAGCCTATCGTTGGGGGTTCCCATTCGCCCTTGTGGTCCAGAAGAACGGCGTCCGTCATTCTGCTATCCAACAGATGTCCCGGCCTTTCTTCGGGCCTTAGAGCTTCCGGAGATGAGCATCAGAAGCTGGGAGTCTGCGACCCGCCAGGATCAAGATCTATCTCGCCCACGGCGACCTCGCTGGATCTCTCAAGATCGTGACCCTGCCCCGGCTCCATCGCCACAACGATCTCCACTTCGCGAAGATGGGTGACTCGCGAGCACACCTCCTATATTGGTCCCCTGTTCCTTGAGCTACGGCTTGTTGCCGAGACTATAAATTCCTCCTCCTCATGACAGTCCTCCCTGATATCTGTCGTGTGACGGTCTAACCCTACAGCGGGGTTTACACCTCGAGCAGCAGACGGTTCTGACCTGGTACACCCGTATTTCGCCCCCTCCTCACCCCCCTTTTTTTTCCTCCTTTTTTTTCTCTTATTGACGATGTTCCACGCTGGACCCTGAATGGGTGGACATACCGACCTCACCGTCTGTGAGGTTCCTGACTTGTTCTCAAGTCCACTGAAGTGCCTGCTCTTGCTCTAGCATACTTTCTGGGTACCACTCTTTTTTCTGTGACCCTGGTTGATGGCCCCGGACTGACTTTTTGGGAGGGTTATTCCCTCATACCCTAACCCCCCTGCTTTTTCTGGTTTCCTTATAGGTGGTCTGTAATGTTTGTATATTTCTGAGTGGCACCTTGTTCCACAGGTAAACACGTACACATGCCATGGACTGCTGAGTGTGGTTACCATCCACCTGACCCGCCCCTTCGACTTTTCAGGAACTGTCTTACCACAACGAAATGGAAGATGGATACTCCGTTTTACTGACCATAGGTAATTGCCTGGAACTCGCCTTTGTGACTCTTCCTCTGTCTCAGCTCTCACATTTCTCAAGCTGGCGTCAGTGCGAACTGTGAGGTTTTCTCACTGCCACGACTTGACGAATCATACGGTTTAAGCTTCCCCCCCTTTTTTTTTTCTATTAATTACCGGATTTAACCCCTACACTTTAATGGTTTGCCTGTACGCGGACTGCATTGCATTGTGGTTTCATCACACTACTGACTCAGAGGACGTGCTGACCTCTGTTCCCGCTCCCCCCGTCCTATTTGGACTGTCGACCTCCGCTACGCATTTTACTGCTTAGGGGGATGGTGGGATCACCGTTGATGGCAGCCCCAAAGGTTAAACAAACTCTCCATCTGCACTGATTGGTAGATAAACACCATATCGTACGCATGTCGACTGGTACAGTTTCGCTGCCACTGTACTGCACTCCGCACGTCTAATGACTATGTCAGTGCTAAACCTTTCCCGTCTCTAATTGCTGATATCAACGTCGCATGATGTGAACGAATAGACGTATAGAGCTGTGCCTTTCTCCCATCCTCCTCCCCTTTTTTTTCTCTCCCCCTCCCTCCCCCCCCCCTTGCTAGTGTGAGTTGGATGGTTTTTCATGAGGACCAGGGCCGTCTTTATTTTGTTGTATTACGCCGAATGGGCTCTGGGTGGGAGGAAGGGGGGGTTGGATACGCGTCGCAGGAATGGGGGAGATTCCAGTCTTTCGTTCCTTTTCCCCCCTTTTTGTTTTTTGTTTTTCCATGTTTTCATGCTTTCTTTCCGCAGTCGGAGGGGACTTGTTTATGCTCGTTACTTTAGGTTTTATTCTATGACTTAGATATTTAGCCACTGTTGGTTAAGTTTTATTTTCTCTGTTATCTGCCTATTGTTGGTCTCAAAGGTCTTTAGAGTCTAAGCCTACCGCCCACGAGGATCGGACGTCGACCTTTTCACAAGAAGGTATTTGGCCTCTGACCGGGCCGACATAGCCTTTCTTGGTGACGTATTATTCCTCTTTTTTCTCTGTCTTCTCTTTTCTATTTCTGGAACCTCTCTCTCTCTCATCACCCCTTCCTTGCTCACTTACTCTTCTCTCAGTGTATCCTTTCTCCCCCTCTCCCACCCCCCCTTTTTTTTTTCTATTAATTACCGGATTTAACCCCTACACTTTAATGGTTTGCCTGTACGCGGACTGCATTGCATTGTGGTTTCATCACACTACTGACTCAGAGGACGTGCTGACCTCTGTTCCCGCTCCCCCCGTCCTATTTGGACTGTCGACCTCCGCTACGCATTTTACTGCTTAGGGGGATGGTGGGATCACCGTTGATGGCAGCCCCAAAGGTTAAACAAACTCTCCATCTGCACTGATTGGTAGATAAACACCATATCGTACGCATGTCGACTGGTACAGTTTCGCTGCCACTGTACTGCACTCCGCACGTCTAATGACTATGTCAGTGCTAAACCTTTCCCGTCTCTAATTGCTGATATCAACGTCGCATGATGTGAACGAATAGACGTATAGAGCTGTGCCTTTCTCCCATCCTCCTCCCCTTTTTTTTCTCTCCCCCTCCCCCCCCCTTGCTAGTGTGAGTTGGATGGTTTTTCATGAGGACCAGGGCAGTCTTTATTTTGTTGTATTACGCCGAATGGGCTCTGGGTGGGAGGAAGGGGGGGTTGGATACGCGTCGCAGGAATGGGGGAGATTCCAGTCTTTCGTTCCTTTTCCCCCCTTTTTGTTTTTTGCTTTTCCATGTTTTCATGCTTTCTTTCCGCAGTCGGAGGGGACTTGTTTATGCTCGTTACTTTAGGTTTTATTCTATGACTTAGATATTTAGCCACTGTTGGTTAAGTTTTATTTTCTCTGTTATCTGCCTATTGTTGGTCTCAAAGGTCTTTAGAGTCTAGGCCTACCGCCCACGAGGATCGGACGTCGACCTTTTCACAAGAAGGTATTTGGCCTCTGACCGGGCCGACATAGCCTTTCTTGGTGACGTATTATTCCTCTTTTTTCTCTGTCTTCTCTTTTCTATTTCTGGAACCTCTCTCACTCTTCTCTCAGTGTATCCTTTCTCCCCCTCTCCCACCCCCCCTTTTTTTTTTTTTTCTTCTATCTGTTGTTGTCTGTTTTGTCTTTTTGTCTACCTGTTTGTTTGTACCTGAACCATGGCTGCAATGTCAGGCTTTTCTCTAAAATCCCTTTGTTTCCTTACGTATAATGTCAACGGACTTAATACGCCCGAAAAGCGTAAACGGCTCTTTAGGGAGCTCCGAACGTCGGTGGCTTTCCTTCAAGAAACGCACTTTAAGTCGGGAGCCTCCCTGATTCTCAGGGACTCGGCTTTTCCGGTAGAATACTTCATTGACCACTATCAAAGTAAAAGCCGTGGTGTGGCAATCCTTTTCGCAAAAGATATACCCATGGTAATGGACGATGTCCTCTCGGGCAAGGAAGGTCGCTTCCTATTTGTCACATGCACTATAGCCGACACAGTATACACGTTTGCGTCTATTTATCTTCCGAATGCTAACCAACACCGCTGCCTCGTCTCCATTCTTCGCCGTCTTGACACCTTCAAATCCGGACCTTGGTGGTGGCTGGTGATTTTAACGTCCCCCTCGACCCACGGATGGACACTTCTGCTGGTCGATCCTCGATTCCATACAACGTGCTTCGGCACATCCGTTGCTCCCTTGATAGTCTACAATTAGTAGATGTTTGGAGGACCTTTCATGCCGGCGAAAGAGATTACACATTCTACTCTTCCGTGCACTCCTCATACTTGAGATTGGACTGTTTGTCCAACAGGGCACGGTGCTTAATGTGGTGGACTCAGCCATACAAGCCCAAACATGGTCGGACCACTGCCCACTACTTATAACTTTCTCATCCCCCTTATCCCACCCCTCAGAACGTCAATGGCGCCTTAACACTACCCTACTGCAAGACCCTACCTTTCACCAAGACGTTATCACTTGTTTAAACAACTACTTTTCAGACCATGAAAACGCTGAAGTGCCGTTCTCTACTACATGGGAAGCCCACAATGCGGTCCTCAGAGGAGTATTCATTAGCAAGGCTACCGCGCTTAAAAAGGAAAGTTCGGAGAAACTTTGTGCTCTATTTACAGAAATTAGGGACCTTGAGCTCTCCCACCACTCCTCTGCCCTCACTTCAGACTACGCCTTATTAGTGTCTAAACGCAGAACGCTTAACGATCTGCTTAACGCCGACATTCGCTTTGCGACTCAGCGCTAGATGCTTTTTCGCACTCAAGGAGAATAAACCAGGAAGATATTTGGCCCGTATACTTCGTAAGAAACGGGATGCAGCTTATATCGCTAGAATAAAACTTGCTACAGGGATGACTACGTCTCGTCCGGACCAGATCCTCGAAGAGTTCCGGAGCTTCTATGAGAAACTATCACTTAGATGACAATCCATATCGGGCCCCGTCCACAGCTGAAATTGATGCCTACCTCGACGGCAAACTCCACCGTAATCTGCCCCCTATTGTTGCGGAAGCCCTAGATGAAGAGATTAGAGGGGTTATTACAGCCCTTAAAAACGGGAAATGTCCGGGCCCGGATGGGCTCCCGGCAGAGTACTATAAAACTTTCCCGGATGAGTTACTCCCTCACTTGGCTTCCCTCTTCTCCCGGTTGAAAGAAGGGGAGAAATTTCATCCCCATACTCTCTCCGCTACCATTTCAGTAATAAACAAACCGGGGAAGGACGAATCAGATGTTCGTAACTATCACCCCATATCCCTTTTGAACACAGATCTCAAAATCTTATCAAAAATTGTGGCGAATCGCCTTGCACCCCTCCTACTGTCTTTGAACCATTCGGATCAAATAGGCTTTATCCCTGGCCGCGAAGCCCGGGATGCAACAACGCGAGTGTTAGGCGCTATTGGGTTGGCCAAGGCCTCTGATACGGGCAGTCTCTCGCTGTCCACGGACGCAGAGAAGGCCTTTGACAGAGTTCGCTGGAGCTTTCTGTTTTCTGTCCTGCGGCGTGTCGGGGTGGGTGACTCCTTCCTGTGCTGGATGGCAGCGCTTTACTGTAACCCCACAGCCAGGGTACGCGCCAATGGTGCTTTGTCTCATGGCTTTGATATAAGAAATGGGACGCGGCAGGGTTGCCCTTTATCCCCTCTCTTGTTCGCCATCTCTCTTGAGCCCTTACTGGAATCAATCCGTCTTAATGCCGATATTACCGGTATTCGCAGTCACTCCTCCGAGCATAAGATCTCGGCATACGCGGATGATTTATTGCTCTTTGTCACGAACCCCGTCTCTTCTCTGCCGGCGGTTGTACGGACGCTTGATGAATACGGGGCGGTCGCGGGATATCGAATAAATCGAGACAAATCTGAATTTTTAAATATTTCCTTACGACAATCTTCAGTTTCCTTGATACGGGGTGAGTACCCATTCCGATACTGTCCGGTTCAAATGAGATATCTTGGGGTTTGGTTAGCAGCCTCCTCCAGACAAATTTTTGACCTGAATTTTTTGGCAATCCTCGGCAATTTTGTGACAGACTTAGCGGACTGGAATAGTAAAATGCTCTCCTGGTTCGGCAGGATTGCTGTTCTCAAGATGAATATGCTACCACGTCTGCTGTACCTATTCAACACCTTTCCCATATCGATCCCGGTCTCATTTTTTACCGCTCTCCGAAAGGAGTTATTGCGCTTTGTCTGGGCCCACGGCCGCCCGAGAGGGAGTTTTAAGGTGTTGTGCCTCCCTAAATCCCGAGGTGGTTTGGCACTCCCGGACCCGAGGAAATACTATCTCGATAGTCACATGGCGAGGGTAGTTGAATGGTCAACGCAAAAGCTAGATAAACGCTGGCTTAATGTAGAACGTCATACCTGGTGAGTCTTAATTGTGGATACAGTTTAAGTCGACCACTACTGCCATTTGAAAAAGTCTGCCTCTTGGGTCTTCCCTTGGCACGAGGGGTCTCCACTATCTATGGCCTGATCATGTCATCCGACTCGGAAGACCCACCGTTCGTGTCCAGATGGGAACTGGAGCTTGGAACTACTTTTACTGCGGCCCAATGGTCCAGCGTATTCACGCTGGTTCACAAGGGCTGTGGTGCTAATCGCATACAAGAAACATCTTATAAGGTTCTCTCCTTTTGTTTTAGAACGCCCAGCTTCCTCCATCGGCTATTTCCACAGACCTCATCGGTATGCTGGAGGTGCAATGATGCTGAGGGAACGTTTCTACATATCTGGTGGTCATGCCCCCCTTTACTGGAATTCTGGCGTACGATTCATGACGCAATTCTTCGGGTTACAGATGTGGACCTGTCACTCTCTCCAGCCTGCTTCCTTTTGTTTCATATGGCACTCCCCCTCAAAAGTCTAAAGCGCTCAGTGCTAATGTCCATGCTGCTCGCAGCTCGTTCTCTGGTACCAGTCTTGTGGCATACTGACAGGATCCCTTCCACTAGAGAGTGGATCGGTAGAGTTGAGGAGCTTAGATCTATAGACCATCGAGAGGCGGCGGAAAGGGGACTGTCGGCGGACTTTGTGATGAAGTGGTATTACTGGGAGGAATACGCTGCATCGCTCGCCCGGAGCCTGCGAGAGACCAGTTGACTTGGTAGTTGACCGTACCCTGGCAAAATGGCCTAGTACACCCTGTTCTGACACTGTGGCCTTGTGTATTTCTGCTGTTGGATATCTGTATTTCTGTTAGGTCCTCCTCCCTGTGTCTCCCCTTCCCCCCCTTTTCTAATCCCTTTTTTATTTTAATTTAATTTTATTCTTTATCTTTTTCTCTCTCTATACCTCTGTCTCCTTCTCTCTTTCTCTCCTTTCAAGGCCTACCTCATGCATCTGTACTCTCGTTTTAGCCCCATGGTCCCTCCTTCATTCCCCATGACCTGTTTTCTTCAACCCCCGAGTTTGGGTTCGGTTAACTACATGCATGTCAGCTGATTACTGACGATCCGATCCTCGTGGGGGTGGAGGTGGGCTTGGGATTCGTGACCAAATTATCGAGTTTTTCCGTTTGGTCCATTATTATCGAGTTTGGTTCCGTTTTGGGAGTATGTCCATTTATATCCTAACTATTCTGTTGTTGGCCTTTGTCTTTTACTCATTGTACTTCCATTTCACCCTCGCGGGTTGTATTTACTTATATCTGTCTTTTTGTAATAATAAAAACTTTGAATTTCAAAAAAAATAAATAAATACATGCAAAAAATAAATATATCAAGAGAGGTGTAGGAGGATATTGAGTCGCCAACGTCAAATTCAGTAAAGAAAAAATGGAGGGTCCTGCACACGCCAAAGGATACAAAGTGGCTCTTCTGCAAAAGGCATGCTGCAATGTTTCGGTCAACTGTGTGACCTTTCTGAAGCATTAACAGAAATATTGCAGGGTGTCCCTTGAAGAAAAGCAATTTTGTATCCATCAGTGCGCCCGGAACCCTCCTTTAGTTCTGTACGGTATGGTTGGTCTCACTGGATTCTGTAGCACCAACTACTATAGATATGCAGTTAATGCGCTCAGCGCTGCAAGGCTCGATCCTCCTATGCAGGATTGCGCTTTGCAGCCCCATCAGACGTGTCACGTGCATCATAGCATTATGACAGGCAGGCCTTTAGAAGGTCCGCAATTCGTGCACGTGCTACAGCGTGTGGCCGGCCCTGTCAACGCTGCGACTGGCATCGGAAGGCACGTAAGTACGGGTGCATATATATTTCCACAACGCAGAAGAGATTCAAACCTCGTCCATTGCCTCTGACTTCCATCAGACGACTTTGAGTGTAGGGGAAACCTCTTCAGGCCCTTTTGCAGCTGTGCCATAACCCCCTTACATGCCAAGTGTATATTTAGGCACATGTAAACATTCCCACTTCTATAGGGATATATTCCCATTGCTTGCCCCGGTTTTCTAACTAATCGGCCGCTTGAAGAGTGGAAGGAACGTCCATGTGAGTGGACATTCCTTCCACTCTGACGCCCGTCTGGTCACATCACTGAGCGCAGTTAGTGAGCTCAGCGCCGCAAGGCTCGATCCTCCTATGGAGGATTGCGCTTTGCAGCCCAGTCACCGAGCCTCGTAGCGCTTTGACAGGGAGGCTTGCTGCACGGATGCAGCATGGCTGCCGTCGCGTGCGCAATGCAACGCCGGAAGGCACGTCAGTACAGGCTTACATAGGGCCCTATTACATTCTTCACGCAAAAAAGCACACGCACAACAAGTGAATTTTTGCGCGAAGCATTAAACATTAACGGGCGTAAATCAACCCTGTTATTACAATCCTGGCGCATTTTTTCATCCGTCAAAACATAACGCGCGTAAAACGAACGCGCAAAAATGTTGCGTGCGGACTTTTTTTTTTTCTCCACACGATTCAGCCAATCAGAATTAAGAACCACAATTGTCTCACGTTAAGTTTTTGTGCCTGTCAAACTCAATCTGCGCATATATGCTGCAGCAATAAAAAATGCACACAAAACTTCAAATTTATTTGTTTGGGTATGAGTAGAATGTGTAACTATACTTTGCTGCGTATTTTTTTTTTTGGTCTGGCGTATTTGGTTTCGGCCAGGTTGAGAGAATTTGCCATTAACTTTCAGGAGCTTTCAGGAGTTGCTAAAATTATGCGCGCAAAGGCTGTGCGTTACAAACTGCGCATAGATTGTAATACCATCCGCGTACCAGCGCACAAACGCATTTGCGCTCACAATGTTAAGTATAGGACACGCGAAGTACAGAAAGCTTGCGCAGGTTCACCTGCGGTAGACGTATACGCGCGTTTGTTGCGCTGAGATTGTAAAACGACGTTCTGTGCAAAGGGTTTTGGCCCCTCGCGTTAATGCGTTTTTGCCCAGGCGCAAACATATGCGCGAAGAATATAAAAAGAGCCCATAGTGCGCTCGTCTGACCCCAGTCTTACCCTCTGAACCAAAAATTCTGCATTCCAATTGTATCTCTACGCCAAGAAAAAAAAAACATTTTTTACTTCCCAAAACAAACACCCTATAGTTATTTTGATGACTCTGTTTACAAGAGAATCACAAGGGTTTCATGTGCGCTAAACCCCTGAAGCGGCTTTGTCCTTTGTTTTAATTGGTTTTGAATTAAACCCGTTGTTTGTTAAGCCGGGTATCCTCAACTAATTCAAAATTGAGGATCTGAGGAGGAATGTAACAGAAAATTCTGGGTCCTTCACCACCCCCCCCCCCCATGGCTAATATACTGTGCTGCCACAACTAGCAACCTCGCGAAAGCCAAAATGAAAATAAAGATAGGCTAGAACCCCGCCCCGAACAGTATAAAAGTTCACGTTTTGATCAAACTGCAATGTATAGTAAAGTGAATGTGACCCCACAAGCCATGCGGAGGTCAAGGCAAGCCTTCAATGAAGCCAAAACAAAAGTTTGGGAGAATCATCTCAAGACCGGACGGTGGTTTTGAAAGAACTCTGCTACCCCCTTGGGTGGGTTCTCTCACTCAGGTCTCAGAGGTTTTACCTTGACAGAAGAAACCAATACGATGCTAATAGCAGCATAATCTCGCCCTAATGGACAGCACTGGACCAAAATGCCACCCAAGTCTCTTCTGCCCAAGACACAGCTCAATTCCAGATTTTGATTTTCAGCAGTAAATTCCACCAAAGTGTTAATTTAGACACGAAACAACAGGTAAGTTCCTTCACCATGAAAAAGCATGTCATGAAAAGAGTGTACTCCGTGGGTTGGTTTATAGTTGTTGATTTATTCAGCATAACATCGGATAGAGGAGACACATACAGTACGTCCCGCTAGCATGGCATCCCAGCAGACACTGCCTGGTACCGCCCCCACCCTTCCTGTCATGTGACTCCGCTCTCACCACAAAGCACATCTGTCATACTCCAACTACAGGGTGCCGCCATCTTGGCAATTGATAGCATTGACACAGCTGAGGACCAGAGTCCTCAGTTTACCTATTCTGCTTCCCTAAGAAAGGTTGTGAGGCGTGGATGCTTTAGACTAGCTAAGTCAGTATTTGACCAGTACTCACACAATGAAGTTCGGCAGATAGCTTCAACTCAGCAAAAATGACACGTAGAAAGATGAATCCAGTTTAAGAGTTTAATGATCAGACTGACAATCTTGTAATAGTGTACAACAATGCAGGTAAAAAGGCATTAGTTTTGTCCAGCAGTGATAACAGAATGGCTGATATGTAACCAAGAACAAGACACTGAGCAAAAAGGGGTGGAAACTAGCTGGATACAGCAAAGCTAAGGAACCCCAGCAGGGACAAAATAGCTATGAAATCATAACTGTAAACAGGAAAGGCAGATTCAACACAAAACAGAAAAATATACAATAAATCCTAAATCATGGGGCATGACATTACCAGTCAGGTGTGAGCAGAAGAGGCGGCCTATAGGAGAACAGCAATGGCAGCATCCAGCAGGCGAGTATGACAGGTACACTTTGAAGCAAGCGTCTCAAACTAAGGTCCCCCCAGATGTTTCTGAGCTCCAATTGGACATCTTTCAGATCATCTTTGGGCTCCGAGTGGGAACTTCTAGAACGATGAATTTACCATGGTCTATTCCCAGTGTTCTCAAACAGGTACATATGAGCTTGCACATAAATACAGTTCATTTATGCATTATTTTAGGTGTACTCGTCACAAAACACCTTTTTGTACAATAGACTTGTCAAAAGAGTTCCCTGCCGTACAGAAACACTGCAGACCCCATAGGGATAGCGCTCCAAGGTAGAAGGCCTCATATGACAAGTGATGTAAAGGGGCGGCCACCAGGACGGTGAGGGCCTCACTTTTCATGTAGAAGACGTTTGAAAACTACCTGTAGTGAACGTAACTAAACCATGAAACTGTAACTACAACAAGGAACAAAAATAAATGAATCCGAGCCATTGCCAGGTCTCTACACTATCACTCCGGTCATAAAAAAAACCTTATCCGTCGCGATAAGCAATATTTAATAGACATATATGGTAGGGAACGATCTGCCCGTGACCTCTGTGCATCAAATAAGCAATAAAATGATCCCGCACCCTTGTTATTAGCAGGGATGAACAAAACGCAGGTCAGAAGTGCAGCTATCAGGTAGGTCAAAAAGAACTTTGTTCGTGCACACTGCAGATTTCATATAAACACAATACAACATACATTAAACCCACTCCTACCCTGCAATATGCATATTATATACGCTGCGTTAATTGGAGCAAGTGTATGGTCTTATACATTTTTCTTTAAAGCAGTTTACTGCTCTATTCAAGAGGTAAAGTGAGGAGAGTAATATGTACATTGAGTGGTTACAATGTGTAGGTGGTCCCTTTAAACAAGGAATCTCAATCTCCAGCCCCCCCCAGATGTTTCTAAACTACAACTCCCATGATCCTCTGGTCATCTATTGCATTCAATTAATTCTGGGAATTGTGGCACATCAGTGGAATAGCTCATCTATTAGAAGATAGCGAAAACGAGGGGCAGGCTCGACAAACCCCGGAAGCGAGGTGCAGGAGTGAAAAGTCAGAATAAAGCCGCAGGCCTAAAAAGCTCAAAGTAATTTGACGGGGACTTTATCTGTAGCTTACAAACTGATTAACAGAATTGATTGTTTTTTAGTGAATCTAAAGAGCAGCAATAAAAATACAACACAGGACACTTTAGTAACTTTGAAGCCAAGTGCGCTTGTTTTGGGATCCAGGCGGTATTCCGGATAGTTCTAGATAATACCTAAATGTCAAGGGACAAGCCAGTGTTTTTTTTTTAATCAATTTAGAGTGTTAAAACAAGAAACAATTAAAAAAACCAAACCAAACATTCCCTCCACCAACCCATTGCCTCTTCACTACTGTTATATCCTGTACCACAAAGTTAAACGTGTGCTCAGATTTTGGTAAATGTTGCATCATGGGAAAAGTCGATAAAATGGAAACAGAAGATAAAAAACAAACTTTATTCTTTTTTTACATGCAATTACTTCAAACAAAGAAGAAAAAAAAAGGGCTGCCACATGTGTTTTTTTTGTAATGCATAAGTTATCTAGGTACAGCTTATGTTGGTGGTAGTGGCCCTTTAATGGACACTCTAGTGGTTGTGACCACTTAATATAAATTAGGTGGTCAAAGTGCCTTGAACATCTTCAGCCCTCTACAGTGGGGCCAATTCAGCCTTCCTAGTGCTGGGCCTTCCTTAATGCCGATTAGAATCTCAGATCAGCCTTGGCACCAGGAACGGGTTCCCACCTCCCTCCCAGCCGCAGGATTGGCTGCATGCTCACAGCCTACTCCCCATCTCCGCAAAGTACTCCTACTTCCTGTAAGCCGGCAACACGTCACAACCGGAGGATTAAAAAGCCAACCCTGGATACCATTTAAAGAAGAGACCCGAATCTGACGGCTCCAATTCACCTGAGTGGGCCATTTCTGGGATTGAACGATGGTGCAAGAGTAACCATAAACCACTAGGAGTTAATTTTCTCCAAGATCAGCCTATAATAACCTGAAAACCAATATACTCAGCCAGTGTCCTTACAGGCTCACAGCCACGTGACTTCCATATCTACACATGTAACTTAAAAATAATATATCACAGTATCTTTTAATCTATACGGCACCGTGACTTTCCCTCTATCTGTATTTCCTTGGAGATTTTGCCATTTTCTAATTTTAGCCAAAATAGTCAAGTTAGAAACATAACCAAGTTAATGATATATATTTACCTTTTCCTGATTTTTGGTTATTACTACCAATTCCTGTTTCAGTGAATTACACCTACAGCGATGAACATGCAAAGCACCCCACGGTCCTCCTCCTACGCAGATATTTTTGTCTTCACCACTGGTCCCTGGCTGACCCCTCCGCTTCCCTAAGAATCCAACAATTTCCCCTGTTTTATGTTTCACTCGCTGAACTTATACATTTTCCAGGCAGTTTATAATTCTTCTCCAACATTAAAGATAATCAGTAAAGGCTAAACATACAAGATTTAAGAAAATTACATAAAAAAAATAAAAAAAATCACATGTGATATGCATTTTCTTACATCTAGATCATAGCCTTACATGGGGGTTGCGCCTGATGTGCCCTGCACACCGTAAATGTTGGGTGAAGAGGTCCTCTTTCACCTCCTACAATGACATTTCAGATGTCCCTTCTCTTATTACTATTATCATCATCATATATATAGCGCCAACAGTTTCCGCAGTGCTTTACAATAGCCAAAGGGGACGAGATACAGATAAACGGACATATGATTGAAGCAAGAGATGTAGAGGGCCCTGCTCATAGGAGCTTACAGTCTAGAGCAGGGGTCAACAACCTTTGCTCCCTGATGTTTCGGGAACTACATCTCCCAAGATGCTCAGTCAGTCATTAGGCGGACTGAGCCACATGGGAAATGTAGTTCCCAAAACTTCAGGGAGCCAAGGTTGCTGACCCGTGCTCTAGAGGGATTGGGGTTGAGGAAGACCAGGAGTTTTACTGGATGTCAGGATCATTAGTGCCAGTGGTTTGGGAATGGTGGGGCCATAGAAGCAGCTTCAATCATGTGTGAGTAGGTGAGCAGAGGGATGAGTTGTATCAGTGATGTGCTACGCTAATCTGAAGAGATGCGTTTTGAGGGATTTCTTGAAGGCCTGAAGATCAGGGGAGAGTTTGATGGGGTGTAACTAAGACCTGGGGGGGGGGGGAGTAGAGTTATTGAGCAATGTCAATGTGAGCGTATTTTAAACTGTATCCTGGAATGTACAGGAAGCCCATGGAGGGACCGGCAGAGGGAGGTACACAAGGTGCGTCTGGTGAGAAGAATAAGCCTGGCCCCTGCATTCATTACAGATTGCAAAGGGGCAATATGGGGGTTGGGGAGGCCAATAAGGAGTGAGTTGCAGAAATAAAGCTGTGAAATGACAAGAGCATGAACCAGCACCTTCGCGGTATCTTGTGTCAGAAAGGGGCGGACGATGTTCTTGAGTTGATCGAGCAGAATCAAAAGAGACACCAAGGCAGCGAGCTTGAGGCATTGGGCTAATGAGCGTTCCATTTACTCGTAGAGAGATGGGTGGTATTGGGTTTAACTCGGAGGAACAACAAGAATTTCAGTTTTGGCAATATTGAGTTTAAGGAAGACATCCAATTCGAGATTGCATGGAGACAGTCACTGACTCGATCCAGGAGAGGATAAAGATCAAGGGAGGAGAGGTATATTTGAGTGTATAGGTGAGCCTGGAAACCAAAGGAGCTGATCAGTTTACCTAGAGAGGCTGTAGATTGAAAAAAAGAAGAGAGCCAACTAGTACTGAACCTTGGGGCACCCCAGAGACAGGCTGCCAGGAGGAGGTACTTCCAGAATATGAAACACTAAACGATCATTGGGACCGGTAGGAAGAGAACCATGAAAGAACAGTAGCTGCGCACGCCAGTGATCTAGATCAATAGATCATGCCTATAACCTGCCGATAATCTACATTAAAACAGGGCTTCACAAAACACAGGCGCCAGGTGGCCATGGCAACTAGAAATGTTGTCCTGGCACCTGGGTGTTTGGAGACATACCCCCCCCTCAAATGGACGCTCAATACCTCTACCAAAAGCCAGCACTGGGCTGGCTTGCTGGGCTGGGGTGGCTGGCAGAATGCACTAAAAACATTCTGCCAGGCCCCTCCAGCTGACCGCATCCCAGCAAGCGGCCACCAGCAAAGGCTGTAAGGCGGCTGCTTGCTGGGACCTCCAGCCACACTCTTGCTTTTAAATGTACGCCCCTGATGCCTCCTACACATTAGACTATGTTAAGACTCATCCCAGTTACATACTTGTTGTATCGGAATGCATGTACAGCTAGGAATGAGATCCGTCAGTCAAGTTGAACATTTTGTCTTGAATGCTCGTTTTGCACCTTTGCAGAGACTCATTTATTTTTTGGTCCTGGCTGAGCTGCATTTTTACTCAGACTTGAAATAAATGCATTGATTTAGGGAAAATCATCTTAGCGGAGAATACGAGATGGGGGGGGGCATTCTGAATAATGAAAGAGCCGCAGTGCCGGCGAGTGCATGAGCGAACGAGGTCAGAGGAGAAGGACATCCATCGGGTTCACTTGATACAGGGAAGAACCCTAAAACCGGGATAACTGTATTAGCAGATGTCTGTCTCACTGTGCACCTAATCAGTTTAGCATCCTCTGCGCTCTTACATCTGGGGCTTAGAGCTCCAATTTAACATGTGTTTAGAGAGGATTGCTTTTCTGCTTTTAACACCCAGAAGCTGATAGGTCTTATTGTTTTGGTTCCAAAAATAACAATATGTAAGTGTGACAAATGTATTTACCCGCATCTAAAACGAAATACTGGACCTCCCTGCAACATAAACACACCCCCCCCCCGCAGTCTGCAGATTCACCATTTCATATGGTTTGTCTTTATTTTCGCCCCAAAACATACATTTCATGTTTGCAGAATCCACCCCCCCCCTTTATAAATAATAAGTATGTAGCGCTGTGTTAAATCTTGCTGCTGGCAGTACCTATTTTTGGCCACAAGATGGAGACAATCG
This sequence comes from Leptobrachium leishanense, assembly GCA_009667805.1. Classification (NCBI taxonomy): domain Eukaryota; kingdom Metazoa; phylum Chordata; class Amphibia; order Anura; family Megophryidae; genus Leptobrachium; species Leptobrachium leishanense. The sequence continues at coordinate 370,720,299 of CM019066.1, forward strand.
CGATTAGAGACACGAGACATTGGGACTACATTTCCCGGCGTGCTTTGCAAAAGGACAGGAAGTGGGTGGGACACAGGAGGCTTACTTCCCGAACCTCGTGGAGAACGCGGCAGAGCGCGCGAGGGAACGAGAGAGAGCAGACGCAGTGCAAGACATCGCAGGAGGGCCTAGGCCAGAGCACGAGTGAGACCCGTCAGTTCCTTATCGGGTCATTCGGCCTAAAGAGAAGGAGACCTCCAAGTTCCTGAGATTGCTGCAGATTAAAGAAGCCAAAGACCCGGAGCCTGAGGAGTTGCCGCGAGCTGATCGGATACGGAGAGCAGGCGGTGAGCGGGACAAGTCGTGGACAAGCAACAGAGAGTCAGACAACGGATCCGGCCGCTAGTATCCCCAGTCAAAATCGAGCGGAGAGACGTCCTGGGTCAGCGGAGCCTACAGCAACCGGTGGATGGGTGAGAGGCCTCCAAGGCCGTATGTAATTAAGGAACACACTGCTGTTTTCTCTTTAAAGTCCACAGGGCCCCAACTTGACTAGTCGAAGACATTCCTTAAGTAAATTCACTGGCCAGTTGAACAGTACCCGGGTACCACACACACATACACACCTTTTACATTCCGGGACTTAAACCTGTGCAGGACAAATTTTGTTACGAATCGGAACGGGAGTTAAAGTTACGTTCTGAATATATATTTTTCTCTTTTCCGCTGCGCGTTTATCGTAATACGAAGACATTGTATTTTGGGAGTTCGTTACGTGTCTCTGTTTTTCCGAACTATTGGGCAATTGCATATATTTTTCTGTTCGGTTGCGAATATTTTATTATTCCGAAATACGAAGCCTCGTGTTTCGTTTCTTTTCCGCTACGCGTTTTACCGCAATACGAAAGTACTGTAATAATATCTGTGAATACCGTGTCTCAACATCTGCTTACTATTTTAGTAAACTATTTAAATGATAAAAACTCACAGCGGTGTTGGAGTATATTTATTCCCTAGTGCGGGGAGACTGACCCGTGGTTCATTTTCAGCGGCTCCTCCGGGAGTGAGCGCTACAAGTAAATAATAGGATGCTTTTTCTCTGTGGATGAGAGTGGTTTTATGTATTTAGGGCTGTGCTTTAGTGGTTTCTATTTTTTTCCTCTTTACAGGGATACTATATTAAAAATAGAGTTCCCGTTTCTTGCTCTTAACCCCCCTGACGGTTTTGCCGAATGTGGCTCGAGTCGGGGTTAACTTTCACTGCTGAAAGCGGTAACCCCGAACCACACTCTGGCTGGATACATACCTGCGCTCCCTCGCTGACCTCCGCGATCGCCTTCTCCTCCAGCCATTGCGGCGCCTGCTTCCCTTCTTGTGAGAAGGGAACCAGGAAGTAGGACGTCGCGATCGTCCGGAAGTGACTGCAGGAGACAGCGAGGGAGCGCAGGGACAGGTATGTATCCAGCGGCAGCCCGAGTGTGGCTTGGGGTTACCGCTTTCAGCAATGAATTTAACCCCGAGCCGCACTCGGGAAAACCGCCAGGGGGGCAAATAAATTGTTCAGATTCTGACATATAAAAATGTGTCAGAATCGGAACGCCAGGGACGTTAAACAATTGGGCAGATATTTCTGACAACCTCCGGCTAATTATTTAGGAGATTTTACTCACCTTTTCTCCCTCATGGCACGCAGCTCCTCATCTTTATATTACTATACAATTTCACTCCTAAACATCTTGCGTAGTGTAGGAACTGCAAATGCGCACCGCTACGGACATGCGCACGGTACGTAGGCAAGTTCTGTAGCGCCTGCGTATTGAGTGGGCAGTCTCAGAGGGTGACGTCGGCACACTCTCTGCATACTGACGTCACTAGTGACCAATCTGGTGACCAGCAGCCTTGAAATTCAAAATCCCGGCTGCTGGGGACGCTGGGTGGGGTAGCGGAACCTTCTCCCCAATTTTCGCCAGATTGGGACAGTGGGGGAGGCAAAAATCTAAAATGGTCAGGATGAGTAGCGTGTTCCTTTAAATGTCTTTTATTCTCGGAGTTAAGCCCTCATCTTTTTTTTTTTTAAACCACATTTCTAATTTCATTAAAACATCTCTAAACATTTAAAGGATCTGTAGCAGGACACTGTCATTTCAGAGGATGTGGCTGGCGGCTAAGCCAGAGACCAAGTTATCCCAAGACATTTTTTTCTGTGACGTGATGAGCTATAGGGCCATTTATTTAAACAAAAATGCAATTTGGAGCAAAGTATCCTTTTTACACCAAGCAAGTCCCATAGTTTTTAGGAGCATGCTCTACCATGTTCCTTGATCTACCAAGCAGCTTTACCAGTCCGATCGTTCTCCCAGCTAAATCACAGCCAATTGCTTGTGGCAGTGGCGTAGCGTGGGTTGTCAGCGCCCGAGGCCAGCTAAGAATTGTGCGGCCCCCCCCCCCAACCTGTGGACACGTTAGCATGCCCCGATTCCCTTCCACCATTAGGGCATTGAACCCCTTAACTGTGATACAATGTAATGTGCAGAGTGTATGAGCGTATCACAGAGCTCCACAGCAATAAAACCCACAGTAATGTGCAGCTCACACATGGATATACAGTCATGGCCAAAATTGTTGGCACCCAGACATTTTTCCAGAAAATCAAGTATTTCTCACAGAAACGTATTGCAGTAACACATGTTTTGCTATACACATGTTTATTCCCTTTGTGTGTATTGGAACAAAACAAAAAAGGAGGAAAAAAAGCAAATTGGACATAATGTCACACAAAACTCCAAAAATGGGCTGGACAAAATCTTGGCACCCTTAACTTAATATTTGGTTGCACACCCTTGAGAAAATAACTGAAATCAGTCGCTTCCTATAACCATCAATAAGCTTCTTACACCTCTCACCCGGAATTTTGGACCACTCTTTCTTTGCAAACTACTCCAGGTCTCTCTTATTGGAAGGGCGCCTTTTCCCAACAGCAATTTTAAGATCTCTCCACAGGTGTTCAATGGGATTTAGATCTGGACTCATTGCTGGCCACTTCAGAACTCTCCAGCGCTTTGTTGTCATCCATTTCTGGGTGCTTTTTGATGTATGTTTCTGGTCATTGTCCTGCTGGAAGACCCAAGATCTCGGATACAAACCCAGCTTTCTGACACTGGGCTCTACAGTGCGACCCAAAATCCTTTGGTAATCCTCAGATTTCATGATGCCTTGCACACATTCAAGGCACCCAGTGCCAGAGGCAGCAAAACAACCCCATAACATCATTGAACCTCCACCATATTTCACTGTAGATACTGTGTTCTTTTCTTTGTAGGCCTCATTCCGTTTTCGGTAAACAGTAGAATGACGTGCTTTACCAAAAAGCTCTATCTTGGTCTCATCTGTCCACAAGACGTTTTCCCAGAAGGATTTTGGCTTACTCAAGTACATTTTGGCAAACTGTAGTCTTGCTTTTTTAGGTCTCTGTGTCAGCAGTGGGGTCCTCCTGGGTCTCCTGCTATAGCGTTTCATTTCATTTAAATGTCGACGGACAGTTCGCGCTGACACTGATGCTCCCTGAGCCTGCAGGACAGCTTGAATTTCTTTGGAACTTGTTTGGGGCTGCTTATCCACCATCCGGACTATCCTGCGTTGCAACCTTTCATCAATTTTTCTCTTCCGTCCACCCACAGAGAGATTAGCTACAGTGCCATGGGTTGCAAACTTCTGGATAATGTTGCGCACTGTGGACAAAGGAAAATCTAGATCTCTGGAGATGGACTTGTAACCTTGAGATTGTTGATATTTTTCCACAATTTTGGTTCTCAAGTCCTCAGACAGTTCTCTTCACCTCTTTCTGTTGTCCATGCTTAGTGTGGCACACACAGACACACAATGCAAAGACTAAGTGAACTTCTCTCCTTTTAATCTGCTTTCAGGTGTGATTTTTATATTGCCCACACCTGTTACTTGCCCCAGGTGAGTTTACAGGAGCATCACATGCTTGAAACAATCTTATTTATCCACAATTTTGAAAGGGTGCCAATAATTTTGTCCAGACCATTTTTGGAGTTTTGTGTGACATTAAGTCCAATTTGCTTTTTTTCCTCCCTTTTTTGTTTTGTTCCAATACACACAAAGGGAATAAACATGTGTATAGCAAAACATGTGTTACTGCATTACTTTTCTGTGAGAAATACTTGATTTTCTGGAAAAATGTCTGGGGTGCCAACAATTTCGGCCATGACTGTATATTGCCCCCAGCAGCTCACACATGGATATATATTTGCCCCAGTAGCTCAAACATGAATATATATTGCCCCAGTAGCTCAAACATGCATACATATTGCCCCAGAAGCTCAAACATGGATATATATTGCCCCAGAAGCTCAAACATGAATACAGTTGTGTTCAAAATTATTCAACCCCCAATGCTGTAAAGGGTTTTAGGGAATTTAGCGTACATTTGTAATTGTATTCAGAATGAAATCCTACAAGGGCTTTTTAAAGAACCATATGCAACTAAAATGACATCAATTGGTTTTGTAATACAGTAGTAAATGTTTCTTTTGTGAATTCTTCATTGACACAATTATTCAACCCCTTAAAGACCACCACTCTGAAGAATAGAGGTTCATTCAAGTGTTTTCAATCAGGTATTGAAAACACCTGTGGATGTCACGGAGCAGCAATAAAGCATAATAAGCACCAATTAGGCAGCTTTAAAATGACTGTGATACTCAGCTCCTTCTAGACATTTACTGGTGTGGTTACAAACATGGTGAAGTCAAGAGAATGGTCCAGGAAGACAAGAGAAGAGGTGATTACTCTTCACAGGAAGGGCAATGGCTACAAGAAGATTGCAAAGATGTTAAACATACCAAGAGAGACCATAGGAAGCATCATTCGCAAATTCAAGGCAAAGGGCACTGTTGAAACGCTACCTGGTCGTGGCAGAAAGAAGATGCTGACTTCGACTGCTGTGCGCTACCTGAAGCGTAGAGTGGAGAAAAGTCCCCGTGTGACTGCTGAAGAACTGAGAAAAGATTTGTCAGATGTGGGTACTGAAGTTTCAGCTCAGACAATACGGCGCACACTGCGTAATGAAGGCCTCCATGCCAGAACTCCCAGGCGCACCCCCTTGCTGTCTCCAAAGAATAAGAAGAGTCGACTGCAGTATGCCAAAAGTCATGTGGACAAACCACAGAAGTTTTGGGATAGTGTTCTGTGGACTGATGAAACAAAATTAGAACTGTTTGGGCCCATGGATCAACGCTATGTTTGGAGGAGGAAGAACAAGGCCTATGAAGAAAAGAACACCTTGCCTACTGTGAAGCATGGCGGGGGGTCAATCATGCTTTGGGGCTGTTTTGCTTCTGCAGGTACAGGGAAGCTTCAGCGTGTGCAAGGTACCACGAATTCTCTTCAGTACCAGGAGATATTGGATGACAATGTGATTCAGTCCGTCACAAACCTGAGGCTTGGGAGACGTTGGACCTTTCAACAGGACAATGATCCCAAGCATACCTCCAAGTCCACTAGAGCATGGTTGCAGATTAAAGGCTGGAACATTTTGGAGTGGCCATCGCAGTCACCTGACTTAAATCCGATTGAGAACCTCTGGTGGGACTTAAAGAAAGCAGTTGCAGTGCGCAAGCCTAAGAATGTGACTGAACTGGAGGCTTTTGCCCATGACGAATGGGCGAAGATACCCGTAGATCGCTGCAAGACACTTGTGTAAAGCTATGCTTCACGTTTAAAAGCTGTTATAACTGTAAAAGGATGTTGTACTAAGTACTAAGATTGAATGTCACTTGGGGGTTGAATAAAACTGATAATGATGTGAGCACAGAAAAGACATTTGTGGTTATTTCATTATAAATGTTATGTTATATTTGTCTGACCTACACGTGCCTCTTTGATTTAATTGTAAGCAAGATGACTGAATGATCAAAATCAATGTCAAACTGGCCAAAACACTCAATTTCAGTGGGGGTTGAATAATTTTGAACACAACTGTAGATTTGCCCCCAGTAGCTCAAACATGGATATATATTGCGGGGGGGCATCATAGTGGGCCCCTGCCGTTTTCCCTGTGATGGTCATCAGTGCTCTTAACAGGCAGCCAGCGGCGCACTATGTAAATGCCGCAGTGGCGCCTGCAGCGTGCCTGCATCCCAGTCTAAAACTGGAGCAGGCACGTTGCACTGGCACCGCCCCTCACGTGACACGTCACGTGAGGGGGCGGCGCAGGCGCCACCGCGGCGTTTCCAGAGTGCGCTGCTGGCTGCCTGTGTGCACTGATGACCATAATAGGGCAGGGAAACTGGCGGGGGCCCACTATGGCGCCCCTAAAAAAACCTGCGCCCGGGGCCACCGCCCCCCCACGCTACGCCACTGGCTGTGGCTTCACGATCCTTCTCAAATCTGATATAGCGACACTGCTGCTCTTTCATTTTATGGTTAGGGTTGCCCCTAACCGACAGGTTCTATTCCGTTATCATATGGTTTTTAGGCACTAGCTCCTTCTTTCCACACAAACTACAGTCACATCAAAAGAAAGAAGAATCTTTTGGCTAAAAATTAAGCGAAAATGGAATAGAACCTGTTGGTTAACCCTAACCTGAAAACCAGCACAATTACCAACCTTAAAAGGAACCCAAAAACAATCACAATTACCGACGCTAATACTAACCCGGAAACAAGCACCTTTACCAACGCTAATACTAACCCGTAAACAAGCACCTTTACCAACGCTAATACTAACCCGGAAACCAGCACTTTACCAACGCTAATATTAACCCGTAAACAAGCACCTTTACCAACGCTGATACTAACCCTAAAAGTAACCAAAAACAAGCACATTTACCAACGCTAATACTAACCCTAAAAGTAACCCGGAAACCAGCACCTTTACCAACGCTAATACTAACCCTAAAAATAACCTGAAAACAGGCACAATTACCATCGCTGATACTAACCCTAAAAGTAACCAAAAACAAGCACAATTGCCAATCTTAACCCTAATACTAACCCTAAAAGTAACCCGGAAACAAGCACCATTACCAACCTTAACCCCAATACTAACTTTAACCTGGAAACAAGCACAATTACTATTGCTAATACCCTAAAAGTAACCCAAATACAAGCAGATATACTAACACTAACCTTTACCCTAAACCAAGGAGATCTCTTAAGCCTAGTCATATCTTACTTTGGATGTATGCGCTAGAGAGCTACTTGAGGTGACCTGATGCGGATACTCTTCCAACTGTCATTATGTCTGGTTTAGAGAATACTCTCAGTGTGGCGGTTATGTTTTTTTATTTTTTGGGTTCTTTGGTGTTCTCTTTTTACTCTTCTCTCCAATCCAGATGGCATTTTTGGTATAAACGGTGCCACTGTTTGTTATTGCCTTTGCATTTCTTGCATTGTATAAGTACTTGTAGGCTGTGGTTTCATATCCGCATTCTCTGAGCCAAATGTATAGTAAAAGTTTAAAAATGTCTGACTGCATTGTTTTAGGAAGAGGCATTTCCTCGTTGATAGCACATAGGAAACAGATGAGAGGAAGTCATTTGATTGTGTCTTGAAGAGTCAAAAGACTTTCTAGTATGTTGCTTTTCTGCAGTCATTCATGGTATAAATCGTAAAAAACAAGAAGTGTGGGAACTCACCAATTCCTCTGTCCCAATTATGCACTGTCCTGTCACTTATACCAACACCCATCAATCTCCTCCCTCACCCCTGCTCTCACACACATCTTCAACCTATCTCTCTCCACTGGCTCCTTTCCATCCGCCTTCAAACACGCGCTAGTTACCCCTTTACTAAAGAAACCATCCCTCGATCCCAACTCTCCATCCAACTACTGTCCTGTATCCCTGCTTCCCTTTACCTCTAAGCTCTTAGAAAAACTAGTCTTCAACCGCCTCTCCCTCTTCCTGTCCTCCAATTCCCTACTTGACCCCCTGCAATCTGGCTTCCGTCCCCTACACTCAACTGAAACTGCCCTCACCAAAGTCACCAACGACCTCCTAACTGCTAAAAAACACGGCCACTATTCTATTCTCATCCTGCTTGATCTCTCGACTGCTTTTGACACTGTTGACCACCCCCTCCTTTTACAGACCCTCAACTCTCTGGGTCTCGGTGACACTGCACTTGCTTGGGTTGACTCCTATTTATCCAACAGGTCCTTCTGTGTGTCCTTTGCTGGTAACTCCTCCTCTTCATTGCCTCTATCTTTTGGTGTACCTCAAGACTCTGTCCTTGGTCCTCTGCTCTTTTCCATCTACACCTCCCTGGGCAAAATCATCAACAGCTTTGGCTTTAATTACCACCTCTACGCTGATGACACTCAGATCTACCTCTCTACCCCTGATCTCTCTCCCCCTGTCCTTTCAAAAGTCAGTGACTGTTTATCTGGCATCTCCTCCTGGATGGCCTCCCACCACCTAAAGATCAACATGTCAAAGTCTGAACTCCTACTTATTCCTCCCTCCAATGCCTCCCCACCTCCTGACTTCTCTATCACGGTGGAGGGTATCACCATCTCCCCATCAAACCAAGTTCGCTGTCTTGGAGTTACACTTGACTCTGCTCTTTCCTTCATCCCCCACATCAAGTCTCTTTCCTCCTCCTGCCGATACCAACTGCGTAATATTTCCAGAATGCGGCCATTTCTTACCGCTGTCACCACAAAACAACTCATACACGCCCTGGTAATCTCCCGACTCGACTATTGCAATAATCTCTTATCTGGCCTCCCTCTGTCCCGCCTCTCCTCCCTACAATCCATCCTGAACGCCTCCGCCAGGCTAATTCACCTCACCCGCAGCTCTGTCTCTGCCGCTCCCCTCTGCGAGTCTCTTCACTGGCTCCCCATCCACTGCAGAATTAAGTTCAAAATCCTTATCCTTACCTACAAAACCCTAACTCAGCTCCCACTACCTGTCCTCACTAATCACCAAATACACCCCAGCCCGCTCCCTAAGGTCAAACAGTGACCTGCGCCTAGCTTCTCCCCGCATCACCTCTTCCCATGATAGACTGCAGGATTTCTCACGCGCAGCCCCCACTCTCTGGAACGCTCTCCCTCGTACTTTCAGACTTTCCCCTAACTTCTCTTCCTTCAAACGCTCCCTTAAAACGTTCCTATTTAGGGAAGCCTACCACCCAACTCACTGACGCAACCATCAATCACTCTCACCTTACAGTCCTCTCCTCCTGTTCCCAACCCCAACCCTCCCAGATTGTGAGTTCCTACGGGAATAGGGCCCTCATCTCCTCCTGTACTGTTTGTCAAATGTTGTTCAATGTATTGTAACCCTGTCTATACTGTGCCTATTTTACAGCATGCGGAATATGCTGGCGACTTATAAATAAAGAAGAATAATAATAAATATATTAATCCTTGTATACGTCGCTCGCCATAATGATATAACACGAATATATAAATATATGCAGAGAGGCTGGGTTTTAGGAAACCATTACTAGAATCCTAATATTTTTTTATACATTTATTGCAGCATATTAAGGAAGTGTACAATTGAAAAGCTAAATAAAGGCTGCAGAGTGTGGGGCCAATGGGAACCCGGCCATCTGCCCCTTCACAAATCACAGGGGAACTATGTTCCTGCTTAATTTGACCCCTGCAGTCGCTACACCCCTATCTTTTCACCTCCCAATCTCATTCTGACAGTAGGGACTGACTTTCTAAATTTACATAAACTGTCTTTATTCAAAACTCTGATCCTTACACTTCATTTGTAATTATACTTATATTATAAATACGGCTGCAGCCATTTATCACAGTACCAATACCAGCGTGTATATCATTTCTCAAGGTGACTGCAGCACTCCAGGTCTAATAATTCTTTATTGTTCCTTAGGCATCAACGTTTCAGCCCCTCTTGGGGGCTTTCCTCAGGACATAAAAAACTGAAGGCAAAGAAACGTTTATGACTATGGAACGATAAAGAATTATATTTAATAGACCTGGAGTGCCCCAGTCATCTTGAGAAATCGTATGTGCAGGTGAGCTGGACAGCAGGCACCACGACACGTAAACAGCAGGAGTGCATGGCAAATTGAGATATACAGTTGTGTTCAAAATTATTCAACCCCCACTGAAATTGAGTGTTTTGGCCAGTTTGACATTGATTTTGATCATTCAGTCATCTTGCTTACAATTAAATCAAAGAGGCACGTGTAGGTCAGACAAATATAACATAACATTTATAATGAAATAACCACAAATGTCTTTTCTGTGCTCACATCATTATCAATTTTATTCAACCCCCAAGTGACATTCAATCTTAGTACTTAGTACAACATCCTTTCACAGTTATAACAGCTTTTAAACGTGAAGCATAGCTTGACACAAGTGTCTTGCAGCGATCTACGGGTATCTTCGCCCATTCGTCATGGGCAAAAGCCTCCAGTTCAGTCACATTCTTAGGCTTGCGCACTGCAACTGCTTTCTTTAAGTCCCACCAGAGGTTCTCAATCGGATTTAAGTCAGGTGACTGCGATGGCCACTCCAAAATGTTCCAGCCTTTAATCTGCAACCATGCTCTAGTGGACTTGGAGGTATGCTTGGGATCATTGTCCTGTTGAAAGATCCAACGTCTCCCAAGCCTCAGGTTTGTGACGGACTGCATCACATTGTCATCCAATATCTCCTGGTACTGAAGAGAATTCATGGTACCTTGCACACGCTGAAGCTTCCCTGTACCTGCAGAAGCAAAACAGCCAAAAAGCATGATTGACCCCCCGCCATGCTTCACAGTAGGCAAGGTGTTCTTTTCTTCATAGGCGTTGTTCTTCCTCCTCCAAACATAGCGTTGATCCATGGGCCCAAACAGTTCTAATTTTGTTTCATCAGTCCACAGAACACTATCCCAAAACTTCTGTGGTTTGTCCACATGACTTTTGGCATACTGCAGTCGACTCTTCTTATTCTTTGGAGACAGCAAGGGGGTGCGCCTGGGAGTTCTGGCATGGAGGCCTTCATTACGCAGTGTGCGCCGTATTGTCTGAGCTGAAACTTCAGTACCCACATCTGACAAATCTTTTCTCAGTTCCTCAGCAGTCACACGGGGACTTTTCTCCACTCTTCAGGTAGCGCACAGCAGTCAAAGTCAGCATCTTCTTTCTGCCACGACCAGGTAGCGTTTCACCAGTGCCCTTTGCCTTGAATTTGCGAATGATGCTTCCTATGGTCTCTCTTGGTATGTTTAACATCTTTGCAATCTTCTTATAGCCATTGCCCTTCCTGTGAAGAGTAATCACCTCTTCTCTTGTCTTCCTGGACCATTCTCTTGACTTCACCATGTTTGTAACCACACCAGTAAATGTCTAGAAGGAGCTGAGTATCAGTCATTTTAAAGCTGCCTAATTGGTGCTTATTATGCTTTATTGCTGCTTCGTGACATCCACAGGTGTTTTCAATACCTGATTGAAAACACTTGAATGAACCTCTGTTCTTCAGAGTGGTAGTCTTTAAGGGGTTGAATAATTGTGTCAATGAAGAATTCACAAAAGAAACATTTACTACTGTATTACAAAACCAATTGATGTCATTTTAGTTGCATATGGTTCTTTAAAAAGTCCTTGTAGGATTTCATTCTGAATACAATTACAAATGTACACTAAATTCCCTAAAACCCTTTACAGCATTGGGGGTTGAATAATTTTGAACACAACTGTATATATATATTCAAATCATACACGGACACATATATATATATATATATTTTATAATCAGGCTTGAAAAATGAAATGGCCAGCTAACCAAGGCTCCTGGAAACTTACATGTAGATTCTGAATAGTATTTTGTTTATTCTGCACAAATCAATTTACAAGGCAGGTTTTGGATCTTAATAGTGTGTTTTTCTGCTATTTGACATAATACACACACACACACACCTGCTTGTTAGATTTCTTTGACCAATTATAACAGTCCTTGTGCAATAAAAGTCTCCAGTTGGTTTCTACACAGTGTGGTTTATTATGTGAAAATAGCAGTTTAACGTAACCCGATTATTATAGAGAATAAAAAAGGTCTAAAAAGACGAAAAAAACTTTCATAGGACAAATGCAAGGCCACTGTGACCATTTAATTGGTCATGGCGATCCAAATCCTGTCTCCCACTGACTGACTGTTACAGCCTTATGAAGCCAAATGCGTCCCGTCATCCGGAAGGCTGTCAATCAGCTCGTGCTGGATAGCCTTTCCGGGATCAGGATGTGCAGTGGCCAGTGCCTCTTATTGTCCGTTGTCATTGCCTGGAGAAGCAGACCTGGAACTGGAAGGAATAGGCAAGATTTAACAAATACTTCAAACAAAAGGAGACACCTTGGCGGGGCTAGGAGGGGGTAAATGTTTAAATTGTCTAGCTTTTTATAGATGACTGGCAGCTCTCCATGAAACTGCTAATGTAGGATTTGCCTACACCAACGGTTTAAGAATGCGTTGCGTTTCGTTTCGTTTGGGGGTCAGCAATCTTGGCGGCCCAAATGTTTTGAAACCACATCTCCAATGATACTCAGGGAGGTTGGATGTAGTTCCAAAACACCTGAAGGGCCAAGGTTGCCGATCTCCGATTTAGGTCACGACAGACATCTGAGAGTCTCAGATTAGACTCGGCCCCCACCTCCAGGGACAATGCTGGGAAAAGCGAAGGTCTCTTTGGTTACTTGAAACACTGGGGAGGGGTTAAAACCATATATTGTATCGAGCTCCAAAGAAAGTTCACTTTAATTGAACAAAAGCCATTCCGGTATAATCAGAAGTCATACAGAAAGGTCCACATTTGCTTAATGCATCGTCTCCACTGCCAAATTGATCTGCTCGAATGACTGCCGCATTGCAATCCATAAAACCTCTCGTTAATGGAAGGCTAACCGAGCATCGTGCAACAATCGACCTTCTGCTGAGGCAACGAGTGTCATGTTTGGTGTAGGAGAAGTCAAAACCAACTCCAACAGTCTCCAGCTGTCAGAGGTTTGGTGGAACAGCTGAGGAAAAAAAATCTAAAGAGCAAGCTTTGGAGACAATAGGATGATGCAGTGGAGCGTTTACGTTGGGAGCGGCCATAGAGACATCCTGTTTATCTCCAGAAAGCCGATGGCCTTGGGAATGACGCCTTGAGGAAACATTTCAATAAAGAGATGCTCACATGGAGGAAATGGGCTGCTCCAGGGACATGGGAAGAAGGGCTGTGGAGAGCAGTCCCACACTTCCTTCAAACTAAAACACCGGATTTTGTCCTGAGAGCACCATGGTGGGAGATAAGGAAGCCAAGGAAGAGTCTCTCTACTCCCTCGTCCAGGAATGCTTAAGTTCAGCCTCGAGAACCTAGAACCTGGAATGAAACCCTCTCACTTTAGATACTGTATTTCTCCAGTGTATACAAGCGAGTAGGTTACTTTGATAAGTGTATGCATCTCTGAACTTAAGAGCCCAGTAAATGCCACTTCACAGACACCAGTATCGTATCATAAACAAACATCAGCAGTCAAATAGTGCTTTGGAAAGAGAGTGACTGTATACATTGTAACTAATGAAGCACATATATACCGAAAATAACATTCTCTAAACCCGTTCTTCAACTCTGGTCCTCAGGTCCCCCTAACAGGCGAGGTTTTAAGTGTTACCTTGGGGAAATGCAGACTGAATCCTGCAATCACTGAGCAGCCAATCAGATCGCCTGTGCTGTGCTTCACATATCCTGGAAACCTGGCCTGTTAGGGGAACCTGAGGACCAGGGTTGGAAACCACGGCTCTATAACTTTGGTTATCTCACATCATAAAGCAATATTTAGTCAACAATGTTTGTTTCGCCATTCCATGATTCATGGCAGCATGAAGACGCAATGGTCTCAACTGAGCATGTGAAGATTTATGGCTGTTTTTTAAATCTGCCCTATCCGTGGACACTTTAGACATGCTCAGTCTGCCCCTTTAATGAGATTTCACTCTTTCTCTCTCTGTAGAGGCGACTAGTCTCAGATTCCCAGATGTATTTAAAAAGAAGCAGTGGTCTCTCAACCTCTCATTCACTCAGAAAGGTCAGATGATAAGGTCATGTGTGAGATGGATGATGATCTGCAGGAGCAAGCGGCCCTGACTCTATACAATCAGTAAGGTACTGAACCCATATAGGATATTTGGGCCTTGCATTGCCTAAAGTGGACAAAGTTAATAGGCACACTTGTCTGGCATCCAGTGCACTTGAAAGGTCACTGGTAAAACTATTCTTTTAAGTCCCCTTTACTGCAGTACTGAATAACCCCCTCATTATGCTATGACAGGGCTGTACAGGACCACGGATGCTAAATTGTAATGGTGATACAAATGATCATTGGTCCTCATAGGGGGAAATCCTTTAAGATGAACCAATAAGACCAGGGTATAAAAATGTGCTCTAGAAATGGAATTGCACAAAACACGCAAGCCACCATTTTCTATTTTTAAGGATTATTTTTTTCTTATTGCGTTGATGTGGTATATAATTTATTCTTTTGAGAAGAAGGAGAAGGAGGTGGTTAAATGGATAGAAGATGGTTTCAGAAGTGTGGCGTGCCTTAGAGCAGCCAGTCATATTTGATCCAAGGTCAGAAATGTGAGCAGCTACCATGGGACCGAGCAAATCATTTACAGATTGCGCAGTCAGTTCACATGCTGCTTTCAGGCACAGGACTGCAATGATCTCATCTTAACGTATGATTTATAGGCATCGTGTTTTACTTCCCCACTGGAGCCGTTAATCCGACTGCACAAAAAAAAATAAAAATGCTTAAAATATATATTTAAACGGAATATTTACATTACATTCAATTTAAAACATCCAACATATACTTTTTTCTTTCGAAAATTTCCTTTTTAGCTTCATTTAACCCTATAGTGACCAATGACTATCATGATAAAGAAGGGACGATGCAGCTTTAGAAACATAGAAAATGTCGGCAGATAAGAACCTTTCGGCCCATCTAGTCTGCCCAATTACATGGATACTTTACCTGGATTTATCTTTTGTTTAGGATAGCCTTACGCCTATCCCATGCTTGCTTAAATTCAATTACTGTTTCGGCCTCTACCACTTCAACTGGAAGACTGTTCTACCATGTATCCACCACCCTCTCAGTAAAATAATGCTTCCTGATGTTACTTTTAAACCTTTGCCCCTCTAATCTAAGACTATGTCCTCTTGTTTTGCTATTTTGTTTCCATTTAAATATACTCCCTTCCTCTACCTTGTGGATTCCCTTTACGTATTTAAATGTTTCTATCATATCTCCTCTGTCTCGTCTTTTTTCCAAGCTGTACATGTTAAGATCATTAAGCCTTTCCTGGTAACTTTTCTCCTTCAAGCCGTACACCATTTTAGTAGCCTTTCTCTGAACTCTCTCTAAGATGTCTATATCCTTCTGGAGATACGGTCTCCAGTACTGCACACAGTACTCCAAGTGAGGTCTCACCAGTGCTCTGTACAGTGGCATGAGCACTTTCCTTTTCCTACTGCTAATACCTCTCCCTACACAACCAAGCATTCTGCCAGCATTTCCTGCTGCTCTATTACATTGACTACTTACCCTTAGATCCTCTGAAATAATAACCCCTAAATCCCAACCCTCAGATGTTGAGGTTAGGACTGTATCAAATATTCTATATTCAGCCCTTGGGTTTTTATGTCCCAGGTGCATTATCTTGCACTTTACGTGTGATTAAACACCAAGGGCCCTATTACAATCATCACGCTAAAACAAGAATGCTAAGGAGGATAATGTGCACCTGCAGGTTTCTCCTTAGCATTTTCGTTTTAGCATAATATTACGGGGCAGACGCTAATCCAGCAGCCTGCAACGTAACCCGGCGCCAAGCCTCAGGATGCAGCCGCCATTGAGGCTTCGACTGCCAGTCGCATGACCTGCAGGATCTGGTCTCTCGCGAAATACGGCAGGTCAGTGGAGTAATCGCAGAGGCTGGGGATCTTTTCCCCCCTCAGTCTCGCTCTGCTCCTGGCAGCCAGAAGAAGCGGTTCGTGCCACTGTTCTTGCCGCTGCATGAGAGTTGAGTATCTGATTTTTTTGGGGGGGGGGGGTTTCAGTTGGTGCTGACCGAGTCTGCGGAATCCGTTAGCCGCAGCTAGGAGCTTGTGCCAACTTTTCAGTTAGCCGCAGCGGGACGTAATTAGGGTTAGGACTTGGTAATCCTCCCAACGCTAATTAACTCTTTGCGCCCCCCATGTTAAGCGTAGGGAGCGCAAAGTACAGTAACCTCATGCTGAAAAGCGCAAGATCCAAATCGGTAATGGGTTTTTTAACCCGTTAGCGTTCGGAATGTAATAAGGTGCCCGCCCGCGCTAGGGCCACCTAAACTAACATTAACGTTAGTGTCAACATTGTAAGATGGCCCCAAGACTATTTTCGTGTGCTCAGGGCTGAAAGAAACACTGGTGCTTTGATCATGGTGAAAAGCAGACAAACCCCACCGTGTGCAGAGATAGATCAGGAGACAAGTCACTAGACCGGACGCTCCTGGATGAAGAAACTTTATGAGAATGAATTTGCAGGATGCATTGTGAAAGCCGTTCACTGCTTATGTAGGAAACTGGGTGGGAGATAAAGTATTGCATCTCAGCCAAGCAAAGAAAGTCCACAGCGTCATGAAGGGTATTAACCCACAATTTTACCAGTCTCTTAATCTGAAAGCCCACTAACCTGAATTCGGTTTGGGCACCGACTGCAGGATTGTAGTTGGATTAGAGATATATATACAGTATATACACACTGACACAACATTATAATCACCTGCCTAATATCATGTAGGTCCTCCATGTACTGCCACAACACCTCTGAACGTGTCCTGTGGTATCTGGCACCAAGACATTAGCAGCAGATCCTTTAAGGCCTACAAGAGGTGGGACCTCCATGGATCGGTTTTGCTGTTCCAGCACGTCCCATAGATGCTCAATAAGATGGAGATCTGGGGAATGTGGAAGCCAAGGCAACACCTTGAAATCTTTGTCATGTTCCTCAAACCATTTCTGAACAGTTTTTGCAGCGGGCAGGGGGGGGGGAGCATTATCCTGCAGAAAGAGGCCACTGCCATCAGGGACACCATTGCCATGAAGGGGTGTGTGTGGTCTGCGACAATCTCTATGTAGGCGGTGCGTGTCATGTGTGTTCTGAATTTCTGACACCTTTCTATCATGGTCAGAATGAGGTTTTTCAGTAATATCAGCTACAGTAGCTCTTCTGTGTGATTGGACCAGACCGGCTCACCTTCACTCCCCATGTGCATCAATGAACCTTGGGCACCCATGACCTTATTGCCAGTCGTCCTCCCTAGCACCACTCTTGGTAGGTACTAACCACTGCATACCGGGAACACCTCTGGCGACTTGCCGCTTTGGAGATGCTCTGACCCAGTCCTCTGGCTGTCACCATTTCACCCGTGTCAGTCTCAGATATTTAACCCATTTTTCCTGCTTCCAACACCTGAAATTTAAAGACCTGACTGTTCACTTGATCCTAATATCCCCCGCCCCGCGACACTATACCCCGCCCCACTATGTCCCTATATAAAATCAATGTGATTCACTTCCCCTGTCAGTGGTTTTAATGTTGTGGCTGATCAGTGTGTATATACCATCAGACAGGCACATGATAATCACCATTGATGGGGCAGTAGACCCCCAGGTGTCACTCCCAGGATCCAGCTCTGTAGACTATGGATTGCAGCACATGTATCATTTCCGTAACCTACCCACAGAGCACTCTGTGCTTCCCATCTGATGTAGAGGTGACACTAACCGGCATATTTCATGCTGCGCTATCACAGCTTAGTATATCAAAGTTCAGGGACTTTATGGCAGTGGGAGGCGTCCGCCCGGAACGTGGAATGCATTGAAAGAGGTGGGTCTATTAATCCACTGCTGTATCAGCTGCAATACTTATTGAACTGGGTTAAACCGTGATAACCTGGACAAATACCTCCTCGAAAACACGGATATTAATCACACAAACCTGCGGCTAAAGCTATTTGCCAGTGAATTCCATTGAATGTGGCTACTTATACGTTATGTGCAGAAAACAAACACCGGAGGATTTACAGTCCCTTACGCCGCATCATAAAACACCGGCTACAACTGGGTAAAAGGTTCCAGAATACAGATTTCACTTAATGCAGAAATGTGACATTATGTGTCTAGAGCAGTGTTTCCCAACCGCGGTGCTCAGGTCTCCCCAACAGGTCAGGTTTGCAGGATATCTGAAGCTCCGCACAGGTGATAGGATTTGCTGCTCAGTGATTGCAGGATTCAGTCTGCATTTCCCCAAGGTGATCTGCAAAACCTGCCCTGTTAGGGGACCTGAGGACCACCGGTCTAGAGTAATCATAAAAAGGGTTAAACAGGTGAAAAAAAATGTACTTGATTTTTATAAACCCTCAAGAGAAAAGCTGTGAATCGTCTGCCTCGGCATCCTTCCTGGCCCGGTCTACAGCTCTGCACATTGAGAGTGCGACTCATACGCGTGAAGCCAACCGCATGCAACTCAGCAAACGCTTTGAGAGGCATTGGTAGATCAGCTCTGCTCAACCTGTGCAAAGCTAATGAGAACCTCAAGAATAATGTCCAGCGTGAGCCGATGGACATGCTTCTGGTTGCAGCTAAGCCCTTCAATTTGGAAGGTTGCCACAGCTGCTGGGTTGGGGTGGGGGGGGGGGTTATGTGGTCATGGTGGAGCCCTTTGAAACACGGCCTTCTGCAACAGAGCAAAATTAAAGCCCAATTGCTTAATTCAATTTGGCAGATTTATGACATTTAAACAAATAATAATAAGTGTACTTCAGACACCCCTGTAGCTGCATTGAAGGTTGTTTTGCCATTTATTATAGAATATATAAACACACACCTGGGTGAGGCTGCATTCAAACTTTAACATGTATTTTATATAAAAGTGCTTGTGAATACAATGTACAGAAAGGATCAGCAACCTTAGCGCTACAGAGACTTCGGAACTCCATCGGCTTTGATGATCAGCCACTCATTGGCTTGACTGAGCATCATGGGAAATGTAGTTCCAAAACACGTGATGCTCGATTCCAACCTTGGTGCAAAGTTAACCAGAGCCGTTTTAAACTTCCCAGAGCCATTCATGGGCCTGATCACAACATGGACGCTAAGCTCAGCGCTCGAGTTGCACAGCGTAAAGGCTCGAGCACTGTGCTTATTTTTTTACCCATCCTATTCCATTCAAGATGTAAGCTGAGCTTGCGTCTCGGGTGCTGCGCCACGTTACTGTACATTAACGTCTCCTATACTTTGTATGGGAGAGGCGAAAGTGGCCTGAGCAGATGGAGAATGAGCTATTCCAACCTGCTCGTTCCCCATCTGCATCTGGCGTAATTCTGAAAATATCATTTCTCAGACCCTGGTGTTAAGGGATTTCGCTTCCGCACAATCACATAACCCATAAACCAAAGCCCACCCAAAAAAATTCCCATACGGACCTCAGATCCCTCAGTGGAGAGAGCAGCTCGATCCGCCGTTTCTTCACTCCGCGGGCAGAGGTACCCTGGAATAAATAGTCGCAAGTAGTGACCCATGTATCCTTCCGCAGCCCTGGTCGGATCTCATTCGCACAAGCTCTTCTCCGTCTCTATGGAGTCCTATGAACTCCTGAAGCAGGCAACACCAGCTGCGCTTAGCGTGGCTGGTGTTATCGCCCTGCGGCTTCACCTGCTGGGTTGTAATACGGACGTTAAAAAGGCAGAGGCAAGCGTTTTCCTGCGTTTTCGTTTGCATCTCACCTTTAACGTCCAGGTTGTGAGCAGGCCTGGTGTTCATGTAATTGCTACATTTACGACAGCTCAGGTTAAGTTTACACCAGGGTTGCAATAGGGCCGAGGCTGCAGATCCCCGACATATGCAACGCAATACACTTAGCTATACTATTTGAGAGCTCTTATATTTAAGTGGTGTGCGCTGTATCGTGTAGGATATATATATATATTTTATGAGCTGTCGCATTATTGATTTTTAACTCTTCAGCTCCTGTAAGTGATGCTCGGGAGGTTATTGGCTGAATGGGTAAACTGATGCTCATCGTTCCTGATACAGCTACAGCTTTTATTTCTGTGGTGACCGTCAGGGTCTTTATTAAGTCCTGGAGATATGTTACATTCTGTTAAAACCTTGTGTTATTACAGTTACTAAGTTGCGAGATTACCTCTCAGAGCTGGGCCGTTACTCCGAACGTTATGAAAGGTTTCAAGGTCACCTCGCTCGCAGACATCTCCTGTTTGATCACAGGTGTCACTACGGGACTTTTACAGCTTTGCTATTATGTTGTTCGTATGTTGTTTCTAAACGTGTTAGATTGCAGGATTCACGTGAAAGCTTGCAGGTAAGGCCCCGTTCACACGGTGCGATTTATCGCGTGGATTTTGCCGCAAAATCGTGGCAAAATCCTCACGATGTCGCATCTCCAATGGAGCTATTCACATCTTGCCGCGCGATGTCACGGTAGCATGTCGCTGGTACATGACCCCTTTTTTTTTTGCGATTTGCGTTTTGCTATTTCCATTGGTGGTGTTTTGCAAAATCGCGGCGTCGTAAACATGAGAATCATGCGGAAAAACGCGCGATTTTCAAACTCGCACCATGTGAACGGGGCCTTAAAACAGTTCCTGGGATCCGCGCGGCCAAACCGTCCCCCATTGTTTATTATACAATAAACCTCTATTCACTGGGTGAGTAACTTCGTGATAATGTACCTGTCACACAGCGTTTCAGCCGACGCCTTTATATATCGATTATTTGGTATTCGTACCTGCTAAGGCCTTGATACGGGATCGTTCAAACAGCCGGGCAGAGCTGTTCTCGTTGTCCCACTCATCGTCCCAGCGATTGTTGACATCGCTGTATTGCTGTTGGATCTCAATGTTGTCGAAGTCGGTGGCGACAGCTGTCATTCTGTACTTGTTTAACCTCTCATCAGCTTCAGATCACGCAGATCTGCGAGAAAGAAAAAAAAAAAAAAACACATTTTGAGTCAATTTCAGTGGAAACTGTTAGATGTGGGGGTGCTAACTCTGTAAATGGCAAGTTAAAAATACATCTGGCACTTTACAGCAGGGATCTCAGTCTCTGGCCTCACAAGTGCTGATGGCCTACAATTCCCAGAATTCCATGTATGCAACAGATGGCCAGGAAAGCATGGGAATTGTAGTTCAGAAACCTCTGGGGGTCCCAGAGTTTGCAATCCCTGGTGCACAGGATTTCACATCAAGAAAAAGAAAAACTTCATGCACAGAATAGGTTGTGCCCACCGGGCAGGTCATAGTGTGTGGGCTTCAATGTACTGGTATAGTTATTCCATTTCCCATCGTGTCCTCAGAAGACCAGTAGACAGGGCAACAGAAGGAGCTTAAAGATACTTGGCTGAAGGGTAAAGAGTTTACATTAGGAGGTGTGCATTTGTTTCGGAATGAGTCTCAATTCGTTCCGAATTTCGTCTTTCAGAAGTACTTCCGTAATAACGAATCGATTTAATCCGAATTGAAACAAAAATTAAACAAAACTGTATAAAACTAATTTGATTCGTTATACGGTTTCACAAGAGAACCATTGATTAAATGATTCCTGAGCCGGATTTGATGCATTGAGGTTTTCTTTAGTTGATCCGAATCGATATCAAATCGATCCCAACTTACATTACATACAAGTCAGTATTAAAGCAAGCAACATCATGAAACGAATCAGATTCGTTTGACGGTTTCATAAAGCACCCTTGTCCCTGTAAATTGGCCTGTGGTTCTGAATCTGTTGTCAGCACCACAGGCCAATGGACAGCTCAATATTTAACCCTAGCTTGCCTTTTAACAACAACATTTTATTAACTGGGGGCTTTATTTAGAGATCCGAAATTCGACTCTATATCAAATATGGAAATCGATCAAAAAATTTCTTAAAATAATTTGTGATCCGAGATACCAAACGAAACAAATCAAAACATAATTAAATTCCGATAACGAAATTATATTGAAACTAAACAAATTTTTCAGTTGTGCACACCTCTAGTTTAAATTCATAGAAACCAATTAATGCACATTTCAGTTAGAATTCCTAACGTGCCTGCAATCTGGGAGTATTGCATCCCACCCCCCAAAAAAAGATTTGCACATCACAGCAATTCAGAGAACTGCATCCCCCATATGCAGCACAGAACTCTGGGTAAGACATGCAAATTACATCCTGGGTCTGTTTTACCACCACAACACAAATAATAATTAAACACACACACATATATATATATATCAATTCACAGAATTTTTGATAAATGGTGAAAAAAATATATATGTAAAAACCCCAGCATTGGAAGAAAACTTTCTGCAAATTCTGTCTCAAATGGTTTTTATTTTTAATAAATGTACAGTGTATCAGACAGTAAACAGAAGTTTCAATGCATTAAGAGGATTAGAATACGTATGCGCGGTATCGATGTCATTTGACATTTTTCGTTTAGAGATGCAAATATCCGCATCCCGTCAAGAACGGACGAGAGGAGCCAATAAATGGAGTTTCTCGGAAACAATAAGCCGATAAAGGAGTTCAGCCTCAGCAATGTGATTTAAAAACCAATATATGCAGAATATAATCAATACCAAATAGATATACATCTATCTGTACGTACGTATATACACACACACATGCGCTGGGAAAAAAAAAATCATTGCACAGATTTTTCTCGTACAGTAGAGAGTTAATCCTACAAAAAGCCAGATTAAAGAGTCAATCCAGACTGCGGTGGATATCGGCACCTTTTTGTTCACTATGGAGAAAGCAAAACAAAAAACAAAAACCTTTAAAGAATATGTATTTAGAATATTTAGGATGCTAGTCCACAAAAATGTGACTTTTTACAGAGACAAAAGGTTATTCAGTGAAATTTCGGTGCTTTCTTGTTCGGCGCACTTCAGTGCGATTTGGCTATTCCAGTTCACTGACCCTACGGTGAATTCCTTTTCACCGCTTGTCCCCATAGAAAGCCGAACAAAGAGCCGCCAACTGCCGAACTGACCGCCGAACTCACTGCGAAAACTGCAGGAAAAAAAAGGAACTCTACTATTCTTCTAAAAGTTGTTTAAACCAGTAAAAATGCATGAAAAGGTGTGGAAATAAAAAAAATAAAAAAAGAAGGTCCTAGAAAAAAAATAAATTATAAAATGGTCTGTTACAGAAAAAAAAAAAAAAAAACACCTTAAAAAAATTGGGAAACGAAAATTGACAATTTGAATTTGTTTTTCGAAAAATTACAAAAAAAAGATACAAAAAAAGTCCAAAAAAGTAAAAAGATGGTTTGCTAAAACTGAAAATAATAAAAAAGGTTGAATAAATAAGTTAAAAGATGTTAATTTTTTTTTACATTGAATCCTAAGGGATTCGTCTGTTTAAACCCGTCAAACTGAATCACTGAAAATGCTACTGACCCAGGACATACTTGAAAACGAGATAAATCTCAATGTATCCTTCCTGGTAAAATACTTTATAAATAAACCAGATAAGGAACATCTAAATTGTCAATGTAGGAGGTGAAAGAAGACCTCTTCACCTAGCACAGGAGTCAGAAACCTTGGCTCCCTGATGTTTTAGAACTACATCTCCCACGATGCTCAGTCACCCATTAGGCTGCCTGAGCCACATGGGCAATGTAGTTACCGAAACATCAGGGAGCCAAGGTTGCTGACCCCTGACCTAGCATTAGGGTGTGCCTGGGCAAAGCCCCTGTGCAGGCCTATGTATGGCCCATTCGTAACCGCGGTATCACCAGGGATAAACGAATGCACGACCACACATCCACAAACTGACACTGACTAGATCATTGTATGAAATGAAAAAACATCTAAGATTAGGCATTTAAATACAAGAGAGGGAGGGAAGACATGTCTTCCTGCGGGAAACAATGGAACATCAGAAACCGCCAATGAAATGCCACCAGTAATTCCTCCCATAGAGGTCCCATTGACCATGCGAACGTGGGCTGCGACTCTAAAGTGATGCCGTCAGCAGCGTCCTCAGCTGTGCAAGGCGTAATATAAGCAGTGGAGGTTTCACGGGCACGTGTGCCATTTAAAAATTAGAATCGCCTCTTCCTAAGAAAGTATATCAAGAACATAAATTTAATACAGGCTGAATATCTCGCTTCTAAAATGCCTGAGATCAGGAGCGTTTGGGATTTTTTTCAGAAGATTTTTGGAATATTTGCATATAATAAGCAGATATATCTGAAGATGGGACTCTAGGCTAACCACGAAATTCCTTTTGTTTCATACACACAGCCCGACGAGCATTTTGCACAGTATTTTTAGTAAATGTATCCGTCACATGAGGTCAGGTGCGGGATTTTACACTTTTGATGTTAATTCCACGCAAAAAAAAACAAAACAAAAACGGATAAAGTATATTCGAGCGGTAATGTCATGTCTGAACATTAAAGGATCATAGAGGAAAAAAAACACCATCTACAAAGTATTCAAAACAAAATGTATAAAGCCTCTTTGTGAAGCCATGCACAGGACAAGCAGAACGAACACACACACACACTTAAAAGCAAGCTGTTTGCTCCATTTCTGAAGGTAGACACACCCAAGAAACAGAGCTGTCAGATCTAAGGATGTGCCTCTCTCTCTCTCTCCCTGTGCCTGGATATTCCCTGTGGTTTCCTATGGACGTTCCGGTTTCCTGGCTCCGTAACATTGTACAGATCTGTCCCTTTTCCCGAGTATTCCGTACAGATCTGTCCCTTTCCCCGAGTACTCCGTACAGATCTGTCCCTTTTCCCCGAGTATTCCGTACAGATCTGTCCCTTTCCCCGAGTATTCCGTACAGATCTGTCCCTTTCCCCGAGTATTCCGTACAGATCTGTCCCTTTCCCCGAGTATTCCGTACAGATCTGTCCCTTTCCCCGAGTATTCCGTACAGATCTGTCCCTTTCCCCGAGTATTCCGTACAGATCTGTCCCTTTTCCCGAGTATTCCGTACAGATCTGTCCCTTTTCCCGAGTATTCTGTACAGATCTTTACAGATACTAGGTCTCCTCGTGCCAGAAGTTATTCCATGCGGATCGGTATGGACGCACCGCTTTCCTGACTAGGATCTGCCCCTTTTCTGCTTATTTTACACACATTTTTATGGGTTATTCACTAACCTCCGAATTGGCTCCGAATTACACCCAATGCTAATTTCACAGTTCGCTGCAATTTTGGGTCAATTACCTCCATTTACTAAGCGGTCAATTCACCAAATACAGATGAACTGACAGTGACATACAGTGCAATTTGGCCAGCGTATGAATTGTACATACTACCGGGCAGCGTATAAATTGTACATACTACCGGGCAGCGTATAAATTGTACATACTACCGGGCAGCGTATGAATTGTACATACTACCGGGCAGCGTATAAATTGAACATACTACCGGGCAGCGTATAAATTGTACATACTACCGGGCAGCGTATAAATTGTACATACTACCGGGCAGCGTATAAATTGTACATACTACCGGGCAGCGTATAAATTGTACATACTACCGGGCAGCGTATAAATTGTACATACTACCGGACAGCGTATGAATTGTACATACTACCGGACAGCGTATGAATTGTACATACTACCGGACAGCGTATGAATTGTACATACTACCGGACAGCGTATGAATTGTACATACTACCGGACAGCGTATGAATTGTACATACTACCGGGCAGCGTATAAATTGTACATACTACCGGGCAGCGTATGAATTGTACATACTACCGGGCAGCGTATGAATTGTACATACTACCGGGCAGCGTATGAATTGTACATACTACCGGGCAGCGTATGAATTGTACATACTGCGGAGCAGCATCTTCCCCGTGCTCTCCCTCTCCATGAACGAACATACGTCCAGGAAAACCTGGCAGGTCTGTCATTCCTAAGAGTGATGGTGCTGACTTTTACCGCAAAGTGACACAATTCTGTATTTTTGGATATTCGTGTTTATGAGCAGGTAGGTTTATCTGGGAAGTTGATAATGAGGGAGTACGGCTGTTAGTAGATAAAATAGGGAGAGAGATTTAACCAAGAAAAATGGTTTTCCCATGAATATTACACGTGGGATTTTAGACGGTTTAAACGCCGAGCTGTGGATAAGCACTCGCTCACAGAAGGGATGAGGGAGCCTCTGTGTTCTGTAACTTGGCTATCTGCTGCCACCTGCTGGTAAACATGTGATGTGCTCCAGTCCAGTAGGAACAAGACTTGGGGATCATGGATAGCTCCCCTTATTATTATCATCATGTATATAGCAATATCCGCAGTTTGCGCTTTGCAATAACCAAAGGAAACAAAACACAAGTAAACATAGGATGATGAGAGGAGGTGTAGAGGGCCCTGCGCACAGGAGCTTACAGTCTAGAGATTAATAAACTCAATGGGGGGGGGGGGGGTAGAATGATTATTTTGGCCAAGTTACCTTTTTCCTTCTTTGCACTCTGACTGCCAATAATGACTTACAGATATAAAAGCCACACACAAATAAATTCAGAATAAAAACATTTACATAGAACCATACAGGGTTATTCAAAGAGATCTGAATTGTGGCCGAAAGGGAACTGAACAGTGAAATTCAGCATACGGTTACCTTTCCTGGCCATTCGGCTAGCCAGAGAGCAGGCATTTTGCCAAATGTTGGCGAATTGCCTGCACATACGGTGCCTGTTCGAGGGCAGTGAATTCCCCATAGAGAAGCAATGCTTCGTCTATTCAGAGAACACAAACCAGCAGTGAAAAGTTGCCGAATTGCCTGGCCATTCGGTGGTTTAATTCGACAGGTTTATTCAGGCGAATCCCACAGGCTTCAATGTTACAAATATTCCCGTTTTAATCCAATATGTAATAAACCATTTATTATTTTATTCTGCAGTAAAACGTCTCTATAGATTTTTTTAGGATCTTTTAGGCATTTTTCGGGATTTTGTTTTGAAATTTTCTTTTCCGTTTGTTTTTTTTAAATCGTTTTTGATTTTTTTCTGTAACAGCCCTTTTTATTAGCATTCATTGGATCTTATATGTAAATTTCAGACATTTTCGCTCAGTAGTTTTTTGAAAACAGCGTTTCACTTTTCAAACAATCAAGCGTACGTTTTATTTTTTTCACTCCGCTCCGCGCTCTGATCGGCTCCTGCTCGGGTTTCTCCGGCGGGGTTAATCCAGATGTTTTTGCGGGTTTCGCTGTGAGTGTTCAGCAGGTTTTCGGCAGCTTTTCCCTGCATTACGACGGCCCTGTGGTGCTTGCTGAATACGCAGGGTCACCGAAATGGGATTGCCAAATCGCACCAAATTGAAGAGAACGAAAAGTCACCGAATGTGCGATGACTGATTCTTTTTGAATAACCCTGATAGAAAATGTCGGCAGATAAGAACCTTTCGGCCCATCGAGTCTGCCCAATTACATGGATACTTTACCTGGATTTATCTTTTGTTTAGGATAGCCTTATGCCTATCCCATGCCTGCTTAAATTCAATCACTGTTTTGGCCTCTACCACTTCTACTGGAAGGCTGTTCCATGTATCCACCACCCGCTCAGTAAAATAATGCTTCCTGATGTTACTTTTAAACCTTTGCCCCTCTAATCTAAAACTATGTCCTCTTGTTTTGCTACTTTGACTTCTTATTTCTTTATGCTGCTCACAAAATAATGCAACTTATACAAAAGGAGTAAAAGTAATAAAAGAAAAAAACTAAAAACAAACACGTTATGAGCTTCAAGACGCGCAAGAATATTTTTGCCATAATGCGACAGCATTTTCAGCAAACATGATCTTATTTTTGCACATTTCTGCAGCACTTGCCACATTTCTGCCGCACTTTTTTATTCGGTTATGATTTTCTACAATCAGTTAAGCAAAACTACTGTACAGATATTATAAATATTTATTAAGTTACATATATTTCTCCATTGTTTATAAACACCCAGATATATTTATTTATGTATCAGAAAAACAATTCCTAAATTTAAAACCTTACAAATAAATATGCCCACGGGAACAGGGTCCCTTTAATCATCCATATGTGGGGTTCTAACGTAGAAGCCCTAGGTTTACTGATTTTGTACATGGCTGCATAATCTGCAGGCGCTATATTAAGTAATAATAAAATAACATTAAGGCTGGTGTCAGACAAGCGCGCTATGTGCGTCCGTACTGACGTGCCTTCCGGCGTCGCGTTGTTACGCCGCAACGGGGCCGGCTACACGCAGTTGCTTGCGCACGCGACAGCGGCCATGCACCAGCCTCTCCGTCAGGACGCGCGTTGATGAGGCTGCAAAGCGCGATCCTCCATAGGAGGATGGAGCCTTGCAGCGCAGAGCGCACCATCTGCGCTCAGCGAGGTGGCCAGACGGGCGTCGAGTGGAAGGAACGTCCACTCTCACGGTCGTTCCTTCCGCTCTTCAAAACGCTCGTCTGACCCCGACCTTAGAGGTTTTGCTTTTCCAACTATTGGCTGGATTAACAAAAGAATCAGGACATCATCCATAAATGCGTAAAGTATGCTCGGCCCTAAACCATTGTGGCTGTAAAGCACTGGATTGCTCTGCAGAAAGAAGAATGTTGTTTGTAAAATGTGAATTTCATTTGCTACATTGTTGTCTTGCATGAATATTACATGTACTTCTTAGAATGGCCACAAGATGGCGCAATGGAATGGGAGACATTTGTGTTACAGGTGGGGAATTTATTTACGCATTCCAACAATAGCAGACAAAGAAAGCAGAATATTTTATACTCGGCGCAGTTTTCCCATCAATATGAAAGCTTTTCCTCAGCCGATCCCTGTTGTCCCCACGGGGTAATAATGAATTGTCAGGATATTAGAAACAAAGAAGATAGGATTTAATTCACTGCGTCGGTTATGAAAAAGGGGATGACATTTAAGGGGTTACTTATTCTTCGGCATACTTGCCACCGCATTGCACCATATGGTGCAATGTCGGGGCAGTTTGTCTGTTCACAACACGGCCAATTCACCAAACACTGGCAGATTGGTGGCGAATAACAGTGTAGTTCGCTGAAGTTTGGCGGCAGTGAAATTATCCCATAGAGAAGTGTCTGTTAATCTATTCAGAGAACGCCGAACTGCACCGAAACGGCAGAGAAATGCCCCGGTTTTCAGTGATTCAGTTCGACAGATTTAAACGGGCGAATCCCATAGGATTCAATGTAAAAAAAAATATCTTCCAGCAAAAATAATATTTTTTAGAACAACTTTTTGTATTTATTAGAAGAAATGTTTGATTGCAGATTTCTTTTAAAAGGCATTTTTTAAGTCTTTAAACAGACTTATTTTTTAAAAGACTTTTTTAGGGTTTTTTTTTTAGACAGATTCTAATACATTTTTAGCCGTTTAAACACCTATTAGGCGAATAGGAGGGTTCAGGTGCTTTCCCTGCAGTTCGGCGGTCTTGGAGACTCCATCTTCGTGCACACCCATGCTGGTTAAGGCTGGGTTCACACCTAAGCGTTTTACAGCACGCTCCTGCGCGCTGTAAAACGCTCAAACAATGAAATCCCAGGATTCCCTATGTGGGCATGTCACATCTGGCCATTTCTCAGCGCGCATGAACGCGCTGATAAACGCCCTATGTCCAAAGAAGTTCGGGAGCTTCTCTTCGGGCATACAGCAGCGCGTTCGCAGCCATATCATAGCCGTGAACGCGCTGCAACACGCGTTTGCGTTTTTTGTATGCGCGAACGCGCGTAAAAAAATGCGCATTGCGCGACGCAGCGCTACGCCCAGGTGTGAACCAAGCCTTAATGAATGACTGACACTTTCTGCGGTCCTTCATTTTTCTGCTATTTTTAATACATCTCACTATAAAGACAAGGTTTATTGCATTTGGTGTAAACTCCCCCCCCCCCGTATCTTTACTTAGGACATTGGTTTTCAACCACTCAAGTACCCCTAACAGGCCAGGTTTGCAGGATATGTGAAGCACAGCACAGGTGATAGGATTTGCTGCTCAGTGATTGCAGGATTCAGTTTGCATTTCCCCAAGGTGATCCTTAAAACCTGTCCTGTTGGGGGAACCTGAGGACCGGGATCGAGGACCACTGACATAGGGTATAGAATGTAGTCTATGGGTGGGATCTCAAAAAAAAAAAACCCACATGACTAAGGATTGCATTGCATAGGATGTAAGCGAAGGACATGACAAGGGGGTATATATTACGACGTTGTAAAAACAGATAAGGTTTTTTTTTTTTTTACACATTAGCCCACTATCAGATCTCATTAAGCTGCCATCTCATACCTTGGGTAGCATAGACAATACAAAAGATCCCCTGCAGCCTTGACTAAAGATTCCCCACACCACTGTAAATTGAGACTTGCCGTAAGATTTTGGTAAATTTTGCATCATGGGGACAGGGACGGGGGGGGGGGATAGAATTAAAGTAAATTTAAAAAAAAAAATAACAAAAATTTACAAAATTGAAGGACACAAAAAAACCCGATATGTTTCCTTTTTACGTGCAATTACTTCAAAGAAAGAAAAAACAAAGTCAGCATTGTGTGTTTTATAATGTAATGCACAAGTGCGAGTGTTCCTGGTCTTTTAAAGAAATTAAAATCAGAGCGATTCGGGCAATAAAAAGGAATTTCTGGCCCTGCGATAGTTAAATCTTCATAAATGCCACGCCGCCCAATCGGGTCGTAAAGTGTTAAATGAAGCCGCCTCCGATGCAAAGCACACGGCATAAGCAATCTTTATTTCTTATAGTGCTGGATGTAAAATCTTTACAGTCCCTTTAATCAAGCGCGGCATTGGCGGCCGGCATTTCCGAAAGGTCACGCTGCGCATATGCTCTGCCTGTATATATGTATGCTCAAGGGCAGGCGGAGAGCGATGACAGAATGATTCTGCCCCGACATCCTGCATTAGCTGAAACACCGGTCAATACCTTTAATGGTTCGCCGCTTATTTCCTGCTCCATGACTCTAGCACTTGACTTTGGTGATAAAGGCGGATTTTAGCAGAGCCGGGCCGGCACGAAGCGTTGACGTCTCCATTTGCCGGGATGACCGAGCGTCCGGTCATTTTGACAAATGGAAATTACTGCTGCTCAAGCGCCATCCGGCATCAATATAATTTATCGGCCGAACATGCACCATGCGCTGTATACATGCTACAAACGCGACCATCGCACATAGAATTATACCGGCAGGAAGCCTCCTCTGCCGCCATCACCGTTTTTTTGAGTGCAGACGTCGGTACCCGCGGACCGGAGTGTCACATTGCGGCCGACCCAGATGTTGATGCCTACAAGTCTGTGAATGCAATAGATGGGCAGAGGAATCATGGGATTTGTTTTAGAAACATCGGGGGGGGGGTGCGAAAGTTGACAGCCCTAATCAAGGCAAAGTCCTGCACACAGGTATCCACAGGGGTCAAGTCGAGGGGGTAATGGGTGGGAACACCGTTCGCCTGCGTTCCCATTGGTCCCACACACTGTCATTGATCATATCTTTCTCTGCAAAGTCACAGTAAATAGAGGATTTAGAAGATATTTCTGCTAAAATGCACAAATATACATAAATATATCAGATTTGAGTGTGTTTGTGTTAAGTGTGAGATAAGTGAAAATTGGGGACAGAAATCTTGGAGAGTTCTTACACTTTATTTTTAGGACTAGATCCCTGGGTATAGATGTGTCACCCTGTTAGATTGTAAGCTCTTGGGCAGGGTCCTCTCTCCTACTTTTCTGCACGTGTGTATATTTATTATTCTGTGGCTTCCATTGTACAGCGCTACAGAACTTGCTAGTGCTTTATAAAGCACTCTTTTTGCCCTTCGCATTTCGCACAATTTACGCATGGAACGTAATCAAGGAGAAGCAATCATTAGTAAAAGATCTCATTCCAGGTCCTTTCCGCCATTCATTGTCCATCCTTCGAGCGACGGTTGTGCAGGACTCCATCCGGAAAACGTTTGCTGCGCAGCACAAGGCCTCGACACATTTATATCAATACGTAGTAGTCAATTCGCAGACAGAGGAGACGATCTTGCCGGCCTCGCATTCTGCGCTGCAGGAGACGGGTAGAGTTTTGTTCATGGATTTGTGGAACAATTTAAAAAAAAAAAAAAAAAAAACAACCTATGAACTAGAGGTATAAATTATAGCAGGTTGTCAACGCCTGGCTCCTGGGTCTTGTGTAATACCCATAATGCCCTACAGCTTACCCATAGATGCCATTGCATCTATACGTGACTGGTCCATCATGTGCATCATTACCCAGTTGGGATAGACCGAGATGCCGGCCTCACCGCCTGCACGAAACATTCAGCAGGAGAGCCAGAGAGCTGCCTACAGGAGTGTCCTACTGTCAAGCTTAGACTTCTGATCCTGGCAAAAGTATATGCTGTTTATTAGTATTACAGAGCTCCACAGCAATAAACCGGCTGGGTGGAGTAGAGGAGAAATCACTGCTCTATAACCGGAGAGAGACTGGAGACACAGGTTCGATCCCGGCAAGAGCACCTCTCCAGTAAGTGTCCTTGGGCAAGACACCTAACGGTACATACTCACCACCCAGGACATACTTTAAAACGAGAGAAATCTCAATGTATCCTTCCTGGTAAAATCCTTTCTCAAAAAAATAAATTAAAAAAAACCACCTCACAGTAATGTGGTGTATGACCGTATCACAGAGCACCACAGCAATAAAACTCACAGTAATGTGCAGTGTGTATGAGCGTATCACAGAGCACCACAGCAATAAAACTCAGTAATATGCAGTGTGTATGAGCGTATCAGAGCACCACAGCAATAAAACTCACAGTAATGTGCGGTGTGTAAGAGTAAACCTGTGCTCCACAGCAATAAAACTCAAAGTAATGTGCAGTGTGTGAGAGAAATATAAAGCCACAGCCTGGTTTATTCGCAAAATACTAAAACATTTATAATATACGGTATGTAAAAATAAATAAAAAAGAAGCCGATTATATCATCATTTCAGAATTCAATAAATAATCCGCTGTATATTTACGATGGGGCCCGTGGACGTTTATAGAGTTTTGTCGCTTGTGCCCCTTTTCTTTTTTCTGTGCGTATATACATTTTACACATTCAGCCCTCGGTGAGTTTGACGCACCAGCCGCAGATCCTTCAAGGTGTCCCGGAGGCTCCTCACTTCGCAGTGTGATCGTGCAGCGCTGCAGCATGAATAACTCATAAGGCGCCGGAGGAAAATCTGTTTCCAAGCATTAATAGCGTTTGCTCCTGCAGGATGTGAATCCAACATACTACACGAAAACGCATTCACGTCCCACTGAACTGCACAAAATAAGCGTCCAGGAAAAGATTTAAAGACCCCGACACCTGATGCTAGAAAATAACTATTGTAAAATGCGTTGGTTGCGCGTTTTGCCGAGGCGCCATGTGAGATGGCAGTGTGCGGCGGGGTGGAGGGGGAATAAAAGCAATTAGTGAGCAGACACGGTCTCCAGAGCACGTACGCTGATGGACGTTTCCTCTTCTCCTGCTTCCCCTCAATGCTTCATCACGCAGAGAAATATGCAGGCATTTGCCGAGGCTTAAGGTCTCCCATTTCCTGTTAACACTTTGTGGACCACAGAACACAGCATGAAAAGATGGGTCGGGTTCTGGGCGTCTTTTCTGCCAGCGTTGCCAGTGGCATCCTCTCATGGAATGGGGACAGCAGGAAAAGAAAGACCAAATTCTAGCAGGGTTATTCAGAGAGCGGTGAAAAGCAGGAGAATGACTGGAGAAGGGAAAATTCTAGGTCAAAATAGCCAAACCAGAAAAATTCTCCCATTCATCTCACTTTCCAAATCGGCTATTTTGACCTAGAATTTTCCATTCTCCAGTCATTCTCCTGCTTTTCACCGCTCTCTGAATAACTGTTCGTGTCAGTAGGAGCATTCATTAGTGAAGCAGCAACGTTTCAGCCCTAGGACCTTCCTCAAGCCACTCATTGGATTATTATTATTATTATTTATTATTATTATTCTTTATTTATAAAGCGCCAGCATATTCCGCAGCGCTGTACAATAGGCACAGTATAGACAGGGTTACAATACATTGAACAACATTTGACAAACAGTACAGGAGGAGATGAGGGCCCTATTCCCGTAGGAACTCACAATCTGGGAGGGTTGGGGTTGGAAACAGGAGGAGAGGACTGTAAGGTGAGAGTGATTGATGGTTGTGTCAGTGAGTTGGGTGATAGGCTTCCCTAAATAGGAATGTTTTAAGGGAGCGTTTGAAGGAAGAGAAGTTAGGGGAAAGTCTGACCATACAAGGGAGAGCGTTCCAGAGAGTGGGGGCTGCGCGTGAGAAATCCTGCAGTCTATCATGGGAAGAGGTGATGCGGGGAGAAGCTAGTCGCAGGTCACTGTTTGACCTTAGGGAGCGGGGTGGGGTGTATTTGGTGATTAGTGAGGACAGGTAGTGGGGAGCTGAGTTAGTGAGGGTTTTGTAGGTAAGGATAAGGATTTTGAACTTAATTCTGCAGTGGATGGGGAGCCAGTGAAGGGACTCGCAGAGGGGAGCGGCAGAGACAGAGCGGCGGGTGAGGTGAATTAGCCTGGCGGAGGCGTTCAGGATGGATTGTAGGGGGGAGAGGCGGGACAGAGGGAGGCCAGATAAGAGATTATTGCAATAGTCGAGAGATTACCAGGGCGTGTACGAGTTGTTTTGTGGTGACAGCGGTAAGAAATGGCCGAATTCTGGAAATATTAACCAGATAAGGGACATTGGATGGGAGCCGACACCATGCACTGCCATGGTAATGCCTTGAAATAGATCAGGTTTAACATACTTTGAAGAACAAAAGTGAGCGGGTCAGATTCCTGTCCAGGGGCGACTACAGATTATCCTGTAAAGCTGCGAAAATAGGAGAAAAACAGAGGTGAGCCCAGGCACACCCTATGTTGGGTGAAGAGGTCCTCTTTCACCTCCAACATTGATATTCTAGATGTCCCTTATCTGGTTATATAGGCTGATAAGAAGACATGCGTCCATCGGGTTCAGCCTCTCACACATCACCTACTGCTGTTGATCCGAAAGAAGCAAAAAGCCAGTCTGAAGCGCTCGCCAATATGCAACATACTGGGAAAAAATTCCCTCTTGATCCCAGATGACGTCAGATTTCTCCTTGGATCAAGAAGCTTTTACCCACATATTAAATATTATAACCCTTAATATTCTGTGTCTGCAGGAAGTCATCCAGTCGTCGTTTAAAAGTCTGTAAAGTCTCTGACCCAACCACCTCAACAGGCAGAGAATTCCACAGCTTTATTGTTCTCACCGTAAAATAACCCTTCATATGCTTTAGGCAGAATTTCCTTTTGTCCAGTCTAAATAGGTGACCTCGTGTCCTGTGTATATTCCCGTTAATGAATAGGTCATCAGACAATGGTTTATAATGGCCCCGTATATATTTATATAAAGTTATCAGATCCCCTCTAAGGCACCATATATATTTATATAAAGTTATCAGATCCTCTCTAAGGCCCTGTGTATATAACGTTATCAGATCCCTTCTAAGGCCCCGTATATATTTATATAAAGTTATCAGATCCCTTCTAAGGCCCCGTATATATTTATATAAAGTTATCAGATCCCCTCTAAGGCCCCGTATATATTTAAAGTTATCAGATCCCCTCTAAGGCACCATATATATTTATATAAAGTTATCAGATCCCCTCTAAGGCCCTGTATATTTATATAACGTTATCAGATCCCTTCTAAGGCCCCGTATATATTTATATAAAGTTATCAGATCCACTCTGGTTCATGATTAATAACAAAACTGTATCTCTGATTACAGGCTTGTTATTTCTATTGAAAAATTAGCATTTTGTGCAAAACCTTCTAAATACAAGTTTTCAGTTAATAAATGTTCCATGGGTGCACATCCTAATGTAACGGGCTGCGCGCGCCAGTGGAGAAAACTATACAGTTAGTGTTCAAAGTGTTCCAGGTCCAGACTTGTGGGACATCCTGTGGTATTTTACAGTTGGCGCCTAGATCTCTGGATTATATGAAAGGTATATGCTATTATACAGAGAATTGCCCTGAAATAATAGGGCAGACGCAGCCGACAGCCTCTGCCCAATTAGGTTTAAATTTTCTTGTATTTTTAGGAGATTTTACTCCCCTTTTCTCCCTGGCCGCACACAGCTCCTCCTCTTCAGCAAAGAGACTCCCCAACCCTGGCACCGGCTGGGTGGAGTAGAGGTAACATCACTGCTCTGTGTGGAGAAAGCCTGTGGAGCCATGGGTTCGATCCCGGCAAGAGCACCTCTCCAGTAAGTGTCCTTGGGCAAGACACCTAACGGTACAGACTCGCCAGCCAGGACATACTTGAAAATGAGAGAAATCTCAATGTATCCTTCCTGGTAAAATCCTTTCTCAAAAAAGGCAGACGGGAAATTTA
Organism: Leptobrachium leishanense; assembly: GCA_009667805.1. NCBI lineage: Eukaryota > Metazoa > Chordata > Amphibia > Anura > Megophryidae > Leptobrachium > Leptobrachium leishanense. Next base: position 370,756,778 of record CM019066.1, read on the forward strand.
AAATCTGACGTTGGGTGGGGTAGAGGAAACTCCTCTACTTCACGGAGCAATTACACCACATCAGGACAGTCGGGAGGGAGGGAGGGAGGGAGGGGGGGTCACTTTAAAGTGGTCAGGATGAGGAGAGTGTCCCTTTAAGGGAATTATTAGCATATCATTATGTTTTGCTACAGTTTCCAGAGTTTTACAATAAAGAACTCTATAGAATTGTTTTTAATTTTTTTTTTACCTGGCTCCTAAAAAATAAAAAAATAAATGTGCAGGAGCCAAGCACAACTCCAGCAGAAGGCGTGCAGAGGAGTTCTCCGCGAGGTCTGAACTGGGGTTCACCAAGACGTTACTTTAGGTAGATGTCATCAATGTTTCAGCTGAAGCTGTCTGGAGCTGTTCTCACCGTAGCGTCCGTTGGGAGTTTATTGAAAATCACCACTTTGTAAACAACGGTGAAACTCCTCAAAAAGGAGAATAGCCTTACCAGGGTCATTATATGGAAGAGTAACTGTGGTATTATCGTTTGCCGTCGTTTGAAGCAACTCGCCTGCCATTGTTGAATTTTGCTTCTGTGCGTCCCTGAAGCCCATCGTGTTTGAAACCATGTTGATTTACACTACTATTTACAACTATGGTAAACTTTGCTGCCACGATGGTGCTTACCGATTATCCTCTCTAAAGTCTGTATTAACCAGTCCACGGGTAGCCTTGGCACCGTAGGTGTATGTGCATGCCATGTTTCACATCTCCATCATGGGACATGTAATTATGACATGTGGGGTGGTCTTCACGTGTACAGAGTATCTTCCCAGTCGTAAGGAGAAGGTGAAAGTTAAGGTTTCCCAGTAATGCGGCTTACTAGAAAAATAATTAAGATGAAGTATTACAAAATGTCTAAACCCGATCAGTTATCCAGCCCGTTCTGAGATCAGCTTGCTGCATACATGGTATATAATACGTATGGGGTTACTCAGAATGAGCCAGTGCTAGCCGATGTTACAACACAATGGTGACAAATGCTGGCGCTTCACAAAAGAGTGTTACATAGTTACATAGTTACATAGGCTGAAAAAAGACATGCGTCCATCTGGTTCAGCCTCTCCCACATAACCTACTGCTGTTGATCCAAAAGAAGGCAAAAACCCAGTCTGAAATGCTTGCCAATATGCAACATACTGGGAAAAAATTCCCTCTTGATCCCAGATGGCGTCAGATTTCTCCTTGGATCAAGAAGCTTTTACCCACATATTAAATATTATAACCCTTAATATTCTGTGTCTGCAGGAAGTCATCTAGTCGTTTTTTAAAAGTCTGTACAGACTCTGACCCAACCACCTCAACAGGCAGAGAATTCCACAGCTTTATTGTTCTCACTGTAAAATAACCCTTCCTATGCTTTAAGCTAAATTTTCTTTCTTAAAGTCTAAATGGATGACCTCGTGTCCTGTGTATAGACCTGTTAATGAATAGGTTATCAGACAATGGTTTATAATGGCCCCGTATATATTTATATAAGGTTATCAGATCCCCTCTAAGGCCCCGTATATATTTATATAAGGTTATCAGATCCCCTCTAAGGCGCCGTTTCTCTAAACTAAACAGGTTTAAGCTTGTTAATCTTGCCTCATAACTTAACCCTTCCATTCCCCTTATTAATTTAGTTGCCCGTCTCTGCACTTTTTCTAACGCTATAATATCTTTTTTTTTTTTCAGAATAAAGCTTCCCCTGCGGCTATTTGGATTTTATGTTTGTGTAGCAATGCTGTTTTTTGCCGTTGCAACAACTGATTTTTTACTATATATTTACTATATACTATGCTGATACTCTGTAAAGGGAGAGGTATTAGCAGTAGGAAAAGGGAAGCGCTCATGCCACTGTACAGAGCACTGGTGAGACCTCACTTGGAGTACTGTGTGCAGTACTGGAGACCGTATCTCCAGAAGGATATAGACATCTTAGAGAGAGTTCAGAGAAGGGCTACTAAAATGGTGTACGGCTTGAAGGAGAAAAGTTACCAGGAAAGGCTTAATGATCTTAACATGCACAGCTTGGAAAAAAGACGAGACAGAGGAGATATGATAGAAACATTTAAATACGTAAAGGGAATCCACAAGGTAGAGGAAGGGAGTATATTTAAAAGGAAACAAAGTAGCAAAACAAGAGGACATAGTCTTAGATTAGAGGGGCAAAGGTTTAAAAGTAACATCAGGAAGCATTATTTTACTGAGAGGGTGGTGGATACATGGAACAGTCTTCCAGTAGAAGTGGTAGAGGCCAAAACAGTAATTGAATTTAAGCAGGCATGGGATAGGCATAAGGCTATCCTAAACAAAGATAAATCCAGGTAAAGTATCCATGTAATTGGGCAGACTAGATGGGCCGAAAGAAAAATATCGGCAGATAAGAACCTATGTTTCTATATGTAACATCAGAAAACACCGTCACTTTCTGAATAACCCTCCTACATAGGGATCAAGACGATAAAAAAAAAATTCTTGGGGGATTACAAAAAAAGAAAACCCTTAATGAAATGTGTGTTTGTGAATTGTCCATTTACCAGCCGTGCCATCCGGCTCACAGTGATAAATATAGCTGCATAAAGGCCACTGCAGGTTATCTCTTAGATAAAGACTAGACAAAGGGCTCTTAAAACGGGGGGGGGGGGAAACAGTTGGAATTTTTATATGTGTCAAGTGATTTTTTTATTTTTATTTTGTCTTTAAAGAGTTTTAATTGGGAATCTGCGTTTGATACGGCCGTAGGATTGCTGTCTTGGCTACAGTAGCTGACCGATGCGCGGCAGTGACTGCAGATCGAGAGGACAGAAAAATAAACGGATATTGATTTTTGTTACGGATACTCTGACCTTGCATTACTGGAAATTACACGAAGGAAGTCTGAGATTTTCCATACAATTTCTTTAAAAGAGCCAACCGCAGATTGCCGGGTCTCAGGCCGGTTACCGATACTGTCTGATAACACGCGGAGCAAAAAGCCATCGAATGACGGAAACATCTAGGACGACTGATGTAACCGATAATTACCAAAATACAATGCCGCCGTCTCTAGCATCTACGGGATTAATGCCTTCCATCACCCTCACTCCATTACGCACCGTACCCCAAGTCTATCAGTAACCGGTGAGGAGTGCCCTGCATTAATACCAGTAGTATCAATGCATTACTATTGGCTATGAGGTTCCCACCAGCCAGCACGCTCATTCGAGAGGTGTCACATACGAAGCACTAATAGCACAAAAATCACTGCTGGCACTAACCATTCTATTCCTTTGTATTCCATCATAAACCACTGTATCTTCTGGATAAAAACTATGCCTGGCTCCTAAAAATGCATATTCCTATTGTTTATTACTGGGTCTACACAAAGCCCGCGCCGCCGCCGAGACCAGGCAAAAGCCCGCCCCGCCGCCGAGAGCAGGCAAAAGCCCGCCCCGCCGCCGAGAGCAGGCAAAAGCCCGCCCCGCCGCCGAGAGCAGGCAAAAGCCCGCCCCGCCGCCGAGAACAGGCAAAAGCCCGCCCCGCCGCCGAGAGCAGGCAAAAGCCCGCCCCGCCGCCGAGAGCAGGCAAAAGCCCGCCCCGCCGCCGAGAGCAGGCAAAAGCCCGTCCCCGCCGCCGAGAGCAGGCAAAAGCCCGCCCCGCCGCCGAGAGCAGGCAAAAGCCCGCCCCGCCGCCGAGAACAGGCAAAAGCCCGCCCCGCCGCCGAGAACAGGCAAAAGCCCGCCCCGCCGCCGAGAACAGGCAAAAGCCCGCCCCGCCGCCGAGAACAGGCAAAAGCCCGCCCAGCCGCCGAGAACAGGCAAAAGCCCGCCCAGCCGCCGAGAACAGGCAAAAGCCCGCCCAGCCGCCAAGAACAGGCAAAAGCCCGCCCAGCCGCCAAGAACAGGCAAAAGCCCGTGCCGCTGCCGAGAACACGAAAAAGCCCGCGCCCCAGAAATGTAACAGTGCTACAATACTAAAACAAAGACATGTCTTCTGCAAATTCCCAAAAATACAGTTACATAATGTCTAGATATTAACCCAGGGGGCCGTTTACATGATTTATAAATCTACTAAGAATGGTCTGCTGTGCGTAATGTGTCTGCTGATCAATATCTAGTATACGAGCCACATAAAATGCTTACTTTTAGCCTTAAATCGAGCTATTATTTGCAAAATTTATAGACATTGAATTGTTCAGTGTTAAAAAATGGGTAATTTAAGAAAGAAAAAAAAGAAGAGGAAAAAAACTTCATTCCATAAAAGCTGTAACTAACCATGTACAATAATTAGGAGCCCAGTGAATGACCTCATTGGGAAAACGTCTGGCAAAAAAAAGGTCTCCAGAAGCCTGTGGAAATTACATGATCATTAGGGATGTGGCACAGTTTAAACTCTCCCAATGCTGAAGCAGTTTGCCCACATGTACAAGTAATATTAATTTAACCTATAATATTTTATAAAAACATAATTGAACCATTTTTTCATTTTTTAATATTCCGTTAATTTTTACTTCCGAATGGAAAAGATGGATTAAAAGTGAATACGACAATAAGTCCATTTTAACGATCAATATTCATATTCTGAAAACGAGCAAGCGCAAAAATGCAATGATGAGCATAAATGTAAGGCTTGCAATGGACATGTGTAAAAGGAGTTCTGGGTACAGGCTAAAAGTGGAGCGTTAACCCCTTCACTACCAAGCAATTTTCCCAAAAAAATAAAAAAATAAACATTGTCAGAAACCAGTGTTTTTTTGTAAAATCATTTTTAATTAATTAGTATACACCCATTGTATGTCTTACTGTAAACCTATTTTTGGCCAGTAGGTGGCGCCATCTACTGCCAAATTGAGTTAGAGGTTTGAGCGGCTGGTCTATTTTCTTCTATTTCTCCCTGCATCGGCTGCTGAAAGCCCAATATTTCAGAGCATTCAGCAGCTGATTTTATAGGTTTAGCTCTTTCAGCATTATGCCCACAGAGCTAAAACTTTGGGGGCACCTTCTGCAGCAAACAAAATTAATTAGCTTTTGAGCTGCAGATCGGCATATCGAAATATCTCATATCGGGGCCCCAGTTGGTGCCTTTGAAGCCAGAGATATCTCAATATATCGGTAGTGAAGGGGTTAAACAAAGGGTCTATACGCAGGACCATCCACTAAGCTCCATTACAATCAAGTGTTTTAACTAAGACATATAGCACTAAAATCAAATTAACCTAGACTGAACATTACACAGGACCTGTCAGCAAATACATGGCGTTCAAGAACCCCATTGTAACGGTTTACTACGGAAATGATACAAAAAAAATATATAAAAAATTATATTTATTATTTTTTAATGATGTGGTAAAAAATTCATGTCTTTATCCCCTTAGCTTCGCACGGCATCCTTTGCAGTCCTGGCAGGCTTAAACGCTGAATGGTGGCAGAGCAGGCTTCGCGGCTTTCTAGCTTTCCGCTGGTCCACCTCCATTCCCTGTGGCCAATTACACTCATTGAACGGATACACGAAGTAACAATGGATTCCAACCTGCAATATATTTTCTGAACAAAGCTCCTTGGATCACTGCAGCCGCATAATAAACGCATATGCGCTCCATAAACTGAATTAATACAATTTAATACAAATTCCTTACAAAACACGCAAATTATATGCAAAACTCCAAAAAAAAAAAAAAAGGGTTATTCTCAAAGCACCTATAATTTCAGCGCATTTCCACTGAATCGCCAAAAATGAAGTCGCTGAAGCCATTATCGGGCGTTGGCGAAAAGCCCCAAATTACCATCGGCGAATTCCACTGAACGGTAAAAGGAAAAAAAAATTGGAAGTCTCCTATTCTCCTAGTAGGAGGTTAAATCAATAATGAAAATGGTTCTTTATAAAATAAAAAAGGTCTGTAAAAAATAAAAATGTTTTTGTAAAAATAATCAAATAAACGGTCTTAAATGTTTTTCTAAAAGAAGATATTACATTGAAACCTATTAGACTCACCTGTTTAAACCTGTCGAATTTTGGTGCAATTCTGTGGTCTGAATAGATGAATAATTAGTTCTCTATGGGACAATTTTGGTGCCGCTGAATCTAATCGTATTGTGGTGAAATGCACTGTACTACACCCGTATTTGGCAAATTGACAACTTGGTGAATAGACGAATTGCCCTGAAATTGCAGATATAGCTCCCTCTTACCAGCAATGACATAAAGCATGACCTTTGAGTTCTGGTAGGATTGCAACTGATAAGGTGTTCCTACCACGAACAAAAGCTCTGCTCTTTTAGTTCCCTCTGCTAAGGAAGCATCCTACATGAAAATGTGCCGCAGCACGTCCGTTGTAGCATGCACACGCGCTACAGCATGTGGCCGGCCCCGACGTGTCACAACGCTGCGACGGACACTTGGAGGCACGTCATTATGGGTACGCTCACCTGACTCCGGCCTAATGAGAGAGAAAAAAAACTATTGCAAGGATGAACACTTGTTTTCTTCATCATGGCAACAGTACCCGTGTCATTTCCCGACACGCTAACTGGAAAATGGTAGAGGGATATTAATGTTTGTGACGGGATGGGTAAAAAGAGAAATTCAGTTTAAAAAAAAAAAGTACGGTTGGAAGAACCTCCTAAAACCCCCCCCCCCAAAAAAAACACTATTTCGACGTGCAAGGTCTTACACCAGTGATGGCCAACCAAAGTGACCCCATATGATCAACTCCCACGATGCTTTCCCAAACATCAAGTGCAATTGTTGCCATGTCAAACAAGTCACAAGGACATTCATACAGAGGATATTTGTGAGACAAGTTTTCATTTTCCAGTCAGAGAAAGAAAATCATTGTTCAATTTCAGATGCAAAGCCAAAGCTGCGCTGGAACTGGAATAATTAATGACTACGCGCGGACATGCCGATGTGCGCATCATGTTCACAGCTGCATGCAATCACAGTGCGTTTCAAACAAGGCTTGTCCACAACCATGTGCATGACATGACAAGCTTCAGGAGAGCATTAAAATGTAATCTATACTTTGGAACGGCCAAATGTCAACAACGTAACAGATCAAAGGGTGGGGAGGGCCAGCAGGTCTATCGATGAGCGTTGTGTGTTGCGCTGACACGCGCACGTCTCTCAACCCCATTCTCAACTTTAAAGGAAACCTGCATCCACAACCATCAAGGCAAAAACTACCGGAGAGAATAAAAGAACAAAAGGGTCAGAATCACCTCCGTTATTTGAGATTAATGTAGCTCGTTATACCCTATATATAAGAAATGGGTTTACAATAGGAACGAATCCAGTGTCAACGAAAATAACTCCAGGTGACTCAAAGCCCTTCCTCTGAACACAGAAGGCTACGAGTCGTGCATTGTCCATAGAACCAGAGCCAGCAACATTGGCCCTCCAGATGTTTTAGAACATCTCCCATGATGCTCTGCCACTCATTAGGATTTCTGAGCATCAAGGGAAATGTAGTTCCAAAACATCTGGAGGGTCGAAGTTGCTGACCCCTGCCTCAAAACACAGCTGTCAAACTCCGCCCCCCCCCCCCACGAGGTCTTTAAACTACAACTTCCCATGATTCCATGGTTATCTATTGTACGGATAGAATTCTAGGAGGCATCAACATCTGGGGGAGCGACGATTTTGACTGCCCTGCCATAGAATGTATTTTTAAAAAGACACTAAAAAGGGAAGGTGCAGGGAAAAAAATGACGTCAGGAGAATAAAAAAAAATGACTAGCAGGGTTCTTCAAAGGGAATCGAGAAGTCACCGCACGGTCGGTGACTTTTCGTTCAATTCGGTGCGATTTGGCGATCCCATTTCAGCGACCCTGCGGTGTATTCAGCAAGCACCACAGGGCCGTCGTAGTGCAGGGAAAAGCCACCGCAAACCTGCCGAACACTCACTGCAAAACCTGGAGAACGCACACCGAAACCCGCAAAAACATCTGGATTAACCCCGCCCAACACGCAGGAGAATCCCGAGCAGACGCCGATCACAGCACAGAGCAGCCACCGGAAAAACCAGACACCGCAGACGAATGTAGTGAAAAAAAACAAAACACATTTCGCTTGAATGTTTGAAAAGTGAAACGCTGTTAGCAAAGAAACTACTGAACGAAAATGTCTGAAATTGACATAGAAGATCCAATGAATGATAATAAAAAGGGCTGTTACAGAAAAAAAAACGATAAAGAAAAAAAAGAAAAACTATTTTCGCAAAAAAAAACTAAAATACTTAAAAGATCCTAAAAAAACTATAGACTTTTTACTGCAGAATATTATAATAAACGGTTTACTAGATATTGAATTAAAACGGGAATATTTTTAACATTGAAGCCTATGGGATTCGCCTGAATAAACCTGTCGAATGAAATCACCGAATGGCAGGGCAATTCGGCAACTTTTCACTGCTGGTTTTTGTTCTCTGAATAGACAAAGCATTGCTTCTCTATGGGGATTTCACTGCCCTCGAACAGGCACCGAACAAGCACCGAATGTGTAGGCAATTCGCCAGGATTTGTCGAACTGCCTGCTCTCTGAGTAGCCGATTGGACAAGAAAGGTAACCGAACGCTGAAATTCACTGTTCGGTTACCTTTCGGCCACAATTCGGATCTCTTTGAATAACCCTGTAGAAGTTTGGGTTGGGCGAATCCCTCCATCTTTCACAATTTAATCGTGTTTAAGGTCGACCTCGATTTAACTTTGATAAAAATGGAAGAATCTGGATTCCTGTTGATGACGAACCGGTTGGCTCTGCCGATGCTCTGATGGACACTCCGTCAATTAAAAAAAAAAAAAAAACAAGATACCCTGCTTTTCTTAAAGCTAAAATTGAGGCTGTCCTCTAACTCGAGATGCCAGTGGACAAGCAAGGAAAATGCCCAGTCCTACGAGAAGTGAAATATTAGTTATTGGTAGCCTAACCCACCTTCTGTTTAAAGTAAGCTACCCCCCTAGATGTTGGGCCAGCAGAACCTCTCCGTACAGATCATAGCCGGGATAGTGGGAAGGAGTTACAGAAGGGTGTTGGAGAACCCCAAAACCAGAAATATTCTGCCCTCGAGGTGAGGAGGAGTATCTCCTGGGTAAAGTTTCTTCCACCCCACCCAACATCACCAGTAGACAGGATTTTTTAAATTTCCCAGTTGCCAGCCACCAGGTCACTAGTGACGTCAGTACAGAGAATGAGATCACTCACATTAGCGAGGTTACAGAGCGGCCGCGAGTGATCGGATCTACGCATGCACGCACCGATCGACTGTTCTGTGCAAGCGCTATGGAAGTTGCGTACGTAATGTCCACAAAACCCATAGTGGTGTGTAATTTGCAGTACCTTCCGCTACGCAAGTTGCATAGCAGTGCTAATTGCGCAGGAAAGCTTCAGGGACCTCTGTGTTTGGAAGTCCCTGAGCCGAAGAGGAGGAGCAGCGCAAGGTGAGGGAGAAGAGGTGAGTAAAATAACCTGAAGGGGGGGATTTCGGGAAGAAGTCATCTCCAGCCTCTGCCCAATTATTTAAGGGCAAAAATAAGGGAACTCTTATTTTTTAATAGTGTCACAGGATCTTTAAATAATGATTTGCCACCAAGATACATTTTTAGGAAATGGTGGCTATGACAGCGAAAGCCGTATGGTTACAAAGTATAAGTGTATTGTGTAATAAACAGAATGTGCTAGAATCTGAGTCAGGTGTAGACCTAACCAGAGTTTTTACAGACTGGAGTTGCCTGGTTTACTGGCGATCTGGTCCACTGTAAAAGTGTATAATAACGTGCCACAAGAACACAAATTATACTCCAGGCCGGATTTATAACTAGGCAGAGAAGGCATGTGCCTACAAGCACCTGCCACAAGGGGGCGCCTTGCTCTACAAAAAAATATATATATTTTTTTTTACAATCATCAGAGCATTGTATCTCTGGAGCCCTAAGGGCTAGAGGGACATATGAGGCATCATTGTAAAGGACAGATTATGGCCTTTACAGTTATACAAATTATAACCAGGTTAGATGTAAAAAATAAAATTTGTTTCTCTTTAATTTTCTAATGCAGCACTGTTATTCAATTTACAATTATAAAGTGAACAGTGATGCTGCGCTAACTCACCTTTTCATTTTCCACACTGCCAAGTGCGGAGCTGATGATGCATCATCACCTTGTTTCCTCAACAACCTAGACCGTGGCACTGCAGTGAGGAGAGACAGGGGGACTTTGGAACCTGCACCTCTGAATTGTCCACCGCACAAGGTTAAGTGAGGTGTCATTGGAAAGGCCATAGTCTGGTCTTTACAATTATACCAAACATGACTGTATAATGTGTAAAAATAAAAAAAGTAAATGCTAATTATTTTTTTTCTTCTCTGTTCTATGGCAGAAGCAACATATGCTTTTACATAGACAATAAACAAAGCCGCTGCACTAACTGGACTAAGGCAACAGATTCTGTCCCTTCTTCTGATCTGAGTGCGAAACTTTTTTTTTTTTTTTTAAAACTGAAAAACAAAAAAAGTTAAAAAAAATTTAGTTTGCCACAAAACAAATTTGAGAAGTCATTTTGGCGTTCCACATTTCTGTGCCTATACTCCTGTACTACTGAGATGTAAATCCAGACCTGATTATACTCCATATAATAAGTGCAACAATACCGTAACAAGACTAAAAATCATAATGCAAAGGTGGACTGGAAAGTGCTCAAGTTATTAAAAGAGATATACTGTACAAATAACACAAATAACACTTTGAACAAGTTACTAAATAATACTTGACCTCAATGCAAATAAACAAGAATAAATTATTTTGTGACACACCCCCCCCCCCGTAGAAGGTCTCCATAAAAGCACTTTAGTATCTGGGGAATATTAACACTGTATCCCTGTGTATTTTTGTTTGTGCCTTGGGGGTCTTCATTTGGACAGCAGACCCAAACAGGTTTAAAATAGTACGCCAAAAGTATTAACTTTTAGAGAGAAAAGTGTTGAAAGCAGAGTAAGGAGTATAGAAAGCACCTAAAACAATGATTGTCTGAACTAGGAAAGTCTAGCAGGGCTGGGGGATACCTTAGAAAGAGAGGAAAGCAGTGTATCTGTCTCAGCTCACAGGTCGGTATCAGCCGCCCTTCCTAATTTTAGGCACTGGGTTATCATTGGCTCCACTGTTCACATGCCAAGAGCCACAAGTTTATCTCATCTGATAACAACGCGCTTAATTGCATCCAAAATGGAAATAAAGCAGCCCTTTCTCCGAGCCTGCAGAGTGTCACGCTCCCAACAAAATCTGCATTTTTTCCAGCGGGTCACAGCTCCGTCAGGGTGACCTCTAACATAATTAGACTTGCTGTACCCAGCTACGACAATAAAAATCCTAAAAGGGAAAAAAAGGTTTAGGCCACGCACCCATCTGCCTAGTAAGCAGCTTCGAATGCCTGCAGATGACCGCCAAGACCCAACATGCAATGCTGTAAAGGGTCAATCCATCCTCTGGTAGGGATCGGTAATTACCGGCAGTGGTAAAGCTACACGAAAACCAAAGAGCAGGCGGAAGGAAACTTTGTAGTTAGTTACCAGTATTTATACAGCGTCAACAGATTCCGTAGCGCTATACAATGGGAAAGCACAAACAGGAGAGGTACATGATACAAGAGGAAAGACAACCCTGCCCCTAGGATAATTGTCCAGGTAATAGAGCACTTTAAACCAAGTGTTCAGGCAGACATCCCATGAGCTTACAATCTAAGGGACAGGGGTAACTGAAACAAATGGGAGCAGAGGGAAGGTGGAGCTGGTGGCCAGAAGAATATCGTAGGAATTGCATGGGAAGGACCAGAAGTTTCGGCTGAGTAAGAGTAATTAGAGAGAGAAGTGGAGACAGCTGGAAAGGAGAGCTTAAATTAGGGACTGGGCCTGTGTGGGCAGGTTAGGGCGGTGGAGGTCAGTCTATGTACTATGTGTTCCTAGTTTCCTACTGCTAGCTGCAAAAAGATGCAGCGGCCACGCGTTGCACTCGCATTGTGGGATTGGAAGGAAGTTAAGCTTTAATGTTTTTATATTTTTTGTGTCGTGACTTTGAAATTACAAGATTCTGAGACCTGATGATTTACTTTCTAAAACACCAGCTGGAGAGGAGAATAAAGACCGACCTTGGAACCGCTCGTCGTTTTCCGGCTGCTCACAATTTAACGCTTCCTATGGAAAGCGTAGAAAATATATGAAGCATTTGTTTACAGTAACCTGTAAAAGAAGAGGTTTGCAGCTCGGATGGAACAGCAGGGGATACTGTTACGGTTGACGAGAGGGGCCGTTATAGTTGACCGCTCACTCGCTAACCAGACCGGCTTGTTCGAAATCGCTCTAACTGTGCAGTAACAAGGGTCTAGCCGAGCGACGGCATTCTCAATGCAAAGGCATAACATAACTAAGCCAATACAGATTAGCAAGGTCAGTTAATTACCCTTATCCTTCATGACAAGTTAACTGGGTGAATTCGGCAGCTTTAGGGTGGTTAAATAAAGCATAAACGACATTAATATTCAATATGATAAATTCAGAATCCCAAGCACATGGTGAGCCCATCTAGATTGTAAATTAAACAGCAATAAGGACGTCCATTCCTCCTGTAACCATTTGTCAAATGTTATGCTGTCCCAAAGTACTGTAACGCTGTCTATATTGTACAGCGCTGCAGAACATGTTGCCGCTATAGTACAGAAATAATAGTGGACCCGTTCATACAGCGAAAACTTGGGGGGACCTAGCACGCACAGACTCCCCAATTCCTACACCCCACAGGTTTCATGTGAACCTTTAGAATAGCTTTGTTGGTTCGTAGACCGAAATAAATCCGTAAAAACTCAACACATGCTCTATGCATTCTCCAATCCACCTCTGCGTTTTCACTTAAGGCCGGTGTCAGACGAACGCAGTGATCACGTCCGTGTTGCCGCACAGTTTAACATCTGTCATAGTATAGAATCATGATCAATAGAGACCCACACACAAACTGCGCACGCACAACAAACGCGGCAAACAGACGCAAGTTAGGCAAGAACGTATAACTGCTTGACGGACGTACAGAGTGCGCCACGTCCGCGTAGCGTTCTGTGTGCGTGATGACACGAAGTCAGACGGAGCGCATTTGCAACGTCCAGCACCTTGACGCACAAAATGGCTTTTCATATCATTTTGCGATTTTTATCATTTTTCACATTAATTTGTTTCCCATAATTCTTTTTTTTCTATGTCCGTCAACAAAAATGGACCGTGTGGTGTCTACAGTATCTTCCGCTAGTACGTCTAGCCGTTATGCACTCGCGCAGAGTGCGCTCAGACTGAGTTCATCTGACATTAGCCTTAAGGGACACTACCACTTACATAAACTGGAACTAGATTACGTGTGCATTACAAACAAAAACACCTTATAAAACACATGCCGTTGGTTTTTTATTTACTTTGAAGTAATTGCACGTAAAAAAGGAAACATAAAAATGTTTTTTTTTTAATCTCCCGTTTCCATTTTGTGAATCCCCCCCCGTGATGCAACATTTACAAAAATCTATGCAAAAGTTTTAATTTACTGCTGAGGCCTAGCTTCTACAGCAGTGCTTCCCAAACCTGTCCTCAGGACCCTCCGCCTCGCCAGGTTTGCAGGATATCTGAAGCACAGCACAGGTGATATGATTTGCTGCTCAGTGATTGCAGGATTCAGTCTGCAAAATCTGCCCTGGTTGAGGGTCCTGAGGAGAGGTTTGGGAAACACTGTTCTACAGTATTTAACTGTCAAAAGGGGTGGGGGAGGGAATGTTTAGACAAGGCTGCAGGAGGTCTATTGTGTTGCCGAGACAAGAGATGGCATATGAATGAGATAAGACAGGGAGCTTAAAAGATTTATAACCTACCCCCGGTGGTATCCTTTAAATATATCCCACACAATACAATGATGTAAGTCAGTGATCGACCCACAGACTCCTTTCTATGACCAAAACCACCCAGTGAGGAGCAAGTGATGTAAAGATACATGGGGCAGTTTACAACACAAAAGATCACACAATGGATGCACCCAGTGACACATATAGAGGAAAATATCACACAATGGATGCACCCAGTGACACATATAGAAGGAAATATCACACAATGGATGCACCCAGTGACACACATAGAGGAAAATATCACACAATGGATGCGCCCAGTGACACATATAGAAGGAAATTAGGGATGCACCGATACCACTTTTTTAAGACCGAGTACGAGTACCGATACTTTTTAAAAGTACTCACCGATACCGAGTACCGATACTTTTATTTAATGTCATGTGACGCTTTCCAATAGGAACAGACCTCATAAAAATTTATATGAAATTTGTCCCCAGCTCACATAGATTTGCCCCCCAGGTCTCATGGATTTGCCCCCCCAGGTCTCATGGATTTGCCCCCCCAGGTCTCATGGATTTGCCCCCCCAGGTCTCATGGATTTGCCCCCCCAGGTCTCATGGATTTGCCCCCCCAGGTCTCATGGATATGCCCCCCAGGTCTCATGGATATGCCCCCCGCTCGAATGCTGGGGAAGCTGGCCGTGTGCATGTAAAGCACGCGGCCAGCGTTCCCCTCCGGCGCGCCGCGATACTCACCCATCCTGAAGTTCCGGTCGCTGGGCAGTGATGCGATCACGTGGCCGCCGGGCGCATCTGTGACGCTGCCTCCAGCCGAGAGGCAGCGTCACAGGAGCGCCCAGTGGCCGCGGGAACGCATCACTGCCCAGCGACCGGACCTCCAGGATGGGGGAGTATCGCGGCGCGCCGGAGGGGAACGCTGGCCGCGTGCTTTTCATGCACGCGACCAGCTTCCCCAGCCCCGCGGATACCGGCAAGCCGGCCCAGCGCCGGCTTCCGGTATCGGCGGGATGTATCGGGCCGTTTGCACGAGTAACAAGTACTCGTGCAAACGGCAATATCGGCCCCGATACCGATACTAGTATCGGTATCGGTGCACCCCTAAAGGAAATATCACACAATTGATGCACCCAGTGACACAGAGGAAAATATTTTCTTAACTAAACATACAAGAGAAAAACAAAGCACATGTAAGATAACAGCAACATCAAATAAACACAATAAGGACATTTTTTGGTGGTAGCGGCCCTTTAAAAATAATTCCTGCTTCTCCGCACAAATCCCTCTTTTGTGAGCAGGGCCCTCTTGCCCTCATTTTAGTATTACCCTAATTTATTGTAATCTCTGAACCGCGCTGTGGAATATGTTGGTGTAATACAAATAAACAATTTCAAACCAAACACATCAAAGAGGCACATACATATGTGCACACACACACGTACAGTATATGTTAATATGTACACATAATTTTGTTCCAATCTGCTTTTCTTCCAAAGCTGCACTTTTTGTGCCGACATTGAAGAGTTCCCTTTTAAAAGGTTTGAGTGTAGAGCGATGTGAATTCCTCCGGCCGCCATTGTTTGGAAGCATTCGTCGATCCCATCGCACGCATTACGTTCTGGCATCCCCGCCTGGAAAATTATACATTCAAATCGCAAACTTAACGGCTGCACTTATTTCACCTTGTGTGGATTACATTCCTGGGATGAATGGCGGCGGCGCTGCCTCGCAAGAGGAGGAAAAGCGAAAAAACAAAAGGCTTGGAGGTGACGTGAAGGTCAACGTCCACATTCTGGAAGATGAGGAGATGCGAGGACCTCATGTCCCAGTGAAATTGGTTCTAGTGTTCCCAGCAGCTGCAGAAACATCCCCTACATGCCTGGCATACTGTGCGCTCGCTCGGGCTCCCCGTACAGTCACTATGGCATGTGACAGTCATTTATTAATTTACAAAAAGGGAAAAGGATGCAGCTGTGATTCCTCACATACCTATATAGCCAAGAGGTTATAAAGGGATTTATTAAAATATAACGCTTCCCCTTTATCCGTACTGCAAGATTAACTGCTGTGGCCCATGAAAACCAATGTGCAATAAAAAAAACTCTAAATATCCAAAAGCAGGCACTCCGCTCCTCACATCACCATTAAGCAATTCGGCCCCGGTGCAACCTCCACAACAGATGCAGTTTCAACAGAGGGCACTCACCACGGGTCTTCACATAAAAGTCCGATCTTTACTGAAAATACATCAATGTTTCGGCCTGTTCGAGCCTTTATCAAGACTTATCAGGGAACGAGCCAAAACGTTCATCTACAAAAAAGGTTGTACTTTTAGGTATAGACCCAAGAAGAGTGTCCTCAGTTTGTTGAAAGAAAAATAATGGCCGCACTCGAGTATAGATAAAAAGTAAACTTTATTAATGCATATAAAATCTGAACCGACGTTTCGGCTTACACAGGAGCCTTTTCCAAGGTTGAGAAAAAAAAAAAAAAGAACCTTGAAAATGGCTCCTGTGTGAGCCGAAACGTCGGTTCAGATTTTAAATGAATAAAGTTCGTTCTTTTTATCTATACTTGAGAGCGGCCATTCGAAGATTTGGATATATTTTGCATAGAGGCCAAGCAGGGGGCCTTTTTCCCCTCGTCGTGACGTATCTTTTAATGGATGGGTAGTTTCTGGGACCAAGTACAATACATATATAGGGAGACAGGTAGCAGGTCATGGTTATGAATGAGAGCTATGTGAGACCAGAGCCCCGTTTAATACCTCAGCAGCTGCTGAATTGCTGCAGCAGCGTCATTGAACACTTTGGATGCGAATTTCGAATCCAAAATGGCCAACGATTTCTTAATGAAAGATTCAGATTGTTTTTCGTAGGACTCGGACAAAATATGAAAAAGAAAAGCAGTCAGCACAATTCCGTTTTGTATGCACACACCACAAATGATAGTTTTTATTGAATAAACGTTATGTTTACTTCTGAAACAAAAGATAAATTGAACTGTAATATATGTCTATGTTCAGGGGTAAATAATAAATATTTTGTGGTTTGGCGAACAAAAACCTCAAAATTAACATTGCCGTACGAAATTGTTACTTGTTAATGGCGGCGGCCATCTTTAATACGTCACACTCAGCTACTCGCAGCATCTCCTCGGGTCGCTGCAAGTGCTAAGTTAGCAGTGCTGAGCGCTGAGCGGCTGAACGGCGTTCAATGGCAAGTTGCTAACTTTGCACTTGCAGCGGCTGAGGTATTAAACGCGCCTCAGGCCTTTTGAACTGCAACCCTCCCTTCAGGTTATAACCCCAGGGAAATGGTGTATATGAACGTGTGTATTGCAGTTGGGCACGTTCTTTAAAGAATACAGTCCCCACAGTCACAAATGGTGGGGGTTCACTGGTGTTTTGGGGTTGCTTTGCTGCTTCATGCACTGGATGTGTTGAATATGTGCACGGCATTGTGAAATCTGAAGACTACCAAAGAATTCTGGGGTGCAATGTAGGGCCCAATGTCAGAGAGTTGGGTCTCTGTCAGAGGTCATTCATGGGTCTTACAGCAGTGCAATGACCAAAAGCACACGTCAAAAAGCCCCCCGAAATGGTTCAAGACAAAGCTCTGGAGATACTGAACTGGCCAGCAACGAGTACAGATCTTAACCCCTTAGTGACCGGGCGCTTAAGAAAATCCATCCTTTAGTGCCCGCTGCTGTTTTTACGTTTCTGCACTGTTTGTCTTTAGGTTAAATTTTCCTCTTACTTGTTTATGCAACCCACACATTATATACCGACTTTCTAAAAACACCATTATTTCCATCATATCCTATAACTTACTATAAAAACAATATATGAAATAGGATGAAAAAAAAAAAAAACTCTTTGTAATTTAATCCCCAAAAGCTACAACCGCCAAAAAAGACCCCAGCTAATTAGTTTAGAAATTTTGTCCCGAGAATAGAAATACCCAATTTTTACATGTTTTTGCTATTTAACCCCTTCACTGCTGAGCCAGTTCACCTATGTGCGCTGAGCTCATTATGCCCGTTTTAAGCTCATAATTTTTAGATGCCAGCCTAGGTCCTATTTAATTAAACCCCCCAGGACAAAATTCCCTTTTTTTTAAAAAAAAAAAAAAAAAAAAAATTTAAAAAATTTAATCATTTTATTTTTTTTAGACCAAACCTGGTTGTGTTTGGTATCACTGGAAAGGCCATGATCAGGCCTTTCCAAGGATGTCAAACATGACCCTCTCCCACCACAGAATGATCTCCACTTGGCAGCTAGGGGGTTAACTGGCCCACTGACGTCCTCACACATATGGTGAGGATGTCAGTGGGTGGGGGGGGGGGGTGACCCGGAGGCTTGGCTGACATCCAAGATGTCAGCCACCTCCAGGTTGGAATCGCGATCTGGCAGCGAAAGGGTTAATGTTATACTCCGATGAAAAGGGGAGACTCTCCCCTTTCCAGCGGTGCAATTTCTATTTTTTGTACAATAAATGGATGAGGAGATAGAGGGCTCCAATGGACCCCTCCTCCCCTTACTGAATTTTACCAGCAGTTAGGAACAGGAACCTTCCAATCTGAGACCTGGAGCAGTTGGTGACAGAAGAGTGGTCCAGAATTCCAGTAGAGGGGTGGAAGAAACTCATTGATGGTTACAGGTAGCCATTGATTTCAGTTTGTTTTTTCTACCAAATATTAAATTGAGGCTGCCAATTTTGTCCAGTCCATTTTGGGAGTTTTGCGTTAAATGTGCCAGATTTGGCTTTTTCCCTCCACTTTTTTGTGTCAATACATACAAAAGAAATAAACATGAGATTGCTTAAACATTTGTAATTGCAACAATTTTCTGGACAAAGTGGTGCACTGACAGAAATGCAGGGGTGCCAATATTTTTGGCCAGGACTGTATATATATGTATAAATCCCCAGAGTAGAGCCGTAATATCAGATTAGGGATACAAAGAAAAAAAAATATATATATATATATATATCATTAGATAAGCCGTGTTAGTCCAGATGCCAAAATCACATCTGGACTAACAGGTCTTATCTAATATTAGATATATTTGGATTTTGGATTTTTGGAATATAATAAATATGAGGTCTTGGGGGATGTCTAAAGACGAAATCGATTTATGTTTCTTATACACTTTATACACACAGCTGAAAGGAATTAAATACAAGAATTTTAAGAATTTTCTCCACTGTCAAACAAGGTCAGGTGTGGAGCTTCCCACTTTTGGTGTCATTGTGGTGCTCAAAAACATGTATAGGTGTACAGCATATCCATCATTACAAAAGGGCTGCGAAGCGTGGAGTAACACGTAGTATCCTGGTGCACCAGCAGCCTTCATCTCACGGCTCCATGTCTTCCGGATTCTGAAATCCATAAGAATCCAAAATCCGCAATGCTCGGATCCTGAGGATTCCAGGACAATAGTTACCCAACCTGTAGATCATTCTACAAGTTTTACGTGTGATATGGAAACTTATAAGATCGCTGTGCACATGGAATCCTTTCTGCCGCATGTTCCTGGCCGGAGGTCTGAATATGCCTTTCACAGATCCTCCACATTATTCAGGATGCTCTTTACTGCATAATTATGAGAAGTGCTGAACACGATGAAACCCAGCAGAATGTAAAATGCATATACTGTCATTAAGAGGTCAAAATGGAATCCCAAGTGATCTGCCCTAAATGGGAAACAGAGTTCCCTCTTAAAACACTGGAATTATACATGTTGTAGTGCAGCACTGTCCCTGTGAACCCCCCCCCCCCCCCCGCATGAAATAATATGTGTCCACGGAAACATGGCTGGTCACACCGACTCTTGGGCAATCCGACCACCCTGGGTACAACCAAAAACCACTCGCGAAAACTAGAGACAGCAAAATGAGAACTGAATCCCTTGCCTGTGATTGGGTATTCAAAGGCCACTACCACCAAAAAAAAAAAAAAAAAAAAAAAAAGGTCTTTATTGTGTTTATTTGATGTTGCTGATATCTTACATGTGATTTGTTTTTCTCTCCTTTGTTTAGTTAAAATATTTTCCTCCATATCTGTCACTGGGTGCATCCAGTGTGTGATATTTTGTAAACGCCCCCCCCCCCAGTATGTTTCCATCACTTGCTCCTCAGTGTGCGGCTTTGGCCATAGAATGGAGTCTATTGTTCAATCACTGACTCAAATCATTTCACACTTAATGACTGCACTCTTGATGAAGCCAACAGCTACACATACCTCGGCCTAGAAACAAACCGATCAGGAAGTTTCAAACCAGCCATAGAGGCCCTAAGAGACAAGGCGCGTAGAACCTTCTATGCCATCAGGAGAAACCTCTACAAACTAAAACCGCCTGTAAGAGTCTGGCTTAAAATCTTTGATAGTGTCATCACTCCAATCCTCCTTTATGGCAGTGAAGTATGGGGCCCCATCACCTACCCTGACCAACCCAAATGGGACACCAGCCCAACAGAAATATTCCATCTGGAATTCTGCAAGCACCTCCTCCAAGTCCATCGGAGCACCTCTAACAATGCTTGCCGGGCCGAGCTGGGCAGACTCCCCTTACTTCTTGCAGTACAGAAGAGGGCGCTATCATACTGGGACCATCTAAACATCAGCAGCCTCAACTCATACCACCATAAAGCCCTACTGGCCAACAAGGACCATCCCAAACCATGTGGGCTGCAACAACTCATATCCACCCTGATCATCCAAAGCCCCCATGAAGGCAACCTGACAAAATATCAAATAAAGGCCCTAATTAACGATTCCAGGGAAAACTATATCAGAGAATGGAGACATGATATAGCAAACTCCAAGAAACTCACCATTTACCAATCCTTACAGAGGGAATACAAACTGGCCCCATACCTGGAGGTACTACAAGACCCCAAGGACAGACAGATCCTGAGCCGGTACAGACTGAGCGCCCACAGCCTGGAAATTGAATCGGGGCGGCATAGACAGACCTACAAGTCCAGGGAGAATAGACTGTGCCAGCATTGTGACCAGGAGGCCCTGGAAGATGAGGTCCACTTCCTCCTACAGTGCCCCAAGTACTCAGCACTGAGGGAAACTCACTTCCAGAGACTCTCCGCTCTCATCCCGGACTTCACCTCTATAGAAGAGACGAGGAAACTCCACATCATATTGGGAGAAGAGGAGCCGGCGGTGAAAATATCTGCCCAATACGTCGCAGAATGTCACAGACTGAGAGGAACATGAGAGATCCTGGACTTATAAATCCCCAACACGGACTCGCCCCCATCCCCCTTCACATTATCCCTTACCCCTGATAATGTCCATGGACTTGCCCATTCCCCCCCATATATATGTCCCACTACCCCCCTCCTCCCCATATGCTTTGGCAATGCTAAAATGTATTTGGTCCTGCCAATAAAGCTTATTTTGATTTGATTTGATTTGATTTGTATTGCTTAGGATGTATTCAAAGAATATCACCAGGGGGTGATGCTCCCTGTCATATCTCATTCAGTTGCCAGCTCTTATCTTGGGTAGCCTGGAGAACAATAGCCCCCTGCAGCCTTATCTAAACATTCCCTCCTCTACCTCATTAACACTTAAATACTGTATAAGATAAAGCACAGCCACAAAGTAAAACCTACCATACGTTTTGGTAAATGTTGCATCATGGGAAAAGTCCACAAAATGGAAAAGATACATAAAAAAAAAATAAAAAAAAAATCTTTACACGCAATTACTTTAGAAAATAGAGGCGGAAAAAAAAAATGCAGCATGTGTTTAATAATGTGTTTTAATTTGTAATGCACTAGTATCTAGTTACAACTTATGTAAGTGGTAGTGTACCTTTAATGTTTATGTGATACCTATGTATACTATATCATAATGCTGTGCTGCCATTTCTCGCCCCCGATAAACTGGATAATGGCATTTATAAATCAACATGCTTTATTATTTCTAGGAATGCTAATTGAGCAACAAATAAAATAAATAAATAAAAATCCCCCATAATAGTTTCCAATAAAATACCCCCGTCCCCCAGCACCGTCGTTTCCGGAGAGATTTACCAAGCGCTGTTGTTTGACCGATGTTGTCTGTAGTTGCAAACAAAAAGGTTAAAAATCACTGTTGTTGTAACGGAGGTGAACTATCTGGAGAAGCAAAAATCCAACAACCGAAGCGAAGCTGCAAGAAATAGAATATCCGATTCCGTACCACCGTTATTCTTCCATAAAATGCATAAACTACGGCTATTCTCCACTCAACGTTGCTCTACCATTTGTAGCGCCGGGGAATCTACATCTGCGATATTAAAGTGTTGGTCTTCACTGAATTCCAACAACGGCAAAGACAACACTAAGCAACATCGTCCGAAACACAAATGAAAAGACTGGTGAAAACTGCAGCAAACCACGGTGGAACCCGCCTAAATATGGAATTCACTGTAGTTGAGCCATTAAATTCACTGTTATTTCTGTACAACAACAGTGTTAAGAGAGCAGGCGCTTTAAATTAGGCGTCAGCAACATTGGCCATGCAGGTGTTTTGGAACCACCCCCCCCCCCCCACGACGCTCAGCCCGCAAACCTTGGCCCTCCAGATGTTGTTTCGGAACTACATTTCCCCCAAGGCTCTCTAAACGAAACCATCTGGAGGGCCATGATTGCCGACCCCATGCCTTCCCCACCTTCCTACAGCATGGCCCGACTCATTTATAGAAAATTTACATCAAACTCAAACCTGACTTTCAGGATCTCTTACTGGCTCGAAGTTTTATATAGAGGTTTGCGTAGAATAATCAACAAACTCTGAGCCAGAGGTACATTTTCAGGAGGCTGTGGATTCCATGTTTTTGGGTTAATCTGCCCCCCATCCTGAAACAAAGTATTATACAGAGCAGCGCTGCTTAACATTGGCCCTCCAGATGGTTGAAACTACATCTCCCATGATGCTCCGGCACTCATCGGGTCAACGGAGCCTTGTGGGAGATGTAGTTCCGTAGCATCTGGAGGGTCACAGTTGATCACCCCTGACATAAAGACTCTCCAGCATAGGAATCTCACCGCCAGCCCAGACCGACGTGCTAATATGGATGAGACAATAAATGAATTTAACTCAGCTACTCGTTTCCATGTGTTTTTTCGTAGCTTGTTTTCATGTGAGCTCCAGCCCGTGTCACTCGTTAACGCCTGCGGAAAGGTTTGTAACATGATGTAATGTGCAATACCCCGTCCTTCTGGGAGCGGACCACACCTCGCTGCAACAGCCCAGATACAAACAGGATCCTCACGCTTCCCAAAATGTACTTTAAATGTTCCTGCACACAGAGAGGAAGCGTCCCCCGCCTGTAGCATTTCCATTTATCGATGGGATAGTTCATGACTCAGGTGTAAACCTAAGCAGAGAGTAAGTAAGTCTAAAATAGCACACAATAAACCCAATATACAGCTGCTTAAAGGGACACTCTACTCATCCTGACCACTTTATCCTTTTAAATTGGTCAGGATGTGAGGAGAGCCCCCATTTCTCCCTCCTGCTCCGCTCTGGTGAAATCACAGGTTGAAGTGGAGGAGTGTCCTCCACCCACCCAGTGTCACCAGCAGCCGGGATTTAGAACTTCCCGGATGCCACTATTTAAGTCGGTATGTAGAGAGCATGCTGACACCACCCGCAATAGCGAGGGGTCTAAGAGAGGCAGCGATCGATCAGATCTGTGCATGTGTGATCAGCCCCGATCCATCCCTCTGTGAAGGCACTACGGAATTGACGTGAAGTGCGCGAGACTGTAGCGGTGCGCAATTTGCAGTTCCTTCCTACGCTTTGTAAGTTGCATAGGAGTGCAAATTGTGAAAAAAGGCTTCAGGGACTTCCAGATTTGGAAGCCCCTAAGCTGAAATGGCGGAGTTAGGGGTGTTAGAGTTGCATATAAACAAAACCTATGATTCATCTCTATTGCACTTGTTTCCTGTGGGGCTTCTCACGCTCCTGTTCTGCTATTCTCCATTTTCTTCTGAACTCAGACCGTCCCCCTGCAACCAATGACATGCAAAGCTGCGTAGGTGGGTCGGAAGCCGGGCGCACTAGTACGCTCTGCCAGCCTTAATGCCCTCCCCGCTGAGCACAACCCGCCTGGCGGGAAGGGGTTAAAGCTGGGGCCACAAGAGTGAGGAAAGAACGTCTGAGAAAGGACTTCTTTCCACATGGTGCCAGTGTTGCCACCTCGCTTACACATAGCACATTGCATCCTATGAAAGATCTGGCTCTGATCGACCCATCGGACGTCTGTTGTAGCAGCTCGATGGGGAGGAAAACTGCACGCAATGCGGGATAGTTCTACACACGTTACATCGTGTGGATCGCCCAGTTGACCCATTGTAACGCTGGAGGGGGGGGGCACAATAGACGCACTTATTGCGCTCGCGTGGCCTCAGACTTAAATCAGCAAGTATTTATTCAGGAAGGACCACGTTACAGCTGATATTCTACCATTCTCGAGCACTTTAAATTTAGGGAATGTCACTGGACGCATGGTCGGAGAAGTGCCCATTTTTAAGACTATGTAAATGTATTCCAATACGAGGCGTTCCTTAAATAAGGTCAATTTAACCAAAGACCAATAGTTTGTTATGATTGCAAGACTTCTTGCTGTGAGTGTCATTCCCTTTGGAAGTCGGTTACATAACCGTTTACACCAAACAGAAGGTGGAACATTAACATAGACATAAAAGGTCATAGGTCCCTGGACCTCGATTTTGGGACACCTGGAAGGTATGACACCTTCAATCCTTCCCGTGGTCCTAAAATAATCTGGCTTCTAAAGAAAGCACCGTGATGTTGTCACTTGCTTATTAAACCCCAGATCAGCCGCCTTACTTTGGGATAGCGGGAGGATGCCGATGCCTGTACCTCATTAACCGCCACCAGCCAACACAGCTAATAAACAGCAGACACTTCAGGACAAGGCTGAGCAAACAATAAGCAGCTGTTGTCAAACATCGAAATGCCAGCTTTTCCACCTGGCTACGATTAATGGGACTTGGAATGAGACGACAGCTGAAGGACCACCTCACCCAGATCGGCTTTGGGAATATTCCTTTTGACGTCCTCATTTGGCAGAAGACAGCACAGCGAACGCAAAACACAATTACACATTGTACAAAGTGTTTAAACAGCGCCTTGAGAGAGCTCCACCGAAATCGCAGGATTTCACATGGGAACAGGGTTTGTGTCCACACCCAAGGTTCATTAATCCCTGCCGAGAGGAGACCAACATGAGGATGTGCAAGAAGGCACGTCTGTCCGGGCTCGGACCGGTTTGGGGCCCTTTTCTAACCTTGGTATAAACGTAACCAGAGCTCTTGTAAACTTAAAAACTCCATAGACTTCATTGACTGAGAAGTTTACAACAGCTCTGGTTACATTTACACCAAGGTTGGGATACATTATTTGCAACTTTGATGTCTCTTAGCACAAGTACTTATATACTAGGGGAATTACGAAACAGTCATGGAAAAATGGAATTGAAAGATAAGATGCATTACATATGCACAAATCCTACACCAGATTTATTCCCCTTGTGGCAAGAATGCCCATTCACATCACAATAATATGTGGTCAACACGACAGTCACATCAACCACACTGACAACGTGACCTGGATTGGCCGTTCCAACCTGCCTCAAATAAGAAGTGGTGGACAGCAGCAGCAAACTGATGCTGGAAGTAGGGTTGCCACATTGGCCATATTTTCAGCACATCGGCCATATGCTCTGCCCATCAGCATGAATAAATTATATGTGTCCTGAAGAATATGGCCGATGTGGCAACCCTAGTTGGAAGGCGATTGGAACCTTCGTCGGTCAGACGCGCCATGACATACAAACTCATCCTATAGGGCAGGGGTGTTCACCCTTGGCCCTCCAGTTGTGTTGGAACTAACTAGAATTCCCACAAAGTGCTTGGACACGAGTGGTTGAGTATCATAGAAGATGTGGTTCCAAAACATCAAGAGGACAGAGGATGAACACCCCTGCTTTAGGGGCAGATTTGTGCGACAGTCAGGGAATATCCCTCAGCATGAATGGGTACATGAACAATTTGAGGGGGTAAAACAAATTTGTAAAAGCAAGGAAAATGGAAACTATGTTTGGGGGGAAGTGGAGTAACTCACTAGAAAGCAAAGCAATACATCATATCCTCAACAGATAAAGGGAAAGTCCCACCCAGATAAAGGTCTGTTCAATAAAATCACTGTTAGTCAAGCATGGTCAGAGGAGCGACGTATGTTAAATCCAACAAAGCGAGAGGAGACTGTATGGCCATCTCTGACGAACATCCTGTTCGACAAACCATCACACCCTCTGTTGTACAAATCACATCCACACCAAATGGTAAAGCACACATGCCCAGAGATGAAATACACAATGTCTACAGTTAATAAAAATATAAGATTACAAGTATTTAATCCTCTGTGTGTCACTTTTCCAGTAAAACTCCTTTAACAAACAGATCTCTTATCTCAAACTTTGGAGCCAACCACTTCTTTTTAGGAGAAGGGAAAGTTTTATTGTAGCATAAGCCTGAAACTTACAAGCCAGAGGTAAAATTCTAGGAGCCATTGGCTACCTGACCTACTCTGGACCATTAAAGCCCTGTTTTAGGGCATCTTCAGGTTCACGTCGCTCTGTGGAAGCCTCAAGTTTCAAGGTAAAATGGTGAGAAGGTTCACTTAGCAAGAGGACCATAGTAATTTAAATTTATTTATAAAGTATTTTACCAGGAAGGATAGAGATTTCTCTCGTTTTCAAGTATGTCATCTGACCATGTCTGGAGAAGAACTTGTGTGTGTATTTATGTGAAGCGTGCATTATGTCAGGATTAATGAATGCTCACGTCTTTAACCACTTTGCATTTTGTCAAACAGTGTAAGCACCAAAAGAAGAGTAAAAATGGAGGCTCCCTCTCAGCAAGAGTCCATTCGCGAGATGGGCTGAGAGCTGGGTATGGATTCGTAGACATTAGAAGAAAATAAAGACCACCGTGAACGCATAACATATGAAATTAAAATGATCACATATTTTAACACTATAAATGCTGGACTCAATGTCGATTCTGGGTCATTATCATAACGTCACATAACATTCAAAATTCTGGCTGTTTTGTTTTTTCTTGGTTTTCTTTTTTTGAACATACCATTCGACTCTCACTTTTGTATGACATCTAATACCCCCACCCATGTGACCCTTAATGTTCTAAAGTTCAATTCTAGGAACTGATCAGTAAGCATCCAGACCTGAGGAAGAGAAGATATACTCTCTAAAGCTTGTCTTTTAAATGTAACGTTAGTCCAATAAAAAAGTTATCACTACGTACTGCTATACTCGTATATATTTATTATTACACAATCACACCAAAACAGGCAACTTTTACAAGAAATCTTATATATCGAAAATAAAAAAGGTAAAGAGACAATTTTCTTCAAATGTAGAAGAAATCTATCAGTAAGACATTTTCCGAGGGGGCCACAAAACCTATTGGTTTACAAAGAATTTGAACGCTGCTCCAGCTTTCAACGTGGATCAAAGGAAATCCATCATCAGAAATTATGAAGGTCTTATCTTCATCCCATAATGCTCTGGGCTGATGGAAGGAAACCTATAAAGATTTGTGGAGCTTTTAAGAATTTCAAACTTGCTGTGTAGCCTGTGCCATTCCTTCCTCCCCCACCAACCGAATGACAGCACATCCATTAATCTTACCACCACCAACTGCACTGATAGCATTCAGAGAGAAAGAGCCTGAAACGTGAAGCACACGGCTTCGTATCTTAAGAAATCGTATAAATATTATACAGTGAATGGGGAATCGGGGCAGAAAGCTGCTCAATTCTCACACTGTCCTCGCCAATCACAAACTGAACTGGAGGGGAAAAGGGGAAAAGGGGAAAAGGGGAAAAGGGGGAAAGGGGGAAAGGGGGAAAGGGGGAAAGGGGGAAAGGGGGAAAGGGGGAAAGGGGGAAAGGGGGAAAGGGGGAAAGGGGGAAAGGGGAGACAGACACATACACACACCTTCAGGTCCAAGGATAAAGTACCGGGCTTTACATCTCCAACCACCCAATAGCAATACCACAGGGTCTGTGCAAAAGTTCTGCTATGGTTGTAAACTAAATAAAAACAAACTGGTGACGCCCAAAATAACCCTAGCACAAAGTCATACAGAGTAAAGCAGAGGCACATCTTCTCCAATCAGCTCTGAGGTTAATAACGTTTAACCCATTCTGACTCTAAACAGTGTGTGCTATACACAGACTGATTAATCAACTATAATGAAAGTAGTTGACAACTATTTTCATGATGGATTAGATGTCAATTAATTGATTAGTTGTTTCAGCCCTAGAACAAAACATTCAGGAGGTAGGTAAAGCTGCATTGAGTGATCAAGAAACATAGAAGCTGAAGGCTACCCGGCTCAGGGCCCGGCCTTTGGGACACTCAACATACCTTAAAGGAACGCTCAAAAGTAGAGTATCCTTTCTTTTTGCCTCTGCCCAAATATTTTCTTCTCTTTAAGCGATTTTACGCACCTTTTCTCCGTCACCGTGCGCAGCTCCTCTTCGGCTTTTCTGCACAATTTAGGAAACCCAAGTTGCGCACCGCAGTAGAGCTTGCGAACTTTACGTATGCAAGCAGAGCTCTGATCCCTGCGACCTCTCTGAGAGCAATCAATAACGCGATTGGTCTCAGAGATGGGAACGTTGGGCGAGGTGGACGAAACTCCCCCAGTTTACCCATCATTTTCTACCAGTTCAGCTGGACTGGGGGGGGGGGCCTTCAGCCATTGGGAAACCCAACTGGAGGTTTCTAAAGTCGAAAGAAATCCAGTTACGGATTAACAAGAATAAATAGGTTTCTAATATGGAATGACTACTCCTTGCTATGACACAATGGCATTTATTAAGACATATTTTTGTATTGACATGCAGAATTAATTCTTCTTTGAAACCCTGAGATCACATTATGGATCCTCTGTTGTCATTCATTGTCTTCAGACAGGAAGCGAAAACAGAGACACATCACGCCAATGGTGCAACATGTGCTTTATACCTTGTATTAGAAGTACATCAAAAAGCTATGACAACCATTAAGCATGGAAGTATTCCTGAACATATGTCATCCCCGGCATACAGAGCATTATCGGTGAAATGGATTATCAAAACCATTTAGAAAGAGCCTGAGCTGGTCTTAAGGGATATGCTACGGCCATGTTTTCAGAAATTCCATGAATAACATTGCAAGCGACCATCCCCTCCCACCGACCGTGTTACAAATGATCAAATGATTAGACATGGAGTCAAAAATGAAACATTTGGGCAACCAAGCTTTTGTAGTCGAGTTGTATTGGCTCGAACCAGTTCGACTTTTCACAAGAGAAACATTCCTCTAATTCCAATGAGTCTCCATTCTAAGTCAAAATAAGTCAACTTTGCCATCTTCTGAAAGACCAAAAGGTAACTGATCAATGCAAGCCTCCTATGACAGCAGAGTTGCACTAGCTTGTCTTTGTCTTGATGTTTAGACCGTAGTAATCATGTATTTCAGTTGTATCCGTTGGAGAATTTGGCCAATCCGTTGGTCATAAAAACATACAAAACCAGAATGAGTTCACTCAACCTGAACATGCATATTTCATAAGAATGTTCTGTTTTATATGCAGGTCTCAGAAGCAAAGTTTCTGCGCCCTCCACATTGTGGTGAGGAGGAGTCAGCAGATTGCGTCCTTCACAGAGTTTTCATTTTTGCCCACTATTTTATCTTTATTAAACAATTTTGCAGTCTGGATTTTATTTCCACCGCATTGACTTGAATGTCAAGTAGCAGGAAATGACTTCTTCCCTGCCTCCCTGTACTTTACGCCTACTATACAAAGCATAAGAAGTACGGATGTAGAGCAAGCCGTCGCACAAGCAGAGTCGTAACAGGAGCTATGGCTCCACTTGGAAGAACAGCAGATCCATTAGACTTTATGAAGTAATCCGCAAAATTGACAGTCTTTCTCAAAAGGCAATCCGCACTGTCAATCAAGTCCAAAATCATAAATTATTAAAAATATATATATATTAAAGTAATAGGACAAAAAGTTGTGTTCTAAAATCGTCAAAGAAAAATTTTGTTTGGTACCAATTACCTCTAAAAGCAGCCAGCGTGCCGGGAATTATTATTGGCTGCAGAGAGAACAATCTCAATTACCACCAGGAAACCAAGAACTGCTTCTGAAGGACATCAGATCCCAAAAAAGAAGCCATTCATTTTTTTTATACATCCTCTCAAACTAGAAGGGATGTTCTACCAAAAAAAAAAAAAAAAAAACCTAAACCAATGTTCACATCATTAAAACCTTGTTACATACCCAACCCATTAACAGCCCCCATTGCAAATGTTAATGGCCCCGGTAAACAGGTCTGCATTCAATATGGCCCGATCAACCTACTTATTAATAAATAAACCATTTTAAAGTAATCAAGCTATAATAAGATTTAGCAAATTAGTTCTTGTGGACATGTCATTACTTCAATGAAAATACGGCCATCTTGGAATTAAATCAGTAAACCCTCAGCCGTAGGTGGCTAGAGAGCATGTGATCACGACAGCCAATCAGCTCTCTAGAATTTCAGACATTATGTTTATCTAGAAGAAAGATGATTTTGGAAAGTCGGGGTGCATAAAAATTTACTATTGAACGAATCACTAAAAACAAAAAAAAAATTGCTCTTGAAATGGTAAATAAATGGTATAACTCTCTCCCCCCCATGTACCAAAACAAAATATGGACGTTCCTTCCACTCGATGCCCGCCTGCCCCCCCTCAGCGCTGCAAAGTGCGATCCTACTATGGAGGTTCGCGCTCTGCAGCCCCGTCGACGCGCATCCTAGTGCATCGACGGGGAGGCTTTCTAGGCGGACGCTTGCAGCGCGCACACTTCGTGCGCGAAGCACAAGCGTGTGACCGGCCCCGTCGCAGTGTCACATAGCTGCAACGGGTGCCGGTAACTGCATGCGCTCGTGTGCACCCGGCCTAAAACAAAATTTTGATAATGGGGGGAAGGGTAGGCTGCCTTGGATAACGCTAGCTCTATATAGTCCGAAACCGCCCTCGATTTGCGAGTGCTGCCATTTTTTATTACACTTGGAATGAGAGAGCGCCGTATACATTTTGTACAGTATTATAGTTTATGTTGTTTCAACTATTGGAGTAGATTTTTTCTTAATTCTCCAAGTCAGATAGCCCATACTCTATATATCCAGTCGGGCGGCATGATGGTTTGCTTCTAGAAGACGGATATCATGAGCCTCCACTCCTGGAACCCAACCAAGACAATGGAGATTGTAGATTTAACTATATAGACCTACAGTAAAAGGTTTGGTCCATCCTTCCGGACACCTCTTTTGTTCAAATCTGCGTGAACGACCATAGCCCTACAGGTGTTTTGTAACTACATTTCGCACAGGACTCCGTCAACCTAATGAGTGGCTGAATATCATGGGATACGTAGCCCCGAAACATCTGAAGGGCCAAGGTTGAGCACCCCTAGCCTAAATGATCGACTGAAGGACAACCACTACCTCAGTTGAACTTGCCACCGAAATGCACCGTTTGGTGAAATTTGTGGCAGTCTATTCGCCAAATACTGGCGAATTGATAGCGAAATACTGCACTTTGGTAATCTTTGATGGCAGCGAAATTGTCCCGTAGAGCAGTAATGGTTAATTAACGACAAACTGCACCGAAATATCAGTGAAATGCCCTGATTTTCAGTTCGACAAGTATAAACAGGCGAATCCCATAGGATTCAAGGTAAAAAAATATATATATTGTTTTTAATTTTCTTTTAACCGTTTTTTCCATTCGCAGCAAAACGTCTTATATTTATTCAACACCTTTATGTATTTTTTTTTTTTTACAAAATTTTAGAAACCCAATTTTAAAACGTTTATTTTAAAATTCTGTAACAGACCTTTTTATTATTATTTTAAAGAACCTTTTTTATTATTTAAACAAATTTTTTGGTATTTTTATTGGTTTAAACACCGATAATAGAGTTCCGTCTTTTTTTTTTCTTTATACATTTAGGTGGTCTTCGGTGACTCCATGTTTGGCGTATTTCAGGGAAACTGTGGTGAATAGTGAGTTTACCGCCGGGTCGGCGAAATGGAATCGTCAGAAGTGCGCCGAATCAGAATTACCTGAATTAGGATGTGGTCAGACGAGCGTTCTGCAGAGCGGAAGGAATGTCTGAGAGTGGACGTTCCTTCGACTCTGACGTCCGTCTGGCCACCTTGCTGAGCGCAGTTAGTGCGCTCATCGCTGCAAGGCTCTATCCTCCATGGAGGATCGCGCTTTGCAGCCCCGTTGAACGCACGTTGTAGCGACTCGACGGGGAAGCTTTCAGATCGCCCGCAGCACGGACACTGTAGCGCGTGCAATTCATGTGAGCGCTACAGTGTGTGGTCGGCCCTGGGAAAGCGTCACAATGTTGCGACGGACGCCGTGAGGCACGTCAGCATGGGGCGCTCGTCTGACCCCGACCTCACCCCTTATATTTCTTAAAGATTTCAGTCATGTCCTCTTCAGGAGACCTGGCTCCTAACCATATCACCACCCTGAGAAATAAACTCCAATCACTGCGTTTTAGCTGAGGTTTTTCAAAGATCCTAAGAACATGTGTTGGTTGTAATCAAATGTAACGCACCTGTCGTCTCCTCTAATGAGGGTCAAGAATTTGTGTCCCTGTAACAGCAGGTTCAAAGGTCAAAACGTAGAAAAAAAATAAAAATAAACGCAATGTCTAGTTATAGTGCAAACATTACACAGACGAAAACACTACTACGAAGTGCGATACGATCCACGGTGGTGCTTGAATGGCTGAGAAGTGATATGGGCCAAAGAATTTTGTACCATCATCGCGACATACACCCTGCGGTAAAATGTCAATGGAATTCCACGAATTTCCTTATGGCTGGAAACAATTCCACGCATCCTGTATGGCTCCGATGACATTCCCACACACCCCCACTTCAAAAGCCAGACAGGTGCAACGTCCCCCCCATCTCTGGAATACATTTTCCGGAATAATTTAAGATTCCAGAAGCGTGCCTAGAAATACCCCGACACTCCACGCGGGTTATACGGGATATTCTGGTACCGCGGCATCATGATAGAACCGTCTCGCTCCGAAAATACTTTAATAACACCAAATGGCAGAGCCGTTTCAGGATTTAATGCAGGCGGCAACAAAACACGGGGACGAGACGGGAAAAAAAAAAGAGGAAACTGAAGACGAAACGACGGCCAAATTCCACAGCCACTGCATTGCACCGATTTTACCACAGGGCAACTAGGGACAACTTTATAGGGACTCGTGTCACACGGGACACTCGCTTGTTAACAAACGCGATCGCCACAGAATAATGGAGGAAAGGCTTAACCAAACCACACGGATTTACGCCGAAAACCTTGGAAGACCAGTCTGTATTAGGGACTCTAGATACATTTTTTTCGACCCCTACAGGTTCCTCCGGCACAGCGTGGATGGTCTGAGCAGCCCTCTCAGCTGGGTGCATCTCCATCTGACTGCATTAAATCTGCCGAACTGTAATTAAACCACCCCCGCCGCCTTCATTACATGGCAACACGGCGAGCCATAAGCTACACGCAGTTGCCGCTAGAACAAGTGCTTGTAGTTTTGAATGCAAGGGCTGTAAATCAAGCCGGAGGGGGCCGCGAGCTCCAGTAACCAGGCACAGGCTGATCGCATGAGAGGGTGGGTACGCGGTGATACAAATCCTAGGGTGGGGTCCTCGCGGACAACATCATCCATCGTATTACGCCGGTGCAAAGCTAAGGGTAACGCGGTGGGGCTTGCCAAGATTACTGCATCGTGCTGCATCATCCTCAGCAGCGCATGGAGCCCGTTTGCTGCATTGGATCTCCCGTCAGATGCCCAGGCGGCTCCGTCACAGTCACACGGTGCATGGGTGGCTATTAAGATGCGTCTGGTGGGAGGGGGAGGGGTGTAAGCCGGCAGTGGGGCTTTTTGTGTAGGAGAACACCTTGCTGGAGATACATGCAGGAAGCCACCGGGACGAGATTAGGGCAGAGCACGGTTTCTCGTGACGGAGGAGGCAAAAAAAAAAAAAATGCTTAAAAAAAATATATATATTTGCAACAGAATAAACACAGAGGAAACAGAATTCTAAGGAGAGGGTAGGACGGGCGGCCGCGGCAACGAGCCAACTCCGTGAAGCCGGTGCATAGAAAGACAAAGACACGTCCATTCAGACACGGTGATAGAATAACCTATCCTGCCAATAAAATGCATGATATGCAATATATACACACACACATATACATATATCATCACAGGCTATAAAAGGAAGATTACGCGCAGGTACAAGACCACGCCTGTTTCCAGCCCTCGTACAGATATATATATATAAATACACTACAGTGACACCTGCGCACCCCCCCCCCTTACATTAAATAAAAAAATGAAATAAATCAGGATATTCCCAGGGGCTAAAGCAACGATCGGTCACCCAAACCCCTCCCTGCTAGCTTTCTACTCTCAGCATAGAACAAACACTATCCAGGGCTACAGCTAGAGCAAGGTACTGCAATGTAATGATGCAGACTGCAAACCCAGAGCATCCCCATCGCCTGCTGCCCCCCAGCCCTGTACCATGCATGCCGCATGCCCCGGCCATGACACAGCACACCGCGCAAAGCCTAAGGGGCGCAAAAGGGATGTTACACCCATAGGTCAGGTTTGCAGGGTAAAACCAAACGAGGCATTGCAGTGCCCGCGATGCTGGAGGGCAAAGATGGCATTTAAACGCCCAGGTCAGACAGCTGGAGGGACAGACACTGCCTGTATCGCCCCCATACACGGTGGGGCACACACTGAAATCTGTGACCTGATGTACAGCGCTGAGCACACTGCCAAGGGCAGGAATGGCATTTAATGCCACCGTCACACTGCATAAAGGGGGCAGAGACTGTGTGTATCCCCCAACCCAGCACAGACCCCCAGCACAGACCCCAGCATGGGGCAAATGACACATAATTGCAGAGGGATTGCACACAGCATTCAGGGGAAGGGATTGCATTGATTTCCCTGGAGGGGGAGCATAGATCAGCCCACATCTGCAAGCCTGGAGCCCTCTGAAAACCATCTCCTGCTTCCACTGGGCTGGTACTCGGTCCCCCCCCCCCCACCACACAGCATAACAACTCATTTTCCCAGAAATAAAAAGGGAAAATGCAAATTTCCAATGGATTGAGGGATGAAGCCAGGCAGAGAGAGAGGTGCTGTGTGTACCTACCTGAGATGCCCCGGGGCGCTGGGAGAGAGGCTGCAGGAGGAGGGCGGCAGCGTGAGCACAGGGAGCAGGGGGTGATGCAGGGAGTGACTGCAGGAGCCGCAGCCTCGCACACAGCATCAGCTGCACTGAGAGCTCCTGGAGAGGGCGGGGAGAGGCAGCGCCCGCAACGCCGCCACTGCCACAGCCTGCAACGCAACAGCGACCCCCGTGGCCGGCAGGCGTTACTGCAGCCAGGCTGCGGTGTACACACACACACCATGCCCGCCGCTGGAGAGGCGCCGCCCCTCACTGTCAGCCCTTCATCCATCCAGCCCGACAGCCCCCTCCCTCTCTGCATCCTCACTGCAGTGATGGCTGCCCCCCCTCCATCCTCTCTGGCACGACAGCACTGCTGCCAAGGGACCTATGACTGGCACAGCGAGCTGGGGGGAGGGGGGGCAGACACAACCCAGGGGGGGATAACAATGTAACCATCACCGGGAGAGGGGGGAGGGTAACCACACAGACAGGAGGAGTAACAATGTAACCATCACTAGAGGAGGGGGAGGGTAACCACACAGGAGGAGTAACATTGTAACCATCACCAGGAGAGGGGGATAACCACACAGGAGGAGTAACAATGTAACCATCACCAGGGGAGGGGGATAACCAAACAGGAGGAGAAACAATGTAACCATCACCAGGAGAGGGGGATAACCAAACAGGAGGAGAAACAATGTAACCATCACCAGGAGAGGGGGATAACCACACAGGAGGAGTAACAATGTAACCATCACCAGGAGAGGGGGATAACCAAACAGGAGGAGAAACAATGTAACCATCACCAGGAGAGGGGGATAACCAAACAGGAGGAGAAACAATGTAACCATCACCAGGAGAGGGGGATAACCACACAGGAGGAGTAACAATGTAACCATCACCAGGAGAGAGGGGATAACCAAACAGGAGGAGAAACAATGTAACCATCACCAGGAGAGGGGGATAACCACACAGGAGGAGAAACAATGTAACCATCACCAGGAGAGGGGGATAACCACACAGGAGGAGTAACAATGTAACCATCACCAGGAGAGGGGGATAACCACACAGGGGAGTAACAATGTAACCATCACCAGGAGAGGGGGGAGGGTAACCACACAGGAGGAGTAACAATGTAACCATCACCAGGAGAGGGGGATAACCATACAGGAGGAGAAACAATGTAACCATCACCAGGAGAGGGGGATAACCACACAGGAGGAGTAACAATGTAACCATCACCAGGAGAGGGGATAACCACACAGGAGTACAATGTAACCATCACCAGGAGAGGGGATAACCACACAGAGGAGTAACAATGTAACCATCACCAGGAGAGGGGGATAACCACACAGGAGGAGTAACAATGTAACCATCACCAGGAGAGGGGGATAACCACACAGGAGGAGTAACAATGTAACCATCACCGGGAGGGGGGATAACCACACAGGGGAGTAACAATGTAACCATCACCAGGAGAGGGGGATAACCACACAGGAGGAATAACAATGTAACCATCACCAGGAGAGGGGGATAACCACACAGGAGGAGTAACAATGTAACCATCACCGGGAGGGGGGATAACCACACAGGGGAGTAACAATGTAACCATCACCAGGAGAGGGAGATAACCACACAGGAGGAGTAACAATGTAACCATCACCAGGAGAGGGGGATAACCACACAGGAGGAGTAACAATGTAACCATCACCAGGAGAGGGGGATAACCACACAGGGAGTAACAATGTAACCATCACCAGGAGAGGGGATAACCACACAGGAGGAGTAACAATGTAACCATCACCAGGAGAGGGGGATAACCACACAGGAGGAGTAACAATGTAACCATCACCAGGAGAGGGGGATAACCACACAGGAGGAGTAACAATGTAACCATCACCAGGAGAGGGGGATAACCACACAGGAGGAGTAACAATGTAACCATCACCAGGAGAGGGAGATAACCACACAGGAGGAGTAACAATGTAACCATCACCAGGAGAGGGGGGAGGGTAACCACACAGGAGGAGTAACAATATAACCATCACCAGGAGAGGGGGATACCCACACAGGAGGAGTAACAATGTAACCATAACCAGGAGAGGGGGGATAACCAAACAGGAGGAGTAACAATGTAACCATAACCAGGAGAGGAGGGGGATAACCACACAGGAGGAGTAACAATGTAACCATCACCGGGAGAAGGGGAGAGTAACCACGCAGGAGTAGGGATGAGCTGTTCGGGTTCGGACGGTTCGGAGTTAGACCCGAACTTTGGCAGTTCGAAAGTTCGCATTGCCGTATTTTTACACGGATTGCGCGAAAACGGTCATACGATGCGCATTTTTGTGCGTGATTTTTTGCGGATCCAAACCAGGAAACTTTGGGTGTCTGGACGTTATGTTGGCCGGACATGAGCAGCGTCTGACGTCTCCAAATCACGCACACACGCCGCTAGTGGACGCAGCGCACTCTGTACGTCCGTACTAGCGGTTCTGCGTTCTCGAAAAAATGTGTTCATTTTCCACTTGCGTTGCGCAGCCGGACTTTCGTGTGACCGTACTTCGTATATTGGCCGTCATTGCCCGTCATTTGCTGCTAGTGCGGCCGTGATTAAGTGCGCCTAAACGCACGTTAAAAATTTGCTAGTCTGACCCCAGCCTAAATGGGAGAATTTTTCTGGTTTGGCTATTTTGACCTAGAATTTTCCATTCTCCAGTCATTCTCCTGCTCTTCACCGCTCTCTGAATAACCCTGACAGGGTTATTCAGAGAAAGGTGAAACTCAGGAGAATGACTGGAGAATGGAAAATTCTAGGTCAAAATAGCCGAACCAGAAAAATTCTCCCATTTATTTCACTTTCCAAATCGGCTTTTTGGTCTAGAAGTTTCCATTCTCCAGTCATTCTCCTGCTTTTCACCACCAAAAAAATCAGTAAACTTTTACTGCGTGTCCGAAAATGTCTCCTCTTTTCATACAGACTGCCGCCCCAAGCAGTTGTTTATGGATATAAGGAAAAGCATTTACCGTCATTTGAAATGTCATTTTTTTGTTTTTAAGTGTTTATACATCCTAGAAATCCGCCACTTCACGGGCAGGTTATGGGGACCTCCTAGGCACGATATTTGAAAGAATTTTTCATTTTTATTTTTAACCCTTATTTCATGGAAAACTCACTGTCCCTTTAAAAACGTGTTTTTTTTAAACTTTTTGTCCTTGTTTCCTGTCCCCACAGGGCACTACCCAGACCCCCATGCACCTTTTATGGCAAATATGTAGCATATATGCCCTCTTAGGCTAGGGTCAGATGAACGCATTTTCGCGTTGTCTGTGAAAAAGTGCGTTCGAACGAATGGACGCATTTTTTCACGGAATACGCGATAGCGGTCATACTATGCACATTTGCGTTCGTGATTTTGTACGGATCATCAATAAAACACTTTTTGCATCTGGACGTTATGTTGGCCGGACATTAGCAGTGTCTGACATCTCAAAATCACGCACACACGCCGCTATGCGGCCGCAGCGCACTCTGTACGTCAGTACTAGCGGTTTGACGTTCGACAAAATGCGTTCGTTTGCCACTTGCGTTGCGCGGCTGGACTTTCGTGTGACCGTACTTCGTATATTGCCCGTCATTGCCCGTCATTTGCTGCTAGTGCAGCCGTAATTAAGTGCGCCAGAACGCACGTTTAAAGTGCGCTAGTCTGAACTTAGCCTTAGAGGGCACTCCAAAAAAACGAATTATCAGCCCCATTGACTTGCATGGGGGTTCGGGTTCGGGTTCGGTCCCGAACAAATGGGAAGTTCGGGCTCGAACCGAACTCGGGGAGTGTTCGGCTCATCCCTACGCAGGAGGAGTAACAATGTAACATCACCAGAGGAGGGGAATAACCACACAGGAGGAGTAACAATGTAACCTTCACCAGAGGAGGGGGATAACCACACAGGAGGAGTAACAATGTAACCATCACTGGGAGAGGGGGAGGGTAACCACACAGGAGGAGTAACAATGTAACCATCACCGGGAGAGGGGGATAACCACACAGGAGCAGTAACAATGTAACCATCACTGGGAGAGGGGGATAACCACACAGGAGGAGTAACAATGTAACCATCACCAGGAGAGGGTGGATAACCACACAGAAGGAGTAACAATGTAACCATCACCTGGAGAGGGGGGATAACCACACAGGGGAGTAACAATGTAACCATCACCAGGAGAGGGTAGATAACCACACAGAAGGAGTAACAATGTAACCATCACCTGGAGAGGGGGATAACCACACAGGAGGAGTAACAATGTAACCATCACCAGGAGAGGGGGATAACCACACAGGAGGAGTAACAATGTAACCATCACCAGGAGAGGGGGGATAACCACACAGGAGGAGTAACAATGTAACCATCAACAGGAGAGGGGGGATAACCACACAGGAGGAGTAACAATATAACCATCACCAGGAGAGGGGGATAACCACACAGGAGGAGTAACAATGTAACCATCACCAGGAGAGGGGGATAACCACACAGGAGGAGTAACAATGTAACCATCACCAGGAGAGGGGGATAACCATAAAGGAGGAGTAACAATGTAACCATCACCGGGAGAGGGGGATAACCACACAGGAGGAGTAACAATGTAACCATCACCAGGAGGGGGGATAACCACACAGGAGGAGTAACAATGTAACCATCACCGGGAGAGGGGGATAACCACACAGGAGGAGTAACAATGTAACCATCACCAGGAGAGGGGGATAACCACACAGGAGGAGTAACAATGTAACCATCACCAGGAGAGGGGGATAACCACACAGGAGGAGTAACAATGTAACCATCAACAGGAGAGGGGGATAACCACACAGGAGGAGTAACAATGTAACCATCACCAGGAGAGGGGGATAACCACACAGGAGGAGTAACAATGTAACCATCACCAGGAGAGGGGGATAACCACACAGGAGGAGTAACAATGTAACCATCACCAGGAGAGGGGGGAGGGTAACCACACAGGAGGAGTAACAATATAACCATCACCAGGAGAGGGGGATAACCACACTGGAGGAGTAACAATGTAACCATCACCAGGAGAGGGGGGTAACCACAAAGGGGAATAACAATGTAACCAGCACCAGGGGAGCAAATGATAGGGATAAACCAGTACCAGGAAGAGCAACAATGTAACCTATACTAGAGCATGTCTGGGAGTAACAATGAAAGCACCATCACAAGGGCTGGACAATGAGTGACCAATAACAACAGGTCCTGAAAATGAAAAACAAAGTCACCAAAGGCAGTATTACTGACCTCCTGTGACCCCCAGAGTCATCATGTACAACTGTCAAAGCCACCAGCAGGGGATGACAGTCCATGATATCTGTTCAGGGGCCCAATGGCTCCAGGGGGCCCAGGCCCTGCCAAACCCCATGCAGCTTGTCTAAGGCACAGATCTAAGGCTGGGGTCAGACGAACGCAGTGCGAACGCGCGTGCAGCCGCACTTTATCATGGCCGTAGTAGCAGCAAATGACGGCCAATGACGGGCAATATACGAGGTACGGCCGCACAAAAGTTTGGCCGCGCAACGCAAGCGGCAAAAAACTCATTTTTTTGAGAACGTGATACCGCTAGTACTGACGTACAGAGTGCGCTGCGTCTGCTAGCGGCGTGTTTGCGTGATTAGGAGACGTCAGACGCTGCTAATGTCCGGCCAACATAACGTCCAGACGCAAAAAGTGTTTTATTGATGATCCGTACAAAATCCCGGACACAAATGCGCATCGTATGACCGCTATCGCGTATTCCGTGAAAAAATACGTCCATTCGTTCGAACGCACTTTTTCACAGACGACGCAAAAAATTCGTTATTCTGACCCTGCCCTAAGGGTCCCTCCTGCAACCCAGGACTGACCCACCAAGATACCAACAAATTTCGCTGTGGGCCGCAGCATCTGGGGTCGGTCAGGACCCTCTCATCACTGAGAGAGCGATTAGTATGGTCTGTGTCAGGCAGAGGTGCTGACTAAACGCTCTCCCACCAGCAAATACTTTTTTCATCCCTTTGCTGGACCACCAGGGATTTATCCCCCTCACTGTAAAATAAGGGGGGCAGGAGAGGAGGCAACATGGTTTATTTTTAATCCGTTTAATGAACTGTAACAGGGGCCGCCTGACCAGTGGCTCAGTAAGGGGCCCCAAGATTTCTCATGTCAGCCCCGACCACTGTAATTACGTTTCTTAAGGCTAGGGTCAGACGAACGCATTTTTCGCGTTGTCCGTGAAAAAGTGCGTTCGAACGAATGGACGTATTTTTTCACGGAATACGCGATAGCGGTCATACGATGCGCCTTTTCGTCCGTGATTTTGTACGGATCATCAATAAAACACTTTTTGCTTCTGGACGTTATGTTAGCCGGACATTAGCAGCGTCTGACGTCTCCTAATCACGCACACACGCAGCTAGCGGACGCAGCGCACTCTGTACGTCAGTAGTAGCGGTTTGACATTCTCAAAAAAATGCGTTCGTTGGCCACTTGCGTTGCACGGACGAACTTTCGTGCGGCCGTTCGTCGTATGTTCCCCGGCATTGGACGTCATTTGCTGCTAGCACGGCCGTGATTTCGTGCGGCTAAACGCACGTGAAAAATGCGTTCGTCTGACCCTAGCCTAAGAGTGAGCACAGCATTCTGATATTTCAAATGACAAAACACGCACACGCTCATGTTGGAGAATGTCGCTGGAGGTCAGGGAGGGAGATAGGAATATTCCCAAACTTTTAGGCAACTTCTCGGGCCATTTAGGTATGTTTTACGTCAACATCCAGATCTGAATCGCCAAAGCTGTGTCCCAATCGTCCCTTTCCAATCTCCCGTCCCACGCTAAGTAAACAGGAACGGAATGGCCAAACAGTTTGCGTAAATGTGTCAGGGAAGACAAGGGAGGAAGACCAACGACACCTGTCTCCACTCCCCCTACCGAGCCCAAGCATATGCATAGATGGCACAAAGCACATTCTGCTGGTAAAGTTGTGCATATATACTTAGCATTGATTTTAGGGTTCTGTGTAATAACAGATCCAGGATGCATAAATTGAGACAGAGGTCATTTGCATATCCTACCCAGAGTTCCGTGCTGCATATGGGGAATGTGGCACAGGAGCTCTGGGATGCAATTCATTGAATTGCTGTGATGTGCAAGTGGCTTCTGCAATAATAAACACACTTGTTATAGTGTGGAGGCTTTTTATCTCATTTTTTGTCCTCCACCACAACTCTTGTATATATATATATATATATATATATATATATATATATATAAAAATCACGAGTACATGGTGATACTTTTTTTATTGGCTCAAAATTTCAAGTCCCAAGCAGTGGCGTAGCGTGGGTTGTCAGCGCCCGGGGCCAGCCAAGAATTGTGCGCCCCCCCCAACCTGTGGACACGTTATCGATATTCCCCCAGCTCACACATGGATATTGCCCCAGCTCTCACATGGATATTGCCCCAGCTCACACATGGATATTGCCTCAGCTCATGGGATTTGCCCCAGCTCACACATGGATTTGCCCCAGCTCACACATGGATTTGCCCCAGCTCACACATGGATTTGCCCCAGCTCATGGATTTGCCCCAGCTCTCACATGGATTTGCCCCAGCTCACACATGGATTTGCCCCAGCTCACACATGGATTTGCCCCAGCTCTCACCTGGATACTCGGGCCAGCTCCGGCAGGGGTTGAGGGGACCCAGATCCCGGGCAGCGCGAGAGTGCCTGCCCGGTCCTGAACAGTCCGTCCTGTTGAAGTGGTGTCGGCTGCGTGCGTGCGCAGGTCACGTGGTCCGGCCAGTCAGGTGGTACAGAGACTCAGTACCACCTGATTAGCCGGACCACGTGACCGGCTGCGCCTGCACGCAGCCGCCTCCCCTTTAACCGGACGGACTGTTTAGGACCGGGCAGGCACTCTCGCGCTGCCCGGCATCTGGGTCCCCTCAACCCCTGGGCCAGTTTTAGGGGCGCAAATGCGCCCCTAACAAAACTGCGCCCGGGGCCACGGCCCCCCCAGCCCCCCCCCCACGCTACGCCACTGGACCCAAGCTACTAACCAGGCCATAAGAGTTACTCGCCACCAGTTGCTCCACCTAAACCCTACCCAGCCCTTAACTCCGCCCCTAAACACACCCCCTTAATTTATCTTATGAAATTACATGGTTAAAGGTTTCATTTAGAATAAAGTTACAAAAATAACATTAATACCCCGACATCAGACCCCAGATACATGTATACCCAGTCATCAGATCCCAGTGTGAGCAGAGTGAGGAGGCAGGGAAGCTCCTCTCTCCACCCCCTGCCAGTGACAGAGACGAGCTTGGTCTGGTTAGGCAGCTGATTCCTGCCACCCTGCAGCATGAAGAAGGGGGGCTGCACGGTGGCACCGCCGGAATACACAACATGAAATAATTTATTGTGCTGCCTGCATGTGTATTTCCACTCGCCCTCACTTAATTTCCACTCGCCAAATGCTAGTAGGAGAGTGGAAATTTTGAGCCCTAGACTAACATAACATTGATATAACAAGCTTTCGAGAGTGATCCTCTCAGGTCTGGAAGCTATACTGATCAGTATCTTAGAGTGAAACACTCTCAAAGTTAATCCAATAAAAAAGGTATCACCACGTACGAGTATACTCGTGATTTTGGCATCTGGACTAACACGGCCTATCTAATCTATATAATATATATACATAGATATAATGCAGTATATACAATATAAAGGAATGCCCTGGTTCTGTTTCAGACTGTCCTTGAGTTGCCACAGTTACTCACTTCTTGGATGGTGTCGAGAATTGTCTCAGGAAAGTAAGATTTTACAGGTAAATAAATATTATTTTAAAACTAGATTAACCAGACATTTAATTAATTTGCCTACAGTTGAGATTTCCTATGTCAAAACCAGTTGCCATCAACATAATGGGACGGAGCGGGATTTGCCAGTGCCATAATGGGGATGTGTGTGAGAAGATAATGGCAGAGGCACACCGAAATCTTCAGCTCCAGCTCCGTAAAGCCCTTAATCCACCACAGTGTGTACAATTTACAATAACGAGCGGCATGCATGCGCGTGTCACAGAGCTGCACAGCAATAAAACTCATAATATAAAGATGAACAGTGGTAAAAACTATAATTATTATAGCAATTGCTTAATTGGGCACTTTTAATAAGTATGTTACAGGAAACTGCACAAGCCCCGACACCAGTTATGTTATTATTCACATCAGAGACCAGTTCATATAATACACATGTGGAGGTGGAACCCCATACCTAGAGTCTTGAATCCTTCAGGGCAGTCCTGATTTTTGGGTTCCTGTCCTGTTATCCCAGACAGTCTCTCTGGGCTTCCTGCTTCTGGGGACACCAAAAACAATCCGCTAAACCAGGGATCCCAAACTCTGGCCCCACCTAGATGCTTCTGAACTATAACTCACACGATTCTCCGGCCATTAATTGCATTCAAAGAATTCTGGGAATTGTAGGCCACTAACCTCTTGGGGGTGTGGTGTTACAGATCTCTGCCCTAAACACATGG
Organism: Leptobrachium leishanense; assembly: GCA_009667805.1. NCBI lineage: Eukaryota > Metazoa > Chordata > Amphibia > Anura > Megophryidae > Leptobrachium > Leptobrachium leishanense. The sequence continues at coordinate 370,801,619 of CM019066.1, forward strand.
GAGGACGACCAAAGACATGTGTCCTCACTCCCCCTAATTACAAAGAAAAGAAGGGTTTTCTTGCGTGTGAGAAAGCTCCAGGAGCGCTCTGAGCATGTGCGGCCATAATCCTCATGAGCTGTTGATGCACATATATAGCCGGACGGAAGTGTCCATCTTATATTTTTCATGGACCTGCCTACTCCCAGATGCTATGGTTGTGGTTAAAATCTCTAGTATGCCCCCTGCTGCCCAGTGTGCTCTCTTTAATGCACGTTGACCTCCCTGGGAGGGGGATCCCACACTATAAGTGACTTTTAGTCACTAATATTAAAAATTTTTTTATTTAATTTCTCTCACATTGGACACACACTATGGAAGGTTCCAGAAAGCATGGGGAGGCCAGGGCGGGGACGTAGAATCATTGCTGTGTGATGACATGACTAAACATTGTGTATCTACTGTTGTTTTATTACAGAGCGCCCACAATGCCTCATACATGTAGTGAGCGGCACCTGGCCTTGCTTCACACACCCCTTTCCCCCATCCCGCCCTCAGCACCCTTTAGGAAATGAGGATTATAGAGAAGTGCCTCCTGCTTCCCTATATGAGCTCTGCATGCGTGCTATTGGCTAACAATCTGGGCATGCCCAGTGTGTTTTCACTGACAGGAAGTTGAGGAGAAGCCCCTCCCACTCTGCCTTTATAAACATGCTATGCGCTACACTCACAGCCACTGGCTGAAATTCAGTCAGGTAGTCAATCACCTCCATAGTGATCAGAGAGCAAGCTCAAAGACAATCGTTCCGTTCCGACAGTCAGCAAGGCGGCAACTATAAAGATATCAAAATCTTTAAAAAACATTGGAGGATATTCGCTAACCGCCGAAATTGCCACGAATTACACCGAACAGTGAATTCCACCGTTTGGTGCGATTTCAGGGCAATTTGTCTATTCACAAAGCTATCAATTCTCCAAGTACAGGTGAATTCACAGGGAAATCTGGTGAAATTCGACACAATTCGGCGGCATCTAAATTTTCCCATTGGAAACTATCGATTTGTCTTTTCACGGAATGCCGAATTGCGTCGAAATTTCTGCAAAATGACCTGTTTTCCAGTGTTTCTAAATCGACGTGTTTAAACAGGCGAATCCAATAGGTTTCAATGTAATAAATAAAATATATGTTTTACATTTTTTTATAAAGAACATTTTTTATTTTTTTGCAAAAACCCTTTTTATTTTTTTAAAAGACTTCTTTACATTTTTTTTAAAGATGTTTTATTATTTTTTAAAGGACCTTTTTTTATATTTTGGGCACATTTTTACTACATTTTTGTTGATCTAAGTTCCTATTAGGAGAATAGGAGTTTCAGTTCGGTGGAATTCACCGGTGCCAATTTGCCGCAATCCGGCAGTTATCTACGCAATTCGGCTGTTTTCTACGCAATTCAGTGGTCTTCAACGGCGTCTGATAACTGTTTTTGTGGCTCCAATTTTGGCAACCTACAGTGGCCATTTGGTAAATAGTGAATTCACCAAATTTTTGGCGAAATAGAATCACCAAAGTGAGCTGAAATGGCCTGAACTACAAAGCACCAAAATTGCATTTGATTTCGGTGCTTTGTGAATAAACCCCAATGCCAAATGTTACAATAATAAACATGTGTGCACACTGTGAATAAATACACTAAAGAAACTATTCTGTAACTAACATACACACCATAATAAGTTACATGTTAACATGGTGCATCAGAACATTCACTAATAGTGTTTAAAATGAAATATATACTGCTGTGGTTTAGCCCCTATAGTATTTAGCATTCAATGGAGTGTAGGAGTGCATGTTTAGATAAGGCGGCAGAGGTGTGTTGTGATGTCCAGGCTACCTGAGATAAGAGATGGCAGCTGAATGAGATAAGACAGGGAGAGTAAAAGATTTCTAATCTACCCCCAATGATGTCCTTTGAATACATCCCACACAATACAATGATGTGAGTTGGTGAGTGACCCATTCACTCCATTCTATGGCCAAAGCCACACATTGAGGAGCAAGTGATGGAAAGATATTGGGGTGAGAGGGGCAGTTTACAACACATAATATCACAAAATGGATGCACCCAGTGGAGGAAAATATCACACAATGGATGCACCCAGTGACACATATAGAGGAAAATATCACACAATGGATGCGCCCAGTGACACATATAGAGGAAAATATCACACAATGAATGCGCCCAGTGACACATATAGAGGGAAATATCACACAATGGATGCGCCCAGTGACACATATAGAGGAAAATATCACACAATGGATGCGCCCAGTGACACATATAGAGGAAAATATCACACAATGGATGCGCCCAGCAGGGCCGTAGGAAGGGCGAGGCGAGTGAGGCACTCGCCTCGGGTGCAGCTACGAGGGGCGCAGCCAGTGCTGCATGGCTCGAGTCCTGCGGGAACGCACCTTGTCCCCCTGCCGGGCACTTCCGCTGGACGCTGGAGGAGCGTTATGGCATCCAGTGAATGTCCAGCCACGTGATCACAGCTGCTCCTGGCCGATACACAGCATCTATGTCTCTGCATGTGATTGGCCGGTGTTAGTCACGTGGCCAGCTGCTGGCAGCATGCACGTGCGAGCTGTGCGTGAGGTCACACACAGCGCGACCTGCACCAGGAGGACCCCCGCAATGAAAATGAAGGATGGGAGAGAGGGACTGTCTAGCCTGTGCTGCTGCCCGGCTCCTGCTTATCCACCTCGAGTGAAAATGAAGGATGGGAGAGAGTCTGTGCCTGTGCTGCTGCCCGGCTGCTGCTTATCCACCTTGGTGGCCAGCGTGGCGTCCAGCTCATCCCCTATAACCTCTTGAACTTCCTGCATGTCGGTGGCAAGTCTTTTCCTTTTTTTTTCTTTCCAGTAGGCTATCAGTTTGTTAATCTTAAAAAACCAGACAGTGGTTTCTCTTACCAACATCAAAGATCAGCCTATTTTAGAAGCTGTTACATTAAATTGCGGACATGTGCAATCATTAGAAGGCATTCGTTTACTTCTATTTTCTCTCTGGTTTTAAATACGTGTTTACAATTTTTATCCAATGTCTTAGGGACTTTTCAGTTTGATAGCAAACATGATAGACCGCATGCTTGCTGTTGTCATTCATGAAGGTCAGTACTGCATGAGCCCTGCTTTACTATAAACCAGCGCCTCCAGAAAATCAGAAGTCTGTAGCATCCACAGACCATCTGTATAACCCATATAAAAGAATTGAGAAAAATTAAGCTAAATTTTTAAAAAGGAAGTGTGACACAAAGTGTAAAAATAAGATCCACCCCTGTCCTGGCGGCACCACGCAATCCTGCAGCCACCTCGCTGTGCAGCCTCTCTGGGTATATATAATTCTGGGGGTCTGTTATGTGTGTGTGTATATATGCACAGCAGACCCCCAGAATTCTATACATACACTATATATATATATATATATAATGTGAAATGAATATGAAAAGGAGGGGGGACTGGACTGAAAAAGGAGGATTGGGCATAAAAACGAGGGGAGAATAGACTTGGAGGGGGAGAATTTACATGGAAGGGAGGGGGAGAAAATGGGAATGAGAAGGGGAGAAAGAGAGGAAGGGAGGAAAGGGGTAGAAAAAGACAATGGAAAAGAGGGAAAGAAGGTGCACGGAAGGGGGGCATGAGCGTCCCTAGCTCTGTCAAATTTGGCAATCTGCTGATATGCGCACCCTCCATACAATGTGGAAACAGGATCACCTGTGCATGCGCCCCATAAACATGACATCCATGATATCTGATTGGCTGAGAATGCTAATCACAGATTCGATAATAACTTGACACTTTGTTATGAATTTTACAGATCTTCAGTTTCAGTTCATCCTTCTGACAGTGTGCAATTACTTTGCTTTGCAGCCCTGCTGCCGGTGAGTTTGAACTGGAACTGAAGATCTGTAAAATTCAAAACAAAGTGCTAAATTTATATCCAATATGTGATTAGCATTCCCAGCAAACCAAATATCAAGAATGTTTATATATATATATCTGTAAAAATATTGGGGGGGGGGCACAATTTACTGTTCTTGCCTCGGGTGCAAAAGGAGCTAGCTACGGCTCTGGCGCCCAGTGACACATATAGAGGAAAATATCACACAATGGATGCACCCAGTGACACATATAGAGGAAAATATCACACAATGGATGCACCCAGTGACACATATAGAGGAAAATATCACACAATGGATGCACCCAGTGACACATATAGAGGAAAATATCACACAATGGATGCGCCCAGTGACACATATAGAGGGAAATATCACACAATGGATGCACCCAGTGACACATATAGAGGGAAATATCACACAATGGATGCACCCAGTGACACATATAGAGGAAAATATCACACAATGGATGCGCCCAGTGACACATATAGAGGAAAATATCACACAATGGATGCGCCCAGTGACACATATAGAGGAAAATATCACACAATGGATGCGCCCAGTGACACATATAGAGGAAAATATCACACAATGGATGCACCCAGTGACACATATAGAGGGAAATATCACACAATGGATGCACCCAGTGACACATATAGAGGAAAATATCACACAATGGATGCACCCAGTGACACATATAGAGGAAAATATCACACAATGGATGCACCCAGTGACACATATAGAGGAAAATATCACACAATGGATGCGCCCAGTGACACATATAGAGGGAAATATCACACAATGGATGCACCCAGTGACACATATAGAGGAAATATCACACAATGGATGCACCCAGTGACACATATAGAGGAAAATATCACACAATGGATGCGCCCAGTGACACATATAGAGGAAAATATCACACAATGGATGCACCCAGTGACACATATAGAGGGAAATATCACACAATGGATGCACCCAGTGACACATATAGAGGAAAATATCACACAATGGATGCACCCAGTGACACATATAGTGGAAAATATCACACAATGGATGCACCCAGTGACACATATAGAGGAAAATATCACACAATGGATGCACCCAGTGACACCTATAGAGGAAAATATCACTCAATGGATGCACCCAGTGACACATATAGAGGAAAATATTTTCTTAACTAAACATACAAGAGAAAAACAACTCACATGTAAGATATCAGCAACATCAAATAAACACAGTAAGGACATTTCATTTTTTTGGTGGTAGAGGCCCTTTAACAGTTTCGCTGCTGAGGCTTTTCCCGCCCCTATGCTGAGGTCATTTTTACCTGTTTTGCACTTCATGTTTAAACGTGTTTTGAAGGCTTATTTTAGTATATGACCCAGACATATTATATAATCGTTCTTTCCGTCAGACTCGGTAGATTCATAATATGTCATTATTATATGTATACGTTATGTCATGTCTGTATATTATAACAAAAAATGCAATAAAAATATGTATTTTCAATAATTTACAATGTGTAAAGTGTTTTTTTCCACATTTTAACATGCGAGCAATTGCGGTTATATTTTGTATGGGGTGCGCTTGTTAAAAAATTAGAGATGGGGTCTCGTTACATTTTTTTTTGGGGAAAATGACACTATTTTTAACAAACGCACCGCATACAAAAATCGTTAGTGCAGCATCATTGTTCACATTATAATTGAAATGGGAACAATATTGCTGCATTAACAAACCAAAAAAAAAAAAAAAAAGTGTTTAATTTTTTTTTTCAATTTTTTTTTTCAATTTTTTTTATTTTATTTTTCATTTATTTATTTTTTTACAACATTTTTCACTGTAGTGTTTGGTATCGTTGGAACGGCCATGCTCTGGCCGATCCAACCATACCAAAATTTAACCCCTAGCTGCCACGGATCGGGAGATAGGGAGTTCATTGGAACTCCCTATCTCCACAGTTGGTGGCAGTTAGGGGTTAACTCTAGACTGGCGTCATCGTGCTACGCACGATGACGCCAGTCCTCTGGGGGAGTTCCCGGAGGCTTGGCCGACATCCAAGATGTCGGCCAGCTCCGGGAAAGGATCGCGAACCGGCGCTTTTCAGCGCCGATTCGCGATCCAGCTCCCCAGGGGTTAATGCCAGGCATCATTTGGAAGGGCAGGCTGTGCCCTTCCAAATGATGCCTGGGTTAACCCCGCAGAGCCGCCGATCGGGAGGGAGAGAGGTCCGAAGGACCTCCCCCCCCCTCCCTTTCAGGCGCCTCCTCCGCACATGCGGGGGGGCGCCTGAATTAGGTGTCATCGCGCCCGCGATGACACCTAATTCTGGCGGCTGCTGGTCCGGATGCCGGCTGACATCCAGGATGTCAGCCCGCACCGGAGGGGCCAGCGATCGGCCGGAACCCGGCCGAACGCTGACCCATGTGAGGACGCTCTCAGCCGTCCTCACACACCAGCGGACTGCTGAGGACGCGCTGAGCGCGTCCTCAGCAGCGAAGTGGTTAAGCTCCTGAGTAAATGTCAACGGATTGAACGTTTGTTATATTTCACCTCTATTATAAACATGCACAGGTCTATTCACTAAAAGGTGAAACTCTGGAGAACTTTTGCAGAATGAAAATTCTAGGTCAAAATAGCCAAACCAGAAAATTCGCCCATTTATCTCACTTTCTAAATCGGCTAGAATTTTCACTTCTCCAACAGTTCTCCAGAGTTTCACCTTTTAGTGAATAGACCTGTCTTCAAGCTCCAATACATCATCGGGTTTAAAGTCATCTAAGCCAATAACATTGTTTCCTGTTTGGTGAATTACTGTGTCCAGTCACTAATGAAACATGCTGAATGCTTGCGTTGGGAGCGCCAGTGCGTAGTTGTTGGACATGGTCCAGAAAACGGACCCAAGAGGGCGAGGTACGCTTGTTTCTGTATTCAGGGTCCTGGAACTGGTGGAGAATGGAATGTCCGATTGAAATTGGCAATTTCAATTCATTCAATAAAATTTTAATTACTATTTCTATTACCAACACTGATGAAAAAACAAAAATACCTGTAATCTCTCTGCGGGGATCCTGTGGATCCTGTGCCGTCACCTATATCGCTCGGTGTACACTGCATTTAATGTGCGGAGTGCGGAGATTCAGGAAGGCTTAGGGTCAATAACGCTTCTGATTCACATTAATTGATGTTGTAAGCGTAACACTTGAATTGGTGTTATATAACACTGTGCACTGTGTATCATTTTCACATTCTGCTGAAACGCAACCAGCCTCATTTCCCCCCAGAAAAGAGGATGCTACAAAAAGACACCATGGTCAGAATTTCAGAGCGGTCTCAGGATCAGGTATTGTGTGGGCAAAAAATATAACTGTCTACCCCTATCAGACATAAGAAAGGTGTTCTAGATTTTTTTACACATTTTTTATTCTTGGATTATGATCATAATATAAATTAATAAGTGCATCCATTGTGTGATATTTTGTGTTGTAACCTGCCCCCCCCCCCCCCCCTCCAGTATCTTTACATCACTTGGTCCTCACTGTGTGGCACTGGCCATTGAATTGACTCTATGGGTCAGAAGACCACAAAAATGACCTATTGACTTTGTGTGGGATGTATGCAAAGGACATCACCAGGGCATATCATTCAGTGTTGCTAGCCCACTATCAGATCACACCAGCTGCCCTCTCTTATCTCAGATAAACTAGACAACACAATAGATTCCCTGCAGTCTTGAAAACGGCACCCCCTTACAATAGCTTTACATCACTTGCTCCTCACTGTGTGGCTTTGATGTTAGAATGAAGTCTATGGGAAATCACTGACTGAAATCATTGTATTTTGTGGGATGTATTCAAAGGACACCACCAGGTGGTAGATTAAAAGTCGTTTAAACGCCCTGTTTTATCTAATTCAGCTGCCATCTCTTATCTCGAGTAGCCTGGAGAATAATACCCCCCTGCTGCTTTATTTAAACATTCCCTCCTCCACTTCATTAATCAGGTAAATGCTGTAGATTAGATAAGTCGCAGAAGTAAAGAAAAACCTTTGGTGAAAGCTGTCTCATGACAAAATCCATAAAATGGTAACGGGAGTTTAAAAAAAACAAATATTATTTTTTTCTTTTTACATGCAATTGCTTCAAAGACAAACAAACAGCATCATGTGTTTTATAAGTTGGTTTTATTTGCAAAGCTTAGGCTAGGGTCAGACTAACGCAGTATTAACGTGCGTTTAGCAGCACTAAATCACGGCCGTGCTAGCAGCAAATGACGTCCAATGCCGGGCAGCATACGAAGAACGGCCGCACAAAAGTGCGGCAGCGCAACGCATGTGGCAAACGAACGCATTTTTTAGAGAACGTGATACCGCTAGTACTGACGTACAGAGTGCGCTGCGTCCGCTAGCGGCATGTGTTTGCGTGATTAGGAGACGTCAGACGCTGCTAATGTCCGGCCAACATAACGTCCAGACGCAAAAAGTGTTTTATTGATGATCCATACAAAATCACGGACGAAAATGCGCATCGTATGACCGCTATCGCGTATTCCGTGAAAAAATGCGTCCATTCGTTCGAACGCACTTTTTCACAGACAACGCGAAAATGCGTTAGTCTGACCCTAGCCTTAAGTAATCTAGTTACAGTTTATGTAAGAGGTAATATCCCTTTAAGGAAGCCCCAAACCCCAGTTCACCCCTGTCCACTATCCATCAATTGTCAGGAATGGTGGAAACAGTACTCTATTTTTTTCCGTTTTCTTCGGTGCACAAACATACAGGGTTATCCAAAGAGATCCGAATTGCTTGAGAAAGGTAACCGAACGCTGAAAATCAGCGTTCGGTTACCTTTCCTGGCCATTCGGCTATCCAGAGAGCAGGCAATTCGCCAAATACTGGCGAATTGCCTGCACATACGGTGCCTGTTCGGTGCCTGTTCGAGGGCAGTGAAATCCCCATGAAAAAGCACTGCTTCGGCTATTCAGAGAACACAAACCAGCAGTGAAAGGTTCCCCTAATGCCCTGCCATTCGGTGGTTTAATATGGCAAATTTATTCAGGAGAATCCCATAGACTTCAATGTTAAAAATATTCCCGTTTTAATTCAATATCTAATAAACCGTTCATTCTAAAATTCTGCAGCAAAAAGTCTCTTTATTTATAGATTTTTTAGGATACTTTAAGCATTTTTCTGATGTTTTTTTTTTTTATTAAAAGTCCGATTTTTTTTTTTTTTTTTTTCAGTTTACTTATTTTTTTTGTAACAGCCCTCTTTATTATCATTCCCTGGACCTCCTGTGAAAATTTCAGACATTTTCGCTCAGTAGTTTCTTTGCAAACAGCGTTTCTTTTTCCCAGATTCATACAAATGGTTTTTCTAATTTATTCACTGCCTCCTCTAGGTCACAGCTGCTTTGGCTCTGTGTGATTCGGCTCCTGTTCGGCTCCTGTTCCTCTTTTTCAAAGGTTAATCCAGATGTTTTTGCTTGTTTTCAGCGTGCATTCGGTTAGTTTTCAGTGGGTTTACGGCAGCTTTTCCCTGCAATTCGGGGACCCTGTGCTGTTTGCTGAATAAACCGCAGGGTCACCGAAATGCAATCGGCAAAAGGAACCGAATTGAAGAGAACGAAAAGTCACCGAACGTGCGGTGACTTTTCGAATCTCTTTGGATAACCCTGTAAGGACTCCTTCAATACCCAACATACAGATTCATCAATAATAGATGCACCACACCAGGATTTTATAAAGGAGTAGAATTTTATGCCCCCGAATGTGTCGCCTGGGGCAACGTTTTGACCCTGAAGGATCTTTGTCGAGCTTTTGTCACTTCGACTCAATAGTGAATCTTGCCCATTGACCTACTCCTCCTCCTGATATTGGATGTGAAGAATCGCCCATTGACCTACTCCTCCTCCTCCTGATATTGGATGTGAAGAATCGCCCATTGACCTACTCCTCCTCCTGATATTGGATGTGAAGAATCGCCCATTGACCTACTCCTCCTCCTGATATTGGATGTGAAGAATCGCCCATTGACCTACTCCTCCTCCTGATATTGGATGTGAAGAATCGCCCATTGACATACTCCTCCTCCTGATATTGGATGTGAAGAATTGGAGCGCAAACTTTCAGATGATAAAGATTATTATTACTTTTAAATTTTATTTTAAAAATAACAGTATGCGTATTGTATGGCACTGAATTTGTGCACTTTCATGCTCATATGCCTGAAAATAAAGAATTAAAAAAATAACACTATGCACCGAATAATCCCCCCTCCTTTTTTCTTTTCTGTACCCCTTCCCTAACAATTAATCTTAAATAATAATAATAACAACCGCATGTTATCCATCAGCTTATCTCTGATATTGTACCCTCACCGTTAAGTTTAGATTTTAACGAGAATATAAACAAAATGTTTATATGTTTTGTTTATAATTTTAATTATATTTATAATTTTAATATATTAATACTAATAATAACAACCGCCGTATGTTATCCATCAGCTTTTGTCTGATATTGTACCCTCAGTGATACATTTATTTTTTGGGACACTCTACTCAAAAAATCACCCCCCCCCGTTTTTTTATCCTAACCTATCTCTATTCCCTTAATAAATCTTTCGTTTTTATTTATTTTTTTGTAACTGTAATACTTACCCTAAAATCCACTTCTTTCCAGCGGCGTCTTTTTTTTTTTTTTATACTCACCTCCCTCCTCTTCCGCTCCCGTCCTTCTTCATGCTTCTTGGCTTCTGGTTTACGTGAGAAGGGCGCATGCGCGCCTCTCACATAAGCCAGCCAATCGGCAGGCTTCCTCCCGGCTCCCTCTGAGGATTAGTGTTGCGCGCAAGAGGATGCGCGCAACACTAACCCTCAGAGGGAGCCGCCAGCTTCTGCGGTGAGTTGGAGACGTCATCGCGCTGAAAGCACAATGACGTCTCCTACTCGGCAAAAGTCGGCAGAAGCGGGAAATATGATTCCCGCTCTGCTGACTGACAGCTGGGAGGGTGGAGTAAACTCCTCCGCCTCTCTCAGCTGTTTTCAGCTTTTTCAGCGGAACTGCCGAGCGGAGGGAGGGGGGACAGAGGGCGGCATACTCCGGGCATCATGACCACCTAAAATAGCTTAGGTGGTCATGTTGCCTAGAGTGTCCCTTTAAGTTTCGATTTTAACAAGAATATAAACAAACTGTTTATATATTTTATTTATAATTTTAATTCTATTTATAATTTTAATATATTAATTATAATAATAACAACCGCCGTATGTTATCCATCAGCTTATCTCTGATATTGTACCCTCAGTGATACATTTATTTTTGGTGTCTAACGTAAGTTTGGATTTTAAAGAGAATATAAACAAAGTGTTTCTATATTTTGTTTATAATTTTAATTCTATTTATAATTTTAATATTAATATATTAATAATAATAATAACAACCACCGTATGTTATCCATCAGCTTATCTCTGATATTGTACCCTCACTGTTACATTTATTTTTGGTGTCTAACTTAAGTTTGGATTTTAACGAGAATATAAACAACATGTTTATATATTTTATTTATAATTTAAATATTAATATAATATTTATAATTGTAATGTTAATATTTACATTTTTGATGCCTTTTTAGAACCTTTTTATATTTAAAACCTGCTCTGATATCCTTGAATACAAGACGAGGAAGTCGTCCTGTGAAATTCTACATGGGAAAAAAATGGAATGTTAGTGAGTCGATGTAAATATCCTGAAATTATTGCAGTAAAGCAACATGTGCTCGCAAACAAGGTCATTGCAGTTAATAATCACTGTGTCCCTAGGCCTTTTTTTTAGTGCTCATGAGTATTTGACATTGCATGGGAAGAAGGACATGGGGTCCATCAACTAAACAGTCATGCAGAGTTTCCGGGGGATAATTAACATTTAGAACAAAATATATAGGTTGAAAAAAAGATAACATTTTAAAAAAATTGTGCTCGAAATTTCAAAATTTGTTTTTTCAACCGAAATTTTACAAAGTTGTGATATATCCAGGTCATGGGAACTCTGAATATAGCGCGTAGACCCCGTGTGTTCTTGGTGTGGCTCCCTTACATTCCTCCACCCCCCCTCTCCCACCCCGATGCATTTCCTGACACACAACGCAGTTCCCAACAAATGTTCCCTGGTTGGACGTTTTCCTTCTTGAAGTTAAAAATATACACATACTTCTGTAAATTCTTTTCTTTCTCTTGGGATCCAATGAAAGTAATCTTAGCCGTCCTGTACCCCCCCCCCCCCAACCCAAAGAATAGAGCAGACACAAACCTTATCTAGGCCCCCCTGCCTGGTGCAAGTCTCTGCATGGGAAGAATGGAGTTTTCACAACTGGTAATATTTATTTACTGTCAGATTAATGAAGAGATACAATCTGCCAGTATCTCGAGAATCGCATCTGTGGGCAACTCAAAGTGCAAATTAGCGATGGCGAGAGTCACGGTTGACCTTTCAGTCTGTCCTGCGATGGCAGATTCTAGGAATTTAATGCAGAATAATTTTTATTATCAGCCATAGATTGTTTGCGACTCATTTGCATTTCCCCGGTCAATTCTAGACATTTTATTATGTAGAAAACAATAGCCCTACTAACACATAATTTTGTGTTTTACAACCCATTCTGCCTCTTCTACAAATTTGACAGATTGCAAATTAGTTACAAGCACCAACAAGTTCTGTAGCGCTGTACAATGGGAGATACAGTATAACAAATATACAGTATCTCACACAAGCGTGTCCACCCCTCACATTTTTGTAAATATTTTATATCTTTTCATGTGACAGCACTGAAGAAATGACACTTTGTTACAATGTAAAGTAGTGAATGTACAGCTTGTATAACAGTGTGAATTTACTGTCCCTTCAAAATAACTCAACACACACAGCCATTAATGTCTAAACCACTGGCAACCAAAGGGACTACACCCCTAAGTCAAAATGACCAAATTGGGCCCAATTAGCCATTTTCCCTCCCTGGTGTCATGTGACTCGTTAGTGTTACAAGGTCTCTTGTGTGAATGGGGAGCAGGTGTGTTAAATTTGGCGTTATCGCTCTCACTCTCTCATACTGGTAACTAGTAGGGATGAGCTGTTCGGGTTCGGACGGTTCGGGGTTCGACCCGAACTTAGCCTGTTCGAGCAGATCGCGAACCCCGAACATTTCTGGGTGTTCGCCGCATGTTCGACCACAATGGACCACAATGCATTTTCCCACTGCCTGAAGCTCGTAATTTTTCTACAGACTTGCACCTGACCACAGGTCTGGTGCAAGACTGGTTGAACACTATGCCAATCACCGCTCAGAGTCCTGATTGGGCAAATTTTGCCCAATCATGGGCTCACAGAGGTAAGTCCCGCAGCAAACTATATAAGGTTTCCACGCGCCGATTCTGCACACATTTCAGAGGAGATTTCAATGAAGATAGTTGTGTGTGTTGTTACTGCCGGTCTGCCACGCTACTGGGGGGTCTGGGGGGGTCTCATTTCGACCAAATATCAGGGAATTTAGGTGATGTGTGTCTTGTCACTCTGCCAGCAAGTTTTTTTGGGGTTTACAACTTTATTTAAAACATTTGTGAATTGAGGTGATTTTCTGGGTCTTGTCACTGTGCCAGCAAATCTTTTTGGGGCTCACTAATTTCTTTAAAGCACTTGTGAATTAAGGTGATCTGTGTCTCGTCATACAAACAGTACCACGCTGTATTTTGGGGCTCACTAGTTTCTTTAAAACACTTGGGAATTAAGGTGATCTGTGTCTCGTCATACAAAAAGTACCACGCTGTATTTTGGGGCTCACTAATTTCTTTAAAACATTTGTGAATTAAGGTGATCTGTCTCTTGTCACTGGCTGCCAGCTATCAGTGTGTCTCACTGAGTTATAACAGAGTTATTTAAATCTTTATACCAGAGTTGAATCAGAGTTCTGTATATATTAATCTATATATCACTCACCATGTCTGAAAGAACAAAAAGGACAGGCAGACGCTCCCAGCCACAGATAAGAGGGCAAGCAGCCCCTGTGTCGGGAGGCTGTGTCTCTGGTCGTGGTGGACGTGGTGCATCCTCTGCAGGGGCACGTTTGTCCTTTCTAACTGGTGCTGGCCGTCTTAAGCAGCAGCAACATACAGAGGACTTGGTGGATTGGCTAACCAGGCCATCCGAGTCCTCTGCCAGCCAGACTTCTAGTGCTTTACAGTCCACCTCAGCTGCCAAAGCATCTAATGCAGCCTCCATGTCCACAGCTACTCCTGCCGTAGCCTCGCTATCACACACGGAGGAGTCAGCTGAATTGTTTGACTACAATGAGAGTGACATGCTGCTTGAGGATGCGCAGCAAGTACAGTGCTCTGATTCAATCTCTGAGGTTGAGCAAGGGAGTATAATCAACCTAGAGAAAGGGGGTGCCAGTGATGACACACAAATAACTGCCACTCATGTTGACCCAGCAGCTGCAGCATACTGCCAAGTTGGCTCCAGTGACGTGGAGATAGGGGGTGAAGATGACATTGATGATGATGAGGTCACTGACTCCACCTGGGTGCCAGATCGAACTGAGGAATCAAGTGAGGAGGAGGGGGAGGAGGAGGAGGAGGAGGCACAGCAAACATGAGGCACAACATCCTCTGTGACCAACCGTAGCACTAGCCAGTCCAAGGCATCACATGTCAGAGCTGCTCCGGTGCACAGCGCTGTTGTCTCAAAGAACACATGCAGGAACTCTGCTGTCTGGGAGTTCTTTAAGAAATGTGCAGCAGACCCCACCGTTGCTATTTGTAATCTATGTCAGAGGAGGCTGAAGCGTGGGATAAACACCGGACGCTTGGGTACCACGTGCTTGAGGCGACATATGAACAAGTGCCACACATCCCGTTGGGGCAAAACTTTGCGTAGGTCCGCCTCCTCCTCATCTGTCTCTACCCACACTGTATGTCCTGCCATGCAATTGCCTACAACCTCCACCGACAGGGATGATGCTACAGTAATGGATGTACCAGCAGGTCCTTCCTCACAATGTGACATCATCCCAGTAGCTGAAGATTTACACAGTCAGATTACGTTGCTGCAGCTGCTGCAGCGAAAAAAAACTATAGTCCCAACCATCCCCAAGCACAGCGTCTAAATGCCAGCTTAGCAAAATTACTCGCATTGCAGCTGCTGCCTTTCCAGCTGGTGGACTCTGCTCCCTTCCGTGAATTTGCTGAATGCGCTGTACCACAGTGGCAGGTTCCAAAACGCCATTACTTTTCACGCAAGGCCATTCCAGCACTATACCAGCACGTGGAAGACAATGTTATCCAGTCATTGGGAAAGGCAGTCAGCAGCAAGGTGCATGTCACTTTAGACACGTGGTTCAGCAAGCATGGACAGGGTCGTTACATTTCCTTCACGGCACACTGGGTAACTCTGATTGCAGCTGGGAGGGATCCAAGACGGGGCTCTGTGCTGGAGCTTGTTCATCCACCACGCCTCCAGAAAGCTGCTTGTATGAGGTCTGTCTGCTCCACCACCATCACCTCTTCCTCCTCCTCCTCCTCTTCCTTCTCTGTCTCTGGCGAAGTGGCAGTTAAACCCACGCCTGACAGGGTCTACGCAATGGCTCAAGCAAAAAGATGCCATACTGTGCTTGAGCTGGTTTGTTTAGGGGACAGGAGCCACACCGGGTCAGAAATTTTGTCAGCTCTGCAGGGGCAGGTGCAGAGATGGTTTACACCATGCCAACTTGAGCTGGGAATGATCGTCTGCGATAATGGCAGCAACCTTCTCTCCGCCCTACGCAAGGGTAAATTGACGCATGTACCATGCCTAGCACACGTCCTAAATCTGGTGGTACAGCGTTTCCTAACCAAGTACCCAGGGCTGCCAGAGCTTCTCGTCCAGGCCAGAAAAGTCTGCAGCCACTTCAGACGGTCATTCCCAGCAAGCATTCGCCTGGCAGAAATTCAAAGAGAATTCCACCTTCCCACAAACCGTCTGATCTGTGACATGCCCACCAGGTGGAACTCGACATTAGCAATGCTGCAGCGTCTGCACAAGCAGCAGAGGGCCATCAACGAGTACCTGTGTGAGTATGGCACAAGGACAGGTTCAGGTCAACTTGTTCCCCCCCGCAGTGGCTGATGATCAAGGATGCATGCACTGTACTGTCACCATTTGAGGAGGCAACGAGGATGGTGAGCAGGGACAGTGCATGCATCAGTGACACAATTCCTTTAGTGTTCCTGCTGGAGCACACTCTGCAGGGAATTATAAATGTGGCTCTAGAGGCAGAGCAGCGGGAGGAAGAGGAGGCCTTCCCTAGCTCTCAAGGCCCCAGTCTTTCCGCAGACAGCATTCCAGCGGGTCCTACTCAGATCAGACAGGAGGAGGATGAGGAGGAGGAGGACTATTTAAGTAGTGGGGGCATTGAAGGTGGGGATTCCTCAAGGCAGGTTTTTGTGCGCCCAGAAACAGAAGGGCTTGTGCGTGGCTGGGAGGAGGAAGTGCACGATACGGTCATCCTCATTGACCAGGAAGACTCGGCAGCTAATGCCACCTCAAACCTACGCTGCATGGGCTCCCTAATGATGCAAAGCCTGCTAAAGGACCCCAGGATTCGTGCTATCAAGGAGAGGGATCATTACTGGTTGGCAACCCTTCTTGATCCACGATACAAGGGGAAAGTTGCAGAGCTCATCCTGCCCGCACAAAGGGAGCACAGGATGACAAAACTTGAGGACGCTCTATAGCGAAACTTGTGTAACACCTTTCCAGGCACTGTTAGATTACCAAGTGCTGACACACGTGCTTCTGAGGCTGCAGGTGATCAGAGGAATAGCGGTGAAGGCCAGGGCCGCTTGACTGATGCATTTTTTTATTTTTTTAGTCCTCGACGCCCAGGGACGTCAAATGTAGGCACCCATTGCCAGCGTCTTCACCATATGGTGCAGGACTACCTAGGGGCAAGGGCAGACCTGGATACCTTTCCAGCAGATGATCCACTGGCTTACTGGGTGTTGAGATTGGATCACTGGCCAGAACCTAGCCAATATGCTATGCAGCTACTAGGTTGCCCTGCATCTAGCATGCTTTCCGAAAGGACGTTCAGTGCCGCTGGAGGTTTTGTCACAGACAAAAGAGTGTGTCTGTCCACGACTCTGTAGACTGGCTGACATTTATAAAAATGAATCAGTCTTGGATCAGCAGCTATCAATCCCCTGATGCCGAAGTAACGGAATAGATCGGGTATGTCTTCTGCATGCACAAAACCTCCAGCACTGAACTCTTCCACAATACCACAAAAGGGTTACGGTGTGAATGCACTTGCTGCCATGAAAGGCACAATATTTGGCTGCACTGACGTCTGTGACAGATTTATATCATTTTAATTTTTTGAACAGCAGGGTCCAACCCTGCACTCTTCCACAATACCACAGAGGGGTTACTGTATGATGATACTTGATGACCTGGCATTAAAGGCACAATATCTGGGTACACTGACGCCCATTACCAGATCAAAAACTTTTCAATATAGGACCACATGGTCCACCCCTGCACTCTTCCACAATACTACAGAGGGGTTACTGTATGATGATACTTGCTGGCCTGGCATTAAAGGCACAATATCTGGGTGCACTGACGCCCATTACCACCAGATCAAAAACTTTTCAATATAGGACCGCATGGTCCACCCCTTCACTCTTCCACAATACTACAGAGGGTTATGATGATACTTTATGGCCTGGCATTAAAGGCACAATATCTGGGTGCACTGACGCCCATTAACAGATCAAAAACTTTTCAATATAGAACCACATGGTCCACCCCTGCACTCTTCCACAATACCACAGAGGGGTTACTGAATGATGATACTTGCTGGCCTGGCAGTCTTGCACCAAAGGCAGAATATCTGGGTGCACTGACGCCCATTCCCAGATTCATATCTTTTCAATATAGGACCACATGGTCCACCCCTGCACTCTTCCACAATACCTCAGAGGGGTTACTGTATGATAGTACTTGCATGCCTGGCACTAAAGGCACAATATCTGGGTGCACTGCCATTGACGCCTGTATCAGATTCATATCCTCAGAGGGGTTACGGTGTGACGGCACTGTTGCCGACGCTAAAAGCCCAATTTTAAAGCACCTATTGTTACTTTCATCCAAAGCCTGCATAAGTTTCCCAATAATTTAGCCAAAAAAACCACTAAACTTTTTCTGCGCGTCCTAAAATGTCTTTTCATACAGGCTGCCGCCCCAAGCAGTTGTTTATGGATAGATTAAAGGAAAAGCATTTACCGCCATATGAAACGTCATTTTTTTGTTTTTTAGTGTTTCTATACAACCTAGAAATCCGCCACTTCACGGGCAGGTTATGGGGACCTCCTAGGCACGATATTTGAAGGAATTTTTGGTTTTTATTTTTAACCCTTATTTCATGGAAAACTCACTGTCCCTTTAAAAACATTTTTTTTTTTTAACTTTTTGTCCTTGTTTCCTGTCCCCCAGGGCACTACCCAGACCCCCATACACCTTTTATGGCAAATATGTAGCATATATGCCCTCTTGGAGGGCACTCTAAAAAACCGAATTTTCAGCCCTATTGACTTGCATGGGGGTTCGGGTTCGGGTTCGGTCCCGAACAAATGGGAAGTTCGGGTTCGGGCTCGAACCGAACTCGGGGGTTGTTCGGTTCATCCCTAGTAACTAGAAGTTCAACATGGCACCTCATGGCAAAGAACTCGCTGAGGATCTGAAAAAAAGAATTGTTGCTAATTGTTGCTCTACATAAAGATGGCTGAGGCCCTGAAACTGAGCTGCAGCACGGTGGCCAAGAGCATGAAACTGAGCCGCAGCACGGCGGCCAAGACCCTGAAACTGAGCTGCAGCACGGAGGCCAAGACCCTGAAACTGAGCTGCAGCACGGAGGCCAAGACCCTGAAACTGAGCTGAAGCACGCTGACCAAGACCCTGAAACTGAGCCGCAGCACGGTGACCGAGACCCTGAAACTGAGCCGCAGCACGGTGACGAGACCCTGAAACTGAGCCGCAGCACGGTGGCCAAGACCCTGAAACTGAGCTGCAGCACGGTGGTCAAGACCCTGAAACTGAGCTGGAGCACGGTGGCCAAGACCCTGAAACTGAGTCGCAGCACGGTGACCGAGACCCTGAAACTGAGCCGCAGCACGGTGACGAGACCCTGAAACTGAGCCGCAGCACAGTGGCCAAGACCCTGAAACTGAGCTGCAGCACGTTGGCCAAGACCCTGAAACTGAGCTGCAGCACGGTGGCCAAGACCCTGAAACTGAGCTGCAGCACGGTGGCCAAGACCCTGAAACTGAGCTGCAGCACGGTGGCCAAGACCCTGAAACTGAGCTGCAGCACGATGGCCAAGACCCTGAAACTGAGCTGCAGCACGGTGGCCAAGGCCATACATCGGTTTAACAGGACAGGTTCCACTCAGAACAGGCCTCGCCACGGTCGACCAAAGGAGTTGAGTGCATGTGCTCAGTGTCATATCCAGAGGTGTACTCACTTCTGTGAGATACTGTACATACACACACACAGGCACAGACCAGTAGTGGGAGGACCCTGCTCGAGAGTTTATAATCTAAGAGGAGAGGGGTGACCCATTAGGTGAGGGTGAATAGAGCATGTGAAGTAACGGGGAGCATGTGGGCTGATTGGGAAGATGGAGCAAGATATGTACAGTGGGGGATCATGGAGTGAGCCGATAGGCTTCTCTAAAGTAATGTGTTTTCATAGACTTCTTGAAGGACTGGAGAGACAGGGAGAGTCTGATGTTGCGGGGGAGGGAGTTCCATAGAAAGGGGGCAGCTCGGGAGAAGTCCTGAAGGCGAGAGTTGGGGGTGCAGGTACGAGGAACCGATTATAAATTGGATCTGTTTCCCCCCCCCTTTTTCGTACATTTAGCTCGCTTTATACTAGACATGCTAGGCTATGCATGCAGCTAATATTGTCTATTACTAATAAAGTACAAATAAAATATTTTGGCGCAAATCATACTTGTACAGTCACTGGCGTGCGCAGCCCGTCACATTAGGCCGTGCACCTGTAGAACATTTACTAACTGAAAACGAATGTTAAGAAGAATTTGCTCAAAATGCACATTTTTCATTAGAAATAACGAGCCTGTAATCAGAGATACATTCAGTTTTATGCTATTCATCACGAACCAGATATGGGACATCTAAAATGTCAAAGAGGACCTCTTCACCCAACATTAGGATGTATCAGGCACACCTTCTGTGCACGCCTATGTGTGCAGTTATATTTGTTTGTGATTTTAAAATTTCTTTTCTACAATTCCAGAATAAAAGAAAAGTTTGTCCTTGCACCTGTCCATTGTAAATACTATGCAAAAAGAAATCAGGTGTCATTTTTGGTTTGTAGTGATCATCATGATAGTATTAGCAATGCAATATCTGTATGTGCTGCATAATGCCTGTGTATGGCAATTACAGCAACACCTTGTATCTGTATGTGCTGCATAATGCCTGTATATGGCAATTACAGTAACACCTTGTATCTGTATGTGCTGCATAATGCCTGTGTATGGGAATTACAGTAACACCTTGTATCTGTATGTGCTGCATAATGCCTGTGTATGGCAATTACAGCAACCCCTTGTATCTGTATGTGCTGCATAATGCCTGTGTATGGCAATTACAGCAACACCTTGTATCTGTATGTGCTGCATAATGCCTGTGTATGGCAATTACAGTAACACCTTGTATCTGTATGTGCTGCATAATGCCTGTATATGGCAATTACAGTAACACCTTGTATCTGTATGTGCTGCATAATGCCTGTGTATGGCAATTACAGTAACACCTTGTATCTGTATGTGCTGCATAATGCCTGTATATGGCAATTACAGTAACACCTTGTATCTGTATGTGCTGCATAATGCCTGTGTATGGCAATTACAGCAACACCTTGTATCTGTATGTGCTGCATAATGCCTGTGTATGGCAATTACAGCAACACCTTGTATCTGTATGTGCTGCATAATGCCTGTGTATGGCAATTACAGTAACACCTTGTATCTGTATGTGCTGCATAATGCCTGTATATGGCAATTACAGTAACACCTTGTATCTGTATGTGCTGCATAATGCCTGTGTATGGGACTTACAGCGTCAGCAACACCTTGTATCTGTATGTGCTGCATAATGCCTGTATATGGCAATTACAGTAACACCTTGTATCTGTACTGTACAGGGATTTACAGTCATTATAACCCCTCTGTATCTTATCCCTGTAAAGCAATGAGTGACCCCAGAGCTCTCTCTGCATTCTGCCCTCTCCCTGGCTGCTGCAATGCAGCAGTAAAGTTTGATGAACTTTTTGTTATAGTGAGGATGGGAGCTGCTCCTTATAACCTCTTTACAGTTATACAGTGTGACAGGAGTGAGGTCTCACATAGTATTTATTTTCTCCCCAGGGATAACACCAATCTTGCACTAAAAGCACTTTCATATGCTAATTTACCTTTTTTATCGTATTTTATTGCAAAATTGTGCATACATGATTTGCATTTTAAGACTGTTTTTCCTTCTCCTACTCCCCTGATTCAGTTATAACATCCCTTACATCCGGCCTTACAGATGCTCCTGAGCTGCTCCCTGTCTCTGGCATTCATAACCATCAGTCTGTCCAATCTTTTTTTATCCTCCTGCTCCTAAAATAATGAATGCAGATCGAACCTTAGGCCCACACCCTGAATAGGAATGAATTATTAAGCCGTTCCAAAGTCTGCTCTAAATATATGATGTGTTTCACCGGGGGCCCCTGACTGGTGTTTACGCCTTTCACATTTACAATTTGATTGTTTATAGCAAAACTGACTAATGTTATCTTTCTCTATTTTTTAATTCACATTTTTATTTAGGAAGTGATTTGTTTGAGGCATGATATTTCCATTTAATAAATGAAGAATTGAATGAAAAGATTCATAACTTAAAATAGATTTAAAAAATAAAAATCAAAGAATTTATTTAGGTAGGGAAAAAAAAATCGAAAGGCTCTAGTACAATCTTCGCGCAAACGTTTGCGCCGGCGCAAAAACGCATTAACGCGAGGGATAAAACCCTGTGCGCTGAACGTCACATTACAATGTCACTGCAACAAACGCGCGTTAACGTCTACCGCGGGTGAACCTGCGCGAACGCTGCACGAGCGTACTTTACTGCGCGCGTCCTATACTTAACATTGTGAGCGCAAATGCGTTTGTGCGCTGGTACGCGGATGGTATTACAATCTATGCGCAGTTTGTAACGCACAGCCTTTGCGCGCATAATTTTAGCAGCTCCTGAAAGCTGGTGTTAATGGCAAATTCTATCAACCTGCCGAAACCAAATACACCAGCCCAAAAACAAAATACGCAGCAAAGTATAGTTACACATTCTACACATACCCAAACCAATAAAACGGAGAAGTTGTGTGTGCATTTATTATTGCTGCAGCATATATGCGCAGATTGACTTTGGCAGGCGCAAAAACTTAACATGAGATAATTGTGGTTCTTAATTCTGATTGGCTGAATCGCATGGAAAAAATAGTGCGCACACTGATTTCTGCGTGCAACGTTGCTGCGCGCGTCTGTTTATGCGCGTTATTGCTCGACGGATGAAAAAAATGCACGAGGATTGTAATTCCAGCGTTGAGTTACGCTCGTTACCATTTAACGCTTGGCGCACAAATTCACACATTGCGCGTACGTTTTAATGCGAAGATTGTAATAGGGCCCTAAGAAGTTATATAGGTAGGAACATGTGACTTGATGACAGTGTAAGTGCTCCCGCTGCCTGTTATAAAGATTTTTGTTATCTGTTTTGCTGTAGCTTAATTCATTCAATAAACCGTCTTATTTTACAACTTCCAATGGCGTTTCATGAGTTTTTGTAGCTCCCAATCTGTCTGCTCTTCTCACCTTGCAGTCCATCACTCTCACCTTGCAGCCCATCACTCTCACCTTGCAGCCCATCACTCTCACCTTGCAGTCCATCACTCTCACCTTGCAGCCCATCACTCTCACCTTGCAGCCCATCACTCTCACCTTGCAGTCCCCTCCTCCTGTTTCCGCCCCCAACCCTTCTAGATTGTAAATTCCCACGGGAATAGGGCCCTCGTTTCCTCCTGTACTGCTTTGTCAAAAGGTTGTTCAATGTATTGTAACCCTGTCTATATTGTGCCCATTGTACAGCGCTGCGGAATATGCTGGCGCTTTATAAATAAAGAATAATAATAAAAATAATAATAATTTCTGACCATGATTTAATATAAAAAGCGTCATGTTTCTGTATAACCAAGGTGAACGGGTCATGAGTAGATCATGAAGCCTTTCACCATCTCCTACCCCAACATCCGAGTGACCAGAAGCTCTGGGTTATTGGGGCAAAGAAGAAAAACACTGGGAGATTAAGCAATGCTGTAGTGTTTGTCGTATTTGTTTTTTTCTGCGTCTCCCACTGCTAAATGGAAGGGAGGCCCTTTATTTCCAGTAATTGTAGAATTGTGTAACGCATTTGCCGTTTCTCACAAATGTTTATAAACCTATTAATGGAATGTGTGGGATGCGGAGTGCATTAAGCAATACGTTGCTGAGATGACATTATTCCTGATACACACGATACACAAGTAGCTGATACAGTCACAATGTAGAAAATGTAACAGCTGTAACAGACAAATTCCAGACCGCGTGCAAAGAGATTCCATCTCTGACATGTGCAAACACCCGGATCCGTGTGCGCGTCGGACCTGCAGTCGGGTTGCCGAACGTTATATCAAGATCCTCCACATAATGAAAAGGAAATTTTAAAAAAAGAAAAACTATATATATATATGTCACCCACTGTTACCATGACTTTTTACGATAAAAGAAAACCTTTGAAATCCAGGCAATTTGCTACAAAGTGCGGTGAGCTGTTGCTAGGCAACGTATGCTGATATTAGGTTCTCAAATCAAAAAGTGGTGTCACCCCAGGGATAACAAGTCAGGCAGCTAGAAACGGAGTGTTATTGTCGTGTATTGTGAAGCCGGAGAGACATGTTATTAAAGACAAGATGCGTCAGTCAAAACAATTAGTTGTGGGCGGGGACTGATTTAACTGTTTACTGGCCGGAAGAATTATGCTCTGCCGTCATTAATCATGTCGTTGGAATGAAAAGTGATGCTCGAAGTGATACGCTGTTAAATAACAGCGTTCTCCATTTTTTGCCCTTAAATATTTATTAATTATTATTTTTTAATAATTTTTTTTATTTCATTTCAGTTGTTTTTTACTCACTTTTTCTCCCTCGCTGCGCGCAGCTCCTCCTCTTCAGCTCAGCGTCCCCTGAACTCGGAAGTCCCTGAAGATTTTCCTACACAATTTGCTCTCCTATGCAACTTGCGTAGTGTAGGAACGGAAAATTGTGCACCGCTAATGGACGTGCGCACTTCATGTGCGCATGCGCAGATCCGACCGACCGTTCGCCACTATGAGACCGATCGCTGCATCGTTGGTCTCAGAGAGTGGCGAGAGCGCGCCAATGTCACTGGTGACCGATCTGGTGACAGGCAGCAGGGAAATTCATATATTCTAGCTGCTGGTGACGCTGGGTGGGATGGTGGAAACTCCTCCACTTCATCCAGTGATTTCACATGACAGAAGCAGCGGGAGGGGGGGCACTCCTCACATCCTGACCTCTTTAAAATTATAAAGTAGAGTTATAAAGCATAAAGTAGAGTTTAACCCCTTACCGCCAAGCAGGGGGGGAACGTTACTGCCGGTGCTTAGTGCGTACTGGTACACCCCGCTCGCTGGGTGCTGTGGCAGGCCCCTCCTCTGGTTTGCCTACACAGCTGACATGCGGTGCACGGCACTGGCTGCAGGGAGACGGCCTGAGGTCATGATGTCTTGCTGCAGCCAATGACGAACGTTCTGCGCCAACAGGCCTGTCACGGCCCATAGACGCCAGTAGGGATGTGCGTTTCGGGTTTCGGAATTTCGGAATTTTCACGAAATTTCCCGATTCGTGTTTTCGGATGCGGCCGATTTTCCGAAAATTTTTAGATCCGAAAGCGGCAGATCCAAAAAGTTTTCCGAGCCGAAACGAAATATTTTCGGAGTTTTCAAATGGACTTGAAATGGGTCAAATCGAAATTTATTGCTTTGAAACGAGGAGAACAGACGTTCCGAAAAAACGAAAATTTCCGAAATCACAAAAAGTCGATACAAAAAACGAGCAAAGTGACACGAAAATACGAAAAATGGTCGATATTCCAGAAACATGTACAATTCCGAAAAACGAAAATTTCCGAAATCACGAAAAGTCGATACAAAAAACGAGCTAAGTGACACGAAAATAGGAAAAATGGTCGATATTCCGAAAAAAAAATGTACACGAAAAACGAGTCGAGCCGAACCGAATCGAAACAGAAATCGGTCGAAACGAGCCGAATCGAAAAGTTTGAAAATCCGAAAAATCGAATCGAACCGAAAAAAAAATCGGTGCACAAACCTAGACGCCAGCGGGGTGTGCTATGCCACCTCGTGTCGTTCGGTCCCACCCGCCGAGGAGACAGCATAGTTCGTCCTGTGTTGGTAACAGGTTAAAATGTCTTTAACCTCCGTTTATTTACTTGAAAATGTTAGAATTTTTGCCAAAATGTTGTATTTCATGACGATGGTTTCTGAATCAGCGCTGCGGAATATGCTGGCGCTATATAAATAAAGAATAATAATGATAATAATAAAATCTGCTTAGGCTTTTCTTTTAAATAAAATTGAATAACGGGTTCACATTTAACCTGAAATCACAGCGGCGCTTATAATAGAGCGGCAAAAGTGAAAAATAAGGAAAGAAAGACTGAACTTCTTCAACCTTTACTTACAGGGTTATTCAAAGAGATCCGAATGGCTAAGAAAGGGAACCGAATGCTGAAAATCAGCGTACAGTTACCTTTCTTGGCCATTCGGCTATGCAGAGAGCAGACAGTTCGCCAAATCCTGGCGAATTGCCTGCACATACGGTGCCTGTTCGGTGCCTGGTCGAGGGCAGTGAAATCCCCATGAAAAAGCAATGCTTCGTCTATTCAGAGAACACAAACCAGCAGTGAAAAGTTGCCGAATTGCCCTGCCATTCGGTGGTTTCATGCGGCAGATTTATTCAGGCGAATCCCATAGGCTTCAATGTTAAAAATATTCCCGTTTTGACTCAATATCTAATAAACCGTTTATTATAATATTCTGCAGCAAAAAGTCTCTTTATTTATAGATTTTTTTAGGACATTTTAAGCATTTTTCTGAGTTTTTAAAATTATTATTTTTTTTAAGTTTACTTATTTTTTCTGTAACAGCCCTTTTATTATCATTCATTGGATCATATGTAAATTCCAGACATTTTCGCTCAGTAGTTTCTTTGCAAACAGCGTTTCACTTTTCAAACATTCAAGCAAACTGTTTCTTTAATTTATTCACTCCACTCGTCTGCGGTGTCGGCTTTTTCCGGCGGCTGCACCGCGTGTGATTGGCTCCCGCTCGGGTTTTTATGGAGTTTTCGGCGGGTTAATCCAGATGTTTTTGCAGGTTTCGGTGTGCGTTCCCCCTCGGTTTGCGGCGACTTTTCCCTGCATTTCTGCGACCCTGTGGTGCTTGCTGAATACACCGCAGGGTCGCCGAAACGGGATCGCCAAATCGCACCAAATTGAAGAGAACGAAAAGTCACCGAACGTGTAGTGGCTTTTCGATTCTCTTTGAATTACCCTGTTAGTGCTGGCAGGCCAGAAATAGAAAACGGCATGTGATTATTGTTGTGAGAAGAGGTTTGCAGGTGAAAACATTTTATCCTGTGTTTCCACAGTGCTTGAAGAGATTGCACCTCAGCGACCGGCTCGAACAGGTCATTCAGGGAATTAGGCAAATTCTTGAAGGTTGTGGTCTGACTGGAGATGTCAAAAGATTTCACCATATGATAGAGGGAGGGCAAGTAAAGTGGCAAGGGGCAGCATGTCCCCATGTTTGTTTAGCTGCTGGGCTGGCAGCCTCGTCTTCCTCCTCTTCCCCCCGGCGGGGCCTATACTTCCGGCGCAGCGTGGGGGAGATTGATCCCACATGCTGCCAATCAAATGGGAGACTCTATGCCCGACCCCTGCCTGGACTAAAGGGGCAAGCAGGGCCAATCAGGCCCCCCATCCGGGCCCTCAGGCGGCACCCGATAGGTCAGTCCGCGCCTGGATCGGATTCAAGCATGCGCGAGCCTCTCCGATCCAAGCGCTACGGAATTTATGTACATAAACCTCAGAAGTCCCGTAGAGGTGCACAATTTGCTGTAGCTACATTATGAAAGTAGCGTAGGTGTAAAAATTGTGCAGAAAATCATCAGGGACTTCTGAGATCGGGACCTACTGAGCCGAATAGGAGGAGCTACGTGTGTTAAGAGACAATAGGTGAGTATAATCACCTAAAATAAAGATATGAAATATAATAACTGGGCAGAGGTTTCAGAAGCATCTATCCAATGATTTAAGGGCGAAATAAAGGGAACTTCATATTTAATAGAGAATCCCTTTCAATTTAATAAAGTAATTAAAATAAATGAAATGTAAATGTTGAAAACATAAGGGGCTCTATTACATTCTTCACGCAAACGTTAACGCGTGTGCAAAAACGCATTAAGGCAAGGGGCAAAACCCTTTGCGCAGAACGTCGTATTACAATGTCTGTGCAAAAAATGCACGTTAACGTCTAACGCGGGTGAACCTGCGCGAACCCTGCGCGAGCGTAATGTACTTTGCGCGTCCTATACTTAACATTGTGAGCGCAAATGCGTTTGTGCGCTGGTACGCGGAGGGTATTACAATCTATGCGCAAAATTTAATGGACAGCGTTTGCGCGCATAATTTTAACGTCTTTTAAAAGCTGGTGTTAACGGCAAATCTGAACGTTCTGGCCGAAACCAAATGCACCAGCGTGAAAATAAAAATACAGCACAGTATAGTTACACATTCTACACATACCCAAACAATAAAATGGAGACGTTGTGCGTGTTTTTATTATTGCTGCAGCATATATACTCTGATTGACTTTGACAGGCGCAAAAACTTAACGGGAGACAATTGTGGTTCTTAATTCTGATTGGCTGAATCACGTGAAAAAAGAGTCCGCCCACCGATTTCTGCGCGCAGCATTAATGCGCGCGTTTTTGCGTGCCTTTTTTCCACACGTTATTTTTTGACGGATGTCAAAATGCGCTCGGATTGTAATACCAGCGTTAATTTACGCGCGTTAAAGTTTAACGCTTCGCGCACAAATTCACGCGTTTACCGTGCATTTTTGCACAAAGAATGTAATAGAGCCCAAAGTACAACTATATCTTGGTGTTAACATATGCATTTTATGGCTGTGAGCTGCCAGTGGGAGTAAAATTACGTATGTCTGACCAGTTTCTGTGTTAGTTACACAATGAGTGATTAGGTTACAGGGCGATGGAAAAATAACACAAGGAGCGATGTAAAGCCAACTGTGCAGAACTGTGCAAAGACCAGGCGACTGAAGAGACCACATGCCCACTGCACATAGTAAGGCGTTATCAATGCAGCGCGTGTAAAACACAGGCAACAGAGACTTAATGATGCTACTTATTAATATCATTGTCTTCCGCTATGAGCTGAATTCTATTCTATGATTGTGCTTCCTTTCGTTAGGGTTATCTGAAGGAACGAGTGTACCATAACAAGCCCGCAGCGGATAAAATTAGAATGAGATACACAACATTGATGATGCAATATTGAGACTCGTTAGCAACAATATGTAGTGCCGACATAGGCCAGACAGACGACATGACGATAAAAAATGGCGGCCACTTCTAGCACATGCTGTGGTGGGATGTGCACAACATAAGAGGAGGTATGATTCCTGACACTCTCATTAATTACCATTCATTTGTTTAAAGTGTACTGTATTTCTTCAGCTGACACTTGCAGGAATCTAAGGCCCCATTCACACTAAGCAATTTATCGCGCGGTATTTGCCGCCATAGTGCGCATATTTCCGCGCGATATCGCTCTGTGTAGCTTCTCCAATGCATTTCAATGGAGCTGTTCACATCTCACAGCTCAATGTCGACTGTAGCTCGTCGCTGTAGCGTGTCACGTGCACATGGCCCTTTTTTCTGCGATTTTCCACCCACCACATCAATGGTGTTGCGCAACATTGTGCATAACGGCGATATTGCGCAATATTATTGCTCGATTTCGCGTATATGAAAATTGTGCGGAAAAACGTGCGATTTTCATGTCGCTCAGTGTGAATGGGGCCTTAGTGTTTCCCTAGCGTGCACTAATAAATCTTGTACACGGACTAACACGGACAAGGTGATCTGTTGGTGGGTTGCCAGGCGCTACCTTTTAGCCACTCGCGGTAGATTTTTCACGTAGCGTTGTGGTTTTTTGCTCACACCAGCTGATAGAGCCCATTTAGAAAGTGCCCGTGGAAGCTGCTACATATTCTGCACACATTTCCACATATTAGCATTTTAGTGAATCCTTTTCTTTCCCCAAGCCCTGCGTAAGCGCGTTTCACTCCCCACTTTTTATGAGAAACAAATCACCGTGAAAATTCCTGTTTGTCAGTTTACTTATATTGCTGCATGCCCCTGTTATCACACATTGTAACGTTGCATAAACAAAAAGTGCTCAAATGGCGAGCTGCCTACACATTCTTTAAAAGTGCTACTTTATATCTGCATTTAGGGTAGCGCCAAACACATTCCTGCTACAAATGCTGAATACAAGATGCTTAAAATTACACAGGCACAGTTTATTCGTGGATCCTTCCCTTTTACTGTTATTTGAACATTGCCGTAAATAGTTATTTTCTTTTCCTACCTATCAGCGCAGCGTCCTATCCTGTTGTTGGCTTTTTGTTGCCCGTACTGTAAAGTACTTGATGTGCCCCACGGGCACTCTAATGATGTGTGCGTTAGTCCTGCTTCACCCCCGTTTAGGTCGGTGGTACCTTCAGATTTTCAGGGTTATTCAAAGAGATCCGAATGGCTGCCGAAAGGGAAACGAACGCTGAAAATCAGCGTTCGGTTACCTTTCTTGGCCATTCGGCTATCCAGAGAGCAGGCAATTCGCTAAATCCTGGCGAATTGCCTGCACATACGGTGCCTGTTCGGTGCCTGTTCGAGGGCAGTGAAATCCCCATAGAGAAGCAATGCTTCGTCTATTCAAAGAACACAAACCAGCAGTGAAAAGTTGCCGAATTGCCCTGCCATTCGGTGGTTTCATGCGGCAGGTTTATTCAGGCGAATCCCATAGGCTTCAATGTTAAAAATATTCCCTTTTAATTCAATATCTAAAACCGTTGATTATAATAATCTGCAGTAAAAAGTCTCTTTATTTATAGATTTTTTAGGATATCACAAGCATTTTTCGGGATTTTGTTTCAAAAAACTTTTTTCCGATATTTTTTTTTTAAACTTTTCTTCTATTTTCTGTAACAGCCCTTTTTATTATCATTCATTGGATCATATGTAAACTTCAGACATTTTCGCTCAGTAGTTTCTTTGCAAACAGCGTTTCACTTTTCAAACATTCCTGCAAACTGTTTTTTTTTTCACTCCATTCGTCTGCGGTGTCGGTTTTTTCCGACGGCTGCTCTGCGCTTTGATTCAGGTTTCTCTGGCGTCTTCGGCGGTTTAATCCAGATGTTTTTGCGGGTTTTCAGTGTGCCTTCGCCAGGTTTTGCGGTGAGTTTTCGGCGGGTTTGTGGCGACTTTTCCCTGCAATTCGGGGACACTGTGGTGCTTGCTGAATACAACGCAGGGTTGCCGAAATGGGATCGCCAAATCGCACCGAATTGAAGAGAATGAAAAGTCACCGAACGTGCAGTGACTTTTCGATTCTCTTTGAATAACCCTGTTTGTGAGCTTGGGTCATTCATTAGGCAAGTAGACCTGAAGGGACTTATTCTGACGGAGCCATTAAGTCAGGGATCTCAGACTCTGGCTTCCTAGATGTTTCTGAACTACACTTCCCATGATTCTCTGACCATTTATTACATTCAAAGAATTATGGGAAATGTAAACAATAGACATCTGGGGGGGCAGACTTTGAGATTCCTGCATAAAGATAATGAGGGGGACCATTATACTAAATGGCTCTATTGTTATCACCAAAGGCCTGAGTTGGTATTCCAGCCGAGCCGCAAACTTTGCTCTTGCCTCAGCTTTAACGGTTCCCTATAAAGTACCACTTTCTATAATTTGTATAAGAAGCATGAACTGGCAGCCTGCAGGACATTGGTGAGCAACTTGTCCAATATTCTCAAGAGGGTATTAAAAAAAGGATTCTGACTCTCAGATCCTGGTGTTAAGTGGTTTTGCTTTTGCAGAAATTAACCATCTTAAAAAGACCGTTACTTACCTCTAATCCCGCTGTGCAGTTGATGGCACCATCCTATGGCCGTATGCAGCAGGAAACTAGAAACAGATAGTTCTTTCTACTGACTTTTCGTGATGTGTGAGAGAGGTGCAGGATGTGAGATGTGAGAGGTCTGGGATGTGAGGTGGATGCGTATAGCAGGGCTGTTCATTATAGACTGTAGCGGGGGTGAGGTGTGAGAGGTACAGGATGTGAGGCATGAGAGATACGGGACGTGAGGTGTGAGAGGCACAGGTGTGGGGTAGATGAGCCTGGCAGAGGTGTTCCTTATAGATAGACTGTAGAGGGGTGAGATGTGAAAGATACAGGATATGGGTGTGAGAGGTTTAGGATGTGAGGTGTGAGAGGAGTGTGATGTGAGGTGTGAGAGGTGCATGATTTGAGGTGTGAGTGCAAGGTCGATTAATCTGACCAAAGTGTTCATTACAGATTGTAGAGGGACGAGGTGTGGGATGTACGAGATGTGAGAGGTATGGTATGGGATGTGAGGTGTGAGAGGTACAGGATGTGAGAGGTTTTGGATGTGAGGTTTGAAAGGTATAGGATATGAGGTATGAGATCTACAAGATGTGAGGTGAGAGAGGTATGGGATGTGAGGTGGATGAGCTTGGCAGTGGCGTTCATTATAGATTGTAGAGATAATCTGGTATCATTTAAGGCCAGGGCAGCCATCAGAAATGATGGGGCCCCTTACTGAACCTCAAGATGGGGCCCCCCCATAAACTTTCTCAAACTTTAACAGCTTTTCGCCCCCTTCCAAAACAAAAAAAAGGACATAACACAGTTCCACAGCAATAAAACTCACAGTAATGTGCGGTGTGTATGAGTGTATTACGGAGCTCCACAGAAATAAAACTCACAGTAATGTGCAGTGTGTATAAGTGTATCACAGAGGTCCACAGGAATAAAACTCACATTAATGTGCAGTGTGTATAAGCGTATCACAGAGCTCCACAGCAATAAAACTCACAGTAATGTGCAGTGTGTATGAGTGTATTACGGAGCTCCACAGAAATAAAACTCACAGTAATGTGCAGTGTGTATGAGCATATCACAGAGCTCCACATCAATAAAACTCACAGTAATGTGCAGTGTGTATAAGCGTATCACAGAGCTCCACAGCAATAAAACTCACAGTAATGTGCAGTGTGTATGAGCATATCACAGAGCTCCACATCAATAAAACTCACAGTAATGTGCTGTCTGTATAACGGCATTTGGGCTTGGCTGGGCCCTGGGGTTGGCTTGGGCACTGGGGCTTGGTTGGGCCCTGGGGTTTGGCTGGACCCTGGGGTTTGGCTGGGCCCTGGGGTCTGACTGGGCCTTTGCTGGGCCTTGGGGTATGGCTGGGCCCTGGCTGGGCCTTGGGGTCTGGCTGGGCCCTGGCTGGACCCTAGGGTCTCGCTGGGATCTGGTTGGGGTCTGGCTGGGCCCTGGGATCTGGCTGGGCATTGGGGTCTGGCTGGGCCCTGGGGTCTGGCTGGGCCCTGGGGGGCCTGGCTGGGCCCTGAGGGTCTGGCAGGACCTTGGGGTCTGGCTGGGCCCTGGGGTCTGGGCCCTGACTCACCAATACACCATCTACTGTCCCTGTCCTCTGCTCCTCCTTCTCTTCTTCCTTCTTCTCTCTTCTTCCTTCTTCTCTTCTTCTCCTGGGCCCTCTGTCTTCTCCGCTCTTCTCCCGGCCGGGCCCCCGTCGCAGGCAGCTTCTCGTGTGTGACGCCCTGTTTAAGGCCAGTGAGCATAGGGTTACAGTAATCAAGATGGGAGATAATAAGAGCTTGGAGGAGCATTTTGATAGAGTCCTGTGTTAGAAAGGGGGTGGAATCAGGCAATGTTTTTTTTACCTGAAAATGACAGAATTCGGTTAGAGAATGTATGTGTGAGCAGCGCAGGAGAGGATTCACAAGTTTATTCCTCAAGCTCTCTTTAGAAGAAGCAACCACTGATATTTCAGAGTTGCTCCACAATGGTATCCTCTGTTCTGTGACCCAATATGAGAAAAGAATGTATCAGGGATGGCTAGAGATTAAAACGCCCCTATTGTCTGAACACCTGCATTTTGATGAAACCCACGCAACCAGATGGGAGTTTAAAATAACACATTTGACTTTTTATCGCTGCTTAGTAGAGAACTAGCGCTTTATCTTAACGATTTGGTTGCTAGGACACCATCCTCCTCTCTCATTATAAAAATATAGTCCCCAGCAAGAAAAAAAAAAACACCGATTCCGTCAGATTTAAGAACAGTGTGAAAATAAAGGGAGTGAAAATACTACACAAAAATGGCTGCTTTATAAGAATATTAAGGCGAGCACTGGTTGTTTTTTAATCTTCCCAATATTTGGGGGGATAATCGTATATATAAACATATATAGATAATTATATCCTTATATCAGACATGTGTTTTATAAACTCCTTGGGTTAAGCACCTTACGTCACCGTTTCCAGGTGCCCCAAAAGCAGGGCCTCCCACTCCCCCGCCGACCGTATCTGGAATTATCGCTGCTTGAAGTGGAGGAGTTTCCTCTACCCCACCCAGTGTAACCAGCAGCTGGGATTTTCGAATTTCCCTGCTGCCGGTCAATAGATCGGTCAGTCATGATGTCAGCGCAAAGCGAGCGTGTCGATGTCACTGAAACCACTATCTCAGAGAGTCAGTTTATGGATCTGCCCATGCGCGCAGCTCCGATCTATCGTTCTGTGCAGGCGCCACGGAACTTGCGTACAAAGTGCGTGCAAGTCCATAACGGCAGTGGTGGCTCGTCCATAGGGTCAGATGGGGCAGCGCCCTGACATATTTTTTGGAATAAAAAAAAAAAATTGTAAACAACATAGGGCCAAATTACCATCTTATCGTTAAAGTGCGTGCGCAAGGGGAGAAAACTGCCCCCGCAGTTTTCCCCCTTGCGACCGCGTTTTAACTCTGGATTACAATGCAGGCGCAAAAAATGCTGCCTGCATTGTTATTGTGCGGTAAAATCCTGGATGCTCGCGGCAGCGCTGAGCGCAGCTGCGAGCATCCACTCGATGGAGTCCATAGGACTCCATTGAGTTGCCCCCTGCCGGTGACATGACCAGCCGGATCGTGCCTCGCGAGATCCGGCCGGTCGGCGTAGTGATACGCAGGGAGAGACTGGGGGGACTTTTTCCCCCAGTCTTTCCCTGCTCCCACCGGACGGAGGAGGCGGTTGGAGCCGCGGTCCTCGCCACGGGACAGAGGGTGAGTATGCGATTCAATTTTTTTTATTTTTTAGCCTGGTGTTAACGGATTCTGCAGAAGTGGAATCCGTTAACACCAAGTCCTGGCTGTGGTTAACTTTCCGCTAACCAGAGCCGGACATTAACCCCTTAACGCCGCAGGACGTACATTTACGTCCTGCATTAGGCGGGCTTTGCCGCCGCAGGACGTAAATGTACGTCCTCGGCGTTAGAGCCCCCCGGGAGATACTCACCTTCTCCGGTCGCTCCCACGCTGTTCTGACTCCCCGGAGTCAGATCAGTGTGATCCCTCCTCCGGCGTTGTGACATCATCGCACCGGTGGCGCGATGACGTCAGTTTCAGGCGTCCCCCCCGCCGGAGCAGGGGAAGCGCCTGGAGGGGAGGGGATGGATCCTTCGGATCCCTCTATCTCCCGATCGCCTGGTCCCGCGGCTGTGGCCAGCATCGCTGGAAGGGTCACAGCCTGACCTTTCTAGCGATGTATGGGGGGTTAACCCCTTAGTTGCCAGGTCGCGACCGGGCACTAATTTATGCCCGATCGCGGCCTATTTCCGTGTGGGGCCGCCATCTTGGATGGCAGCCCCCACCTCTGGGTCACCCCCCGGTCAACTGACTCATCGCGCCATGCGCGATGATGTCAGTTAACCGGGAACCCCCTAGCTGCAAAGGGATTTCCCATGGAAATCCCTTGCAGGAGATAGGGGGGTTCTTTGAACCCCTTTATCTCCTGATCGGTGGCAGCTAGGGGGTCATAGCTGATATTGCTGGAAAGGCCAGAGCATGGCCTTTCCAATGATATCAACATGACCATGGTAAAAGTGAAATAAAGTGAAAAAAAGTAAAAATAAAAATAAATAAAAATAATAAATTAAATAATAAAAAATAATAAATATAATAATAAAAAAAATTTTGTTTTTTTTAATGCAGCACTATTGTTCACATTTCAATTATAATGTGAACAATGATGCTTCACTAATGATTTTTTTTTTTGGGGGGTTTAGCTAAAATCACGCAATTTCTCCCCAAAAAAAAAATGGGTTCACCGTTCTAATTTTTTTAACAAATCTCCCAATAGAATATGACCGCAGAGCCTCGGATAATAAAATTAAAAAAAAAAAACACTTTACACACTGTGGAAGATTGAAATTTTATTGAAAATTCAAATTTTTTTACATTTTTTGTTATAGCATTTTGGCAGGGCATGACATATACATATAATAAAGATATATTATTAATCTGCCGAGTCTGCCGGAAAGAACGATATAGAATTTGTGTGGGTGGTATAAGAATACGTGACTTAAAAATGGTCAAAATGAGCTCAGCAAACTTCTACTTCCGAAACAGCGCCGAAGTTGTAAAATTACTCCCGTCCTTAAGGGGTTAATCAGCGCTGGGACTTTGTAATCCAGCGCTGACTAACACTTTGCGTTCCCCATGTTAAGTATAGGGAGCGCAAAGTACAGTAACCTCGCGCTGAAAAGCGCAAGGTACCAAACGCAAAAGGGTTACTTAACCCGTTTGCGTTTGGACTGTAATATGTGGTAAACACTGCAGCAAACGTTAATGCTCACGCTAGTGAGCGTTAACGTTTGCGTGAAGACTGTAATGTAGCCCATAATTTTTTTCTGTCATTTAACATGTGCCTGATTGATAAAATGTGTTAAGTCCCTTTAAGCAGTGTCATTGTCTCCTCAAGTATTGCTAGGCAGAGTAAAAAAAAAAGAAAGATTACATGATTATTTATCTTTGACGGGTGTCTAGAAATCTTATAAGGGCACTGCGAGAGATCTTAGAATTATGAACCGCAGCTGCGTATCGGTGTGCAATTTGTGGTGCCTATAAACTATGCAAGTTGCGTAGGAGTGCACATTGTGTAGTAAAGCTTCAGGTACTTCCAGGTTTGGGTAACACGATGGGTGAAAAATGGAGATGGAGATCTTTATTTTTGTTTTGATTTTATTGTGTACTGCCCTTGAGAAAGTCTAGAAATAGACGAAACGCGTCGGGCTTTTAACATTTTATGATATTTTATTTGAAATAAAAATATTTTTTTATTTATATTATTCTCATCATTCCATTTACATCGGGTAATAAGACATCTTTGGGTCCGGCATCAATCTCGAAACTGTGGATGACACCGGCAGCTGCTGAAGGCTCCATGTTGTTTCCTCACTTCCAGGTTTGGGACTCCCTGAGAGAAAAGGTTAGTAAAATCACCCCCTCTCAAGAAAATATAAAAACAATTATTGGGCAGAGGCTGTCAGCTGCGTCGGCCCAATTATTTACGGACAAAAAAAGGGAACTCTTTATTTTTTTTATATATTTTTATTTTTGAAAAAAAAGTCAGCAAGTTAAACAGAAAGAAAACGGCCAGAACAAGTCATCTTACAGAAAATAAAGTAGCCGCTAACTTGTCAGCTGTATAATCACATAAGAGAAAAAGGTCTTCTAAGATTTTAACTAGGCATCGAAAAAGCACGATACGAGAAAAATAACAAAGAGTCGGCTAAAGACAATCTTTACAATGGGGGGGGGACATAAAATGAGGGAAAACAAGGGTCAAAGACAACCAAAAATAAGAAAAATAACGTAGAATAAAAGTCCGGAACGTCATCGAAGCAATGTCCCAAAGACCAGAACAGAGTGAAAACAGTGGTGTAGCGTGGGCTGTCAGTGCCCGGGGCAAGGAAGGAATTGTGCGCCCCTCCAACCTGTGGACACGGTAACACACCCTGATTCTTCCACCGGTAGAGTATTGACCCCCTTTACCCCACAACCACATGTATTGTATATTAACAAAATACTGATTAATAAAAAAATGAAACACACATGCCCCCCAACGCTACACCACTGCTGCCAGTCACCCTGTCCCAGTATACCCTAGCATAGTTCCACTCTCACACTATACCCAGTCACTCTCTCCCAGTACTCCCAGTCACCCTCTACAAGTACAGCCAGTCACTCTCTCTCTCCCAATACCCCCAGTCACTCTCTCTCCCAGTACCCCATTCACTTTTTCTCTCTCCAAGTACCCCCAGTCACTCTCTCTCTCCAAGTACCCCCAGTCACTCTCTCTCTCCAAGTACCCCCAGTCACTCTCTCCCAGTATCCCCAGTCATTCTCTCCCCAAACCTCCAGTCACCCTCTCCCTGTACTCCCAATACCCCCTCACTGTGTGTTGGTCACGCTGCTCTGGTGTCACACAGTGTCGCCTACCTGCGTGGAGTTGCTGGTGGTCCAGGGGGGGAGTTGTCCAGGGGGCTTAGCAGAGACCGGATTATAAATGTGCTGCAGGGCAGGTGCCTCCCTCCCCCTTTTCTGTTCAGCGGCTGCAAGGCTGCCAGTGGTGGAGGGCTGGCACAGGGCTTCAAGGGGGACTGACAAATGTGGTACAGGGTGTTCTGTCGAATAATGCTGCGCTGCTTCACGTGACTCATGTCACCATTAAGGAGGAGTCGGGACAGGACCAGAATTTTCTGTCCTGGTGTTCCCTTCCGGATGCTGAGTGCTAAGTCACCGCCGGCATGCGCAAACTGGCGGCTGCCCATGCAAGGACACCTTGCTGATTCCTGCTGGAAAATATTAGTGGTTCGAATTTCTTTTGAAACTTTGCGTCCCTATGAAAATTGCACCCGGGGCGACCGCCCCCGATGCCCCCCCACGCTACACCACTGGGTGAAAACTATCAGGGGTGGGCCCTCGTCCCAGTCGGCTGTGCTAGGGTCAGAATCAAAAAGTGACGTAGGTCAAAATACAAAAAAGGGGGAGGGGGCAATTGCAAAGGCCAGAACCGTGCTGTCCCAGGTGCCTATCCGTGAGTCCACAAGGGACTATGGGAGGCCATGGGAGTTAAGTGGCACTAGACCTGGGCATTCGGGGGCCAGGCTGGACACCAGGCCGCATTGGCGAATTCCGAGCTATCCTGGATATGCCAAACAAAAGGGGGGGGGGGATAAAAAAATTGAAATGGAGGGGGGGACTAACATGGGGAAAGTTCAAATAGACATGCAGGAGGAGCCTCGCACGACCACCACAGTAGTCGCAAAAAAGACAGGTCAGCCAAGAGGGAGCTCTATTTTTAATAGCATATATCTTTAAGGGTTCTTCTCTGTTCTCCTATTCATCTGCGAGGTGGATCATAACCAGTCTGCGACATATCAATCTCAGCTCCAGGTCAACTCAAGCTGAAAGTCATGACGAAAGAACGCCAGCCGTCTGAGGAGGCTCGTTGCAGTGACATAGGCAGCTGTGCGTGTTATATTGAACTTTTCCTAATTACATATAAAACTGATAGAAATTGGAAGGATCAGGTAATGCACTGGGTCTGGTACTAATAAACCCTGCCCAATACACAGGCATTTCACAGGGACGTGCTGCATATTCTGGCTGCGCCACTAATGTCATTTCACTGCCCAGCACGCTGTATGACGTTGATGTGTCAAATATCTTTCCAGACATGTAATCAGTGTAATAGCCGCCTATGAACGCAGCCTGTATGCTCATGACATATATATATAAAAAGAAAATTAAGGGCTCATTTACCAAATGATAATTTGTTGGAGGAAATTCGAAATGTTTTTTTACTGAAATGACCCGCAATAGGGCCAGCTGGCGAAAATTAAAAGTGAATTTAGCGAAAGGCTAGTGGTGCTCTTAGAACAGAGCCAATTATTGTCAACAGCAACAGCCGCACAGAAGCAAAGGTGACAGCGTCACGTCACTCATCAATATGGACCTGTCATGAAGAAAATTCTGAAAATACAAGTTGGCAGCCGAAACAATAGCAAACGCTTAACTTTTTACTAATTCCGCGTATATACATCTCCCTCCTCTACATGATCTTTACAGGTGCAGGGCCGGATTTATAACTAGGCAGAGTAGGCACGTGCCTACAGGTGCCTGCCTCAAGGGGATGCCTTGCTTTGGAAAAAAAAGGTGTTTTATTTACAATTTACAATCATTTAGACCATTGTATCTCTGGAGCCCTAAGGGCTAGAGGGACATATGAGGTATCATTGGAAAGGGCAGATTGCGGCCTTTCCAGTTATACAAATTATAACCAGGTTAGATTTAAGAAAAAAATAAAATGACAAATAAAAGCATATTTTTCTCTTTTTTTCTTCTAACGCAGCACTATTATTCAGTTTACATTTATAAAGTGAGCAGTGATGCTGCGCTATCTCATCTTCTCATTTCCCACACTGCCAGCACGTGTGGAGCTGATGATGCAACGCATTGTTTCATCAACAACCTAGACCGTGGCACTGCAGTGAGGAGAGACAGGGGGACATTGGAACCTGCACAAGGTTAAGTGAGGTGTCATTGGAAAGGACAGAGTCTGGTCTTTACAATGATACCAAGCATAACCATGTAATGTGTATAAATAATTTTTTTTAAAAATATATAAAATTTAAGCAATTTTTTTTTATTTTTCTGTTCTACGACAGAGGCAATATACGCTTTTACATATAAAACAAACAATGCACTGTCTTCAGTTTAAAAAGTTTGGTGTTTATTTACATTTTTTTTAGTTTACCCCAAAACGAAGATTTATAAAGTCATTTTGGCATGTTTCTTTATTTTGTTGGGGGGGGGGGGGGCGCTCCACATTTCTGTGCCTACAGGCTCCTGAGATGAAAATCCGGCCCTGTACAGGTGAGTACCTCTCCCTTTTTCACATGAAAGAGGTTATTCTCTAACCTCTGAATTGGCCCCCGAATTGCACCAAACGGCCAAATAGTCTTCAGTAAGATGTCAATACGCATAATACGGGCAACATACGGTGCAGGTTGCCGCAATTTAGTGACACCGAAATTGCCCAATAGAAGACTATCGTGTCATCTATTCACAGACTGCCGAATTGCACCGAAATTCCGATGAAATGCCCTAATTTTCGGTGTTTCAATTCGACAGGTTTAAAGATTTTTTATTCTTTTCATTTTCAGCAAATCCCCCTTTATTTTTAGATTTACCTTTTTCTATGTTTTGTATTTTTTACCAACATTTTTGGTTTTCTTTTTTCAAATATTTTTTTATTTTGTAACAGACTTTTTGATTATTTGGACACATTTTCTGATTTATACTCCTATTAGGAGGATAGGGGTCTTCCTTTTTTTTTCGTAGTTCAGCGGTTTTCACCAACGTCTGTTAACTGCTTTGGTGACTCCATTTTCTCTATGGTGACCATTCGGTGAAAATAATGAATTCACTCAAATTTCGGCTAAATCGAATCGCCGAAGTGCACTGAAGGGAAAAGCACCAAAATATCGCTGACATTTCAGTGCTGTGTGAATAGACCTTGAAGTGTACAGGTGAGTATTTATTTTTACCTCCCAGCCATGCTGTTTGCAGGTGTCGGGCTTGCTGTGTGTAGGTGTCGTGCATGCTGTTTGCAGGTGTCGGGCTTGCTGTTTGTAGGTGTCGTGCATGCTGTTTGCAGGTGTTGGGCATGCTGTTTGCAGGTGTTGGACATGCTGTTTGCAGGTGTCGGGCTTGCTGTGTGTAGGTGTCGTGCATGCTGTTTGCAGGTGTAGGGCATGCTATGTGTAGGTGTCGTGCATGCTGTTTGCAGGTGTTGGACATGCTGTTTGCAGGTGTCGGGCTTGCTGTGTGTAGGTGTCGTGCATGCTGTTTGCAGGTGTAGGGCATGCTATGTGTAGGTGTCGGGTATGCTGCTTGCAGGTGTCGGGCATACTGTTTGCAGGAGTCGGGCATGCTGTTTGCAGGTGTCAGGCATGCAGTTTGCAGGTGTCGGGCTTGCTTTTTGCAGGTGACGGGCTTGCTGTTTGCAGGTGTTGTGCATGCTGTTTGCAGGTGTTGTGCATGCTGTTTGCAGGTGTCGGGATTGCTGTGTGTAGGTGCCGTGCATGCTGTGTGTAGGTGTAGGGCATGCTGGTTGCAGGTGTGCTGTTTGCAGGTGTCGTGCATGCTGTTTGCAGGTGTCGGGCTTGCTGTTTGCAGGTGTCGGGCATGCTGTTTGCAGGTGTCGGGCATGCTGTTAGCAGGTGTTGTGCATGCTGTTTACGGGTGTCGGGCTTGCTGTGTGTAGGTGTCGTGCATGCTGTTTGCAGGTGTAGGGCATGCTGTTTGCAGGAGTCGGGCATGCTGTTTGCAGGTGTCAGGCATGCAGTTTGCAGGTGACGGGCTTGCTGTTTGCAGGTGACGGGCTTGCTGTTTGCAGGTGTTGTGCATGCTGTTTGCAGGTGTTGGGCATGCAGTTTGCAGGTGTCGGGCTTGCTGTGTGTAGGTGCCGTGCATGCGGTGTGTAGGTGTAGGGCATGCTGGTTGCAGGTGTTGGGCATGCAGTTTGCAGGTGTCGGGCTTGCTGTGTGTAGGTGCCGTGCATGCTGTGTGTAGGTGTAGGGCATGCTGGTTGCAGGTGTCGGGCATGCTGTTTGCAGGTGTCGGGCTTGCTGTTTGCAGGTGTCGGGCTTGCTGTTTGCAGGTGTCGGGCATGCTGTTTGCAGGTGAATATAGCTACCTAGCGCTACAAGCATTCTAAGCAACTGCCCTTTTCTTGCTGCTCGCTCCACTGTCATCCCATCAGCAGCTGCACTTTCTCTTTGTATCACCGCATTACATGCAGTCACTTTATGAATATGTCTCTGTGATACAATGTGTCAGGCTGCAGAGCATCATTGCTTCCCGGTCCAGGTCCTCTATGTGCCCTGTCTGCTTCCAGAATATCAGTGATGTCATGCGAAGTATGAGTCATGTTCCAAAAATGGGCCTGCTACCGCGAGATGGCGGAGCACCAGGGGTGAGTGGGAATAAATTAAAATATGAAGATGAGGAGGATGAGAGATGGGCATTGGTTCCTATGGCAGCGGAGCATAATGATGCCATTGTAAGACTGCTTCGAAGACGTTCGCAACTGCCGGGGACATCAGCTTCCCGGCAAAAATCTTCCAGTGACAGGTCTGATGTTTCATGGAGAGATCCAGAAGAGGCTACGCTTCACAATACAGGAATATCCCGTGCATTTTACAGAGATGCCGCAATACACAACCAAATTCAATCAAAGCGTGCCATGGGGTATTGTACAATGGGGGAGTCTTCTCTTGCCGGCATCTCTCCTTTCTGTGCGGTGGGAATTAATGAGCAGACGTGACATATTCCGCGCAGTGATCAAATCTCTCTCCAATAAGAGCTGCAGGTATTGCTGTTATTACTGCGCGTAGAGGACGATTAAGTATCGTGCGTCGCAAGCCATTATCTTACTGAAAAAGAGTGGCGCCAAGTCCCGGAGACGACGACGGACTGAGATCACCAGCGCTTCTTTAATAACGATATTTAGGAGCATGTAGAGATGCAAGGGATTATCCGCTAAGCGGTGAATTGATGGAAAAATGCACAGTTTAGGGCACAATAGTTACATAGGAGAAATATCAGGAGTTGGAAATTATTTCAAATTCAGATAACGCCATTTTAAAATAAAATCGGAAAACAAATTTTGTTGAAAAAAATCCTGAAAAATGCCTAAAAAAATCCCCAAAAATAAATAAAGAGACTTTTTGCTGCAAACAAAAGGAATAAACGGTTGAATAAATATTTCATAAAAACGGGGAATTTTTTTAACATTGAAACCTATGGGATTCGCCTGTTTAAACCTGTCGAATGAAACCAGGGAAAATCAGGGCATTTCTCTGACATTTCTCTGCTGTTCGGTTTCTCTGAATAGATTAACCTTTGTTTCTCTATGGAGATTTCACTGTCGTCGAAGATCATTTATTTGGTGAATTGTCAGATTTTTGAATGGCCACGAAAATGCACCATACAGGGAAATTTCGGGGCCAATTTGGCGCTCTTTGAATAACCCTGATAGGGTAGTACGTTACAGAAAAGGTAATAGACCAGAAGCAAATGGGATTAAGGACACTCACCGACGTTGGAGCCTCACTTCTTACCCGGCTCTGGGCACCATTACATTCTTGGTGCTAACGTTAATGTTAGCCTAGCGCTCATCTGCGTGAGCGTTAACGTTAGCCCTGGTGGCCATAACACGGGCACTCCATATTACAATCCAAACGCTAACATTTTTAAAAAAAACGTTAGCATTTGGTATCTTGCGCTTTTCAGCGCGAGGTTACTATACTTTGTGCTCCCTATACTTAACACGGCGAGCGCAAAGTGTTAATCAGCGATAGGATTACAATATACTAGCGCTGATTAACGTCCGGCTGCGGTTACACGAAAGTTAAACACAGCCTGGACCTGGTGCTAACGGATTCCACTTCTGCAGAATCCGTCAGCACCAGCAGAAACCCACCACAAAAAATCAGATACTCACCTCCTATCCCGCGGCGAGGACCACTGCTCCAACCGCCTCCTCTTTCCGCCGGGAGCAGGGAGAAACTGGGGGGAAAAAAGTCCCCTAGTCTCTCTCTGCGGATCGCTACGCTGACCTGCCGGATCTGGCAAGGCGAGATCCGGCAGGTCATGT
Organism: Leptobrachium leishanense; assembly: GCA_009667805.1. Classification (NCBI taxonomy): domain Eukaryota; kingdom Metazoa; phylum Chordata; class Amphibia; order Anura; family Megophryidae; genus Leptobrachium; species Leptobrachium leishanense. The sequence continues at coordinate 370,845,679 of CM019066.1, forward strand.
GACCGGCAGCATCTGCCTCATTCGAGTCCTATGGACTCCATCGAGAGAATACTCGTGGCAGTGCTTAGCGCTGCCGCATGCATCCCGGGGCTTAACGCCCGATTACGATGCAGGCAGTGTTTTTAGTGCCTGCATCGTAATATCACGCTAAAACGGGGGCGCAAAGGAGAAACCTGCAGGCGTAGGTTTTTCTCCTTCGAGTTCCCGTTTTAGCGCAATGACTGTAATGATGCCCTCTGTATACAGAATGCACCTGTAAACATGTAACATAGTGACTATATACAGAATGCGCCTGTAAACATGTAACATAATCCCTATATACAGAATGCACCTGCAAAAATGTAACACATCGACTATATACAGAATGCACCTGTAAACATGTAACATAGTGACTATATACAGAATGCACCTGTAAACATGTAACACAGTGACTATATACAGAATGCACCTATAAACATGTAACATAGTGACTATATACAGAATGCACCTGTAAACATGTAACACAGTGACTATATACAGAATGCACCTGTAAACATGTAACACAGTGACTATATACAGAATGCACCTGTAAACATGTAACATAGTGACTATATACAGAATGCACCTGTAAACATGTAACATACTGACTATATACAGAATGCACCTGTAAACATGTAACATAGCGACTATATACAGAATGCACCTGTAAACATGTAACATAGTGACTATATACAGAATGCACCTGTAAACATGTAACATAGTGACTATATACAGAATGCAGCTGTAAACATGTAACATAGTGACTATATACAGAATGCGCCTGTAAACATGTAACATAGTGACTATATACAGAATGCACCTGTAAACATGTAACATAGTGACTATATACAGAATGCGCCTGTAAACATGTAACATAGTGACTATATACAGAATGCACCTGTAAACATGTAACGTAGTGACTATATACAGAATGCACCTGTAAACATGTAACGTAGTGACTATATACAGAATGCGCCTGTAAACATGTAACATAGTGACTATATACAGAATGCAGCTGTAAACATGTAACAGTGACTATAAACAGAATGCAGCTGTAAACATGTAACAGTGACTATATACAGAATGCACCTGTAAACATGTAACATAGTGACTATATACAGAATGCGCCTGTAAACATGTAACATAGTGACTATACAGAATGCGCCTGTAAACATGTAACACAGTGACTATATACAGAATGCAGCTGTAAACATGTAACAGTGACTATATACAGAATGCACCTGTAAACATGTAACATAGTGACTATATACAGAATGCACCTGTAAACATGTAACATAGTGACTATATACAGAATGCGCCTGTAAACATGTAACAGTGACTATATACAGAATGCACCTGTAAACATGTAACATAGTGACTATATACAGAATGCACCTGTAAACATGTAACACAGTGACTATATACAGAATGCACCTGTAAACATGTAACTATATACAGAATGCGCCTGTAAACATGTAACATAGTGACTATATACAGAATGCACCTGTAAACATGTAACATAGTGACTATATACAGAATGCGCCTGTAACATGTAACATAGTGACTATATACAGAATGCGCCTGTAACATGTAACACAGTGACTATATACAGAATGCACCTGTAAACATGTAACATAGTGACTATATACAGAATGCACCTGTAAACATGTAACATAGTGACTATATATAGAATGCACCTGTAAACATGTAACATAGTGACTATATACAGAATGCACCTGTAAACATGTAACATAGTGACTATATACAGAATGCACCTGTAAACATGTAACATAGTGACTATATACAGAATGCACCTGTAAACATGTAACATAGTGACTATATACAGAATGCACCTGTAAACATGTAACATAGTGACTATATACAGAATGCGCCTGTAAACATGTAACAGTGACTATATACAGAATGCACCTGTAAACATGTAACATAGTGACTATATACAGAATGCACCTGTAAACATGTAACACAGTGACTATATACAGAATGCACCTGTAAACATGTAACTATATACAGAATGCGCCTGTAAACATGTAGCATAGTGACTATATATAGAATGCACCTGTAAACATGTAACATAGTGACTATATTTTCTACATATTTATTTTCCGTGTTAATCTGTATATTTGTGTTCTGTTTTTAATATCTTGCATTGTATTACTTTGTATTTCTGTAACTGTAACACTTCAATGTTCTTGAACCCAGGACATACTTGAAAACGAGAGAAATCTCAATGTATCCGTCCTGCTAAAATACTTTATAAATAAATAAATGTACATTGTATCTGGTGATTGTAGCCAATCCAGGCATAGGTTAACCTTCTCCCCTGGGCTCTGCGTCACATAACAGGTGAATAACAGGTGATGCTCCAACACTCTTACAGAAGAGTCTCCGGGGACTAGTGTTTATCCCTTGGTGGTCACATCTCTCGCTGCCTTTATTGCTGCGCAACATGTTTTGAAACGCAAGTGAGCGGAAACGCCCACCCCAGAAAAATGTTTAATGTTAAACTCTACAGAAATTGAAATAGAATATCTCAGTGTGTTTAATTATCGCGCTGCTACTACCGTGAAAACAAGCCCTTATGACGTTTGAATGCAGCTACCGGTGATCGCATGGAGCAGAATGCGGGTGAGCATCATTTTAGGTTTATGATCAATAAAATCACTAATCGTTGAATTAAAGTAATTTCGTGCATTGATTTACCATACAGAACAAGGAAGTGAAATGACCAAAATTCCAAAAAAATGTAAAAATTCTAAGACAGAAATTAGAGGTGTAGAGGGCCCTGATACATGAACTCGCCATGTCGCTAGGGACACGTTACCCTAATGAATATCAGCGAGATGGATGATGATTTCCAACCACTGTACCATCAATGGTCCTCATGTGTGATACGTTGGCTGTGCACAATGATTTTTTTTTAAAACAGAGATACTACAGGACAATACACCGACTGAGGAAGGCTACCACAGCCGAAACGCGTCTCAGTATTTTTATGTCCCTTTTTATGAAATTAATGTATATATTTTACTTTTAACCCTTTATTGGCCGGGTTTTGCTAATTCCAACCTGATACCTCATGAGAACAACACCACTCGACCTGCCAACGAGGAAAAGAGGTCCAGGACACCTACCTAAGAGTGCCTAAGGCTATACTGACTGAGCCGAAGATTGAAAGGCTCCTTAATTGGTAAGTGCACTGTTACCTCTGTTTGGTTACCCTGCAGTATTACGCTATGGGAGCATTGTCTCCCATCTGTTCTTAACTCGTCTAGGACCTGCTACTTGGTAAAGAAGGGAAGTGCCACTCTCTACATGGCCATAGTCGATTAAACCTAGAGCCGGGAAAGCTTTAGGCTCATTTAAATGTGAGTGGTATATACCTCTACCAGTAATAATCTCTGCCCAATTTGTCATATGATCTCCTGCTCCAAAGATTTCTCCGTGTGCGTCTCCCGTCTCTTTTATGAAATCGAGGACGTGACGAACTTCCCACCGGAATAAGAAGGAGCACCACAAACGTTGGGACTTCTGAGTATTTTATCCTCCATTTTCACGGACTGCTATACGCCCTATTGCACTCAATTGAAATATTGGACACTTTTTTGCACTTTTTGTGCATGTCCATCGGGTTAGCATTGGACATTTAATTTGTGCACTTTATTGATTATTATCTACAGGTTATCTACGTATCCTCCTATATGCACTATTGCACCAAGCCCAGTTGTTTTTATTCTTTTAACCCCTTCACTGCTGAGCCATTTCACGTCTTAAAAAAATTAAATTTTTCTTTTTTTTATTATTATTTTATTTCCTTACGTTAAACATGGTCAGGTTTGGTATCATTTGAAAGGCCATTCTATGGCCTTTCCAATGATACCAAACATGACCCTGCAAGCTGCCAACAGTCAGGAGATATAAGGGTTCAAAGGAACCCGCTATCTCCACCACATCTTTCCTTAGGAGTCAATTAGGACGTTCCCCACACGTCCTCAGCAGTGAAAGGGTTAAGGCACCGCTGCACTTTACTGTTTTGTTGCACTTTATTTCACTATTGTGCCTACTGTTGATGCACTTTATTTCATCATATGTATATATATATGCATATGCAAATGTTTCAATTGCATTCTAGTGTTTTGCACTACTGATGCGCTGTCAGGGATACCTGCCACACCTCCCTCACAATGATGTGTGTATGTATCATAGGTAAGTGGACAAAAAGGGGTATAGTGGAGGAGTAATTATACACAGGGGATTTGGATTATTGAGTAGGATGTTAACACAATCTAAATGCTTGTTTTCGAATTGATAAAATATATCTTTAAAAGGAAACAAAGTAGCAAAACAAGAGGACATAGTCTTAGATTAGAGGGGCAAAGGTTTAAAAGTAACATCAGGAAGCATTATTTTACTGAGAGGGTGGTGGATACATGGAACAGTCTTCCAGTAGAAGTGGTAGAGGCCAAAACAGTAATTGAATTTAAGCAAGCATGGGATAGGCATAAGGCTATCCTAAACAAAAGATAAATCCAGGAGGGGCGTGGCTTGGCAGCCGATGAAGACGGCAGCCTGAATTCGGAGCTCCGGCGGTGAGCAACATTAAGGGGTGAATACCCACAGCTGAGACACATAATGGCCCATAAAAAGAAGGGACTGGGGGGCGGGAAGCTCCAGAGCACCCCCAGAACCGCCCGATCTGAGGATATCTCCTCATTTTTCCCGGACCACGCGGCGGTGCAGGGCGATCGGCGCCATTCCAAGATGGCGCCGGCGTCAGACGGCACCCCGGCGTCCTCCCCTCCTGCAGCCCGGGTCCTCCGGAGACAGAGGAAACCTCAATCAGGGACATTCTGAGGTCCCTACCAACTAAAGAGGACATGGAGGCCCTGATGAGACGCATGGAGACAGCATGGGAATCACGATGGGAGCACATGTCACAGGACGTCCTCCATCTTGGATCCAGAATACAAGGCCTTGAAGACTCTAAGGACCAGCATGATGACAGAGTGCTAGCTCTTGAGCAGCAGGTCAGTGCACATTCTAAATATTTCACCCAGCTGCGCAGAGATCTGGACGATGTAGACAACCGAGGCCGGCGAAACAATTTGCGAATTCGAGGTCTCCCTGAATCTCAGGGCCCCACGGAGGATATTCCGGCCTTACTGCGCTCATTGATTAATCCTCTCCTGCAACGCCCGCTTGATGCACCGTTATTATTTGATCGAGCCCATAGGGCTTTGAAGGCAAAGGGAACCCCGTCCTCAGCTCCCAGGGACATAATCTGCCGACTTCATTATTATGTGGATAAGGAACGAATCCTAATGGCGAGCAGGAATTCGAATTTTCAAGATCGTTTGGGAAACCCGCTACAAGTCTTTCCAGACCTTTCCTGGACCACTTTGCAAGCCCGGAGGGCACTACGCCCGCTCACCCAAATTCTTCAAGACCGTCAGATTAAATATCGCTGGGGATATCCTCTCTCCCTTACCACCATAATTGACGGAGAATCCTTTTTTGTGTCCTCCCCGGAAGATATAACGCCACTGACTTCGGCATTGGGCGTAGCACCTCTAACTATACCAGATTGGTTTGCTGTTCCTAGTGCGACTCCAAATACGGGCCAGATCAGATCACAACGCTCCAGATGGCAGACTCCGGTGAAACGTAGGAAGCCACCCCAAAGATCATCTGACTCTCCACTTCACCCGCTGCCAACTACTCCGTCCTCATGTGGCTAAACGAATTGCAGGGACTTCTCTTCATGCTTGGAGATCTGCCCTTGGGACTTCGCCCACATCTTTATTTTCCTTGGTCATTAGGTGACTTTTTTCACAATTGCTCGCCTGCCCGGCACGAACTCGGAGCCATTTTACTTTTTCTGAACTTGTCTCCGCTTCCCGCGCCCCCGCCAGTAGCGGTGACCGTTATTATGTTTTTTATGTACCCTCGTCTGGGCCCTGGTATGGAGAAGGGGGTCTGGTCGAGGTTTCAATTTATTTCAGTATTGCAATTTCCCTCGGGGCCTAAATACCCCTCGAGGAGAAATTTTCACTGCCTCCGTGTATATATGTTCATTACTTTGTTATTGACAGAATTTATCTTTTTTGTTCTGCCTTTTTCCCCTCTCCCCTCAGACGCACTCAGGTTTCCCTCCACAGATTGGTACTTAGGACTGGTCCCTCCCTTGGTTATTAGATGGTGTCCGTACGCTTGATCACAATTAACGCACGGGGACTGAACACCCCTGTAAAACGCCGGATGGCCTTGACAGATGCCCGTAGACAAGGCGGAGACGTCATCTTTCTGCAAGAGACGCACTTTCGAGCCGATTCCGCGCCCACTCTCTCGTCACCACACTATCCTTCTAGCTACGTGAGTAACTACACGGTTTCCAAATCGCGAGGAGTAGCCATATTGTTAGGCAGACACGTCCCATTTGTGTATGACTCACACGTCACTGATCCGGGGGGTAGGTTCTTATTTCTTAAAGGGACATTGGGCCTCACTCGTTGTACCCTGGTTAACATTTACCTCCCCAACCGCAACCAATGCCAATCGCTACGTTCGATACTTAACAAACTGTCTCGCTTCAGTGAAGGCATAGTGATATGTGGCGGTGACTTCAATGTTCACTTGGATGCCCCCGGGGAAGGCAACCCCGCTTCGTGTAAACCTGACCCCTCCCTACGAAAACGGTTTCTCCAATTGTTGCATGGCCAACAACTAGTAGATAGCTGGAGGGTACTTCATCCAGCCGGGAGGGACTTTACTTTTTTCTCTAATGCAGCGCGCTCGTACTCCCGGCTAGACACTTTTTTGGTTTCACACCACGGCCTACACTTATTGCATTCCACTACTATTAAACCCATCACGTGGTCTGATCATGCCCCAGTCCACTTAGAGCTCACCCTCCCTACGGTGTCAGAGCGCGACAGGACTTGGAGACTTAACGAGACCCTTCTCAAAGACACAATGAACAGGACTGACATCGAGACGGCCATAACTGACTACTTTAGAGAGAACCTGACTCCAGACGTGTCCCTACCCATGGTATGGGAGGCCCACAAGTGTGTTCTAAGGGGCAAACTTATCCAAATTGGTGCCCGGTTGAAGAAATTTCGGACTGGACAGATCACTGACCTCCTACGTAACATTTATACTCTAGAGACGTCACATAAAACACATGGATCATTGGACACGCTCAAAGAGTTGACCCTTCAGAGGGCGACTCTCAATGACCTCCTGACTCATAACACTCTGCGCTCACTCCAAATCACCAAGCTTAAATATTATACCCAGGGAGATCGCTGTGGTCGTTTATTGGCTAATGCTGTTCGCCAACGACACATGGCTACATATATACCGAAGATTCGTTGTGCGGATGGGTCGGTGGCTCATTTGACCCCGGACATCTCCACGGCTTTTCTTTCCTATTATAAGACCCTGTACAATCTGAGTGATACCCCCCCTCCCTCAGAAGTGATTGACCAATATCTGCGCGACTCATACAATTCCACTATCTCGGAGGAGACGAAGGAAGCATTAGACACGCCCTTTACTATGGAGGAACTCGCCTCGGCGGTGAAATCCATGAAATCGGGCAAAAGCCCGGGCCCGGATGGGTTTACTATGGGTTATTATAAGACCTTTCTCTCCTCCTTAGGCCCTCACTTTTTACAAGCCTTTAACTCTCTCGCAGATCATTCTACTATTCCCCAGTCGGCCCTCCTTGCCACAATTACGCTCATACCTAAACCCGATAAAGATCATACTCTAGTACCTAATTATCGCCCAATTTCCTTGATTAATACGGACGTAAAACTGTTTGCCAAATTATTAGCCACCCGCCTAAACCCTTTACTACCCACCCTGATCCACCCAGACCAATCGGGCTTTGTGACTTCTCGAGAAGCACGCGATAACACTATTCGCACTATTAATCTCATTCACCGAGCTCAAGTTCAGGGACACCCTACCATTTTCCTTTCGGTCGATGCCGAAAAGGCATTCGACCGGGTGGACTGGCATTACCTCTTTGGAGTTCTGCGACACATGGGCTTTGGCTCGAAATGGATGACATGGCTGCAGGCCTTGTACTCCTCCCCTACGGCGCAAATTAGGGTTAATGGCACACATTCAACGCCTTTCGGCATTAGAAATGGGACAAGACAGGGATGCCCCCTGTCCCCACTGCTATTTGTCCTGGCCTTAGAGCCCTTTATGCAGAGGATTAGGGATAATGACAATATTCAGGGTTTCTGTCTCCCATTCCACCACTATAAAATATCGGCATATGCAGATGATATTCTCTTTACCCTCACTGACCCCTTAAAATCCCTCCCACATGTCTTAAAAGAATTACGAACCTTCCAGACACTATCGAATTTTTTAATCAACGATACCAAATGTGAGGCCATGGGGGTGGGGGTGACTTCGGAGACTAACCGGGCCCTGACTGACATATGTCCTTTCCAATGGACAAGAAATTCCCTGCGTTATCTGGGTACCACGCTTACTCGCTGTCCCAGAGACTTGTTCGCAGCTAATTACACACCTCTCTTGAACACCACGCTGCACGAGCTTCGGAAATGGCATAAGCCCCATATTTCATGGCTTGGCCGCATTAACTATCTGAAAATGACCGTTTTACCGAAGTTTCTGTATGTGTTTCAGGCGGTCCCGGTTAGGATCCCACGGGCTTATTTTCAAGAACTGAAATCGGGCTTCCTGAAGTTCATATGGGGTTCCACTTGCCCTCGGATATCGTATAAAGATTTAACTCGCCCCAGGGAAAGGGGAGGTTTGGGACTGCCCCACTTTGAATCTTACTACCAAGCAGCCCTACTGACACGGCTTTGTGACTGGTCGGTATCTCCTCCAGCTAAATTATGGGTGGCATTAGAGCAATTTGCCTTTCGGGTACCGATTGCATCTGTACCATGGCAACTTGCCTCCATTCGCACTCTGACGAGGTCCCCGGAGCATCCCACGGCCCCACAGCTACTCCGACTATGGAGGGAAGTGCGCTCTAGACCCGACCTCTCCCCAGATATTTCCCCCCTGTACCCTGTATCGCACAACCCCGACTTCCCCCCGGGAAGACAGCAGTCTTTCCTGGATATAGACACGGATGGGCCCTACCTACATATTGCGCGTTGTTACACTGATAAGGAGTTGTCTCCACTGTCTTCACTAGCACCGAGAAGCGCTTATACGCCCCTTGCATACTTCAAATATAGCCAATTAACTCACTTTGTACGTAGATTGACTTCGACCGCCCCAGTTCGGTTTACTATGACTGTATTTGAGACTCTGTGTACGATGGACCCCCCACCAACACATGTCCTCTCGTCTCTGTACTCTTTACTTCTTTCCTCGTCACAACCCAAGGTACCCTCATACGTGTCTAAATGGCAGAGCGAACTCCCTGACCCAATCTCGGAAGATGACTGGGGGAAAATTTTCTCAATTAATAAATACTCCTCCATGAGCCTTTCGGTACAGCTCTCCAACTTTAAGCTCTTATCACGTTGGTACTTGACTCCAGTACGCTTACATCGTATGTTTCCGCAATCTACACCCCAATGTTGGAGATGCCTCGCTGACACTGGTACCTATCTACACCTATGGTGGAGCTGTCCGGTCCTTGCGACTTATTGGTCCGAGATATTAGCACATGTCGCTGACATAACGGGGTTTAAGTCGGGGAATTCATATCACCTGATACTTTTTCATCTGGTCCCACTCCCAGTCAACACTTACAAAACCTCCTTATTGTTGCACCTTTTAAACGCGGCCAAATCCCTTATCCCTCGGAAATGGAAACAGACTGCTGCTCCTACTGTGAAGGAGTGGATTGAGGCAGTGGAGCGCATCCGTACCTTAGAGGAACTCCACTACTCATTGGAGAATCAGTATCAAAAATATTTTAAGACATGGTTTTGGTGGTCCGAGTTTCTCCTTAAACGTTCCCCTCCTCCCCCTATGGGGCGGCGGGTTGCGTCCGGCGTGGACCCCGTGCCGGGGTTGCCCCCTCCTCCCCTTGGAGATTCACTGGCATAATTTTTGACTTTCTGGTGCTAATTGCTGTGGTTTTGGTACCTAACCTGGTTCTCACAAGTTTCAATATACTTAATAATGCGTCTCCCCTGTTGTTTCCTTTCTTTTGGTTGTTTTATAATATAGATCTACATGCCTAACCTATGAGATTCATAGGAATATTTATTTTCAGTGATGTTTATTTTTATGTGTTTTACTGTCAACTGTGATACCACTTTATGATGCGCTGTGCCTAGCGCTTGTTCGTGATTTAACTGCATTTGTGACATTTTGGATCTGAAAACAATAAAACAAAGTTTAAACAAAAAAAAATATACATATAATACATAAAAAGGATGCTGAAATTACAGTTAATTTCTTGAATTCCATTGGCACTATATAATATAGTACTTTCAGCACTGAGAACAATACATAGATTTTTTTGGTAAGATGTTGATACATTTATTACTTTTTTAACAAATAAAAAAATGTTCTTTTCACACAACAACAATTTGACATGTAAAAACAACAGGATTGCAATGTATTTTATCTGCACAGAATGAAAAAGTAAGACCACAAATATGTTCTATGTTCACAAGGAGCATGATATGCACTATGTCTATTCAGCTTGATGCTTACAATTTATATATTCTGCTTCTATCCAAATTGTATTTTAAAGGAAAATGAAAGCTCTTTAAGATTTTACTTTTTATGTGTTTGAGAATTAGACAATACCATTGAGGTTTTTTTCAACCTGCTGCTTCCTCACCTTTGTTAATTCTTCTAAATCCAATTACTTCCAGTTTAACGCCTTCATTGCCAAGCACTTTTTCTTAAATATAAGATCATAACATTCCTATAATACATGGTATGCATAGTTCACAATTAAATATAGTGAGGCATTTATGCATAGAAATTGTTAGTCCAAAATATTAAAAATAATAAAATATGTATATTTCCTCACATTAAAAAAAAAAAAAAAAAAAAAAAAGATAAATCCAGGTAAAGTATCCATGTAATTGGGCAGACTAGATGGGCCGAAAGGTTCTTATCTGCCGACATTTTTCTATGTTTCTTAAAGGGCCGCTACCACCAAAAAAATGTAATTATTGTGTTTATTTGATGTTGCTGATATCTTACATGTGCTTTCATTTTCTCTTGTATGCTGACGTGGTCCCTATATTCGAGAAAGGTTTAAAGGAACTTGCCAGGTGACTTTATAGGCTGAGCTTGGTTGGATTTGTAAATCTACAATTTGTAATTCAGTGACTGATAACAGCCATACAATTTTGTTTGTTTGTTTGTTTGTTTTTTCCCCCTAGACAAAAGTTATTTACATCATCTCAAAGCGTGTAATCAAAACAGCATCATTAGGCTATTAAATGCAGATTTTTTTTTTTTATACAAGCCCCCGCAATAAATTCCTCCTGAGATGATTCCCCTGTGGAAGGTGAGTTATGATGACTTACAGAAACTAGAAATCACCGAAAAAAAAAAAGTACATTTTCATGGGAATACAGAAGAGATAAACTGCTCGTTTTCACATAATGAACATTAGAGTAAACAAAACCGAAACAACGGCCATAAACGCATAAATCAGACTTTTATTGCAATGAAAATATATAAAATAACAGTATGTAACGTAAACCAGAACACAAAAAATGATACAAGATTCTATTGCCATGACATCAACTTTTGGATGTGTCAGAAGTACAGGCTCCACGATACCCTGACAATCTCGATGCGCGGCTGTCATACTTACCTACAAGACGCCGCCATTTCTCTCAGTCCAAATGTTTCGCATCGGTGGCCAGACAGACACGTGGGGCCCTATCACAATCTTCGCGCAAACGTTTGCGCCGGCGCAAAAAACCATTAACGCGAGGGGTATAACCCTTTGCGCTGAACGTCGTATTACAATGTCAGCACAAAAAACGCACGTAATCGTCTACCGCGGGTGAACCTGCGCGAACGCTGCACGAGCGTACTTTACAGCGCGCGTCCTATACTTAACAGATACTGTCCTATACTTAAATTTGTGAGCGCAAATGCGTTTGTGCGCTGGTACGCGGATGGTATTACAATCTATGCGCAGGATTTAACGCACAGCCGTTGAGCGCAAAATTTAATTTAATTTAAAGTTAATGGCCGAAAACCGAATACACCAGCCCAAAAAAAAATGCAGCAAAGTATAGTTACACATTCTGCACATACCCAAACAATAAAATGGAGAAGTTGTGCGTGCATGTATTATTGCTGCAGCATATATGCGCAGATTGACTTTGACAGGCGCAAAAACTTAACGTGAGATAATTGTGGTTCTTAATTCTGATTGGCTGAATCGCGTGAAAAAAACAGTCGGCACACTGATTTCTGCCTGCAACGTCACTGCGCGCGCATTCTTGCGAGCCTGTTTAACGTGTGTTATTGCTCGACAGATGAAAAAATGCACGAGGATTGTAATTCCAGCGTTGCTTTCCGTGCGTTAACGTTTAACGCTTGGCGCACAAATTCACGCATTGCGCGTGCGATTTTGCTTGAAGAATGTAATAGGGCACGTGGTAGGGCGTAGGTAAACATTTTCAGCATGGTGGAGTCACACCGATAAGAGTGAGAGGTGCAGCTTAACCCCCTAGTGCCACTGGGTGTCCGATACCATCCTAGATATGTTGTTGTTGTTGGTTGCGAAGTTGTGTCAGACCCATCACAACCCCATGGACAACGTTCCTCCAGGCCTTCCTGTCCTCTTCCATCTTCAGGAGTCCATTTAAGCTCTCGCCTACTGCCTCAGTGACTCCATCCAGCCACCGCATTCTCTGTCGTCCCCTTCTTCTTTTGCCCTCCATCTTTCCCAACGTTAGGCTCTTCTCCAGTGAGTCCTTCCTTCTCATTAGGTGACCAAAGTATATGAGTTTCAGCTTCAGGATCTGGCCTTCTAAAGAGCAGTCAGGGTTACTCTCCTCTAGGACTGACCAATCTGATCGCCTTGCAGTCCAAGGGACTCGCAGGAGTCTTCTCGAGCACCTTAGTTCAAAGTCCTCAATTCTTTGGCGCTCAGCCTTTCCTATGATCCAACTTTCACAGTCATACATTGCAACTGGGAAAACCATAGCCTTGACTATACGCACCTTGACATAGGTGGGCTTAAACACTGCACGGTGGCACATAACGCCCTGCGGCTTTCTGGCCCTCCTCCGGCCTGGCTTCCTTCTTCAGTGGTTGATCACCATCATTAGCTGCAGGGGGACTATCTGAACTCAAGCAGCCCTCCTGCGGCCAATGACGCCGATTGTCCGGCTGTGAAGGGAAGTGGGTCAAAGGAGGGTCCAGAAAGCTTTCGGACGTGCTATGCCACCCCGCAGCGTATAAGCTCGCCTGCCGCCAGCACAAGCTGCAGCGCTAACGGGTTAAGGTCGCTTGAGCATCATGGAATATATAGTTCTGAAATGTCTGGTGTGCTTCATGCAATTCCTTTCTCATCTGGTGATGTTGTACCCATGAGGAATAACAAAAAAGACTCTCAAGTTCAAGAAAAGTCTGTGCAGCTTGCAATTTATTAAGATTATTTTACGGTCTGTGGAAGGGTTGGGGTGACACAAGATCTCCATGGACAGGTCAGTTCCTTGGGGTCAGCTGGTGGTTGCTACCATTTGATGTGACTGGAAGCCAGCCGTTGCGACACTAGATGAAGTGTCTGCTGGGCTGGAAAAATTTAAATGTTGTACTATTGGGCGAGTGCCACATTTTTCACACATGCTTGGCCAACACTGGCAGCCTGCGTAGATCTCGCGGGTGAGCGCTGACTGCAAGGAGCTCTGGAAATGCTGGTGGACGCCTCTCGGAAGTCTGTTTTTGATAAGTGACTTTTAGAGTTAAACATCTGCTGGGAACCGTGCATGCCGAGATTGGGTGAGGTCATGCTGCTTTCAGCTGAGTTTCCTTTCTGTGTCTCTGGCTGTTGGATTAAATGTGACCCTGTAACATTTGGGAACAGTCTGGTTCCCTGAGGAACATCAGGCCTGGCCTCTGTTTTTATCTCCGTCCACACAAGGGCTCCATGACGCTGGAAAAAGGAAACACAGTTGACATTTAGCAGAGTACAGCTGTTGCCTGCGCTCGACCATTATCTTAATATCCAGCGAAAGTAAATGAATAAGCTCATAAAATAATACAATCTACTCGTGTAGAAGACTCGTGTAGAAGAATAACGAAAAAAACTGGTAACGCTAAGATAACCACCGACATGTAGCTTTAATATAGCACCAAAGGAAACGAAACAAAACCATTAAAATAAACATGAGAAAAGTATTGCAATAGTCATAAAAAGTAGTATCTATCTATTCTCAGTATGTTCAGAAACTTTGTTTTGCTCAATATCCTATGCACAGCCCCATCCTCTGGAACACTCTCCCTCGTTTGGTCAGACTTTCCCCTAGTTTCCCTTCCTTCAAACGCTCCCTTAAGACATTCCTATTCAGGCAAGCCTACCATCCGACTCACTAATACACCTCACTGCCCCAACCAGTCCATCACTCTCACCTTGCAGCCCATCATTCTCACCTTGCAGCCCGTCGCTCTCACCTTGCAGCCCATCACTCTCACCTTGCAGCCCATCACTCTCACCTTGCAGTCCATCACTCTCACCTTGCAGCCCGTCGCTCTCACCTTGCAGCCCATCACTCTCACCTTGCAGTCCTCTCCTCCTGTTTCCACCCCCAACCCTTCTAGATTGTGAGTTCCCATGGGAATAGGGCCCTCGTTTCCTCCTGTACTGGTTTATCAATTGTTGTTCAGTCTCCGTGTATTGTAACCCTGTCTATATTGCGCCCATTGTTCAGCGCTGCAGAATATGCTGGCGCTATATAAATAAAGTATAATAATAATAATTATATCCTGCTCCTCTTCCCATTCAGCCCTCCTGCAACCCACCACTCCACCTACCCTAATCACCCTCACCTAATGGGTCACCCCTCTCCTCTTAGATTGTAAGCTCTGGAGCAGGGTCCTCCCTCCTTCTGTTCCGTGTGTGTAACGTGTATGTATATTTGTTATTCCGTCTCTCCCATTGTACAGCGCTAAGGAATTTGTTGGCGCTTTATAAATACTTGTAACTGTAATATGGGCTCTATTCCCTAGTGAATGCTAACTGAAGCGTCCAGGTGAGTAAGCGTTGACGTCAAGACAAGTGCCTTTAATGCATGTTCCCCATATTACATTCCTGACGCTAAACCCGTGAGAAATTCGTTGACGCATCGGTGATTGCACAAACTTGCACAAGCTTAATGTACTTTGTGCAGGGCCGAATTAACAAAGGGGCTATTAGAGCAGCAGCTCCAGGCCCATACCCCAGAATAGGACTAGAGAAAGGATAACTATGTCTGCATCAATGGGCATTTGGACTAGGAATGCACCGATACCACTTTTTTAAGACCGAGTACGAGTACCGATACTTTTTTCAAGTACTCACCAATAACGAGTACCGATACTTTTATTTTATGTCATATGAACGCTTTCCAATAAGAACAGACCTCACATAAAAATGCCCCCAGCTCTCATAGACATGCCCCCCAGCTCATGGATATGCCCCCCAGCTCTCATGTATTATGTCCCAGCTCTCATGGATAATGCCCAAAGCTCTCATAGAAATTGCCCCCAGCTCATGGATATGCCCCAGCTCATGGATATGCCCCCAGCTCATGGATTTGCCCCCCAGCTCATGGATTATGCCCCCCAGCTCATGGATTTGCCCCAGCTCGTGGATTTGCCCCAGCTCGTGGCTATGCCCCCCCAGCTCGTGGATATGCCCCCCCCCAGCTCACCTGGCAACGGGAGCTCTCTGCGTTCATACTTACCTTCCTGAGCGACACCGGTAAAGTCTTTGCGCGTGCGCTTGTTGGAAGGCCCCCAGCCGCGATCACGTGGGACTCCCACGTGAGCGCGGTTGGGAGCCTTCCAACGAGCACACGCGCAAAGACTTTACCGGCGTCGCTCAGGAAGGTAAGTATGAACGCAGAGAGCTCCAGGTGCCTGTCCGAATGCCGATAGAGCATTCGGACAGCCGCCCCAGCCCCTCGGATGCCGCAAGCCGGCTTCCGGTATCGGGGAAATATCGGGGGTACTGCACGAGTACCAAGTACTCCTGCAGTACCCGTATCGGCACCGATACTAGTATCGGTATCGGTGCAACCCTAATTTGGACCCCTATATCTCCGACTCCACAGCAGCGTAAGAGTATGACATTTCCAATTCTACCAAACATGACCAGGTTTTATGTACAAATAAAATAATAAATATTGCGCTGCCTGGCAGCAAGCCCTGCGCAATCTCGAGATCGCACAGTGCTGCGGAGTGATTGCAGAGTGAGACTGGGGCCTATTTGTCCCCAGTCTCACTCTGCTCGTGGCCAGGACAAGCGGCAGATTGGGCCACCGTTCTCGCCGCGGGATGAGAGGTGAGTTTTGGATTTATCGTGGGAGGTTTAAGAGGTGCTAAATTATTTGCAGAAGCAGAATCAGTTAGCACAAACTTTTTCGGTGTCAGTAAAATTTTGGTTAGCGCCAGGGGTCAAGTCCTGGGAAAAAAAGTGAGGGAACTCACCCACGAATTCCACAACCCCCATTACCTTAAGAAAATATATATATATATCACGAGTATAGCCGGACGAGCCGGTGATACCATTTTTATTGGGTTAACTTTACATTTAAAAGACAAACTTTCAAGAGTGTAAACTGGAAACTATACTGATCAGTGAAAGGTATCACTACGTACAGGTATACTCGTGATTGTGGCAACTGGACTAACGCATTATATATATAATATATATATATCCAGGCACAGGCCCCCCAGAATAATATACACAGCACTGTGCCCCCAGAATAACATTCACAGCGCTGAGCCCCCAGAATAACATACACAGCACTGTGCCCCCAGAATAACATACACAGCGCTGAGCCCCCAGAATAATATACACAGCACTGAGCCCCCAGAATAACATACACAGCGCTGAGCACCCAGAATAATATACACAGCACTGAGCCTCCAGAATAATATACACAGCACTGAACCCCAAGAATAATATACACAGCACTGGTTATATGGATATATTTTCCCCAGTTCACATGGATATAATTGCCCCCAGCTCAAATGGGTATATATTGCCCCAGCTCTCATGGAAATAATTGCCCCCAGCTCTCATGGATAATGCCCCCAGGTCTCATGGATATGCCCCCAGGTCTCATGGATAATGCCCCAGGTCTCATGGATATGCCCCAGGTCTCATGGATATTGCCCCCAGGTCTCATGGATAATGCCCCAGCTCTCATGGATAATGCCCCCAGCTCTCATGGATAATGCCCCAACTCTCATGGATAATGCCCCCAGGTCTCATGGATATTACCCCCTGGTCTCATAGATACTGCCCCCAGGTCTCATGGATATTGCCCCCTGGTCTCGTGGATACTGCCCCCTGGTCTCGTGGATACTGCCCCCTGGTCTCGTGGATACTGCCCCCTGGTCTCGTGGATATTGCCCCCTGGTCTCATGGATATTACCCCCTGGTCTCATAGATACTGCCCCCTGGTCTCATGGATACTACCCCCTGGTCTCATGGATACTACCCCCTGGTCTCATGGATACTGCCCCTGGTCTCATGGATACTGCCCCTGGTCTCATGGATACTGCCCCCTGGTCTCATGGATATTACCCCCTGGTCTCATGGATAGTGCCCCTGGTCTCATGGATACTGCCCCTGGTCTCATGGATACTGCCCCTGGTCTTATTGGATAGTGCCCCTGGTCTCATGGATAGTGCCCCTGGTCTCATGGATACTGCCCCCTGGTCTCATGGATATTACCCCCTGGTCTCATAGATATTGCCCCCTGGTCTCATGGATACTGCCCCCTGGTCTCATGGATACTGCCCCTGGTCTCATGGATACTGCCCCCAGGTCTCAGGGATACTACCCCCTGGTCTCATGGATATTACCCCCTGGTCTCATGGATACTGCCCCCTGGTCTCATGGATACTGCCCCTGGTCTCATGGATACTGCCCCTGGTCTCATGGATACTGGCCCCTGGTCTCATGGATACTGCCCCCTGGTCTCATGGATACTGCCCCTGGTCTCATGGATACTGCCCCTGGTCTCATGGATAGTGCCCTTGGTCTCATGGATACTGCCCCTGGTCTCATGGATACTGCCCCCAGCCCAGCTCACCTCTGCTGCTGCTGCCGCACATTGCCGGCGGCCACGTGTTTCCTGCTTCAGCGGCCGCTGACAGGAAGTGCAGCCGCTCGCCTGGGATCTATGAAACAGCCAGGCGAGCGGCTCCACTTCCGGTCACCGGCCGTTATAATAGGAAGCACGCGGCCGCCGGCAATGTGCGGCGGCCGCCTGCTAAAGCGTTCGGGCTCGGGCCACAGCGGGAACGCTGCGTTCCCGCAGCGTTCCCGCAGTGTTCCCGCAGTGGGAGAAGTGCGGGACGCCGTTCCCGCGCGTTCCCGCTCGACTCGAGCCCTGGTTAGCGCGTCAGTGCGGTAATTAGCACTAGCACTTTGTAATACATTACTTATCCTAATGATTGACCTCTCGGTGTTAATTATAGGATGCGCAAGGTACAGTAAGCTCGTGCAAGCTAGAGCAATCACCGATGCGCTAACGGATATTACAGGGGTTTAGCGTCATGGTAATATGCAGGGCATGCGTAAAGTCACCTATCCTTGCATTAATGCTTACCTGAAGGCTACAGTGTAACTTAAAGTGACAAAAAGGAGGAAAAAGAACTGAGCCAGATGGCAACCACTCCCTTACGAATATTTGTTTCTTGGATTGCAAATCGAGCTTAGATTGGTTGCCGAATATATTTCACATGGTCAGGTCAATTTACTCATACAAATGAACAGTCACCTTGCACATGGCACTACCGTTTTATTCTTCTGCCAATGAGAAGCTATGAACATTCTGCTTCCTTTCCTTTTCCAAACAGAGAGTGAAAAGGTTTACTTTAGAAATCTCTGAGGGGCAGACTGAGCATGTGCAAAGTGCCTTCGAACAGGGCAGATTTTAAAACTGCCCATAATGCAAGACAGGATCAGTGGCTACTGTTGCTTTTTTCATACTGCCATCACTTAGAGATGGGGAAACAAATCAAATGATGTCATCTAAGAGTTATTTTCTTACTTTTTTCTTTAAGCTAACATGCCAAAACATTTCCATGCTATATAGCGACATCTTATCCTCATATTATATACTGACATCAAATCCTTATGCTATATACTAGAATTATATCCCCATGCTATATATTGACAACATATCCTTGTGCAATGTTCAAATATCATATCCATGTGCAATATAGTGACGTCATACTGTCTCTCCATGGTATGTTTTTGCTTTACATAGTGAAACTGCATTCTATGATTCTGTGTTTGTGACTTTCATGGAGTGTAACATATTATTTTCTTACCTTTCCTCGGATTGGTTCGCTGGGAGTTGCTCTCGAGTTGTACTGATGGTTAAATGACATCTGCTCCAATAATATTTTTGGTAACTTTGTGCTGCTTTTTGGATAAGCCAGGGGAACTAAAAATATGTTATATGTGAGCAGAAAGCAATGAACACTTACAGAAAAAACATACATACCTGAACATACTGGGTTTGAACATCTAATGAAGAATTTTATGTCACAATGCGCTGTGTATACAAGGTAACAAGGTACTAAAGGGGTTATTCAGAGAGCACTGAAATGTCACCGACATTTTGGTGCTCTCTCGTTCCCGGCAGTTCCCAGCACTTGGGGGAATCAAATTCCCCACCCTGCGATAAATTCAGCATTCACCGCAGGGTCCCCGGAGTGCAGGGAAAACCCGCCGCAATCCCGCCGAAAAAAAACCTTGCTGAACATGCAGGAAAAAGCCGACGAGCCGCCAATCACAGCGCAGAACAGACGCAGGAAAAAGCCGACAAGACGACAAACGGGGTAAAAAAACCTAAAAAAAACAGTACGCTTGAAAGTTTCAAAATTAAAACGCTGTTTGCAAAAAAACTACTGAACGACAATGCCTGGAATTTACATATAAGATCCTATGAATGATAATAAAAAGGTCTGTTACACAAAAAAAAAGCTTTAAAAAAAACCTGCCGAATGAAAAGACCGAACAGCAGGGCATTTCGGCAACATTTCACTGCTGTTCGGTATCTCTGAATAGATTAACCATTGCTTCTCTATGGGGATTTCACTGCCGTCGAACAGGCAACGTATGTGCCGGCAATTCGCCAAAATTTGGCGAACTGCCTGCTCTCAGAACAGCTGAATGGCCCCAAAATGTCACTGTACGCTGAATTTCAGTGTCCGGTTACATTTCGGTGACATTTTGGACCTCTCTGAATAACCCCTTAAGAGTCAACAGGTGAGTTTATGACCTCTCAATCTCAGAACTCTGGTCCAGGCTCCTGCTTTCTGGGATGACGGGAATCCTGGCTTGCCACATTAAAGAGCCACTGCTTTATACGCATCAATAATCTTCCATTCATAAATAAAACATGTGCGTTAAATTTAATACACGAGAAATTTCTGGCCAGCTGAAGGATCATGGGATTTGTAGTTTCTAACGCCTGATTTATTAAGTGAATCTGTTGAGGATCCTCTCACCACCTCGCCGACAACAATAACGAATGAAAAACAAAAAGAAGCAAGAAAATTCAGAATATAGCAGAGAAACATGGCACGGTAATTTGGCTGGCTCAGAGACACCCACGTATCAGATGTGAAATGCGATTACGCGTGGAAAGTAGATCTTACATCCCTTCTGCTCGGTTCACACAGGCTTAACCCTGTCAGCTCTGGCAGGAAACCACACAGACCCAAAAGCAGCACATAAACAGAACCTGCAGAAAAAGCCTCAGAGCAGAAAAGGGAAGTGGGTACGGTGCACCTGGAGAAGAAGAAACCCAAAATCCTTGATAAAGGTTGCTGTTGCCTAAATAAAAATCCTCCTTCTGCTTACAAATTTTCGGGGTGACTGATTGCCTTTTTTTCAAAGCAAAGGCTTTGGGAAGGCTCACATGTGTTTCCTGAGAGGGACCTACCCATCTGCCTTAGTACTCCCGAAAATGGTTCCAACAGACCTCGGAATAAAAATCTAGGACCCTATTACAATTTTCCCGCAAACGTTTGCGCCGGCACAAAAACACATTAACGCGAGGGGTATAACCCTTTGCGGCCAACGTCGTATTACAATGTCAACGCAACAAACGCGCGTAATCGTCTACCGCAGGTGAACCTGCGCGAACGCTGCGCGAGCTTACTGTACTTCGCGCATCCTATACTTAACATTGTGAGCGCAAATGCGAATGAACGCTGGTACGCGGATGGTATTACAATCTATGCGCAGGATTTAATGCACAGCCTTTGCGCGCATAATTTTAGCGACTCCTAAAAGCTGGTGTTAATGGCAAATCTGAACAACCTGGCGAACCCAAATACACCAGCCCAAAAAAAAATACGCAGCAAAGTATATAGTTACACATTCTACACATACCCAAACCAATAAAATTGAGAAGTTGTGCATGCATTTTCTATTGCTGCAGCATATATGCGCAGATTGACTTTGACAGGCGCAAAAACTTAACGTGAGATAATTGTGGTTCTTAATTCTGATTGGATGAATCGCGTGAAAAAAACAGTCCGCCCACTGATTTCGGCGCACAACGTTGCTGCGCGCGTCCTTTTAACGCGCGTTATTGCTCGACGGATGAAAAAATGCGCAAGGATTGTAATTCCAGCGTTGATTTACGCTCATTAACGCTTGGCGCACAAATTCACACGTTGCGCGAGCGTTTTAATGTGAAGATTGTAATAGGGCCCATAGAGAGGGCTCCTTGGTGCAGAATAACCTTCACTTAGCACATATGCAATGAAAGCAGAAAAGGAGGACTAAGGCAGGTGGGCAGGCCTCTCTAATGACCCACAACCGTAACTACAAGAGCTGTGTGCTCCAGGCCATGTGAGTGCATTTGGTTACAATTGTGATCCACCAGAAACTTTCTTATTGTGCTACACCATATATATCCCTTTCTTTCTGAGGTTTTTCATCAGTAGTAAGAACCACGAATGCCTCTACCCCCCGTTTCATACACGCTAGGACCATGCGTGGGACACAAGGCGGTGGAACAATCTGTTTTGTGGACTTGTAACGTGGGGGACGATAGGGGAACATCCCTTTTGTTGGTATTTATAGCGACTGTGTATCTTTGTGTTAGAGACTGTTCATCATTCTTATCTTGTGCCGCGCGCCACCGGACTTGACCATTGGTGGTAGTTTCCGTATATTGCCTGGTGACTAATTTCTTCCTAAAAAACGGCTATGAGGATATGGTAAGAAAAGTAATGGGCCATCTCATATTGACGAGTTCAGCTAATGGTAGGAAGCTACGAGTAAAAAGGTGACGCACAATAAAGTGTAAACCTTCTGCTCTTACCAATGCCGTGCTGAGGGGATTTGTGCGGGTTACAGCCATGTCGAGTAGGAGGACTGGAATGGGTCATGGGAATGAAATCAATCCTTTGGGTCGTGGCTTTGTCGTATGGCGGTTGACTGAGACTTGAAGCTTTCTCCGCATCAGTAGGCCACCACTCTGTCTGTGTAGCAGGATGGAACGATGTATTATAACCATAAACATATCAAATGTAGGTCTCGATTTAATTCTATCGGCTGATTTTAAGGCTTTTGGACCATATTTTGTTGTCTGGTAAAATGCCCAAATCCCTACAACCAGGTTCCCTAATGCCAAAATCCGGACGGTCAACTTCCCTACACAGACAACTCCCTGATGGCCAACTACCCTACACAGACAACTCCCTGACGGCCCACTTCCATACACGGCCAACTGCCCTACACAGACAACTCCCTGACGGACAACTTCCCTACACAGACAACTCACTGATGGCCAACTTCCCTACACGGCCAACTGTCCTAGACAGACAACTCCCTGACGACCAACTTCCAGACATCCAAAATCCCAGCGGCTAACACTAACCCTACTCCCTAGCCCCCTGAACCTAGCCCTAACCCCACTAAATCTAGCCCTAACCCCCCGAAACCTAACCCTAACCCACTAACCCTCCTAAAACTAACCTTAACCCCCTAAACCTAGCCCTAACCATAACCGCCTAAACCTAGCCCCATCCCCCAAACCTAGCCCTAACCCCCTAAACCTAACACCCTAAACCTAGTCCTAACCCATAAACCTAGCCCTAACCCCCTAAACCTAGCACTACCCCCTAAACCTAGCCCTACCCCCCTAAACCTAGGCCTAACCCTAACCCCCCTAAACCTAGTCATAACCCTAACACCACTAAACCTAGCCCTAACCCTAGCCCCCCTAAATCTAGCCCTAACCCCCAAACCTAGCCCTAACCCCCCTAAACCTAACTCCCTAAGGGTTAGGGTGTTAGTATTAGGGTTAGCCGCTGGGATTATGGAAGCCTGGAAGTTGGCCGTGTAGGGGAAGTTGGGATGTCCGGCACCTGTCCTGTCTGGAAGTTGGCCGTCGGGATGTTGGCATTAGGGAACCTAGCTGTAGGGATTTTGTCCGGCACCCGCCTGAAACAGCTTATTTTTGGCCAGCATCATACAGATTACTGATTCTAAGCATGGCTATTCAAAAAATCGGAGGTTTAATTTTTTTTTCAGTTTTAATCCCTTTATTTTTCTGCCTGAAAATCCATTTATCAACACGTTAAAGCTTTCGTAATTTTTTCAGGAAATTTATTTAATTAATTTATTTATAAAGTATTTTCCCAGGAAGGAGACATTGAGATTTCTCTCGTTTTCAAGTACGTCCTGGGATAAGGACAAACTCAAGCTGATATTTCCATTAAAAACTGCAGCTGGGAGAGCCCATATTTAAGCAGAAATTTTATCGGGAATCCAGATGACTGTAAATCCGGAATCTCCTGATCTGAAAAATGGCTGAAATGCGGTCGAAAACTATGCTGATTTCAGCTATCTGGCCAAAATAAACCGAGTCTATATGAACATATATAAGTGTAGAGGTTATACACTAACCTCCGAATTGCACCGGTCGGTGAATTTCACTGTTCGGTGCAATTTCGGGCCAATTCGTCTATACACTAAGCTGTCACTTCGCCAGATAGAGGCAAATTGACAGAAAAATACAGTGCAATTCACTGAAGTTCGCCGCAATTCGGTGGCGTTACCAAATTTTCCCCATAGAAAACTATCATGTGTTCTTTTCACAGAACGCCGCACTGCAGTGAAATTACGACGAAATGCCCTGATTTTCGGTGTTTCAGTTTGACAGGTTTAAACAGGCGAAACCTATAGGATTCAATGTAAAAAGGTAAAATCTTTTTAATTTTTTTTAAAAAGTTCATTTATTCTTTTCATTTTCAGCAAAACCCCTTCATATTTTTTAGAAAACTTTTTTGTAACTTTTTTGACGACATTTTTGGTTTTCTCATTTTTTAAAAGCCTTTTTTATTTTGTAACAGACATCTTTGTTCTTTTTTAAAGGACTTTTTAATTATTTGGACTCATTTTATTGATTTATACACCGATTAGCAGTATAGGAGTCTACCTTTTTTCCCCCATAGGATTCAATGTAAAAACGTAATATCTTTTCAATTTAAAAAAAAAAACATTTATTCTTTTCGTTTTCAGCAAAACCCCTTTATATTTTTTAGAAAACTTTTTTGTAATTTTTTGACGACCTTTTTGTTTTTCTTATTTTTTAAAAGACTTTTTTCATTTTGTAACAGACATCTTAATTCTTTTTTTTAAAGGACCTTTTTATTATGCTGCAAGAACAATTCACAGAGGTAGAAAAGTGGATCAAACACAACAAACTTTTTTTAAATAATGACAAAACTGTAACGATGCTCTTTGGAACAAAACCTAAACTACACAAATTGCAAAATCCCCATCTATGTGTTGGGACAAAATGAAATGGCACGCTGACCACAGTCACTTCTCTCAAATATCTAGGTATGTGGTTGGACCCTAATCTATCCTTTGGCCCCACATCGAAAAACTCTCATCTAAACTTTACCCCAAACCAGGTGCCCTGTACAGAAACAAATCCTGCCTGAGCCCCGTGGTAAGAAAGCAGATTGTACAACAAATGCTTATACCGGCTATTGAATACGGAGATGTAGTGTACGCAGCGGCCCCGCAAACACACCTCCAGAAACTTACTACATTGTATAACTCATTCTGTTGCTTTGTGCTACAATGTAACTACATGACCCACCATTGTGACATGTTAAAAGAGCTAAACTGGCCATCGCTGGAGTCTAAACGTACCCTTCACCTTTCCAGCCTGGTGTCTAAGAGCATTTCTGGGAAGCTGCCACCCTACCTGAATAGACTGCTTCCCGCAGCAGCTCCCTCATCCTATAACCTCCGATCCAGGATCAGCACCTTACTTGCAATACCACAATACAAAAAGAAAGTGGCTCGATCCTCATTTTCCTACAGAGCACCGCAATTATGGAATAACCTCCCAGACACCATCAAATCTTCCCCCAGTCTTAAGTCACTTAAGAGATCTCTATTAACCTACCTCAATACGAAATGCACCTGTAAACATGTAACATAGTGACTATATACAGAATGCACCTGTAAACATGTAACATAGTGACTATATACAGAATGCACCTGTAAACATGTAGCATAGTGACTATATACAGAATGCACCTGTAAACATGTAACACAGTGACTATATACAGAATGCACCTGTAAACATGTAACACAGTGACTATATACAGAATGCACCTGTAAACATGAAACATAGTGACTATATACAGAATGCACCTGTAAACATGTAACATAATGACTATTTCCTATATATTTATTTTTCTGTTAATCTGTATATTTGTGTTGTTTTTTTTAATATCTTGCATTGTATTACTTTGTATTTCTGTAACTGTAACACTTCAATGTTCTTGAACCCAGGACATACTTGAAAACGAGAGAAATCTCAATGTATCCTTCCTGGTAAAATCCTTTATAAATAAATTATATATGCACTCATTTTACGGATTAATACACAGATTAGTAGGATATGAGTCTACCTTTTTTCCCATAGGATTCAATGTAAAAACGTTATATATCTTTAAAAACTTTTTTAATTGTATTCTTTTCATTTTTAGCAAAAAAAAACTCTTTATTTTTTAAAACACCTTTCTGTATTTTTTAGATGACATTTTTGTTTTTCTTATTTTTTTTTTTAAAAGACTTCTTTTTATTTTGTAACAGACCTTTTTCTTCTTTTTTTATTATCTGGACACATTTTATTGATTTATACTCTTAGAAGAATAGGAGTCTTTTTATTTTTCTCCAGTTCAGCAGATTTCGCTGATGATGCAATTCGGCGCAATTCAGCAGTGTTCGCCGACGTCCGATAACTGCATTGGCGGCTCCATCTTCGGCAAAATACGGTGACTATTGGTAAATAGTGAATTCACTGAAATTTCCCCGAAATGGAATCGCCAAAGTGATTTTGCTGAAATCTCGGTGCTTTGTGAATAGACTCTTGTATTTTCTTCTCAACAGCTTCTCCGATACGAGAAATGATCCAGGAATCCAGGAAACTGGAACTTTGCCTAGAAAAATGATCACTAGCAGCGGATTGATAAACAACGTGGTGTGAGTAACCGTAGAGTAACCATTCCTTTGTTTCTATGGTTTTTATTGGATTCCACCCAAAGCCGTTATGTAGATTTATCCTGTAAGAGATATTTTATCTGTCTTCAGCAAATAAACCTAAACTTCAAGATGTGGAAACCATATTATCTCACTGATACTGATATAATGTAATAAAACACGCAGCGTGTTATATAATTCACATGAAGCAGGCATGCCTGCCAACCACAAAACCCTCTGATCATCTGTGGTGCTCTGAGCCGCCCGGGAAACGTTAAAGCCATAATAAAGGACTGAGTTATAACAGGAGTCTGCTTCAGAGCTCTTCATCTTTTCTCATGTGGAAAACCGGAAAATTTTTGCCGGACGCCCAGGGTCTGGACTCGATTTATAGCTCTGCTCCTCCTGTGGCTGGGGTAATTAATGTCCCTGGTGACCGAACAGATATTCACATCGGGGCAGGGTTACTCTGATATAAAATAACTCTACTGGTATCAGGGTTCCAAACACAGGGAGTGGACGAGGCGCAGGAAGGTTTCTGGCCACATTGGCTCTGCTGTCTCATTGTCCTCAGTGGTGCCTTTTGGTTAGACATTCCATCACTGGTTTTCTGTCATGCCTTGCCTTTGTGGGAGCCTTGCTGGAGTGCTCCACCCCTGGACTCCCAAGACTTCAGGAGAACCAGGTGCATCTCATGGCATTGATGGACTTCCTTCAAGAAAAGTCACCCCCACGCCTCCTTGCTTCAGGATTGCATGAGTTATCACCATTAGTGGTGTGTCTATGGACACTGCTCCACAATCTCCTGATGTCCAGGTCTCCAGCCTACTGCCCAGTCTCCATTGCCTCCTGCTACCCCCAGTCTCCATTGCCTCCTGCTACCCCCAGTCTCCATTGCCTCCTGCTGGCCATAGTCTCCATTGCCTCCTGCTGCCCACAGTCTATATTGCCTCCTACTGCCCACAGTATCTGTTGTCTCCTGCTACCCAGGTCATCATCCTCCTGTCCACCATCTCCATTGACTGCTGCTGGCCGCGGTCTCATTGTCTCCTACTGCCCACATGCTGCAGTGTCTCCTGCTGTCTACTGTCTCCACTGTCTCATGTGCCCAGTCTTCTGTGAGTTCCCCGTGTACCCATGTCTCTCTGTGCCCTGTGAATCTCTGTCCTGCCACAGCATCCAACTCAACTACTTGTGTCCATGTTTATTCCTAGTGTCTGTACTGCAGCTCTACTGCAAGTGTGTAGAAGGTGGCCTCTTAGGCTGGCGGCACACGAACGTTAACAGAGAGAGGAAGGAACGTCCGGGAAAGTGGGCGTTCCTTCCCCTCTCTGCGCTCAGCGTACAAAGCGCGATCCTCCTATGGAGAATCGCGCTTTGTATCCTGTCAGCGTCCATTTAGCTTTTTGACGGGGAGGGTTTTTTTCACGTCCGGTGGATGGCTTTCCCCGTCAAAAACGCACGGATGCAGGGAATTGCGGGCGCACATGAGCCGTAAATACGCTCGTGTGCCGGGGGCCTTAGAGAGAGTTCAGAGAAGGGCTACTAAAATGGTGTACGGCTTGAAGGAGAAAAGTTACCAGGAAAGGCTTAATGATCTTAACATGTACAGCTTGGAAAAAAGACGAGACAGAGGAGATATGATAGAAACATTTAAATACGTAAAGGGAATCCACAAGGTAGAGGAAGGGAGTATATTTAAACGGAAACAAAGTAGCAAAACAAGAGGACATAGTCTTAGATTAGAGGGGCAAAGGTTTAAAAGTAACATCAGGAAGCATTATTTTACTGAGAGGGTGGTGGATACATGGAACAGTCTTCCAGTAGAAGTGGTAGAGGCCAAAACAGTGATTGAATTTAAGCAGACATGGGATAGGCATAAGGCTATCCTAAACAAAAGATAAATCCAGGTAAAGTATCCATGTAATTGGGCAGACTAGATGGGCCGAAAGGTTCTTATCTGCCGACATTTTTCTATGTTTCTCTTCCTTCTTCAGCTGCCCTCCATATCTTCTAATTAACACCCCTTGAAACATATGTTACGGGGGCATCCGGCATGAGCCAAGGTGGGGCCGTTATGCGGGATAGATAGCCCTTTAAGCAGGATTGTCATTGGCTGCATAACACGCAGAACCAGACCACAGGATACAGAGAGCAGGACAACATAAAGGGCAATGGTTAAGGGACAGAACAACAATAGACTGGCACCCGGCAGCAAACTAAAAGGAACCCTGATCTAGATACAGTCCTTAGAATGGCCGTCTAATCTAAGGGAAGAGGACCTCAGTGCTTGGTGACACACAGAACCAGAGACAAGACATTAGGGACAAATCCAGAGACATACAGGGTTATTCAAAGAGATCCGAATTGTGGCTGAAAGGTAACAAAAACGCTGAAATTCAGTGTACGGGTACCTTTCCTGGCCATTCGGCTATTCTGAGAGCAGGCAGTTCATCAAATCTTGGCGAATTGCCTGCACATACAGTGCCTGTTCGGGGCCTGTTCGAGGGCAGTGAAATCCCCATAGAGAAGCTTTGTCTATTCAGAGAACAAAAACCAGCAGTGAAAAGTTGCCAAAATGCCCTGCCATTCAGTGGTTTCATTCGGCAGGTTTATTCAGGAGAATCCCATAGGCTTCAATGTTAAAAATATTCCCGTTTTAATTCAATATCTAATAAACCGTTTATTATAAAATTCTGCAGCAAAAAGTCTCTTTATTTATAGATTTTTTAGAATCTTTTAGGCATTTTCTGTTTTTTTTGCGAATTTTTTTTTCCATTTTTTTTTAAATCGTTTTTTTTTTCTGTAACAGCCCTTTTTATTATCATTCATTGGATCTTATATGTAAATTCCAGACATTTTCATTCTGCAGTTTCTTTGCAAACAGCGTTTCACTTTTCAAACATTCAAGCGTACAGGTTTTTTTTTTTCACTCCATTCGTCTGCGGTGTCAGGTTTTTCCGGCGGCTGCTCCACACTGTGATCGGCGGCTGCTCGGGTATCTCCGGCGTGTTCGGCGGGATTAATCCAGATGTTTTTGAGGGTTTCGGTGTGCGTTCGCCGGGTTTCCGGTGAGTGTTCGTCGGGTTTGCAGCAGCTTTTCCCTGCACTACGACGGCCCTGTGGTGCTTGCTGAATACACCCCAGGGTCGCGGAAATGGGATCTCCAAATCGTGCCACATTGAAGAGAAGGAAAAGTCACCGAACGTGCGGTGACTTTTTGATTCTCTTTGAATAACCCGGATAGTGGTAAACAATGGCCAAAGTCAGTAACCAGGACGGGTTCTAATACAAGCTAGGAGTTGGTACACAGGAGATCACGGAGCATAGGGATAACACGATAGAATAGTCAGATAACCAGGCCGGTGTTCCGTCGAGGATTGCCTGCGTGTCGAGAAATGCCTCCCCCGCACTGCATGCGCCTGGTGCACCTACGTCACAGAAACTGTCAATCAAGCGGCCGATCAGCTGATTTCTGTGACGTAGGTGCACTCAGACACGAGCGTCGATTACCTGCGTGTCGAGAAATGCCTGGCCCGCACTGCTGATCGCGCTCTTGATTGACAGCTTCTGTGACGTAGGTGCACCAGGCGCATGCGCAGTGCGGGGGAGGCATTTCTCGACACGCAGGCAATCCTCGACGGAACACCGGAGTTAAACACAGGAGTTCAACGTCACATATAGAAACAAAACAAATCAGGATAAACCAAAATAAGATAACAGACACGACACCTGGAGGAGCAGACAAAGGAAACAAGAAACCAGAGATAAACTGACCACTGGAAAACAAATAACAGAAGTGAATACCAACACAGGAACAGACTATACTAGCAGAACCTCAGGGAGGGAGCAATA
The DNA here is from genome assembly GCA_009667805.1 of Leptobrachium leishanense. Classification (NCBI taxonomy): domain Eukaryota; kingdom Metazoa; phylum Chordata; class Amphibia; order Anura; family Megophryidae; genus Leptobrachium; species Leptobrachium leishanense. The sequence goes on from CM019066.1 coordinate 370,876,268, forward strand.
AGACTGGTGCACGAGCCCTGAGCACAGGGAGATGTAAAGAGGGAGCGGGGCAGAGCAGGCAGATCATGTGATCACAGATCCAGCTGGCTACAGGGGAATCGGGGAGCGGAGGAAAAAGAAGGGATAGCCCAGACAAGGGCAAGAGCCGGATCGGCACACAATAAGGATCAGGGCTGGAAACGTGACACCATAATCACAATCTCCATTGTCTGTATCGCTGCATCAAGGGCTCAAAACCTCGTACACACCCTGACAACTGACAGGGCCACCAATAGAAACCTTTGGGCCTCTTATTCGGTGACAGTTTTCGGCGGCTGCAGGCTTTCTTCCAACACTACTGAATCCTGGTCTCGGTCAGAAGATTTGCGTGGCACAGTAACACCATGTATCTGTACTGTACAGGGGTTTTCACTCATTATAACCCCCTGAGCCTTAACCCTGTACAGCAATGAGTGACCCCAGAGCTCCCCCTGTATTCTGCCAAATCCCCGCTTCTTGTTACAGTGTGGTACTGTGTGCGCCAGTAATACAGGGTGACAGGGATGAGATATCACATAGAATCTAGTTTCTCCACTGGGGCACACTAATCTTCCATTAAAAATGTATGGAAATGGGGTTTTAAAGGCTATTTTTTTTTTTTAAAAACCCATTACATACAACACAAAATCACGTATAGACGGTTTTGGTAATGAGTGGGTTAAGGTTCATCCTTACCTGCTTGTGTTTGGTGCACGCAGTTTCCATGTGGCTGATTGGCTCGGCCAGGAATCTAACGTTGTCTCGGATAAAATTGGCAAAGTAGGGGTGAGGCACGTTGTTGCGGAAAGGCGACCTCGGGACGTGAGGCTTTTCGGGCTGCCTGGAGGTGAAGCTCTGGGGGACATCTCTCTGTCTTACATCGTAGAGGTTCTCATCAAACACTCGAAAGGTGTTTGGGCTGCGAGACGAGAAAATCGAATTTAATGTACCGTATGAAAAAATGGCACCCACGTTCTTATTAATTTTCCTGGAAGAGGAAAATCTACCAGCAGCTGCACTATATGACGTAATAACGTGCTCATTTTCCAATGTAAGGTCCCTCTGGCATTCCGTGCAGATTACAAATGTCCCATCAGCCCCCGAGCACGGTGCGTGGATCAGTCCATTAGGCTTTTGCTGGTAAGACTTAGACCTCCCATCTTTGGGCTCTATTACATTCTTCGCGCAAAAATGTGCGCATGCGCAAAAACCCCTTTAGCGAGAGGAGAAAAACCCTTTGCGCTGAGCTTCAAATTACGACATTCGCTCACAAAATGCACGTTAACGTCCAACGCGAGTAACCCTTTGCGAGCGAAAGTTCGTGCGCGCATCCCATACTTAACATTTTGAGCGCAAATGCGTTTGTGCGCTGGTACGCGGCTGGTATTACAATCGATGCACACCTTTTTACGAACGACGTTTGCGCGCATAATTTTAACGTCTTTGAAAAGCTGGTGTTTATGGCAAATCTAAACGTCCTGGTCGCAACCAAATACACCAGCACGAAGAAACCAATACAGCACAGTATAGTTACACATTCTACACATACCCAAACAATAAAATTGATAAATTGTGCGTGTTTTTATTATTGCTGCAGCATATATACTCAGATTGATTTTGACAGGCGCAAAAACCGAACGGGAGACAATTGTGGTTCTTAATTCTGATTGGATTTAAATTGGCGTTAATTTGCGCTCGTTTTTGCACGTCTTTTTTACGCGCAATATTTTTTAACGGATGAAAAAATGCGCTTGGATCGTAATACCAGCGTTAATTTACGCTCGTTAACGTTTAACGCTGCGCGCAAAAGTTTAAATTGCACTGCGCGTACGAATTTGCACGGAGAATGTAATAGAGCCCTTTATCTTTAGGGGATACTGTATTTTTTAAGGGTTCCCCTTTTTTTTTGCCCTTTATATAATTGGGCAGACATTGCTGACACCCTCTGCCCAATTATTATTATTTATTCCAGTTTTACTCCCCTTTTGTCCCTCGTCGCGTGCGGCTCCTCCTCTTCGGCTCAGGGACTCCTGAACCTGGAGGACCCTGCAGCTATTTAACAACATTTGTGCTCATACGCAACTTGCGTAGTGTAGGAACTGCAAATTGTGCACCGCTACAGACTTGTGTATTCTACCTACCAGGTTCCGCAGCGCCTGCGCAGAACGATGGATCAGAGCTGCTCGCGCATGTGCAGATCCGATCCATCGATTGCCTCTCTGAGACCGCTCGCTGCCATGATTGGTGTCAGAAAGGGTAATGTCAGCATGCTGTCTGCGTGCCCGTGTCACAGGTGACCGTTCTGGTGATTGGCAGCCAGGAAATTTAAAATCCCGGCTGCTGGTAATGCTGGGTGTGTGGAGGAAATTCCAGCGTTTTCTCCAGATTGGGGCAGCAGGGAGGGGAGAAGGGAGGGGGGGCTCCTCACATCCTGACCACTTTAAATCAATCAAGTGGTCAGGACGAGCAGAGGGTCCCTTTTAAAGCAGGTGAAACCTCACCTATTCTCAAGAATGGTCACTCCTTAGTAAGGCATCGTCTGTCTCTTCCCGAAGCAGATGCTGTCAATGTGTTGCCCACTCAGCTAAGTCAGTGAGAGGCATTGGCCGAATGGCCGATACCCGCTGCCCATCCAGCGCAGTGCAGAAGGCAACCCCTAGAAGGCTGTACCAGTGTGAGCTGATTGACAGCCTTCCTGGCTTCGGCAGGCGGCCACAGACTGTGCCAGATCAGTCACGAGAGGAACACGCAACTCACCACATCCATTTAAAATAAATTGGGGGGTGTGGCAGCATCGATATTTAGATTCACCGCTGACGGAGTGAGATCTGCCGCCGCCGCGACGCCCCGAGCAGATTTATGCAAAATAATAATATTTAATAAATCAGCTGATCTTGGATAAGACTTTTCCCCCGGACCTCGCTTTATAATTCCCATCAATCAAAACTGTTACTTTCTATTTTTTGGGGGTTTTTTGTGCGTGACCTTTGACATGTATTTCCTGAGCAAGGCGCACACTGACACCGTCACGTCGCATTCTGGGGTTAAACATAAAGGGGGATAAATATTCTCCTTACATCTTTAATTTTTTTGGTGATTGTTGTGATTTTTATGCTCCGCCCCCTTGTGATTTTTAAGCTCCGCCCCCGCTCCAGCCACAGAGACACATATATTATATATAGTGATGGGGTGATGTCATGCTGTGACGTCAGCACTGATCCATGGAAGGATATACAGTAATCATGTACAGGTATTGTTTTTTTTTTATCCAGTCGCCGCTCAGGATTCAGCAGGTGACACATTTTATAAGTGTGCGTCGCGCTGGCCGCAGTCGGGGTGTTTTGCGTCACTTACAGATAGCGGGCGGGGACGCGCATCCTGCGCTGGATGAAGGTGTCCGCGCGGGGATACATGGTGCAGGCGCAGCGCGATCCCCCCGGGAGAGCAGAACCTGCGGGAGTTCCCCACCAGGCGCTCCGTTTACTAGGCGTTGCCCGGCAACCGCACCAGCGCGCCTGCGCACTCCCTGCTCGAGGTCGCGGCGCTGAGTGCTTGCGTTTGCGCGTGAGTGTGTGCGCGTTCCCAGGCTGATTCACCAAGAGGAGCGCCCGACTGCGTCAAAAGCAATGCGACCTGACGCACAAAGCACACAGACAGCGCTAAGACGTATACCACCCCTTAGATTGGGGCAGGGGGCGCTACCCGCCCTGGAGGAGCAAGTGCCCCCCTTCCTCTGCCCTAACAGCACACACAGGCTCTGGACGAGTTATCCATGGGGGCCTATGGGGATTGTCAGAAGATTAAGGGGTGTCAGCAAGATGTTTTCCTTATATCTATTAGGGCTCCTCCATATATTCAGGGTGTGTGGGTGTCTTTTTAGGGGCTCTATATTCAGGGTGTGTGGGTGTCTTTTTAGGGGCTCCTCCATATATTCAGGGTGTGTGGGTGTCTTTTTAGGGCCTCCTCTATATTCAGGGTGTGTGGGTGTCTTTTTAGGGGCTCCTCCATATATTCAGGGTGTGTGGGTGTCTTTTTAGGGGCTCCTCCATATATTCAGGGTGTGTGGGTTTCTTTTATGGGCCTCCTCCATATATTCAGGGTGTGCGGGTGTCTTTTTAGGGGCTCCTCCATATATTCAGGGTGTGTGGGTGCCTTTTTAGGGGCTCCTCCATATATTCAGGATGTGCGGGTGTCTTTATAGGGGCTCCTCCATATATTCAGGGTGTGTGGGTGTCTTTTTAGGGGCTCCTCCATATATTCAGGGTGTGCGGGTGTCTTTTTAGGGGCTCCTCCATATATTCAGGGTGTGTGGGTGCCTTTTTAGGGGCTCCTCCATATATTCAGGGTGTGTGGTGCCTTTTTAGGGGCTCCTCCATATATTCAGGGTGTGCGGGTGTCTTTTTAGGGGCTCCTCCATATATTCAGGGTGTGTGGGTGCTTTTTAGGGGCTCCTCCATATATTCAGGTGTGTGGGTGTCTTTTTAGGGGCTCCTCCATATATTCAGGGTGTGCGGGTGTCTTTTTAGGGGCTCCTCCATATATTCAGGGTGTGTGGGTGCCTTTTTAGGGGCTCCTCCATATATTCAGGGTGTGCGGGTGTCTTATAGGGGCTCCTCCATATATTCAGGGTGTGTGTGGGTGCCTTTTTAGGGGCTCCTCAATATATTTAGGGTGTGCCTGTGTCTTTTTAGAGGCTCCTCCATATATTCAGGGTGTGTGGGTGTCTTTTTAGGGGTTTCTCCATATATTCAGGGTGTGTGGGTGTCTTTTTAGGGGCTCCTCCATATATTCAGGGTGTGGGTTTCTTTTATGGGGCTCCTCCATATTTTCAGGGTGTGGGTGTCTTTTATGGGGCTCCTCCATATATTCAGGGTGTGCGGGTGTCTTTTATGGGGCTCCTCCATATATTCAGGGTGTGGGGGTGTCTTTTTAGGGGCTCCTCCATATATTCAGGGTGAGCGGGTGTCTTTAAGAGCTCCTCCATATATTCAGGGTGTGTGGGTGTCTTTTATGGGGCTCCTCCATATATTCAGGGTGTGCGGGTGTCTTTTTATGGGGCTCCTCCATATATTCAGGGTGTGTGGGTGTCTTTTATGGGGCTCCTCCATATATTCAGGGTGTGCGGGTGTCTTTTATGGGGCTCCTCCATATATTCAGGGTGTGTGGGTGTCTTTTATGGGGCTCCTCCATATATTCGGGGTGTGTGGGTGTCTTTTTAGGGGATCCTCCATATATTCGGGGTGTGTGGGTGTCTTTTTAGGGGATCCTCCATATATTCAGGGTGAGCGGGTGTCTTTAGGAGCTCCTCCATATATTCAGGGTGAGCGGGTGTCTTTAGGGGCTCCTCCATATATTCAGGGTGTACGGGTGTCTTTAGGAGCTCCTCCATATATTCAGGGTGTGCGGATGTCTTTTATGGGGCTCCTCCATATATTCAGGGTGTGCGGGTGTCTTTTATGCGGCTCCTCCATATATTCAGGGTGTGTGGGTGTCTTTTATGGGGCTCCTCCATATATTCAGGGTGTGCGGGTGTCTTTTATGGGGCTCCTCCATATATTCAGGGTGTGTGGTGTCTTTTATGGGGCTCCTCCATATATTCGGGGTGTGTGGGTGTCTTTTTAGGGGATCCTCCATATATTCGGGGTGTGTGGGTGTCTTTTTAGGGGATCCTCCATATATTCAGGGTGTACGGGTGTCTTTAGGAGCTCCTCCATATATTCAGGGTGAGCGGGTGTCTTTAGGGGCTCCTCCATATATTCAGGGTGTACGGGTGTCTTTAGGAGCTCCTCCATATATTCAGGGTGTGCGGATGTCTTTTATGGGGCTCCTCCATATATTCGGGGTGTGTGGGTGTCTTTTTAGGGGATCCTCCATGTATTTAGGGTGTGGGGGTGTCTTTTTAGGGGCGCCTCCACATGTTCGGGGTGTGCGGGTGTCTTTTTAGGGGCTCCTCCACATGTTCGGGGTGTGCGGGTGTCTTTTTAGGGGCGCCTCCACATGTCCTGGAACACACAGAATAATCACAATCTGGAAAGTCCTAATTCTTCATTAATATCTCATTCTGATGACGGTCATTATACATGTTGCAGGGACTGTGTGCCCGGCTGTGTCCAGGTCGGTGCGGGCGAGCGTTGGTGGGGGATTGGGAATTAAAGCCATATAAATGTATCACTGTGTAATTCCGACCCATCGCCAGGGATTGCTGACGCTTACAAACCAAAGTGATGACTCCCGAGTAATGTGCTGTCATAACAAAGAGCAGATGAATGACTTTAAATACATCATTTGTGTCTGATAATCCGGCCCTGAATGCCGTAGTGCTGATTGCCTAAATTCATTATGCGTGCCGCATCACCCGGCATTCTGAAAGGTTCAAGTCAGAAGGAACGGATTTGTGTCGTGGGTTAGAGAGCATGTTAGATTTCTTGGATGTTAATCGGGGATTAAGCCATGAGACCGGCCCTCGTTGCCAGCGCTGTGCTTCCTGTTACAGGGCTTACACAAAACATAACACATCTAGGAAAAACAACCTGTGAAAAGGGGTGGGACAGATTTTCTCGCTAGGCTAATTTCCCCACACACTGATTTCGTTTCACAATCTACACTTTCAACTAGGGTCGTCCTGATCGACTCCTTCCGATCAGAAGCCGATCACAGCCATTATATGGGATCGTCATTTTCAAGCCGGTCCGATTTCCAAGTCTTTGACCTATTGGGCAGGGAGAATCCCAGCCGCCCTGCCGGAGTTTCACAGCCTCAGCAGTGGCTCGCAGCATCTTCCATGCTCATGAGTCGTGGAGGAGTCAGGGAAGACGATGAAAGCCTCTCAGCTGGAGCCCAAGTGCCTCTGCGCCCACCATCCTCTTCCCTGCCTGCTGTTTGACCCACGAACAGGCTTGGAAGACTCCTTGAGTGAAGCCCGAGGCCCTAGAATTCACTTTAGTGACCGATTCACCAGTCTGGCTGTGGGTTGTGTGGTAACCTGCACTAACTCCGCTCCTCACTACCTGTCCTCACTAATCACCAAACACACCCCAGTCCACCCGATAGGATCCAACAATGACCTGGTCCTGGCATCCTCCATCATCACCTCTTCATGTAAGACAGGGTTATTAAGAGAGAGGTGAAACTCAGGAGAATGACTGGAGAAGTGAAACATCTAGGTCAAAATAGCCAAACCAGATAAATTCTCCCATTTATCTCACTTTCCAAATCGGCTATTTTGACCTAGAATTTTCACTTCTCCAGTCATTCTCCTGCTTTTCACCTCTCTCTGAATAAACCTGTTAATATTTTTTTTTTTTTTGAGAAATGATTTTCCCAGGAAGGATACATTGAGATTTCTCTCGTTTTCAAGTATGTCCTGGGTGGCGAGTATGTACCGTTAGGTCAGAATATAGTTGGACGTCAGTCCTGTGTGAGCGCACGCTTTTAACTTAGTAGTGTTAATCACCTCTTATTTGTTTGTATAGAACACTTATCTTATAATGTTGTTCTCGAAGGGTAGACCTTTCATGGGTTCAAACACTACAGTATAAATGTATAAAATAGAAACATATGGTGCAATATTGTTTGTACATAAGCAATAGTCAAGATAGTTTTCACAAGTTTTCACTCACAAAGGAGGAGCCTCAATGTGGCTCAAGTGATGGACCTTCTGACCTCTTCTAGGGGGGTCACACCCAACTCCTGGAGTCTTCTAGTGCCTTTAATCTCACCAGTCAAGCCAATTTCTTACTTTAAAGAGAAAGAGAGGAAAAGACCTCCATTGCGCAGATGTAGTCCTTGATTTAAATATTTAGGAGATATTAGTATATACTCACACTTTTCTGAGCCTCTACAGTAAGTGGCTCAGTATCAAGGCGTAGAGTGAGTTCCAAATCAGGGGAAAGTGCCGCACCTCCGCTCCTTCCTCCAGGGTGAAGCTGTCTCTACTCAACAGCCAGAATGAAGCTCATCAAAATTGTAGTCTAAAAAACATTTATTCTTAAAAACGAAATAAAACAATCATAATAGAATATCCAGATATGCGTTTCGCCTGCTTGTGCTGCAGGCTTCCTCAGTCTGTAATGCCTTTAGCCGAATTAATGTCTTATATACTATCTGAAACGTTCATTAGTGATAACATGTTGATTTTTGCGTGCATTCCATTACTCACTTCCTGTTTGCGTTCCATATCCCAGTAGATGGTTACGATCGACATCCGATTTGCGTGTCACACTGGTTCCGACTAACTTCCGTTCCGAATCGTAACCGCCTCATATACGAATCGTATCACAATTCCCACGTTAACTCCTGATCGGCACGATTAATTTCCGATCCGATTTACGTGTCACAGTGGTCCCTGTTGACTCCTGATCCGAATCTTATTTGCGATTCACAATAGTTGTAGCCGGTTTCCGATCCGATTTGTGTGTCAGTGATTCCTACTGACTTCCGGTCCGAATCTTATTTGCTTGTCACAGTGGTGCCTGTTGACTTCCGATACGAATCGTAAACCTTCCATATACGAATTGTGTCGCAATAGTTCCCACTTACTTCTGATCCGATTCTTTAAAGCCTCTGAATACGAATCGTCCAGGGATTTTCGGTTTAGTGTACATTCATGTGCATAACTATTAACACTCTTCCCACTGTGTGTTTACTACATCCAACAGTGGCATCGTCCTTCAGACGGCTCTTTCATAGCAGTTCTCATTCATGAAATAAACATTGATATATGGATGGAAAAAAAGGAAAAGGAACAAGAGGGAAAAGAAAAATACATTCCCCATCAGTATATATAAAAAAGATAATTTTAGGAGATCAACATCAACAGTAATAGGAATATCGACCCCTATAGAGGATACTAGGGGGAATATTATACGGGGAGATCTCCTAAAATTATCTTTTTCATAGCAGTTCTCATTCATGAGGAGAGTAAATATCAACAGACCTCTTTAAAGGAAAAATCAAAATTTTACCCCAAACATATGTTATCTAAAGAAATAGAAACGTTTGATCAAATTATTACATCTGAAATTAGGAAGGAGGAGAAAAAGTCTAAACGAACTGGACCAGGTAACTTATCAAGGGAGGAGAATATAGCCCTAAAGAAATTATGTGACACCAAAGAGTTAATAGTGAAACCGGCCGACAAAGGGGGTGGGATTGTGATCTTGAGCAAAGAAGGATATGAGAAGGAGGCCCTGAGACTACTGGGGGATCAGAATGTGTATAAAACTTTGAGTAGTGACCCTACGACCCGAATTACGAACACTTTTTCTAGTTATCTAGATAAAGGGAGAGAATTAAATATATTAAAGGAAGAAGAATATATATACCTGAAAATAAAACATCCACGAATCCCAGTATTCTATTATCTACCTAAAGTGCACAAGAGTCGAGAGAATCCCCCAGGACGACCAATAGTCTCCGGGATAGGATCTATTTCTTCAAGAGTATCAGAATATGTTGATCATCTGTTACAGCCAATAGTGATTCAAACACCCTCATACACTAAAGACACAACGTCCATCCTAAAAGAATTGGAGAAGGTAAAATGGGAACACGACCTTATACTAGCCACATGCGATCTGAATTTGCTATACACCATCATTCCCCACCAATTAGGATGTGAAGCGGTGGAATTTTTCCTTAGAGAATTGGGCAAGTTCGAGGAAGATCAAATTGGGTTCTTAGTTGAAGGTATCAGGTTGATCCTTGATAATAATTACTTCTGGTATGGAGGTCACTACTATTTACAATTAACAGGTACAGCGATGAGGACCAGGTTTGCCCCCAATTATGCCAATCTGTTCATGTCATACTGGGAGCACCAGATGGTATGGGCGGGACATGACTGGGGGCAACACCTGGTCCTCTATAAAAGGTACATCGACGACATCCTGATCGTGTGCCGAGGTGAAGAGAGAGAACTACAGAACTTCATACAATACCTAAACACCAATCAGTGGGGCATACATCTGGATTCTAAGATCAACAAATCACGAATCGAATATCTGTGCCGAAGGGTCAACTTTTGAGACTTCGACGGAGCTGTACTGATATTAGGGAATTCGACATCCAAGCAAATAAACTTCTGGAAGACTTTAAAGAATAAGGTTACCAAAATAGAGAACTTGAGATGACTAAGGAAGACGTACGGAAGGTCGAACGAAACACCTTGTTACAACATAAAACCAGAGAAGAGAATTTTGGGCTAACTGTACCATTGGTACTAGATTACAATATGGGTAATAAGAACATTAAAAGAGCTATTCAGAAATATTGGCCCTTACTGAAAGATGACCCTGTACTTTCGGAGATAGTTCCTGATCAACTCCGTATTATTTTTAGAGGAGGAGGGAATCTGAAGCAAAAATTAGTGAAAAGCTATGTACGAGAACAAGAAGGAAAGAACAATTGGTTTGGAATCAATCCCGGATTTTATGGATGTGGAGATTGTGTGAGTTGCCGGAAAACACAGAATAGGAGGAGACATATTACCCATTTTGAGTCAGATGGGCACCAATATAAAATTAGGGACAGTATTACTTGCTTCTCTAAATATGTAGTGTATGCATTAAAATGCCCATGCAACAGATATTACATAGGAAAGACAAAGAGGGCACTGCAGGTCCGTATCAATGAACACACGAATAACATAATTAAGGGTTACGAGAAACATAACGTTTCTAATCATTACTGTTTTAAGCATAATAAAGACCCTAGGGGACTAGAGTTCTTTGGAATTGAAAAGGTCATTAGAAATTGGAGGGGGGAAGATTTAGATCTGAAACTGTCCAGAACAGAGATGAAATGGATCTATAAATTAAATACATTGAAACCGAAGGGTTTGAATGCTGAATTCGAAATGTGCCATTTCCTATAAGATTAATTTAAGACAATCACCATAATCCATTAAAACTAATGAATAGATGAAGAGGGGGATGTCACTATTATTCAGACTCTTTAACTGTTACGATCTCCCCGTATAATATTCCCCCTAGTATCCTCTATAGGGGTCGATATTCCTATTACTGTTGATGTTGATCTCCTAAAATTATCTTTTTTATATATACTGATGGGGAATGTATTTTTCTTTTCCCTCTTGTTCCTTTTCCTTTTTTTCCATCTATATATCAATGTTTATTTCATGAATGAGAACTGCTATGAAAGAGCCGTCTGAAGGACGATGCCACTGTTGGATGTAGTAAACACACAGTGGGAAGAGTGTTAATATTTATGCACATGAATGTACACTAAACCGAAAATTCCTGGACGATTCGTATTCGAAGGCTTTAAAGAATCGGATCGGAAGTAAGTGGGAACTATTGCGACACAATTCGTATATGGAAGGTTTACGATTCGTATCGGAAGTCAACAGGCACCACTGTGACACGCAAATAAGATTCGGACCGGAAGTCAGTAGGAATCACTGACACGCAAATCGGATCGGAAACCGGCTACAACTATTGTGACTCGCAAATAAGATTCGGATCAGGAGTCAACAGGGACCACTGTGACACGTAAATCGGATCGGAAGTTAATCGTGCCGATCAGGAGTTAACGTGGGAATTATTGTGATACGATTCGTATATGAAGCGGTTACAATTCGGAACGGAAGTTAGTCGGAACCAGTGTGACACGCAAATCGGATCGGAAGTCGATCGTAACCATCTACTGGGATATGGAACGCAAACAGGAAGTGAGTAATGGAATGCACGCAAAAATCAACATGTGTTATCACTAGTGAACGTTTCAGATAGTATATAAGACATTAATTCGGCTAAAGGCATTACAGACTGAGGAAGCCTGCAGCACAAGCAGGCAAAACGCGTATCTGGATATGCTATTATGATTGTTTTATTTCGTTTTTAAGAATAAATGTTTTTTAGACTACAATTTTGATGAGCTTCATTCTGGCTGTTGAGTAGAGACAGCTTCACCCTGGAGGAAGGAGTGGAGGTGCGGCACTTTCCCCTGATTTGGAACTCACTCTACACCTTGATACTGAGCCACTTACTATAGAGGCTCAGAAAAGTGTGAGTATATACTAATATCTCCTAAATATTTAAATCAAGGACTACATCTGCGCAATGGAGGTCTTTTCCTCTTTTTCTCTTTAAAGTAAGAAATTGGCTTGACTGGTGAGATTAAAGGCACTAGAAGACTCCAGGAGTTGGGTGTGACCCCCCTATAAGAGGTCAGAAGGTCCATCACTTGAGCCACATTGAGGCTCCTCCTTTGTGAGTGAAAACTTGTGAAAACTATCTTGACTATTGCTTATGTACAAACAATATTGCACCATATGTTTCTATTTTATACATTTATACTGTAGGGTTTGAACCCATGAAAGGTCTACCCTTCGAGAACAACATTATAAGATAAGTGTTCTATAAAAACAAATAAGAGGTGATTAACACTACTAAGTTAAAAGCGTGCGCTCACACAGGACCGACGTCCAACTATATTCTGGCTTTTATTCCATGTATGGGGTGCACGAGGGTGTTTGTAGCAGCACAAAAGTATAATACTACCCATTTATAGTGACTTAGCGCCGACTATTCACTCTTTGCCCTTGTGGGCTACCGATATGTACCGTTAGGTGTCTTGCCCAAGAACACTTACTGGAGAGGTGCTGTCTCCACGGTTATAGAGTTGTGATGTTACCTCTACTCCACCCAGCCGGTATTTAGGGAAGCCGACCACCTAACCCCCGTAACAAAATATCCGACTGACTCAATAACTGTCCTCATCTCTCTGAATTAACATCTCGCCGCAGTCCTCCCCTCCTGTTTCTCACCCCTCCACCCATCTAGATTGTAAATTCCCATGGGAATAGGCCTCTCGTGTCCTCCTGTATCTGTTTGTTGCGGTATTGACTTGCCTTTTTGGTGTATTGTAAAATTGCATTGTCTTTACCCATTGTACAGCACTGCGGAATGTGTTGGCGCTTAATAAATAAAATAATATTAATGGGCTAGGACCCAGTATTGGCTGATCCCGAATACCTCATGACTCGGATCAGTGGCTCGCAAACCCCGATCGGGACATCCCTTCATTCAACACGGAAGTTGTGTTCACGAGAGCAAATCTTGTTCATGATGTGTAACGTGACAAAAGATTGTACAGGAAGCAAAAAATTATAAATTGGTGCTGGAAAGTATGAGTTTCATCAGAAATAGAGAGTTCAGAGACCTCCTGACCAAGCATGGTCAAATGTGATTCACTTCTCGATCAGAATAATGCCCGCAGGCGTGCGCAGTATGATGTGCCCGCTCCTCAGCCCCACTTAGGGCCTAATTACGATCCTAGCGGTAAAACGGGGGCGCTAGGGTGGAAAAACTGTGCCTGCAGTTTTCCCCCTAGCGTGCCCGTTTTACCGCTGGATTACAATGCAGGCGCTAAAAAAGCTGCCTGCATTGCGCTAAGCTATGCATGAGGACATCAGGCAGTGAGGGGGGACCCGGGGGTGGAGCCGCCATCCAGGATGGTGGCCCCCACCGGAGCTATGCCACAAGGCGCCCAAGTGCGACCCGGTGCCTAAGGGGTTAAAGTCAGTCACCGCTTAAAAGGGGAGACTCTCCACTTTTAAGCGGTGCCTGGCTTTTTTTGGGACCTCCTGATCGGGAGGGAGAGGGATCCGAACGGATCCCCCCCCTCCCTTCCAGGCGATCTCCCGGCATTGCCGAGGGTCGCCGGGAAATGACGTCATTGCACATGGCGCGATGACGTCATTTACGTCGGGAGGAGCTTGACTTCAGCGTGAGAGGACACTGAAGTCAGAACGCCGCGGGACCCCGGACAGAGAGGTGAGTATCTCCGCCGGGGGTCCCGCAAAGCTGATGACGTGTGGGACACGTCCTCCTCAGCATACAGCGGGAGTAACTGAGGATGTGTCCCACACGTCGTCAGCAGTGAAGGGGTTAAAAATGTCTTCTTTTTTTTAACTTTTTGTCCTTCTTTCCTGTCCCCCAGGGCACTACCCGGACCCGGACATTGTTTTTAAGTGTTTCTATACATCCTAGAAATCCGCCACTTCACGGGCAGGTTATGGGGACCTCCTAGGCACGATATTTGAAGGAATTTTTCGTTTTTATTTTTAACCCTTATTTCATGGAAAACTCACTGTCCCTTTAAAAACGATTTTTTTTTAACTTTTTGTCCTTGTTTCCTGTCCCCCAGGGCACTACCCGGACCCCCATACACCTTTTTATGGCAAATATCTAGCATATATGCCCTCTTGGAGGGCACTCTAAAAACCGAATTTTGAGTCCCATTATTGAGTTCGTGTTCGAGTTCGAAATTTTGAAAAGTTCGAATGCGAACCGAACTCGGGTGTTCGGCTCATCCCTAGTCAGTAGCCATCACTGCAGCTCTGGGGTCCCCCTCCTAGGCCAGTGCCCTATTGTCCTAGTGGTCGGTCTGGACCTGAGCACACATATGGTATATGGTATAGTATAAAAAAATGTCTTAAAAAAAAAAAACTGGGATTCAAAAATTTCATCTAAAAAATACACAAAGGTGTCCAAAAAAACCCAAAATAGGACGATTTGCTGAAAATGAGAAGAATAAATAGCTGCATAAAAAATAGTAAAAACTATTTTTTTTTACATTGAATCCTATGGGATTCGCCTGTTTAAACCTGTCGAAGTGAAACACCGAAAATCAGGGCATTTCACTGACATTTCGGTGCAGTTCGGTGTTCTGTGAATAGATTAACCATTACTTCTCTATGGGACAATTTCACTGCCGCTGAAGCTTGCTGATCTGTGGCAAACTGCACCATATTTTGCCGTCAATTCGTCTGTATTTGGTGAATTGACAGTTTAGTGAATAGACGAACTGCCGCAAAATTACACTGTATGGTGAAGTTCACTGTTCGGGGCAATTCGGCAGCAAGTTCGCCCCTTACTGAATAACCCCTTAAGTCAGGCTTATAAAATGCAGTATGAGCATTTAAAACAATATTCCTCAGTATAAAAGTAACATATATATATATACAGGCAGCAGCTCCTGTACATGACCCCTATCTTGCATGTGGCTAAATGCTTAGAGGCCAGGCAGGATTTTCATTTATTGTTATGG
Organism: Leptobrachium leishanense; assembly: GCA_009667805.1. Classification (NCBI taxonomy): domain Eukaryota; kingdom Metazoa; phylum Chordata; class Amphibia; order Anura; family Megophryidae; genus Leptobrachium; species Leptobrachium leishanense. Next base: position 370,891,358 of record CM019066.1, read on the forward strand.
AGATGCTGTTGGACAGGAAACAGGAAGTACACACTCTGTCAGAGCTTACACAATGCGGCCATGGCCGACAATCCACAATGGCTAAAGTAATGGAAAATCAGAGCAGTGCTTCCCTTCTGTGTCGTCATGGAAAGGCATTGAATGCCCTCATAGCCTTCAAACTTCAAAATGCTTGCAATGAGATTATGGCAAATAATTTTAATGAACACAGTAGTAATAAAAAATCTAGTGCACGAAAACCATCCGGACAAAAAGGTGAATTAACCCCATTCAATTTCTAGATCGAGTATACTCGACTGCAAAGCACCTACTGGCACCCCTATATTGAATATAATCAAAGGGCCCTATTCCCTCCTAATGCTAAAATGGGGAAACCTGTGCCTGCAGTTTTCCCTGTAGCGGCCCCATTTTAGCATTAGATTATGGTGAAGGTGCTACTTCAGCGTCTTGCCCCAGAACGAAGCGCTACCTTCCACTCTGCCACAAGTATCCCCTCCTGGAGTCCTTAGGACTCGATGGAGGGTTGCAGTGCCGCAGGGTGATTACGAAGGGAGACTGGGAACCGTCTGTTCCCAGTCTCACTCTGCTCGCGGCCAGGAGAAGCGACAGATCAGGACACCACCTTCGCCGCAGTTTGAGAGGTGAGTATGGGATTTATTAGGGGGAGTTCAGGGGGTGTTAAATGATTTCGCAAAATCGGACTCGGCACCAGCTTTTAGGTGTCGCTATATTTTTGGTCACCGCATCAGTGTGGTAATTAGCGCTAGCACTTTGTAATACCTTACTTATGGAAATAAGCGCCGCCGCGAGCATCCGCTCCATGGAGTCCATAGGACAGCGTGACTCATTCCTGTGTGTTTCCAATGTATTCAAACCCTGGAAGCACCTGTAAATACTGACATTTTTGTAAAATTCTGTCTGAAAAGAAATGTATCGCAGTTTTCCAGCATATCGGTCAAACGGGAACTAAGTTCTCCTCATTAAAATAGAGAAGCAAGTGTTCCCCCTCAACTTGACCCATGATTTAAACACTGTAGGCTCTATAAGGGCTCTTCTACTGGAGACGGTGCAACATGGGCCCGTGGTCTCTTTGTGCTGATCCTATGGGGACCACTGAAAAAGAAGCCCACCAGAGTTTCAGAGCAAAAACTTGACGGAACGTGAAAAAACTCTCTAACCATTTTCCTGTAAAATCTGTGATCCGAGTATAATTGATATACACATATTTTTCATTCAAGAACAAGTTATAATTATTTTTTTAATATTTTATATTAACATTAATTATATAAATGTTATATATTATGCTACATTAATTAAAATATTAATATTTTATGTAAGAAGATATCTTTTTCTTCTTAACTCAGTAGTTGTTCCATTATGTTCAGAAAGCTCCATTAAAACAAATATTGGCTGCAAAAAAAACAAAATCACTCCCTCTTGTCTAGAAGAAGCACCCTGGAAATAGTTGACTTTGATTGGCTGCTGACACCACAAGCTCGCTCTGTTGCCTTGTTTTTTAATCAATAACGTTCACTGAGAGTTTGAAAACTGTGATGTCATTCCAAGATGGCCGCCTCCACGTTTAAAGGGCCGCTACCACCAAAAAATGAAAAGTTCTTATTGTGTTTATTTGATGTTGCTGATATCTTACATGTGTTTTGTTTTTCTCTTGTATGTTTAGTTAAGAAAATATTTTCCTCTATATGTGTCACTGGGTGCATCCATTGTGTGATATTTTCCTCTATATGTGTCACTGGGTGCATCCATTGTGTGATATTTTGTGTTGTAAACTGTCTCCCCCACCCCCACAGTATATTTCCATCACTTGTTCCCCACTGTGTGGCTTTGACCATAGACTGGAGTGAATGGGTCAGTCATCTACTAACATCATTGTATTGTGTGGGATGTATTCAAAGGACATCACCAGGGGTAGATTAGAAGTCTTTACAGCTCCCTGTCATATCTCATTCAGCTGCCAGCTCTTATCTCAGATAACAGAGGCAGGACAATAGCCCCCTGCAGCCTTTTCTAAACATTCCCTCCTCCACCTCATTAATGGTTAAATTATGTAGATTAAATAAACCACAGAAGTAAAGAAAAACCTTTGGTAAATGTTGACTCGTGAGAAAAATCCATAAAATGGTAACGGTAGATTAAAAAACTAATTATTTTTCCTTTTTTATATGCAATTACTTCAAACAAAGGAACAAAAACAGCAGCATGTGTTTTATAGTGTGTTTTATAAGGTGGTTTTGTATGTAATGCACAGGTAATCTAGTTTCAGTTTATGTAAGTGCAGGAAGTGTCCCTTTAAACCAAAATCTCCAAGGGAGAATTGCTTTTAAACTCACCGCAGCTTAGTTTGAGGAAACATAATCTAAATGTATGTGTGCTAGTGATTTGAAATGATGTAGGCAGGGGAAGGAAATATAAGGGAACGGTGCACTTATTATTAAGTGGAAAAGGCAAATTTATAAAACTGGTAAAAATTCTCAGCAGTTAAGATGTTAACCCACTAATAATCCAGGATGAGACACGGTGTGTGCGTGCGTGTGTGTTTGAGCCAACGCCTATAAAATTCTCTTTTTCATTAGTTAATGGTTCAGGCTAATATTTTGCTTCCCAATTAAATTGCACATTATGCCACTGAAACAGGACGGAAAATTTGTGTGTGTTTTTTTTCCTTCCTGCACAAGGTGGTCCTGGATCTCCACTGCGGCCTCCCGGCACCGTTACCTCCTCGAGGAAGGCTTGTAAAACGGTCGTTTGCTGCTTTATGCTTTCCTTTCTCATTCAATTTCGATGTAAAGCCCGTTTGTGTGGCGCAGTACATCAGAGTGTCTAAATATAGCTCGGCCAGGCTGGGTCGTGAAATTAATATCCTGAATTGACTCTATGGCTGAACACGCCAGGGTTGGAGTCGGCTAAGAGCAAGCACTCAGGTTCAGCAGATTTTTGAAAGCATAATTAAGAGTCCCCAAAAATCTCCCCCCCCCCCTGCCGAAACTGGGCACTCAGGCCAGATTAAATTATTAGGAGTTATCCACTAAGCGCCAGTGTTTGCTCCGGTGTTGCTGTTACCAGCAAAAACCTCTATGACAGTAGTCACTTTATACTTGGGGTACATGGACCTAAATATGTGTTTGGGAGGTGCAGGCCTGAAGCGTTAAATTATTTTCCAGCCCTCTCCTATGTTGAAGTCACCCTGTACTAACAATTCTAGGTGCAGGGTGTTTGTGTTTTCTGTGCCCATTCCCTGATGTCTGTGTTATATTATTATTCCCTTATGTTGGCGCTATATAAATGATGACAATGATAATAATAATGTATTTATGAGCATAGTGTCATGTTATATACACTGTGTTGCTTCCTTTATGTGTATCAGTAAGTAAATGATTCCTTTGTTTCTCCATGCTTCCATCCAAACCCCCAGGATCTGGCTTAAACCAGATATATCTGCCCCTTCCTCAGGCTTTGTTACACCAGAGTGTATGTACGAGGGGGGGAAGCTATTCAGTATGGAAATGCTGGGCGTGTTTTACTATAGTATTCTGCACCTTCCCCTGTGTGTGTTTTTCCAATTGTAAATCCTAAATAATGTCATTCTCAGTTTTGTTTCCATCCTGCAAGGAGCTCCGGCTATTGACTGGGTGGGTTTGGGCCAGAACCGGTACTTCTTGGGAATACTGATGGCGAGGGGAGCTTTATGTATGTGGATAACCATCATATGTACGGATACCCACGGTAGAATCGCCGGTAGTGCAGTGCCAACACAAATTCGCTGATTTGGATCCATCCAAATATTTGGACTAATCTGAGTAAATTTTTTGGAAATGTCAGAAATTTCAGAGGCATACATATTTTTAACCCCTATACATGCTCTATACCACTACCCACCTCCCTACATCCTGTTTACCTTCTCCACCCCTTCCCCCTTTATACTGCCCCCTTTACCCCCTCTATACCCCTAAATGTTAGTTAGGATTAGGGGTACTTCTAAAGATGTGTTACTGCTAGGCTTAATGGCAGGGCAGCCATCAGAAATGATGGGGCCCCTTACTAAACCTCACGATGGGGACCCCCGGCACTCCCTCAACCTCTAACAGCTTTTCTCCCCCTTCAAAAAAAAAGGACATAACATTGCACCAACCACAGCAATAAAACTCCCAGTAATGTGCAGTGTGTATGATCGTATCACACAATCCACAGCAATAAAACTCACAGTAACGGTCTGTATATGATGGCCTTTGGGTCTGGGCCTGGTCCCTGGGTCTGGTTTGGGCCTTGGGGTCTGGGCCCTGGGGCTGGGCCTTGGGGTCTGGGCCTTGGGTTTGGGCCTTGGGGACTGGGCCCTGGGTATGGGCCCTGGGTCTGGGCCCTGGGTCTGGGCCTTGGGGTCTGGGCCCTGGGTCTAGGCTGGGCCCTGGCTCACCACTCCGCTGTCTTCCTTCCTTCAGCTCTTCTTTTCTTCTGCTCTTCAGCCCGGGTCCTCCATCTCAGGCGCGCAGCTTCACTGAGTGGAGGGGTCGGAGCTAAAGCAACGTGCTTGGGAGGCCCTCACATGCTGCTTGGCCCCGCCCAGCCAGCCAGTGAAGCTGCCAGGAGCAGGAGGAGACACTGGGCCTGGGGCCCGGCAGCAGCATGGGGCATAATGCCCGGATGGCGGCCATGCTTAATGGTTTTGCTTGTGTAAGGATTAGGGTTACTGCTAGGCTTAATGGTTTTGCTTGTTTAAGGATTAGGGTTACTGCTAGGCTTAATGGTTTTGCTTGTTTAAGGATTAGGGTTACTGCTAGGCTTAATGGTTCTCCGTGTGTATGGATTAGGGTTGCTGCTAGGCTTAATGGTTCAGTTTGTGTAAGGATTAGGGTTACTGGATTTAATGGTTCTGCTTGTGTAAGGATTAGGGTTACTGCTAGATTTAATGGTTCAGTTTGTGTAAGGATTAAGGTTACTGGGTTTAATGGTTCTGTTTGTGTAAGGATTAGGGTTACTGGGCTTAATGGTTCTGTTTGTGTAAGGATTAGGGTTTCTGTTAGGGATACAGTTACTGTTTATTTTGTATTAGGGTTAGTTTTCCCCAAAGAGTGTAATTTTATTCAGTTAACTAAATTATTCCCGAGTAATCTGAAAATTGTCGGGTCGATTCAAAAACATTTCATCGTTTTCAGGCATTTCTGAATTTCAGGTGCTCCCGAATCATTGAAGTGCCCATATTTCGAAAATGGATGCCGTCTAAAAAGAAGGCACCGATCTAATAAAGAAACAGTATGTTTATGTAGCGCTGTGTTTAAATCCTTGTCGTGGCAGTACCTACTTTTGGCCACCGGAGGGAGACAAGCGTGATGAGAGACACTGAACTTTGCATTGAGACTACATTTCCCGGCATGCTTTGCGGGCGGACACCGGAAGTGGGTGGGACACAGAGTTACATCCTGAGCCTCGTGGAGATAGCTGGCAGAGCGCGCCAGGGAGTGAGTGAGACAAGACGCAGTGCTGCAGAACGCAAGAGTGACTAGGCCGGAGAGCAGGTGTGGCCTATCAGAGTTCCAGATCGGGTTGTTCAGCCTGACAAGAGGGAGACCCAGCGATCCACCATCTTACCCAAGCTGCTATTGAGGAAGCCGGAGGACCCCGAGTTAGGCGTACCGCAGGTCGATCGGATTGGGAGAGCAGGCGGTAAGCTGGACAAGTCACGGCCGGAGCAGAGAGAGCCAGACAACGGATCCAGTAGCCAGCACCCCAGTCAAAATCGAGCGGAGAGACGTCCTGGGTCAGCGGAGCCTTAAGAATCTGGCGGATGGGTGAGAGGCCTCCAAGGCCGTTTGTGATTAACGAAAGCACGCTGCTGTTGTTTCTAAAACCCACAGGGCCCCAACTTGACTAGTCGAAGACACCGTTTAAGCAATTCACTGGCCAGTTGAATAGTACCCGGGTACCACAATACACACACACATTTACATTCCGGGACTTAACCTGTGCAGGACTCCCTTCCTAATCTCCAAAAGGGATTAAAGATTTGTTTCTTATTTCTTTTTCCGATACGCGTTTCTCGAATTACGAAGCATTGTATTTTTCTGTTTCTGCTGCGCGTCTCTCGAATTTCGAAGCATTATATTTTCTGTTCCGATGCGCGTTTCCCGAAATACGAAGCCTCGTATTTCTTTTCCGCTGCGCGTTTCCCGAACTACGAAATACTGTAAATATATCTACGAACACCGTGTTATCTATTATATGCCATTCATTTTAGTAAACTATATAATTTATAAAATCCACAACGGTGCCGGAGTATATTTATTCCCTAGTGCGGGGAGACTGACCCGTGGTTCAATTTCAGCGGCTCCTCCGGGAGTGAGCGCTACATTTACATAAGACTGGAAGATCAAGCGGTAAAATAATTGGGGGTTTGATTTTTATTCGTTCTGATTGTTCATGTTTTCGCAAGCTATTTACAAATGTATTTACCGTTTGCCATGATTTCCTCTACCCTTGTCACTGAAGAGTTATGGAGTCAAAGAGCAAGAATATCAAACTCTGGGCCCCCCCAGCTGTTTATGGACTACACCTCCCATGATTCTCTGGCCATTTATTGCATTCAAAGACGTCTGTGAATTGAAGGCCGTCAACATCTGGAGGGGGCGGAGTTTGCGATCCATGTCATACAGGCTTAGAGACTTGTCTCCGTCTCCGAAAGTTAATGCTGTTTTCTCAGAGTTTTGTGTAATTTCTTCGATTATTGATGGCATTGGAGGTGGGTCATTCATACGTGGAGGTCTAAACCAGCTCAGGATCTCACAGGACTACTGTCCATACTTTATTTTGTATTTATACAAATATAAGTCTTTTTATTTCAAAAATATGATGTATAGCAGGCATCCCCTAAGAACACCCTCAAAAAGTCCTCCAGTGAAGATCACTTTAGAACTCGGTGGCACGTTGAGTTGAGAGACTTGGGCATGTGTGTGCGTATGAATAGAGCTAACATTGCTTAAATGACTGACAAACCCAAGTGTAAATAACAATGGGAAATCACAATGTCACAGTGTAAACACTGTCCAATTTAAACACAAACTTTCAGGGGAGCACATTCCGCTGTTTAGTATCTGGTGCTGAATCCATTATATTGAAGTTTTGAGATTTCATTTTCATTGCTAAAGTTTGTCCGGTCAATCCGAGAGCTGGGACTGCCCACTTTACTCAGCCAAGACTTCCTGTAACAGAAAAGAAACATTACCTAGGTCAAACACGGACCAACAAAGGTCACCAGGGGACATGCACTCTAGACACCAAAACAACCAGATAATTAGGGAGGCTATCAGTGGTGGCTGGTGACATTTCAAGTTGGTGTGGCACCAGACTGGAAACATGAATGTTTTTAATCATGAATAGGAATATGTCTATATGGCGCGACTACCTCCATAATATGTGGACGTTTCATATATAGGGAATAAGCCTATAGATATGGCCATAAATTAATTCATTGATTACAAGTGTAATCCAGAAATTAGTCATGAGATGTATACATAAAACATTATTCAGTGTAAAAAATCTATAAGTGAAAAAAGGCGTTTTAAAAAAAATAATTATGTGCTAAAAATAAACACTGCTGATCTGGCCTATTTTATTTTAAATAACTCTGAGTATACAAAACTACAGTGTGTGAAAGAAAGAAATCATGTTTACTGTTGCATATTTATTTTTTTCTTTTATTTGTATTTAGCACATTAGTAAAAATGATGAGTGCATTTTCAGTCATTAAGGGGTTACACACCCTGTGTGTTTAACTGATAAAATCAGCAATCAAGCCTTTTTTGTTTGACACCATTCAGCAGCAAGGGGATGAAAACAGCTGTGGTTCCTCATGCTAAGATCTCCCCGTAGATCCCTTATCACAGTGATGGCAAACCTTGGCACCCCACATGTTTCAGAACTACATATCCCATGGTGCTTAGTCATATTTTTGGCTGGCTGCGTATTATGGGACATGTAGTGCAGAAACATTTGGGTGCCAAGGTTTGCTATCACTGCCGTATCAGATTTCTGGACGCAGGTCAAAGACAAATAGTCACATAATCTTTCTTCTTTTTTTTTTTACTCTGCCTAGCAACAGTTGAGGAGACAATGACACTGCTTAAAGGGACATAACACATTTTATCAATCAGGCACATGTTAAATGACACAAAAAGCAACAGAAAAAAAATTATATAGTTTACATTTTATATTTTTTTTATTCCAAAAAATATGTTAGGGCGCTGCCCCATCTGACCCTATGGACGAGCCACCACTGGAGGTTATACAGCAAGGTCTCTGCCCCTGATATCAGAGTTTTCAAGATTATTTCTTTTCCTTGCAGAAGGGTTTTAAAACAAAGGTTATGTCCTAAAAATATAGGTGTGGGAACTCACTCCAATTTCTGTCTATAATAATAATTCCTAGCACTCCCACTGTGACTTTTATTGGAGGAGACGTAACTTTTTTTTCACGTGAATCTTTCTCAACGCTTGAGAAATGTCCACGTGTCCAAAACATTGCGTGTCCTCCTATAAACATCACAATCTTCTCTGGGAGTGCCTGGTGCCATTCTTGGTTGATGAAGGTATCTTTGGTGGTTGGCCCCACTGGCCCCTTGAGCACCCTTTATCATTTATTTAATACAATTAAATGACTGGGTATGGCACAAATGTCACCATTTGCATTCAAGGGTAATATCAATGTATCATACATACAGTTGTATGAAAAAGTGTTGGCCCCTTCCTGATTTTCTTATTTTTTTGCACGTTTGTCACACTTTAATGTTCCAGATCATCAAACAAATTTAAATATTAGTCAAAGATAACACAAACACAACATGCAGTTTTTAAATGAAGGTTTTTATTATTAAGGGAAAACAAAATCCAAACACATGGCCCTGTGTGAAAAAGTACTCGCCCCCCTAAACCTAATAACAGGTTGGGCCACCCTTAGCAGCAAGAACTGCAATCCAGCGTTTGCGATATCTTGCTTTTTATTACTTTGAATTGTTACAGTCGCTACAGAAATACAATGTTCTTGAACCCAGGACATACTTGAAAACGAGTGAAATTTCAATGTATCCGTCCTGCTAAAATACTTAATAAAAATATTAGCATACGCCCTATTTATTTATAAACTAGCAGTGCTTGATCGTGACATGGGCATTTGATACATATTTATGTTGAATATTAGTATCTTAAAGCCTGCGTTGTTTATTGAGTACTCGGAGCAGACATTCCTCTGAATAGCACGAGTTCAGACCCTCGTTCCGTTTTTGTGTAAGGAAAGCGTTATATTTCATAGGACACAGAGCAGAAGCAGCTCATTGTCGCAGGGTGACTTGTCGTGGGTGACCGCCCAGACCTGCTGTCTAGAAGCAAGAAAAAGATTTATTTAGTGCTAATTCAGCATCTCGTTTTACGCCTCGCATGGACGATTTGTCTGGTTTCCATTATTCAACATCATGATTGTAGTTACCGGCGGAGTATCAGATTCTACAGCCCAAATAAAAGCCTGTGCTTAGTTTAATCCCTAGTCCAAATATTTTCGCATTGCACCTGGAATTTGTGGCAGCATCACATAGACCTGGGCTGTCAAACTCACGTCTCCCCAGATGTTGCTTCCTCCAATTCCCAGAATTCATTGAATGCAATAGATGGCCAGGGAATCATGGGAGTCGTAGATCAGAAACATCTGGGGGGGCCCGGAGTTTCACAGCCGTAGTGTAGAGGCTCCCGGCACAAAGGAACTTACAATCTAGAGCAAGGGTCAGCAACCTTGGCCCCCCAGATGTTTTGGAACTACATCTGCCATGATGCTCAGCAACTCATAAGTTTGGATAAGCCACATTGGAATGGGTCGGACTGACCCATCGGGCACTACCTGAGGGCCCACGGGTTGGTAGGTGCCGTGTCTTGGGATGTGATGGGCTGGCTGGCTCAGCAGGTCCTGCGGCCGCCGCTTTCTTGCTCCCCTACAGCTCTGGTATCGGAGCTGTTTAATCTGTGCAGCCGGACAGGCGGGCTGAGCCAGCTCAGCCCAGCGGCGCGCAGGCCGCGCAGTCGCTCTAAGCCTGCCTCCATTCCCGCATCCAGAATGCAGCATGCCTCCCACATTGAAAATATGAGCCCGGCACGCTGCATTGGCGCCGCCCCTCCGCATCACGTGATGTGTAGTGGTCGGTGATGCAGCGGCAGGAGAAGAGAGGGCAAAGGGTGCGAGTCTGCAATCAGAGCCTGCAGAGGTCCAGCCAGCCTGCCTGCACCTGGAGCCGGAGGCACAGAGACCGTGAGATTTTTTTGGGGGGATACAGTGAGGAGGGGAGGGAAATAAAGTGAGGAGGGGGAAAATAAAGTGAGGGGTAAATAAAGTGAGAGGGGGAATAAAATGAAGGGGCAATAAAGTGAGGAGAGGGGAATAAAATGAGGAGAGGGGAATAAAATGAGGAGAGGGAATAAAATGAGGAGAGGGGGAATAAAGTGATGAGAGGGAATAAAATGAGGAGAGGGGGAATAAAATGAGGAGAGGGGGAATAAAGTGAGGAGAGGGGGAATAAAGTGAGGAGAGGGGGAATAAAGTGAGAGGGGGAATAAAGTGAGGGTGGGAATAAAGTGAGGAGAGGGGGAATAAATTGAAGGTGGGAATAAAGTGAGGAGGGGGAATAAATTGAAGGTGGGAATAAAGTGAAGGGGGAGGAATAAAGTGAGAGGGGGCTGCTGAGGGGGAATAAAGTGAGGGGGCCTGCTGGGAGGAGGCTCTGGAGCTCTGATACGCTCATACACACCACACATTATTGTGAGTTTTATTGCAGTGGAGCTGTGATACGCTCATACACACTGCACATTACTGTGAGTTTTATTACTGCAGAGCTCTGTGATACGCTCATACACAACGCACATTACTATGAGTTTTGCAGTGGAGCTCTGAGGCAAGCTCATACACACTGCACATTACTGTGTGCATTTTATTAATGTGAAGCTCCATGATACGCTCATACACACTGCACATTATTGTGAGTTTTATTGCTGTGGAGCTCTGATACGCTCATACACACCACACATTATTGTGAGTTTTATTGCTGTGGAGCTGTGATACGCTCATACACACTGCACTTTACTGTGAGTTTTATTACTGCGGAGCTCTGTGATACGCTCATACACAAAGCACATTACTGTGAGTTTTGCAGTGGAGCTCTGAGGCAAGCTCATACACACTGCACATTACTGTGTATTTGCCAGACCCTAGGGCCCAGCCAGGCCTCAAGGCCCAGCCAGGGCCCAGCCAGACCCCAAGGCCAAACCAGATCACAGCGAGTCCCTAGAGCCCAGCCATACCCCAAGGCCCAGTCAGACCCCAGGGCCCAGCCAAACCCCAGGGCCCAACCAAGCCCCAGTGCCCAAGCCAGCCCCAGGGCCCAGCCAAGCCCAAATGCCGTTATACAGACAGCACATTACTGTGACTTTTATTGATGTGGAGCTCTGTGATATGCTCATACACACTGCACATTACTGTGAGTTTTATTGCTGTGGAGCTCTGTGATACGCTCATACACAGCGCACATTACTGTGAGGTTTATTGCTGTGGAGCTCTGTGCTACACTCATACACACTGCACATTACTGTGAGTTTTATCGCTGTGCGCACTGTAATACCCTCATACACACCGCACATTACTGTGAGTTTTATTGCTGTGGAGCTCTGTAATGTGCAGTGTATCAGTAATGTACAGTATCTTTCAAACTGTTCGGTAGTTTCCCACATTTGCCACAGGGACTTTCTGTGCCGTGGCCTTAGCTGCAATGAGTGGGTGATGGCTGCTGCAACAGAGCGGTGGCTATCTGTAAGAGGGCACAGTGAATTCCCCAATTCGCTGCTGGGTCCAAGTGGATTTTCGTCACACAATTTTCAAAAAGATTATTTTAAGGAGTTAAGAAATAAATTCTTTAGCACAACAATGTACATGTGGGTGATGTGTAGAAGGGGGTGGGGTTTTGTATTGGTATGGCCTCCTGTGGGTGCGTCATAAGGGGGCCCTATGGTCTCCTATTGCCCGGGGGCCTCATAAGTTGTCAGCCTGCCCCTGCATGGGAAATGTAGTTCCAAAACATCTGAGGGGCCAGGCTTGCTGACTCCTGATCTAGAGAAATATACAATGCATTTCAGGAGGTACACAGACATTCAGGTTTTTCTTTGTCGCTAAACTTGTTGAAATATTTTTTCCCCTCATCAATCTACACTCAGTATCCATAGCAACAGGGGGAAAAACTGTTCGGTAAATGGAAATTCTGTCCCCCCCTCCCCAAAAAAAAACAATAATTCGGGAAAATCCCAGCAATTTATATAAATGGAGTAACAATAGTTTTATGTGTTAAATTGAAAGATCCCACCTGGATTAGCCGCTTCATCAATGCCACTTCAAAGACGAGGCTTCTTCTGTTCCTAATCTACCTGGTGTGGCTTTCTACAACCATCAACTCCTTTGGGCCAGGGGCAGATCCAGACATCCATATTCTGGAGGGGGACTCTATCAAATTTGGCTACACGATGATGTTCGGTTTGTAATGGTAGCGGCATTGTTCACTTTATAAGTGAAGGGCGGACAATGCCACTGCAACAGAACAGTACAAAACAAATAGCCCCCCCTTTTTTTTACATTTACATTTTACATGGTCATTCTTGGTATCATTGGAAGTGCCAGACTCTGACACATCACAAGACCTTGTAGATTTTAAGAAACCATAGACACAGTGGTCCAAAATACCTTGTATCTCTTGTAATGGGATTTCAGTTGGGGGGGGGCACATGCCCTTTGTCACCATCCCCTGGATCTGCCAGTGCTTTGATATCCCAGGACATACTTGAAAACGAGAGAAATCTCAATGTATCCTTCCTGGTAAAATCCTTTATAAATAAATAAATATCTATGTGGAGTACTACATATTTTCTATACAAATAAACGTGGCCTGAGCTGAGTGTCACGAAAAATATGCTCCTCATCTGCTTTCTCCTAGAACGCTCACTACTGCAAGCGCTGGGAAACAGGATGATGTCAACATGCAAATACATCATCAGTCCCTGAGTTGGTCCCTGGCAGGTGGAATATTCAAAATCATGTCTGCCTCATGATAACTGTGTGAGTGGAGGAATCTTTTACTCATCACTCAATGCTGCAGTGCTAACCACACGGGGCTGGGGGGGACACTCCATGCAGCACCACACAGCTGTTGTTTGACACATCATGTGTTTATTGAATGCAACAAGCTTCCATCATAACGGAGATCATCTATTCCCGGCTTCCTGTTTGCTCCTCATCTCTGCACTTTTCAGTATTCCCTTTTCAGTATTCCCTTTCAATACTACACCACATATTAAAGCTCGATTAATTCTTCTATGACAAGACTGCATCAAGTCAGTCATATAAATCAGTTATATAACACTTGAAGGTTGCGTCACCAAACTCCGTTTATAAATGCCATGATGTCACCATGCTAACACCACTTAAGCAATTTGATTATCAAGCAAGGCAAGAACTATTTTTGTAGATTATGTTGCGTTTTTTTTTTAAAATTTCTACGATTGAATAATTATTGCAGCTCATTTGTGAGGAGAAGGCGTCATCAAACCAGGGAGAAATCTCTGACAGCTCCTGTTTCAGCAGAATTCGTATTCCATGGGAATTAAAGACACATCTGTGATTGTTTGGTTTCTGAAGTCGGATTCAGTTGCGCCGTGCTCTCCGATTTACTGGATGAATGCGTGTGCCTAAATGAACACACTATATAAACTATAAGCACCACTTTTTGGAAAGAGAACACCCTCTATTGTTTTGATTTGTGCTCGGCGACTGTAAACTCAGCCTGCTAACAGGTGCATGGAACAATGATGAAAAGACTCCTTGTAGCTGTGAGGGTAGAGTCGTGTCGCACAGACAAAGGAGGCTTTTAATGGTACGAGCCACTAAATCTTACCAACATCCAAGGATTGTTCTCAGGAAATAAACATTATCATGATTAGTTGATTACGTGAGATTCAAGGGTTTATTCACTAAAGGGGTTATTCAAAGAGCACCGAAATTTCGGTGCTCTTTCATTCGACACACTTCGGCGAATTCAGTTAGCCGACCCTGATGCGAATTCCGCATTCACCGCAGGGTCTCCGAAGTGCGCCGAACGGATCCGCTGAACGCCGCCGATAAACCCAGCGAACGCATCTGATAAACCGTAGAACGGCAACGAAAAAACACTGAACTCATCCGAAAAACCGCCGAACACAGAAAACGATCTGCCAAACAGATCGCTGAATGCCTCCGATAAGCCACCAGACGCCGCTAAAAAAAGCCAATCATCCACCAAAAAAAAAAGCCTACCAGCCGCTGAACAGGGTGAACCCCCCAGCAACTTTTAAAAGGCGTTTTAAAAAGAAATAATACATGAAAATGCATAGAAATTAAAAACTAAAAATACTTTTTTGCTGCAAATGAAAAGAATAAATGGTTGAATGAAAAATTAATAAAAACGGGGAATTCTTTTTACATTGAAACCTATGGGATGTTTCAACCTGCTGAATGAACGCACCGAATATCTGAGCTTTTTCCCAACTGGTCAGGGCTGTTCGGCGGTTTCTGAATAGATTAACCATTACTTCTCTAGGGGGAATTTCACTGCTGCAGAATTACACTGTATTTCACTGGCAATTCGTCAATATTTGGTGAATCACCAGCTATTTGAGTAGCAAATTGCCACGAAATTGCACCATATGGGGAAATTCACCATACGGTGCAATACGGCTCTCTTTGAATCATAAGTGTTATCCCTCTAATGTATTATAGGGAAAATGACAGATCCAGAACCAGTGGAACCTTGTGCTGGCTGATTTTAAAACCGCATTATGGTACAGCGAGTGAGCCTCTGATTGGCACAATTTGGATTTAGACAACCAGGTCAGTAATCTCCATAGTCATGGCCACATTCTAGCAGTTATGTACTTTATATCCAAGTTGATTCTTCTTCCCTTTCCTTATTCAAAGTTCTATTTATATTGCTCTAAGGTAGTGTATGTGTATATGTGTGTATGTATGCAATGAAATACCCTGCCTAATAACATGTAGGACCCCCTAGTGCTGCTGCGTCGAGGCATGGACTCCACAAGACCTCAGAATGTGTCCTGTGGTATCTGGCACCAAGACATTAGCCGCAGATCCTTTAAGTCAGGGCTGTCATACTCATAGCCCCCCACACGTTGATGCCTACAATTTCGGGAATTCTTTCAATGCAATAGATGGCCAGGGAATTTTGAGAGTTGAACTCCAGAAACATCTAGGGGGCCGGAGTTTGACAGCCCTGCTTTAAGTCCTGCACGTTGCGAGGTGGGGCCGCCATAGTTAGAATTTGGTTTTTCCAGCATTTCCCACAGATGCTCAATCAGATTGAGATCTGGGGAATTTGGAGGCCTTGAAATCTTTGTCATGTTCCTCAAACCATTCATGAGCAATTTTGGCAGTGTGGCAGGGGGCATTATCCTGCTGAAAGAGCCCTCTGCCTTCAGGGAACACCGTGGCCATGAAGGGGTATGCGAGGCCTGCAACAATCTCTAGCTAGGTGGTGCGTGTCACTAGCGCTGACATCTTTCTATCATGGCTTTATGAGTTTATGCTGGCTTTATGAGTTTGAGCAATATGAGCTATAGCAGCCTGGTTTCATGTAGCATAAAAGTACTTTTCTATCGTCTTTTAGTCTGGACCCACACAGGCCGGTTTCCTAACCTACTGTAGGGACACAAGGTACCATACCATTTATATCTACATATCCTTAGGCTATGGTCAATTAATGAGGTTGTTTTACCACCACCTTTCTTGGCACACTATCCTTTACAGCAGCGGTTCTCAACCTGTGGACCATCAGCACCCACAACTGTCCTTGGTCATTAAGTCGCGACCCAAAAACAATTGAATTTCTGAAACATTATAATTTATTCCACAAAACAACATGCGCAATATTCTACAATGTATGCACTTTGTAAACAATTTTGTAAACAAACAGGGATTCTTTCCAAAATGGATAGTGCAGTAATCACAGAACTCGGGAAAACGAGGCAAAAACCCAATAAAATAAACTGTAATTGAAACATATGAAATTATTTGAAACATATGAAATTAATTAGAACTTAAGAGAAAACTGGGGATGCTTCTTGCTCTTAAGAAGTGTCTCAAAATGTGGGGTGATGGTAGACAAAGCATTTGCCCCGTGACCCAGTCTGCCCCTGGTCGTGACCCACCACTTGAGAAACACTGCTTTACAGTATGCTGGGAAAGATTGAGGGCAAAAGAAGAAGGGGTCAACAGAGAATGAGGTGGCTGGATGGAGTCACTGAAGCATTAGACAAGAGCTTAAATGGACTCCTGAAGATGGTATAGGACAGGAATGCCTGGAGGAACGTTGTTCATGTGGTCGCGACGGGTCGGACACGACTTTGCAACCAACAACAACAACTAATTTTCTTTTCTTTTCTTTTTTTCACTTTTAAAGCCAACCATTATTTAGAGTTTGGTCACCCAGAGACGTCTGACACCATAAGGCATCGCCACTGTATGATTAGCTCTTCAATATGCCATGTTTTATGATTTGCTTTCTTAATACAAGTTAGGTTTTATGTAACGGGCGCTATGGCGCTCACCCGGGATAAGCGTAGTTTGGATCTTAATGGACAGATGATTACAATATGAACGTTCAAGGCAAAAAACACTGTAATACTTTAAGTCCCAAACCAGGGAGGTATTACATAATCCTGAATACCACTCAACACCAATTGGGTTCAAGACCAAGAGGCTGCAGAGCGAAAGCACTTTAACTTTTTGTACACAGATATAAAGACTTAAGGCTTGAGCATAATGTGAGTCAGAAAAAGCGGGGATATCAATGTAGTTCAGATTGCTTTTAACAACAGTCGTGGTGTATGAAGTATATATATTAGAGGAAATACTCTTATACTTGCTCTCAACAAAACAACGTTGGCACTCTCTATATTCAGAAGCCTGTAGGGCAGGACTTCTATATAGCGACTTGATAGATACAGTGAACTGTAAGACAGGTTTACTTGCATAGATCATGCGAGATGTAGAGTACCCAGGCTGAAGACTCGTTAAGTAAATCGGGAGGTTGGTTAAGCGAGCAACCTGTAGGGCAGAACTCCCATAGAGAAATAAACGGTGCAACATAGGCCTGCAACACAGACAAACACATAGGGAATGAAGCGAGAGAATCGTCAGTGGGAAAGCCGGGTCTGTCAACGAATCAGGGTCCTCGTACAAGCAACCAATCGGTAACTGGATACATAGAAAAGCAAAACTGACTCAAGGTACAGCTGGCGATGCGGGAAAATTACTCCACGTCAGGGCGACGAGTAAAGACTCGCGCCCTGTATTTAAGCCCGGCGGCTCCGTGTCATAACGCTAGACCCCGCTCCTTCAGACGCCAATCTGCCAGCTCCTGAACCTGGCACCCGGCCAGCCAGCGATGCCGCCGGGTGCCAAAACCCCCCAGGCAGTGCCGCAGGGGCAGAGGACGTCACATCAGTATTTGATGTGTTGGGAAATGAAGTTCAAAAACCATCTGGAGGACCGAGGCCAAGCACCTCAGATTTATTTATTTATTCGTTTATAAAGTATTTTACCAGGAAGGATACATTGAGATTTCTCTCGTTTTCAAGTATGTCCTGGGTTCAAGAACAGATATTAGTGTTACTCGTCTTATTACGAACCGAATTGTGTTTTCAGTTCTTAACATTTGGAAACATTACCGCTGCATGTCAATTATCAAGATATTAATAATAATATTTATCCTGTATTTATTAACAAAAATGTTAATTCGGGCCTGTTGTCGATCGCTCAATCTAAGCCACAGGGATGATCATAAAAAGAAGGAGCTAAAAGCGATGCTCTCTGCCGCATGCAACCCTAATTAAATATTCATAAGCCGTTATAGCTATATTTCCATGCTCTTCGGTCAGACGCTGCCAGGAATTACCAGGATGCGCAGATATCATGTTCTGCCTTCGTAGCGACCTTACGAGGTTACGCAGTGAAAAGTCGATTCCTGTCAGATAAAAGAATCCACCATGCAACACGGACGCACTGTATGACCTGGAATGCAGGACTGAGGAAGCTCGCAGTCTGTTGGCCATGTACTACATTGTAACACATTATGCTCACTGTAGCCTTAGAGTGCGTTGCTCGCTCTCCTCTGCTCAAGTGGAGAAATTAAGCTGCTGTTCTTATCAAATCCACTCTACGCCATGCCGGGCTGCCGGGAATCCATCCTCAGGGATACTGGAAGGGCGGGTGTGTTTCAGTAGATGCAGACATATCTGGAATCAGACGTCTGTACGTGGATTTTAGAACTTATCTCTATCTTCAATGGTTCTTCTTTGGATTGTCCCAGACAATGTGGCAAATACTCGTTGGTTTGTTGTGGTCCCGGGGGGAAGACGAAAGGTAATCATCCAGCAAAACATTCTGATTCTTTCAGGAAAGGCCACGGGGAGGATGTATACCACCTCCATCATAAACCGAACCACTAGAGACCGGCCTGTCGGTCACACCGTCTGGGAACCAAAACCAAAGTGTTGGTTGTGTTCTCTCTGCTGAAGAGACCTAATAAATATCATCAAGGATTGTCAGTTTTACTCAGGATTGAAGTCGAGCAACAGCTCTTGAGAAGACAGTTCCTATACTAATATTTCAGAAGGAGCGGAGTTTCCTTTTGCCCCAAACAATGAAAAGTTTTACATTGAAATTCAGTTTTATGTTTCCTTGGGAAGTCACCAGAAATACAGTATATGGGCCCCTATTACGTTCTTCACGCAAAAACGCACGCGCAACGCATGAATTTTTGCACGAAGCGTCAAATGTTAACGCACGTAAATCAACGCTTGAATTACAATCCTCGCGCATTTTTCATCCATCTAGCAATAACGCGCGTTAAACGGACGCACACAAACGTGTGCGCAGCAACGTTGCGCGCAGAAATCAGTGTGCGGACTGGTTTTTCACACGATTCAGCCAATCAGAATTAAGAACCACAATTGTCTCACGTTAAGTTTTTGCGCCTGTCAAAGTCAATCTGTGCATATATGCTGCATCAATAAAAAAACACACATAAATTCTCAATTTGATTATTTGGGTATGTGTAGAATGTGTAACTATACTTTGCTGCGTATTTTTTTTTGGGCTGGTGTATTTGGTTTCGGCCAGGTTGATAGAATTTGCCATTAATACCAGCTTTTAGGAGTTGCTAAAATTATGCGCGCAACGGCTGTGTGTTACAAACTGCGCATAGATTGTAATACCATCCGCGTACCAGCGCATAAACGCATTTGTGCTCACAATGTTAAGTATAGGACGTGCGACGTACAGTACGCTCGCGCAGCGTTCGTGCAGGTTCACCCGCGGTAGATGTATACGCGCGGTTTTTGCGCTGACATTGTAATACGACGTTCAGCACAAAGGGTTTTATCCCTCACGTTAATGCGTTTTTGCGCGGGCGCAAACGTTTGCGCAAATAATGTAATAGGCCCCATGATATTTAATATCATTATCCGCGACATGTCAATGGTAAATTGGAGTTAAGTTGTAACTCTTGCAGTTCTCGCACTTACAGTATTTTTTTAGGATTAGAACCTTGGTTTTAATAGACAAAATATTTTGCTGATATCAAACCTTCTAATCTGAGAAACATTTACAGTTACAAGTATTTATAAAGCGCAAACAAGTTCCATAGTGCTGTACAATGACAGAACATCAAAATTACACACAAGTTCCAAAAACAGTATAGTTACCTTTTTAATCAAGTGACCACTTTAGATCAGAAATAGACATTTGCAGCAGCTCAACCAACGAACTGGATATGTGCGTTTAGTTTCTAATCGCATTTCAGATACCGATTTGTATTTTGGAAGCACTTCTGAAATAATGAATCGATTTCGTCCGAAACGGAATGAAAACGAAACGGTATTTAACAAATTGATTTCATTTTCACGACTCGATTCGTTATACCGTTACATTTGTTTCACAGATTCAGCAGATTGTGCATTGACCCTGGTGCTGAATCTGTTGTACTCAGCACCACAGGCCATGGACAGCACCATGGTGCCGTTCGGTGCGATTCGACTGCAGTGAAATTCCCCATACAGAAGTAATGGTTAATCTATTCAGAGACCACCAAACAGCACCGAAATGTCAGTGAAATGCCCTGATGTTCGGTGGTTTGTCTGACAGGTTAAACAGGTGAATCCCATAGGTTTCAATGTTAAAAAAATTCCGTTTTTATTTAATATTTATTCAACCGGTTATTCTTTGCTGTCCTTGGTGCCAAAACCTATTTCAGCACCAAGGACAGGGGGATTACCGTATCTTTTAACCCTAATTTTTTAACCCTAATTTAACAGTAATTAATTCACCCGTTTCAACATTCCAAAATAACGAATCAAACCGAAAAAATGAATCAATACAAAATAACTAATCAATTTGTAATACGAATTACTAATCTCCCGAAATAACAAATCAATCCTAAATATGAATCACGGTAACAGAATGAAAGCAACGAAACAGATAAAAAAACGTAATGAATCTAAACAATTTTTTCATTGTGCGCATCTCTACAACGAAATTCCAAGGTGTAATCGTGAGAATTTTATTCATGTAAATGACATTGCTATTAATAAATTTGCGGACTCTTTTAAACGTCCTCATGTTGCCCTCTCTCCTGATGCGTGTGGAGATACCTTGGGGATCCATTGTTTCCTAGGTGGTCTAATCCTCCCCTGGGCG
Organism: Leptobrachium leishanense; assembly: GCA_009667805.1. Classification (NCBI taxonomy): domain Eukaryota; kingdom Metazoa; phylum Chordata; class Amphibia; order Anura; family Megophryidae; genus Leptobrachium; species Leptobrachium leishanense. The sequence goes on from CM019066.1 coordinate 370,912,190, forward strand.
CCTATGTCTTGAGTGGCACATACCTACCTGTTGGCTTGCACCTGTATCACTTTAAGAACATTATTTATCCTGATACAATCTTACAGAAAGCACTATGGATATGTGTTTTTTTATTATGTAGGACCTCTGCATCTTTTATTTTTTATTGAATCCTTGTAAACATCCTTGGGGTGATGATTTCATTTAATTGAAATTCAAAACCTAAGACAGTTGATACCATCAGGGTTATTCAGAAAAAGGTGAAACTCAGGAAAACTATCAGGAGAAGAGAACAATCTAGACCAAATAGCTGATTTGGAAAGTGAGATAAATGGGAGAATTTTTCTGGTTGATGAACCAACTGTTGCAGAGGCCATCGCAGCTTCACCTGCTCCAATGCCTGATGTGACAACTCCATCATGTCATGCACCAGCAGAAACCAGAGCAGATGCAACTCCTGCCGCTTCCATCCCTGCCGCAGTGAGTCCTATTCTCTATGTCCCCATCACATCTGAGGAAGCCAAACATCCAAGTCCTAAACCTTCATCTGGAATGATGACGTCATCAACTAGGTCACTTGATAAAACCCTTGCGATCTTCAGTTTTGCGCGTCCATATGTATATACCAGCTCTGGGGAAGTTAGGCACCTTCTCCAAATTGGGAAACCTGCAGCTCCAAAACAAAGGTTTGGTCGACTGGAAAGCACCAAACACCAAAAAAAATCTGTCCCAGTTGCCACCAGTAAGATCACTGTAGGTCAGCAGCCACCAGCAGTGAAGAAAAAAGATCCGGTTCCTTTTACAAAAGTTTCACGTGGGACCAAAACATCATCAGCCCGGTCATCTAAAATGGAATTACTCCTGCGGCCTTCACCAATGTTTCTCCAGCTGTGTCTTCCAGCACGGAGGATGCTGCACGAAGACTGAAAAATCAGCATTTTCTCCTCCTGAGCAACAAACACAGTGTGGATGCAAAAACAGAGATGCAGAAATTATCGTTGGAAGCAAGCACCTGTCACTGGAAGTACCAAACCTTCAGCTGTCCCAGTCACTGCAGTTCGGCCACCACCAGCCATGTGGGCTTCTTCGTCCATGTGCCCCATCACTGATGATGTTAAGCCTTGCTGCACAAATGGTAAAAACGCAGGTCAGCAAAGTCCATCAGAAGGGACAATTGTTTTTTTGAGAAAGGATTTTACCAGGAAGGATACATTGAGATTTCTCTCGTTTTCAAGTATGTCCTGGGTGGCGAGTATGTCCCGTTAGGTGTCTTGCCCAAGGACACTTACTGGAGAGGTGCTCTGGCCGGGATTGAACCTGTGTCTCCACGGTAATAGAGCAGCAATGTTACCTCTACTCCACCCGGCCGGCAAGAATAAGGCATGTTTGTCCAAAGAATCAGCGGTCAGTGCATGTGTCAAACATCCATCTGCCCCCCCCCCCGTTGTCACCAATAAGATCCCGGCAGATCACCCGCCACCAGCAGCAGTGATGAAGGAAGACCCAGTTCCTGCTGCAAGGCATACCAATGGCAACTCTTGTATATACTGTATATATAATAAGGTCTTCTGCAGGCGCCACCTTTTAGGAAAGTGACACGATTTAGATTTAATATAAAAAAAGAGATTCCCATTAAATCATTGCTGTCGCTTGACCCTTTTGTGTAAATACTAATGACGTTGCGACTTAAAAAATGTAAACAGAGGCCTGCGCGAAACAAACGGAGGTGCATTTATTACGGTGACATTAGTTTCCCTTTAAAGGGAATGCTTATTGTAATGTAAGCATGATGCAGGGATCGGGATCTGCCCTATTATTCAAGGGAAAATAGGAGGAATCTATTTTCAATAGAGTATCCCCTTAAAAAACTTGAAATAGCGTGTACACCAATGGTGACATCAGACCATAGTTACTTTGTATTCTCCTCCTTCAGTATACGGACAGTAACGTGAAGGTGCACCTATTCTGTGTTTTATCTGATGTGCTCCATTGTTTGTAAATATGTCTCTTAAAGATCTGGAGAGCAGAGAAATGGGGATTTAATTCGGCTTCCGTTGGTCTTTGGTTGCGGAGACTAAAGATTTCTTGTATAATACGGCGCATTGGAAAGCATCTCCTCAGCAGTCTGGCCTCACTCTATAAATTATTCATTCACCCTGTGCATTACGCTTCGTTGTGCAGTGCGAGGATCGAGAGAAAAGCCAGCAAAGTAGATGATGGCGCAGCTTTTGGTATAAGTGGCGTCTGGCCTTCACCTATGCGTGAATGGATTCTCCACCAACTGGGCAGAACCTGGCTGGAGGTCCCGCTCACTGGAGACCCGTAGTCCCCACAGGCCACTGATCAGTAAGTTCTGCATGATTGCACTGTGCGTCTGTGCTTCCTCTAAGGTCCTTATTATGGGAGATTTGGATGGCAACGGGACAATGTTCACATAGTATTCAGCCACTTTAGACAGTTTCTCTTTAATTCTAGAATCCTCAAGCTTTATTCTTGCTATTTATATACGAGAAAAAACAAAACACAAGCCAGAATTTTGAATGTTTTGACATTATGATAATGGGTTAAAAAGCTAGAGTCTACATTGAGGCCCTCCTTTATGGTGTTAAAATATGTGATCATTTTTAGTTCGAATGTTTTACGTGTATATATACAGTACTGTGCAAAAGTTTTAGGCAGGTGTGAAAAAATGCTGTGAACAAAGAATGCTTTCACAAATGGAAGTGTTACACATTTATGTTCATAAAAGAACAAAATGCAATGAATGAACAAAAGAGAAATCTAAATCAAATCAATATTTGGTGTGACCACCCTTTGCCTTCAAAACAGCAGCAATTCTTCTAGGTGCACTTGCACACAGGTTTTGAAGGAATTCGGCTGGTAGGTTCTTCCAAACATCTTGGAGAACGAACCACAGATCTTCTGTGGATGTAGGCTTTCTCACATCCTTCTGTCTCTTCATGTAATACCAGACACACTCGATGATGTTGAGATCAGGGCTCTGCGGGGGCCATGCCATCACTTTCAGTACTTCTTGTTCTTCTTCACGCTGAAGATAGTTCTTAATGACTTTGGCTGTATGTTTGGGGTCGTTGTCCTGCTGTAGATTAAATTTGGAGCCAATCAAACGCCTCCCTGATAGTATTGCATGATGGATAAGTATCTGCCTGTATTTCTCAGCATTGAGAACACCATTAATTCTGACCAAATCTCCAACTCCATTGCTGAAATGCAGCCCCAAATGTTCATGGAACCTCCACCATGCTTCACTGTTGCCTGCAGACACTCATTATTGTACCACTCTCCAGACCTTCGACGAACAAACTGCCTTCTGCTACAGCCAAATATTTCAAATTTTGACTCATCAGTCCAGAGCACCTGCTGCCATTATTCTGCACCCCAGTTCCTATGTTTTCGTGCATACTTTAGTCGCTTGGCTTTGTTCCCACGTCGGAGGTATGGCTTTTTGGCTGCAACTCTTCCATGAAGACCACTTCTGGCCAGACTTCTCCGGACAGTAGATGGGTATACCTGGGTCCCACTGGTTTTTGCCAGTTCTGAGCTGATGGCACTGCTGGACATCTTCTGATTTCGAAGGGCAATAAGCTTGATGTGTCTTTCATCTGCTGAACTAAGTTTCCTTGGCCGACCACTGCGTCTACGTCTACGATTCTCAACGTTGCCCGTTTCTTTGTGCTTCTTCAAAAGAGCTTGAACAGTACATCTTGAAACCCCAGTCTGCTTTGAAATCTTTGTCTGGGAGAGACCTTGTTGATGTGTCTTGTTGCTGTGCTCAATCTTGCCATGACATGAAACTGTCTTTCACCACCTCACCTTGGTAGCAGAGTTTGGCTGTTCCTCACCCAGTTTTAAGCCTCCTACACAGCTGTTTCTGTTTCAGTTCATGACTGGGTTTCAACCTACGTGTGACATTGATGATCATTAGCACCTGTTTGATATAATTGGTTGATCATACACCTGATTATAATCCTACAAAATCCCTGACTTTGTGCAAGTGTACCTTTGAGAATTGATGCTGGTTTGACGGCAAAAGGTAGTAACTCCAAATATTGATTTGATTTCGATTTTTCTTTTGTTCGCTCACTTTGCTTATTTTTGTCAATTTGCAATATGCAATCATTATTTATATTTCTGAAAGCATTCTTTGTTTACAGCATTTTTTCACACCTGCCTAAAACATTTGCACAGTACTGTATATATAGATAGGAAGATTCAGACGCACACGGAGACTGGAATAATCTATACAAAATATAAGTTTATTACATAAAAAAAATCAACGTTTCAATTTCCAGCAGAACTTTCCTCTGGATGAGGATATAAATAAACAATTTCCTGTTACCATTATATATATATTATTTTTTATTATTATTATTATTATTTTTACATTATATATATATAGATTTATATTATATACACACACACACAATGCTAATAGAAATGTTATTATTGTTTATATATATATATACATGCACAATGGTAAAATAAATATTATTGTTTATACTGTATATATACTGTATATATCAATAACATTTCTTTTACCATTGTGCGTGTATATATATATATATATATATAACAATAATACAATTTCTATTAGCATTGTGTGTGTGTATGTGCGTATATATATATATTATATATATATATATATATATATATATATAAAAAAATCCAGTAGGTTCTGCACACATATCAATTTTGTAGAGTTCTGCCTCGGTGCTGGTAACCCTCGTGATGCACATATAGGACTCCAGAGATAGCGGGACGCACTCGAGGACTTCAATGAAAATAAATTTTTAATTACAAGAAACTAAAAAGACACCGACGTTTCGGCCTACACAAAGGCCTTCATCAAGGATCATCCTTGATGAAGGCCTTTGTGTAGGCCGAAACGTCGGTGTCTTTTTAGTTTCTTGTAATTAAAAATTTATTTTCATTGAAGTCCTCGAGTGCGTCCCGCTATCTCTGGAGTCCTATCTATATATATATAAATAATACATACTGCTATACTCGTGATTTTGGCATCTGGACTAACACGGCCTATCCAATATATATACTATATAGAAACATAGAAAGTGTCGGCAGATAAGAACCTTTCGGCCCATCTAGTCTGCCCAATTACATGGATACTTTACCTGGATTTATCTTTTGTTTAGGATAGCCTTATGCCTATCCCATGCTTGCTTAAATTCAATTACTGTTTTGGCTTCTACCACTTCAACTGGAAGACTGTTCCATGTATCCACCACCCTCTCAGTAAAATAATGCTTCCTGATGTTACTTTTAAACCTTTGCCCCTCTAATCTAAGACTATGTCCTCTTGTTTTGCTACTTTGTTTCCTTTTAAATATACTCCCTTCCTCTACCTTGTGGATTCCCTTTACGTATTTAAATGTTTCTATCATATCTCCTCTGTCTCGTCTTTTTTCCAAGCTGTACATGTTAAGATCATTAAGCCTTTCCTGGTAACTTTTCTCCTTCAAGCCGTACACCATTTTAGTAGCCCTTCTCTGAACTCTCTCTAAGATGTCTATATCCTTCTGGAGATACGGTCTCCAGTACTGCACACAGTACTCCAAGTGAGGTCTCACCAGTGCTCTGTACAGTGGCATGAGCACTTCCCTTTTCCTACTGCTAATACCTCTCCCTACACAACCAAGCATTCTGCCAGCATTTCCTGCTGCTCTATTACATTGACTACTTACCCTTAGATCCTCTGAAATAATAACCCCTAAATCCCAACCTTCAGATGTATCAAATATTCTATATTCAGCCCTTGGGTTTTTACGTCCCAGGTGCATTATCTTGCACTTATCCACATTAAAACTCAATTGCCACAGCTCCCACCATTTTTTTAGTTTACCTAAATCATTTGTCATTTGGCTGATCCCTCCAGGAACGTCAACCCTGTTGCAAATCTTTGTGTCATCAGCAAAAAGACATACTTTACCATTAATACCTTCTGCAATATCACTAATAAAAATATTAAAGAGAATGGGTCCAAGTACTGACCCCTGAGGTACCCCACTGGTAACAAGACCTTGTGCCGAATAAACTCCATTTACCACTATATATATATATATAAGTGTGTTATTATTGCAGAAGCCACTTGCACATCACAGCAATTCGATGAATTGCATCCCAAAGCTTCTGTGCCACATTCCCCATATGCAGCAAGGAATTCTGGGTAGGATATGCAAATGACATCTGTCTCACTTTTATGCATCCTGGGTCTGTTATTACACAGAACCCTAAAATCAATGCTATGCCACACCGTGGCTTTCTAGCAGAGATAAGGTTTATGCAACTGGTCAAAGCCACTCCTAGGACAGCGCTGTTTCGGGTTTCTTGGACCCTCATCAGCTAGTAGAATATCTGCTACAAAGCCAAAGTGTGGCATAGCATTGATTTTAGGGTTCTGTGTGATATCAGGCCCAGGATTCATAAAAGTGAGACAGATGTCATTTGCATATCCTACCCAGAATTCCTTGCTGCATATGGGGAATGTGGCACAGGAGCTCTGGGATGCAATTCATTGAATTGCTGTGATGTGCAAGTCGCTTCTGCAATAATAAACACACTTATTATAGTGTGGAGGCTTTTTATCTCACTTTTTGTCCTCCACTACAACCCTTATGGTTAATATATATATATATATATATATATATATACACATAAAAGATTTGAAGAGGGCGCCTGGTGTAAATAAGATTCCACTTTCTTCTAAAATATATTTGTATACACAAAAAGTGGTTTTGCACATTTTTCCCTACCTGGGCGACTGCATAAACCAGGAGTATCCAGCCCAGGTAGGGAACAGTGCGGGAAACTGCTTTTTTTGCATATTTGTATATTTTGTTGTATTCCCAGCCAGGTCATTTTTTGCTGCTGTCCCTTTGTGTTTTTTTTTTTTCCAATCCCAAAGTGAAAATGTTTGTGGTGAGGGAATTAATACAAACCCACCATTCTGCCTCTTAGATGAGAAGCAGCGGGAAGTGGTTGCTTGTAAAGCAACTTTTGGTTTCATTAGGTTAGGACCCACCTTGAAAAAGGTTACCGTGACGTGACGTGTGGGCTTAACACTGTAATGGCCATTTAAGTAAACTATAACCTGTTTTTTTTCGCATGGAGCCATAGGCATAAGCGCAAACGGCAACCTTTTATCTTGTTATATAATATATATTTTTATTGACATAATTTGTCTGGAATGTTTTTCTTAGTTTCATGTTTATGTTCCTATTCAGATTTATTTGACATGGGTATGGGTATGGGCAGGGGCGTACTTAGGGGGGCGGGGGCAGGCCGCACCAGGTGACACCACCCCCTAGGGCAGGGGTCAGCAACCTTGGCTCCCTGATGTTTATGGAACTACATCTCCCAAGATGCTCAGTCACCCATTAGGCTGACTGAGCCACATGGGAAATGTAGTTCCCAAAATATCAGGGAGCCAAGGTCGCTGACCCCTGCCCTAGGGTGACACCCTAAAAAAAATATATATATTTTTTTAATTTTTTTTTTTTTGCAAAGTATTTTACCAGGAGGGATACAATGAGATTTCACTAATTTTCATGTATGACCTGGGTAGGCAAGGCCTAGGCTGGCACTTTCCAGGGGGCGGCAAAAAACCCACCACTAAAGAGGTTACTCACAGAGCACCGAAATGACGCCAACATTTTGGTGTTCTGTTGTTCCCTGCACTTCGGGGAATCAAATTTCCCCACCCTGCAGTGAATTCACCATTTACCGCAGGGTCCCCGAAGTGCAGGGAGTCGGCCTACTTAACGAATATGTCTGGAATTTTCACATAAGGTCCTATGATTGATAATAAAAAGGTCTCTTACAGAAAAAAGAAAAACCACTATAGGATGGATATGTTGTGACTTTGCAAAATCACTTAAAAATAACAATTATTCAAAAAGAATCTACATTCGCCCCTTATTGAACAGCACAGAGGACGCATGAATGATCCACCATCGTCAGATTCATAATATATCATTATTATATGTATACGTCATGTCCTGCCAGAATGCTATAACTAAAAATATTTTTGAAAACATTAAAAAAAGTGCGTGTGTTTTTTTTTTTTTTTTACATTTTAAAGTTGGGTCGTGCCAAATATAGGATCCGCCCCGGGTGCCAAAGGTTCTAGGTACGCCCCTGGGTATGGGGCAGCAGAATCTGGAGTGCCTAAGGCAGCGACAAGCCTAAATACTATTTTACATTAAATGCAGTACAAAAGTAATAAAATAATTCCCTCTTAGTGGGTCTCTTTAATCAAGGCTGCATTTCGCTGCGCGCACATCCCTTCACAGCTCTTGCACTGCAGGAGTTAAACTCTGAAACGCTTGTTACTGATCAAAAGCGAAGAGGTGCAAAAGGTTATGTTTATGAATTTAGGCCCGCTCGTAGTTTTATGGCAATGATTCAGTCATTACTGTTTGATTCCTTGCCAGTCATTGTTTCACATCGAATATTTGACTCGGTTAAAGGCGCCCTTTTAAAGAACTCCTGATTAGAGGTGAATGTCTAAGTTAGGCAGATTTAATATATTTTTCAGATGGGTCCGCAAACGACGTATCTTCAAATGTTTTTCGGTAACAACCAAAAATTGCAAATCCAATAAGGGTTACCCAACTGCTCAACCTGTTTCAACGAAGAAGCAGACGAATATCGAGGGAGAGACCCTGCCGTTGGATTAAAGTTGAGTTTTATAGCATATTTCTAAGGTAAGAAGAGTCGTTTACACGTTCTTGCCTAACTTGCGTCCGTTTGCCATGTGCGTTGTGGGTGCGCAGATCGGTGCGCACGTACTTCGTGTGTGGGTCTCTATTGATCATGATTCTATGCTACGACGGACGTTAAACTGTGCGGCGACACGGACGTGATCACTGCATTTGTCTGACGCCAGCCTTAAACAACTCTGCTTTAGAAAGTTATGAAAAATTGTTTGAACACAAGGCAAATGTTGTGAGATGTTGTCACACCCTCTGGTGGTTCATAGAGCTGTCTGCACCTTGTCAGGTCTTCCCATCTCTGCAGTGGCCATGAAAGCTACAGTTTTCCATCTAGTCCGGTGGAGCATCACTGTAGGTGCTCTGTTCTGCTTTTTACCAAGTTCTGCAATGTTGCCATACTATCCAGTTAGGACAGGTCCTTGAGGATCCACCCCTGTCATCCTGTGACCAATGGTGTTCCTAGTCCACCCTTCTCTTCTCCTGGCCAATGGGGTTCCCAGTCAGGGTTTATAAGGACTTCAACTGCCTTTTGCCCTGTTGTGGTTTTGCTACCTCTCAGTGTGTTCCTCTTCCCTGGCTTGTTCCTGGGCTATGCTCCTGCTTTCTCTGCTCTCTGACCCCAGCTTGTCCGAGTATCTGATTTTGTATTGCAGACCTTGAGTAGTTTACCCGAATATGCATACCTCTCCAGGTCAAGACCTCCGTTTGTATAGCTGTGTCACATCCCGCTGTCCACGGAGGTCTGGGGATGCTCTGGGGATGCCCAGCACCCAGCAGCACCTTCCACGGTGAGGGCTGGCCGGGTGCCAAGCGATGTGCAGGCTGGAGTAGGTCGTGCGGCTGATCAGGGGGCGGGTTGAGGCATTATGACGCAGAGTCACTGGCGTCGTAACGTGGGGGCGGGGGGTGCGGCCCGCACCAGGTGACACCCGCCTTTTAGGGTGACACCGTCACCCTAAGGGCGGGTGTCTCACCCTCCGCCGCGTATTCGCTCCCTGCGAGCGTCCGAAGCATGCAGCTTCGGCGCTCACCTGGAGGAAACACGTCACCAGCCAATCGCGGCTGGTCACGTGGCCCCCCTGGCGAGCGCCCAAGCTGCGTGCGCCGCCGGACGCTCTGAGGGAGCGAAAAACGCAGCGGAGGTGAGCTGGGGCATATCCATGAGGAGCTGGGGCAGTATCCATGAGGAGCTGGGGCCGTATCCATGAGGTGCTGTGGCATATCCATGAGGAGCTGGGGCAGTATCCATGAGGAGCTGGGGCAGTATCCATGAGGAGCTGGGGCAGTATCCATGAGGAGCTGGGGCCGTATCCATGAGGTGCTGGGGCAAATCCATGAGGTGCTGGGGCCATATCCATGAGGAGCTGGGGCATATCCATGAGGTGCTGGGGCATATCCATGAGGTGCTGGGGCATATCCATGAGCTGCTGGGGCATATCCATGAGCTGCTGGGGCAGTATCCATGAGGTGCTGGGGCAAATCCATGAGGTGCTGGGGCATATCCATGAGCTGCTGGGGCAGTATCCATGAGGTGCTGGGGCAAATCCACGAGGTGCTGGGGCATAACCATGAGCTGCTGGGGCAAATCCATGAGGTGCTGGGGCAAATCCATGAGGTGCTGGGGCATATCCATCAGCTGCTGGGGCATATCCATCAGCTGCTGGGGCAGTATCCATGAGGTGCTGGGGCAGTATCCATGAGCTGGGGCATATCCATGAGCTGGGGCAATATCCATGAGCTGGGGCAATATCCATGTGCTGGGGCAGTATATCCATGAGCTGGGGCAGTATATCCATGAGCTGGGGCAGTATATCCATGAGCTGGGGCAAAATCCATGAGAGCAGCTGGGGCAGTATATCCATGAGAGGAGCTGGGGCAGTATATCCATGAGAGGAGCTGGGGCAGTATACCCAGGCCCGTCTTTAATATTGATTGGACCCTGGGCAAACATTTTCTTGCCCCCCCCCCCGATAGCTCGCACACTGCATGATTTTTCTCTCCACCCCAACATCCAAAAAACCCCAAAACAAATACACAAATACATCATGGGCTTATATATTAGAAGACATATATATTTACACACATTCTATATACATAAACACATAATGTTTTTGTCTGGACAAAAAGGAAATTCAGCATAACACATAGCTTTCTTTTTACAGGAAGAGCAATAAAGCTGTGGAATTCTCTGCCTGTTGAGGTGGTTGGGTCAGGGTCTGTACAGACTTTCAAACAATGACAGTAATGTGCAGTGTGTGAGCATAACATCAGAGCTCCACAGCAATAAAACTGAAATTATATATTCTAATAATTATATCATTACTAACTTTGAGAATGAATAGATCTCATTAAACAGAAGTATCTGTAAAACAGTTTAATCTCTATTAAATTGTAGAATACAAATGACATCACACTGGTCCTTATGCCTGGTGTCCTTTTCATTCTACATTTAATAAGGATTATGCAATTTTATATATTTTCGTCATAATATAGGTATGAATGGCATATTCTAGAGATCAAATAGTTCTCAAATTTAGTCTGTATTCCTTGGTTACACATCGTGGTGCCATTAACTATAGATTAGCATTTTCACATTCTAGACTTTTTTCAGGTTCTTTGCTTTTTAGTCTTCATTATATTGTTAAAATTTTAAGTATGAAAATATATATTTTATTCTATATTAAAATGATTATTAAACATTTTTAAAATAATGATATATTTATATTTAAATAATTATAAAATGCTGAAAAAAATAATGCATGTGAATCCATGTTGGCCCTCCATGCAAACTGTGAGAGCTTAGGTAAGAACCTGCATTTATTTATATGACAGTAGTAAGCTATAAAATGAAAGTACAATATCTGGGAGTAGGTGGAGAGGGTTAACTTCCCTTACCCAAAGAAGTTTAAGCTCACTCCCCACATGCTTCTCCCGGAATACAGCCGGAGGCGCGTTCAGTTGCTCAGCCGCTGCAAGTTAGCAATTCGCCACTGAACGCTGTTCTGCAGCTCAGCGCTCGGCACTGCTAACTTAGCACTTGCATCCAAGTCGAGAGGTGCTACGGGGGTTAGCTGAGTGTGACGTACGAAAGATGGCCGCCTCTACGGAGCAAAGAATCCAATAAGGAAATGTTCAGTTTGTAGGTTTGGTGGAGCAAAACAGCAACACTAAAGAAGTAATAAAATGGACAAAAGTGGATTTTGCAGACACCGCACCTTTCATTAAGCAATCCTCTGCCCTTTCGCTTCCATATGCACAGCCAAAGCGTTCAATGAGACTGCTGCAGCAAACTGATCTGCTGCAATGGAACAATTCAGCAGCTGCTGAGGAACTGAACGTGCCTCAGATCACTTACAGATAACTGCTGCTTGCTTGAAACCATGGGCAGCTCCTTCTCCCAAACCTTTGCAGCCCCCAGAGTCAGATTGCAAGCTCAGAGGTTTAATTTCTCCCTGTATTAGGCTGTGCACACAAACATTGCTATACACAGATTGTGACAGTCGGCCTCTGCACAGCTCTTGCTGCATTAAGGAGAGGAGCCTCTGAGCTGGAGGGAGATTGTGATGTGCAGCCAGTTTTTTAGCAGGACCTGTCCTGTGTTTCTCCTAGGGCCCTCCCCCTCAAATACCAGGGCCCCCCCTCAAATACCTTCTTGTACTGCAGCAGCACGTGGAGGCTCATGGCTCTGTGGAAGGAGGGGGTGGAGTCAGCACAAGAAGCTGCAGCCTCCATGTGAGGTATTTTGATTAGGGTGTGTCCAGGCCTAGGCAGTCAGGAAACCTCAACTGGCTTCCTCCCGTTTGGCCCCGCCCCCTGTGGCACGCCCTCTCTGACATCATCAGAGGGGGTCCACCGGGCCTAGGAAGGCTGCAGTGCTTCCACAGAAGCCTGGGGCCTCCAAAAAACACACAGAGCCAACACTGTAAAACGGCCCCAGCAGCCCACAAACAAAGCAGCATGCTTTGGGCCCCTCAACTATGACTGGGCCTGGGGCACCTGCCCCTTTTGCCCCTCCTTAAAGACGGCCCTGAGTATACCCATGAGAGGAGCTGGGGCAGTATCCATGAGAGGAGCTGGGGCAATATCCATGAGAGGAGCTGGGGCATATCCATGTGTGCTGGGGGCAGTATCCATGAGAGCTGGGGCAATATCCATGTGTGAGCTGGTCTGGGGCAATATATCCATGTGTGAGCTGGTCTGGGGCAATATATCCATGTGTGAGCTGAGGCGCAATATATCCATGGTGTGAGCTGAGGCGCAATATATCCATATGTGAGCTGAGGCGCAATATATCCATATGTGAGCTGAGGCGCAATATATCCATATGTGAGCTGGGGCAATATATATCCATGGGTGAGCTGCTGGGGCAATATATAACTGTGAACTGGGGCAATATATCCATATGTAAGCTGGGGGCAATATATATCCATGGGTGAGCTGCTGTGGGCAATATATATCCAGAGCTGCTGGGGCAATATATCCAGAGCTGCTGGGGCAATATATATCCATGTGTGCTTTCACTGCCTTCGAACAGGCAACGTACTTGCTGGCAGCTGGCAAAAAGTTGTGTGAGCATATGAGAGAGCTCCACAGCAATAAACCTCACAGTAATGTGCACTGTGTGTATGAGCATTCAGTGTTATATGGGAGTACTGATTTAGGAGTAAGAGTAGTTAAAAAAAAATCTGTAGAACCCGGGGGGGGGGTGACAACACCATAAGTTACCGCACCGGGTGACACCAACCCTAGTGACGCCACTGCGCGGAGTCGTTGGGTTTAAATCCAGAAGAGCTGAACCGGTTTGTTGCTCTCTCGTGGAATTTCCTCCCTGATTGCTAGTGACTCGTTTCCCGCGATTCACTGACTCCTTGCTTTACTCTGTTTTACTGTGTATGACCTGGCTTGATTTGAGAACCACCCTTCGTGTACTAGTCCCTGGCTTTCTTGACTACTCTGATTTTCAATGTATCCTGACTTGTATGAGAACCATCCTTCGTGTACCAGTTTCCGGCTAGTTTTGATTACGCTTATGTTTATACAATTTTGCTTGGATAACCCTGTGAACCCTGTCCTATGTCTATCGCATAACCTGTTCCTTATATGTGTTTGTATCCCTAGAGATAGATAAATTCTCGACCATTTAAGGATCGAAGGGATAGATAAGGGACTGTCTTAAGGGATCCTCGTTGCTATATCTGGAGGGATACGTTACAATCTGGATATACTTTGTTGTTGTAACCTTATTGCTATTTGTTTAAACTGCTGTCTGTGTGGTGGTGGCTCCTACACTCATTGTTACAGTTAGACGACTCATTAAAATCATTCTTACACTTGCTAGGGTAGACATGACCCAAGCATAGAGAGCCAGAACCATAGGCGAACCAAGCACCTGTCAGGGATGCTCGGTGGGACGGGAGAACCCAGGTGCAGAGTTTAAGTAGCAGGCTGTATATTGCGGTACCAAAGGAATATCTAAGAGACGTAGTCAGGTTCACAATCGAGGTCAGGGACAAACGGCGAATCAAGAGAGGTCGGGTATAGAGCCAAGTACTGATACACAGAATTAACATAGGGAAAAGCTTCTAAGAGTAACACTGGCAGGAGTGATACAACGCTGAAGCAACAATGTACTGACAGAAAACCTCTATATAGGTGCAGAGTTGTCAAGCCACTACCTAATGTGAATCCCTCCACCAATCAACCTCCTCCTCTGAGGGCAGTCAATCATGGAGCTGGGGGTGTCTGGTGCAGTTCCCCATCAAGTCCACCGGGACTGAGGGTCCTCCTCCTGAGGTTGCACCACCCACCCAGATCCATGTGCCCACCCCTGTGACGTCAGACGCCACTCGCCGCCATGCCCATGGTGGACGGAACGGCATGGCCGCGCCGACCCACCCAAACAGAGGCGGCAGAGCTCGCAGGAGGCGGCGCAGGACCCGGGGATGCTCCCAGCCCGCACCTGGACCGTGGGGAGCGCCGCAGCGCAACCCGCCCGGCACCAGCCTGCCTCCGAGGTAAGAGACCCGGCTGGCGGCGTGCCGCGGGGCGGCGTGACAGCACCAGTCCTTGAAGTGGCCGATTTATAATTCTGAGGCTGAGCATACAGGACTGGAGAAGCTGGAAAGAACAGAGGCACAGGGAAAACCTAAACCATTCCTTGTAATGACTGGGTAAACAGAAACTGGTGTGGTCTAGAAATACAAGCCAAGGTCGAAGAACAAGGCCGGTACACACAATCGGGTAAGCAACCCAGGTCAAGGAATACTCAAGTCGAGAATAGTTAGATAGGAAGCCAAGTCTAAACCTACATGAAATAACGCGCTAAAGGGTCAATAACAGAACCATGATAGGACAAGGACTGCTTGCAAAAGTTTTTATGGAGGTAGGTAAGCTGTAATTGGTTGACATCATCTATGTGCACCAGAATGTGCGGGTATGAAATAACGCACTTTTGGTGGTGTCCACGTAATGACATAGAGCGGGATGCCTGATAAATTACTTCAACAGCGCTCCTTCCCTGTCAAAATCAATAGTACACAGAGGAGGCGGCAAGCCATGGCGGGCTTCACCACAGGCATGCAAACCAGTGGCGTCACAAGGGGGCGGGGGGCGGCCCGCACCGGGTGACACCACCCCCTAGGGTGACACCCTGAAAAAAAAATATTATTATTATTTTTTTTACACAAAAATATTTTACCAGGAAGGATACATTGAGATTTCTCTCATTTTCAAGTATATCCTGGGTAGGCAAGGCCTAGACTGGCACTTTCCAGGGGGCGGCAAAAAAAAACACCACTAAAGGGGATATTCACAGAGCACTGAAATGACGCAGACATTTCAGTGTTCTGTTGTTCCCCGCACTTTGGGGAATCAAATTTCCCCAGTGAATTCACCGCAGGGTTCCTAGAGTGCAGAGAATCAGCCACTGAATGCCTCTGCAAAACCCGTCACCCGCTGTTTTTAAAAAAAACTACTGAACGAAAATGTCTGGAATTAACATATAAGATCCTATGAATGATAATAAAAAGGTCTGTTATAGACATGTGTGTTTCATTTCATCCGAATTGAAATTCGGACGAAAATCCACCAATATTAGTTTTCGGAAGAATTTCCAAAAACGAAAATCAGCGACAGCAATCTGAAATTCCAAATCGGTCCAAAATAAAGTCACAGTAACAACGAAAAAACGAAACGAAATTGTTCAGAGAGAAAAAATAAAAAAAATCAATGCAATTCAAAACAAAGCAATGGGTAATGGCATCTCACAGGGCACAGTTTATATCCCAGTCAGGGGTTAATGGGCACTGGGCATCTCAAAGGGCACAGCTTATATCCCAGTAAAGGGTTAATTTCTGCTCTCCATGGTGCTGAATAGGTTTCAGCAGCAAGGAAAGGGTCCCCCGTATCTTTTTCTTTTTGTTTTTAATCATTATAAAATACAAAACAAAAACGAAATCTATATATATAAACGAGAAAGTCCTGACTGACTGACTGACTGACTGATCAACGCCCAGCTGAAACCGTTTAACCTAGGAACGTGAAATTTTGAAGGTGCACTGTTTTTATGATGTGGGCGCCCACTAAGGAAGGATTTTTGGAAAATCCACCCATAAGGGGGTGAAAAAGGGGGTTGAATATTTTAAACAGGATACCTATATCTCAAAAACAGAAGATGTTACAGATGTGAAAATCGGTATTTAGATTTTTCTTGAAAAATAAAAAAACACGTATTGTACCGTTTTTCAAAAATTCAACTGGGGGGGGGCGAAAAAAGGGGGTTGAATATTTTAAACAGGATACCTATATCTTAAAAACAGAAGATGGTACAGACGTGAAAATCGGTATTTAGATTCATCTTGACAAATAAAAAAAACACGTATTTTACCATTTTCTGAAAATTTCTTGTTGAGGGCAAAAAGGGGGGTTGAATACTTTTATCATAAACGCGAAAGTCCAGACTGACTGACTCATCAATGCTCAGCTGAAACCGTTTAACCTAGGAACGTGAAATTTTGAAGGTGCACTGTTTTTATGATGTGGGCACCCACTAAGCAAGGATTTTTGGAAACTCCGCCCCTAGGGGGGTGAAAAATTTGGTATTTACAATCTTTTTGAAAAATAAAAGGGGGGATGAAAAAAAGGGGGGCTGAATACTTTTAAACAGGATACCTATATCTCAAAAACAGAAGATGTTACATACGTGAAAATTGGTATTTAGATTCGTCTTGAGAAACAAAAAACACCTATTTTACCATTTGAATATTTCAAATATTTTAAACAGGATACCTATATCTTAAAAACAGAAGATGGTACAGACGTGAAAATCGGTATTTAGATTCATCTTGACAAATAAAAAAAACACGTATTTTACCATTTTCTGAAAATTTCTTGTGGAGGGCAAAAAGGGGGGTTGAATACTTTTATCATAAACGCGAAAGTCTAGACTGACTGACTCATCAATGCTCAGCTGAAACCGTTTAACCTAGGAACGTGAAATTTTGAAGGTGCACTGTTTTTATGATGTGGGCACCCACTAAGCAAGGATTTTTGGAAACTCCGCCCCTAGGGGGGTGAAAAAGGGGGTTGAATATTTTTTTTTTTTTTTTTTTATATTTAAGATTTTTATTTTGAAAAATAATGGTCACATAACGACCTGCAAGGTTGGCCTCGCAGGGCCAAAAGGCAAGCACATATAGTAAACGCATGAATCAATAGGGAGGGGGGGGGTCTCAAGAAAGCATCTATACGTGCAAAGATAAGGGGTAGTGTATTGCTCAGTAAAATGTGAAAGTCCTCATAATTTTTTTTTTTGTCAAACGAGCAGAGTCCTCAAAAAGAAGTGTCACATAAACAAGGGGGCAAGTCTCAAAAGGGAACAAAAAAGGCACTTCTGACAAGGGTTAGGAAAAAGGGCAAAGGGGGGCACAGAGATTAAACATCATGGGAGAGTGGGGGCACTGGGATGCCAAACAGGCCTGTTATCAAAGACGCCTCAGCCAGTATCCATCCAGAAACTTGTGGGTGCAGCTTCCCCAAGCACAACCACGGCATCCAGGGCTCTTCGAGCAGTATCAGCCGCGGTATAGGCCGCCCCTCGTGGCCGTGATCCCATCAGCGCCACCGTGGGGTACAGTGCGCCAGCCGCGGGGGGCACCACTGCCTCGGGCATCTCGAGGTAACCGCTATCCCGCTCAGCTGCTACCTCCGCTTCTCTACTCCGGATGATCAGCGCCTCTCCAGCAGCTGGAACGGACTCTGCGCACCGCGTGAGAGGAGCCTGCTCCCAGTCGTCTTCCACATCTCCCGGCTCAGCGTAGACAACCTCCTCATCCACCTCCTTAGCCCGGTCTGCCACGTCATCTGTGAGTATAACAGCCACCGGATCACCACCGAGGGCCTCCTGCTCTTCCCTGCAGCTCCTCAACGCGGCCATCATCAGGCGCCACGTTCCCCGGGTAAGCGGGCCCGAGTCATCCTCCCCCAGCAATTGCAAGCAGGCATCTAGGCCTGCGATCGCGGCCATTTTCACATCAGGGGGGGAGGGGGTACGGGCCGTCACAAATTCCTCATCGCAGCTCCCGGCTCCAGCACTACAACCAGCGTAGCATCCAGGGGATAGGGGCCCTCCATCACCCCGGCTGACAGCAGGCATCTGCCCGGCAAAGATCCGCACACAAATCCGGGAGGCAACGTAGTAATCCGGGGAACAGGCCCCAAGATGGCCGCCGACAGAGGTCCTCAGCCAAGGACCCGGCAGTCCAACTCGTGTCTCAGCTCCGGAGGGGAGGCAATAAAGGCTCCGGAGAATGCACCCTTATGGCCAGCCGCTCAGGGACCCCGTAGAGTGTAATCCGCTGAAAGGGTCTCCTAGAAAAACCCTCTTTTGCAGAGACCGCAGACAGAGCTCCAGCGTTATGCTTCCTCTTCCCTGCACGGCCGGCCACGCCCCCCCAGGGGGTTGAATATTTTAAACAGGACACCTATAGCTCAACATCAGAAGATGTTACAGATGTGAAAATCTGTATTTAGATTCGTCTTGAAAAATAAAAAAACACGTATTTTACCATTTTCTGAAAATTCCATGGGGGGGCCAAAATGGGGGGTTAAATACATCTATATATATAAAAGCGAAAGTCCTGACTGACTGACTGACTCATCAACTCCCAGCTGAAACCGTTTAACCTAGGAACATGAAATTTTGAAGGTGCACTGTTTTTATGCTTTAGGCGCCCACTAAGGAAGGATTTTTGGAAAAGCCACCCATAAGGGGGTGAAAAAGGGGGTTGAATATTTTAAACAGGATACCTATAGCTCAAAAACAGAAGATGCTACAGATGTGAAAATCGGTATTTAGATTCGTCTTGAAAAATAAAAACAACACGTATTTTACCGTTTTTCTATAATCCAAGTGGGGGCGAAAAAAGGGGGTTGAATATTTTAAATATTTTAAACAGGATACCTGTATCTCCAAAGCAGACGATGTTACAGTCCTGAAAATTGGTATTTAGATTCATCTTGAAAAAAAACCCACGTATTTTACCATGTTCTGAAAATTCCTTGGGGGGGCAAAAACGGGGG